>JAJTUV010000830.1:0-695495 GCA_021653895.1 Mastomys natalensis | reverse complement strand
ACACCCACAGGACGCACCCCAAAAAGGACACAATGTTTTATTTCTTTAAATTAATAAAAAAGTTTTTATTTTTTTTTTTATATTTATTATTTTTTTATTTTTAAGGAGCTAAGCAAAGAATTCTCAACTGGGAAAACTTGAATGGCCAAGGAGCACCTAAAGAAAGGGCTAAGATCCAAAACACAGGTGACAGCAGATGTTGGCGAGGATGTGGAGAAAGAGGAACACTCCTCCATTGTTGGTGGGATTGCAGCGGGTTTATAACCACTATCGAAAGCAGTCGGCGGTTCCTCAGAAAATTAAAACATAGTTTACCTGAGGACCCAGCTATACCACTCCGGGGCATTATACCTAGAAAAATATTTAAACATATAATAGGGCCAACATGCTCCACTATGTTCATAGCGGCCTTATTTATAATAGCCAGAAGCTAGAAAGAACCCAGATGTCCCTCAACAGAAGAATGGATACAGAAAATGTGGTACATTTACACAATGGAGTACTACTCAGCTATTAAAAACAATGAGTTCATGAAATTCTTAGACAAATGAATGGAGCTAGAAAATATCATCCTGAGTGAGGTGACCCAAACACAAAAGAACACACATGGCATGTACTCACTGATAAGTGGATATTAGCCCAAAAGCACACAATACCTAATATGCAACGCATAGACCTCATGAAACTCAAGAAGAAGGAAGAAGACCAAAGTGTCGGTGCTTTTGTCCTTTTTAGAAGGAGTATCAAAAGATTCAACCAGAGCTCCCAGGGTCTAAACCTGCAGCCTGAGAACAGGCAATTGAGGGTGGCCTTGTCAGGCATCAGTGGAATTGGAGGACCATGGTCCCCAAAAGTTTGGATTTCCTAGTGTTGGGGAATCTGAGAACAGGGAGATGGGTTTGGGAGGATGTTTGGAGCATACCTTCATAAGAATAGGAGGAAGGGGTATGGGAAAAGGGGTTTAGGGGAGACTGGGAGAGGATATGACATTGAAAGGGAAATATGCAAAATATTCAATAAGAAAATATAATAGGTCTGACAAAAAGTAGATAGCTTATTTCAAATTATTTTAAAAAGTCTCTAGGAAATGCTAATTGGTTAAGATCTTATTTTAAGCTCTCCACAAAAGAATTTAAGTCTCTGTTTAATATTCTCGAGAGAGATGTAAATCATTTCCCTCAACAACTTTTTTACAAAAAGTATTTTGTTTTCAGATCCAAAATTTATATTTTTGCTTCTTCTAGAAGATTGAATGAATCTTTGATATTTATAGGATATTTAACATAAGGTGAACTTTGAATAACATGATGAATGACTAATTTCCATCTTAAATATCTATTTCATTTTTTAATTATTTTATTATATAGACATGGGTGTATTTGTCCTGTACATGAAATTCAACAAATGTGAACAAAGTTTGAATGTTGAAAGTTGGTAAGAACGTTGCATGCAATATGGAACTAGAATGTTGTTAAACACTTTACAAAGAATAAAAGAAATATAGCAGCAAATTATATTTATTAAACAGTGTCAAAATATGCCTGGAATGCTTCTTCCTATAAGTCTGAAGTTATTGAATTGCTTATAGAACATACATAGTGGTGGACAAAGGTTTTATTAGGTTATTATTTTGAACTATTTGATATTTTAAGAATTCTTTCATTGAATTAAAACATTTTTATCATTATAAGTACTTAATTTTATTTAATTTTTATATAATATATAATATTCTTTCCCAATCTTCATGTTCTCTTTATTTCTTTCTCTCTCAAAAAGATCTTAGAATAACAAAAAGGAAATACTATCATAACCATAAAACAAGAGAATATGCATACCAAAAATTGATAAAAAAAAAAAAGAAAGAAAACACGGAGTATGTCTTGTGTTGACCAAGTACTCTTGGATATGGCATTAGCCCTGAACTGTGTCACTTCTTTTGAGAAAACTGATTTTCCTATTGACAGCAGGTGTCAACTGCAAAAAGGTCCTTGGTTGATTATGGGTAGGACATTATGTCTAATTCTAATTCTCAATTGTGGTATTGTGTCTTGAGAATCAGTGTGATTCTTGTATGTATTGTCACAGTTTTTGTGAGTTCATATGTATATTTGTTCTGTTGTGTCTGGAATATGCTGTTTCCTTAGAAACAATTTTACATCTACAGAGCTTGATACCCTCAACTCCATAACTTTGTTCTGCCCTATGTATGACATCTCAAAATAAAGGTAAAATGTAAAGATGATATAAATATAGTGGAAGTGGAGAATCTAGTAGCAAATCTTCTAACACAGTAATGACAAAACACATCTGATTGCTCTGATAAGAGATTAATTAAAAATGATTTGGTTTGAAAAAATAAGATAATTTATTGATATGAATATGGTAATAGAATGATTTGGTATTCAATACAAGAATATGAGTGCTGTAGCTTTTCTGCTGAAAATTTCCCATTAAAATATGAACCAAAATTTAAAATGACTTGTAACGTAGTGGGAACTGATGACTACATGACACAGATAAGCTATTTCAAGGGGTCTTTTCGGGGCTACCAAATATAATTAGACTCAGCAGGATCAAAGCTAGTGATTTGACTAGAAATATAAATAGTCCACACCAAATTCCTTTGATTTTTTAAAAGAGTTTTATAGCATTATACCTCCATGAAACACTTCTACTTAACTATACGCATGAAATATAAAAGTAATTCCATTATTATGATTCTTTAGAAATTCAAATATCCAATTCAAAATAAAGATTTAAGCAGATAATTTTTTTCTTTAAAGGCATAATTTTAAAGAAAGGAACATAAATTTTACACATTTTTTTGTTTGTTTAAAATATGTTCCACTAGAACTTCAATGTAAACATGAGGTTATCTAAAAGCAGTGATTGTATGTATGTTGCTTAGAGGTTTTTTGTAGTTTGACCTACACCCTCTATGGAGATACTTTTTGAGGTGTCAAGTAATCACCTACAACTGATCATATGTTTTTCACTTTACATATTTAGGGACAGGTGGTTTTTATTTATATTTTAACATCATCCACAACGGAATTAAGAGTAAAGTAGGGTTGTGCTTTCTTTTCTTATTTTTCTGTAGGTTCATGCTGTCTAGTTAATTCATCCAACACTTTTTGATTTGTTTGTTTTGCTTCTGCTATTGGTAGATGGTTATAAATGAAGGTGATGAACTGATTCATTAAAAAGATATCTTAAGAGTACAATGTACATAGTAAACTTTGAAAAACTAATTAGAGAACACATCATGTATGTAATGCATATTTATATTAATATGAGAGGTATGATTCTAATGGTAAGATTGTTGTCACCATGTACCAATGACAGACTCTTTCATGAGCCATTTAATACATAACAAACAACAAAATCACTCTTAGGAACAAACACCAAAGTCAACGCCTAAATTTTTAAGAAAAAAAAAATGTATTACAGAATTCTTAAAAGTGTTTTCTTAAAATTATTGGAATAAAACTTGTTTAATATGAACATGTAAATCTTTAATTGTTGAAGATTATGGATGTATAACTAGAAAATAGTTTTGTAATTTTAGGCTATAATATGAATGAATATATAGAAACGCCTTGAAAAGAAATGCATGTTAGATTCATGTTGAAAAATCAAATTTATCCAAGTATGTCATGCATAATGACTTCAAGTTCATTCAAAGCAAATCATAAGAACCATTTTTCTGTGCATAAAATGGAGGTGGTAGGTGGTGTGAGGCAGGTACTGAGAGCTCTTTAATTTCACACGGCTTTTGGCCAATACAAAGGCAACTCAAGGAAGGGTCCAGCATGAGAATGAAGCTAAGAAGAATTACTTTTATTAAAAGTGTCATATTCCTCTCGGGAACACATTCTTACCTTGAACTGTAACAATAAAATCTTGGAGGAAGGCCAAAATGGACTTTGTTTAATGATGCCAAATATGCCAGAGATGTGGAATGCCAAGCAGATCTCTTCAAGGTATAAACTTAAGCAAAGGTTTAATTCATGCTGTTGAGTTCAGTTGAACAATGTAGCCTGGCCTTACACTTTTAAAAGCCTTATAGGAATTAGAGCGGAAAAGGACTGTTCCCTGATAAAAGCTGTATATGCAACACTAGTAATGAAAGATGCTAATTGCCATTTAAAGGTCTCCACCTACATCACTAAGGGCTGGGGTGGAATCTATAGAAAGAGTGCACTATACCAATGGATCCATTATGAGTAACATTAATAGAAAGGGGCAAATTTGAAGTTTGTATGAATTGCTAGTACAAAAACTCCTGGGGTTTGAGCCATTGTCACATGAAGTAAATTTTTCTTGTTTGGGGAACTATGAATTACACAGAATCCCTTCTGTGATCATAACAATAAAAATTATTTCTTGCCTATAAGGGAAATGAAGCTAATAATAGTAAACTATTAATCTAACTACTTTTATTAATAGACATGTTATAAACAAGAAACATTTGAAAAATTGGTCCATTATTTATTGGAATCAAATATCAAAGCTGTGAAATCATGGGTTATGTATCAGGTGGAAAAATGTCACCCAATCTATATATCTAATATATTACCAATAATCATATTTGATTACCAAAGCAGATAAAGTGTTTGTACTGTTGCATAAAAAGTTCTAGGAGGATGCATTTATGGTTATTTTTGCCCTTCTCAAAATAGCTTTGATAATTTCTAACAATTGATTGTGTTGTTATTTAGGTAATGTAATACAAGATGTCCTGGAATTTATTATGTATTTAAAAAGATCTTGAATGTGTTTTCTTCCTATTTTCATCACCCAAGTGCTGTGATTATAAGTGTAGTTCAGTCAATATATAAAACGTTAATGTTGTTCTTGGTATTAATAGAAATATTGAAGATCTTTGGTTTTCTAACAGTCTGAGGATCTCATTTTTGATATTAACTCATACACAGTGGAATGGTTTTATATATGGAAATACATGCTGTCATCTATTTTTATATGTGAAATATAATGGTTAGAAACCTAGGGCTTAATGTCAACCTAAAAGATTGTGAGCCATCAGCCTCAAGGAGGAGGGCAACCCTGTAGGAAGACCAGCAGTCTCAATTATCTTGGAATCCTGTGATCTCTCAAACACTGGAACACCAACCAGGCAGCATATACCAGCTGATATGAGGCCCCCAAGACATATACAGCAGAAGACTGCTGGGTCTGGTTTCAGTCAGAGAAGATGCACCTAACCCTCAAGGGCCTGGAGGCCCCAGGGATTGGAGAGGCCTGGTGGGGTGGGAGGAGGGAGGAGGAGGTGGGAGGTGGGAGGTGTGGACATCCTTATGAAGACAGAGGATGTGGAGGAGATGCAGAATGTGAAACAGCTGGAGGATGGACCAGAAGGGTGGGAGGGGAATAAACCAATAAATAATAAAATAAATAATAATAATAATAATAATAATAGGGAAAAAAGGACTGTGAGCCATCACCCTTAAGAATCAGAAAAAGACTTTATGAATTAATCTTCAGTTTTAAAACATCTTGTGTAGACTGTGCTCTTTATGTTTTTTATAAAATCTTGTATAGATGGTGCCTCTTATGTTTTTTATGTCTTAAAACATAAAAATGATACTCACCAACTTTTTAAGGCTGCTAAGAACTTTTTATAATAATACCAAAATTACTTTAATATATTCACGATTTGATTGTTTAAGGTAGTCAAGAAAATTTTTTTGGAAAGTTTGAAGTTTCTGGTTTCTGTATGATATTTTGTTTTGTGTAAATGCATTATTTTCAGTTTATCAATGTTTTACTCTTGCCTCCTACATTACTTTACTATTCAGAATATTCACTAAGTTAATATCGTCTCTTTACTTGTTATGTAACAATGAATTGTAATCTTTATAAATTATTGGATAGCTCTAAGATCATTCATATATGGTTTTATAACCTTTACCAATCACCAGTAGCATGTTGGAGTTCAGTTTATTTCTTTTATTTAAAGACTTTGGCTCAAAGATCAATATTGAAGGACAAGCAATATTCTGTCTCACTTAGATTCCTACAATAATACAAGTTTTTGTGAATGGAATCCATAGCTATGTGATGGAAAAGTTGAGATTAAGTTTGGTAGAGAATATGTAAGATGGATGTAGGTGGTCTTTTCCAGCTCGATGTGCTCATGACCTCATTATAAGCAAACACAATTTCTCAGTCACCAGGAGTGGTGTCTATAATTATCAGTAGTTTAAACTATATTCATTTTCTTCTACAGTAACAACTTACTTCCAAAATATGACACCTTGTGGCACTGATGGAGAAGTAAGGTTACTGTCCTCATCTATTTTATCAAATCTTAGCAGAAGAATCAGTGCATTTTATAATGAGAGTATACCTTTTATTTTGCTTTGTTCTTTCTTTGATTTAATTTTTGATCCATATACATTGATATTTGAGTAAGTTGAAGGATATAATTTTATAAGAAAGTATACAAGCTCTGTAATGCCCAACATATTCTTTTCAACTTCTTTTAAGTAAAAAGTTTGATGATGTCTTAAGCTGTACTCCCTGGTTGTTTATTTGAATTGTGATGGAGTTTCTATTGTTTAGATGATGAAATGAGTTGATTAAATGAGCTGCCCCATGACAGAAAGGGTAACTGCTATAGAGCTGTGTACAGAGGAAATAATTTAAAACACAAAAGGAGATTACTTTTATAAAACTTTCAAAATCAGCTCAAGACAAATGGATTTTAAAAGAAAAAAAATATATTCATCTCTTGTCTTCATAGTACAAGCTTTAAAGTATGTTTTACCTAGATTTATGATTCTTACTGGATCTCTCTCTCTCTCTCTCTCTTCCACTCTTTCCTTCTTTGTTTTTCTTTTTTTTTTGAAGTAGAATAGACATTGATTTCAGTTAGTAGATTCTATTTGTTCTTTCTTTTGTTTGATTAAAGTCCAATGGATAGACATATGACAAATGTAAATTTGAATTTTCTTATTTTTTAATATATTTGGTTTTCACTTGCATGACCCTCTCTCTCTCTCTTCTCTCTCTCTCTTCTCTCTCTCTCTCTGTGTGTTTGTCTATGGGGCAGATGCGTGCAGATATCTGAAGAAGTCAGAATAGGTTACACGTTTACTTACATATACTAACAAGTTTTCTAGTGGGAGTTCTTGGAGCTGAACTTGGAGTCCTTTATTAGAGCAGCTCTTAATATCTGAGCTATTCCTCTAGCTTTAAATTTTTTACAGTTTATTATGCATTCACTCTGAAAACTAAAAATTTAGAAAAACTATATTTCTAAAATTATCAGGGACGTTTAGTAAATAAAATTACCAATTGTAATTAAATATTTTATGAGTAGTAACTTATTTCATTATTTCAACAACCCTTAGCTGTAATAATAGAGCCTAATTTTAAACTTATAGATTTCAAATTTAGAAATTTTAAATTTATAAATAAATTTTTATCACATTAAGAGATTATCTTCCTCCAAGAACCCTGATATTTTCCCATTAAAATGATAATAGCACATGTGCAATAACTTCCTATGAGACATTAGTAATGTAGGCTTCAGAAATTCCTTCATATACGTACAAGTTTGGAGAATAGTGTTGTTGCAGCACTGCCTTCTGGACATGACACAAATGTTAAACTGATGAACTAACTTCATGTATCATACAAGATGATAATTAATGCCATTTAATTATGTATTGAGGAATGGACTCATGAGGTGCACCCCTCAGTGAGGTACTTTGGTCTTGGGAAGGAGATATCTTTTCCTGCAGTGGCACAGCATATAGTCAATTGCCCTAAATCCAGTAAAAAGCCCAACACACATATTAATGTTCAAGTAAGCAAATTTAATTGAATTCAGTTGGAAAAAAATATATATATATATATACACATATATACGTACATACATACATACTACATACGCACATCAAAGTGTTTTTGGAAGTAGAAGAGTAAGAGTAGGAGAAAGGGGCAATGGGAGAAGGCAATATAGTGAAAATGCCCCAAATTCCATGTATTAAAGCCTGGAATTAGGTGAGAATTAAAGGAAGAGAGAAAGAAATTAAAAAGAGAGAAAAAGAAAGAAAAAAGAAGAAAGAAGGAAGGAAAGAAAGAAAAAAGAAAGAAAGAAAGAAAGGAAGGAAGGAAGGAAGGAAGGAAGGAAGGAAGGAAGGAAGGAAGGAAGAAGAAGAAAGAAAGAAAAGAAAGAAAGAAAGAAAGAAAGAAAGAAAGAAAGAAAGAAAGAAAGAAGAAGAAAAGGCAAGCAAGCTGGTAAGTAGCAATGTCAAACCATTGTATGTAATTCTGAAACTTTGTTGTTAGCTAGTGAGCCGGCAATATATTTCAAAAGACTTATCTGAAATAGCATAACAATAAAATTCAAATACAGGGCTTTAGGGTCCTTCATGAGAACTCAGCAGGCTCTGACTGAGATAGTTTCCACATAGATAATAATAGCATCAATACTAACACAAGGAGGATGAACGAGTTTCTCATGTGACAACATAAAGTAGAATATTCCAGACTGTCATGAAATATTCAAGTGAATAGTCAAAAAAATAATTTATTAAGAAACAATAAATGAGAGCATATTGAAAGTAGTGACTTATTTAATTGAATTTAATCTCAGGTATAAGAATGGAGTTTAGACAGTCACTGAACACGCTTTTGGATGTAGGCAATGAGTTCATCATCTGCCTCCACTGCATAGTCAATACGTCTTAAACAAATTAAGAAGCAAAAATAGATATGACATGATGAATGCCTTAGAATTACTCTATGGGTCTTAGATGTTTTTTGGGGGGGTGATTATGACTGAGCATGCAAAGGTCATGCTTTATGCTTTAGAAACACATCTCTGGGATTAATTTGGAAAAAAGGTTTGGAGATAACAATCATGAGAGACATGATGAACACCTAAAATAGACTCAACTACAGCAAGTCTGCTGGCATACTGTGGAAATCTGATGACTTCTCAGAAGCTCTCTATTTTCTCCTCAGTGAACTGGGAAATGAGAATAACACTCTATGCATCTGAGTATGCCTCATGCTTTTGTGTTTGGAAACACGAGCTTCATGTTTAGGATGTGCACATTAGTGCACTGTGCTGGCGATAGGAAGTTACAGAATGTTAATACAGTGCTAATACCCATAGTGATAAAAAAAAAAAAAAAACATAGCAAGGAACTTCAAAGCTTCTAAACATGGATCATTGTCAGTATATAAGTTAAAACCATAAAATAAAAGATAAGGATGGTATTTCCAAGTGAATACATTTTAAAGGGCCTTTCCCAGGGAATCTACCATTAACCATAGGTCTTCAAAAACGTAATTCATAGTCTGCCTTGCAACATCTTTTCCAACAAATTACTGATATAGTAAACGAGAGCTTCAGGACACCCAACTGATAATCTAGCCCTAGGCTGACTTGCAATGCTTCTAATAGCTAGCAGTGGCTTTTCAGAAGTTGAAACTGGGATATTGAGAAGCTAGTGGTGAAAAGTGGAAAATGGTTTTAAACTTTAAAATCATAATATATTTTTTTTGGTTTAAAACAAGACATTTGCCAGGAAGAAATCTTCCTTCAGGAAATGTAACTTTTCTCAGGGATGAATCAACTTATTGGTTGTTCAGGTAGACTGGTCAGTCCTGAAACCATGTGTACATGAAAAATAAATCTGACTTACTAGATTTTATATTTATAAAACCTACACATACATAAAGGTGTATATATGTGTGTGGGTATGTTTGTGTGTGTGTGTCTGTGCGTGTGCGTGTGCACTTGTGTGTGTGTGTGTGTGTGTGTGTGTGTAGCTGTAATGATTAAAAAGAGAGGCAAATAACAAGCGTGATGGGACCATGCAGATAATATGAAGGAAGTTATTTGGATTGGCTGGAAGAATGAAATGGATGTGGGAGAAGAGGTTTAGATATATTTAAATTTAAACACTTATTTTAAAAGATATTCCAGCAGGTGACATGTCTTTACTTAAAAATATTTTAGCTTTATTTAAATATAGCCAAAGTTAATTTTTTTTTTGCAGATATGTGGTTGGAAGACTGTGTTTTTATGGGATACTTTCAATGGCATCTAAGGATTAAAAGGAAAAGGATAGACTTGATATTAATTAATAATTTTTATTCTTTAATGATAATGCTAAAAGTAGAATAGCATTTTCAATCAAATATAATGAATAAATAAAAATAAAATTCATGGAAGCCATTAAATTAAAAGAACAAATCTTTTACTATTAAAATAGTTAATACAATACTTCCTTACTAAAAATAGTAGAAAATAAACAGTGAGCAGCATCAATACTATTCACCCTAAAAGAATATTTTGTGCTTTGTATAATAGAGACACTACTATTATCTTTGTATCCACCTTATAAGTGTTGTTTTTTTCATATTTACTTTTATATTGAATGAAAAATAAATCAGAGGGAGCTATAGTCACATAATTTGCCTGAAGTCTCAAAATTCCAGCAAATATTAGAATTTAATACCAAATTTAAAATGTCTGTCAAGGAAGTGAAACATAATTTTTCCTGTTAACTGTGGTTACTGTATCACAAAAACCCAGATTTAAACAACAGTATTCTCTCAGAGATTTGATCCATGCTTAGAGTGTAAAACCTTTGGCATCATTCACAGCACCAGCAGCTGGAGTTCTGACTTGATACATCTCAGCTGCTGTTTTCAGGATGATTGAAGCCAGACTCTTTCAATTCTGCATTTGCTTTCCTTGGGAACAGTTGATGGTATGCTGTTTTTTCGGCAAAAGCTTCCATGAGTCTTTCCATAAATAATGTATTTATGATGAGCCTTACACTTAACCTCCTGTTTTTTGACCTTCTTCTTTCTTAGGGACACCTAGAAGTCTACTAAATATTTACATTTAGTTTTCGCATGAACCATCTCTTAATTTCTGACAAAGTGGTAGACACAATTATACCTTTGTGTCTATTTATTAATCATTAAAATTTCAACATGCCATCAGTATTTCACTTGTAGTTAGATAATTACCTTATATTTTTCCCTTTAAACATGAGCTAGTAAAGGTCTTTTTACAAATTATATGTAATTTTCATATGTATAGATCAAAGAAACGAGCAGCAGAATCAACAACATGGTACAAACAGGCACAGAAAATGGCAATTTCTGATGTCATAGATGAAAAGCTTCAAGAGTGCATAGTCTAATATATATAATGGGATGTAAAATTTTTAGTCATTCTTGAATCAACAAAATAGATTCATGCTCTGAAAATATGATATAACATGTGTATAATCAATACACAGGCTAACAAAGGTGATCAGGATAGGAAACACATAGCTTCTTGGCAGTATATACATATTAATATTATGGATATACATGACTTTTCAGTGACTTCTGGTAATATGAATTACTCATTCTACCACGTATTATAGAGATATTTTCATCCACAAATACATACTGAATTTTATAAAATTTATTATATTGAGATTCAATATATGCAAATTTAATGTCTTCTTCAGTCACTAGCTGCTAGTTTAATACTTTCTTATAACTCCAAGCTGTGAAGTACGTGCTTTAGTTAGGATTTCTATTGCAGTGAAGTCTCATCATGACTACAGCAACTCTTCTAAAGGAAAATATTTCCTTCGGGTTGAATTACAGTTTCAGAAGTTCCATCCATTATCATCATGGGAGGAAGCATGACAGCATGCTGACAGACATGCTGCTGGTGAAGAGGCTGCGAGTTCTACATCTTCGTCAGCAGACAACGAATGGAAACTCTTAGCCACACCTGGTGTAACTTGTGCATATGAGATCTCAAAACCTATTCCCACAGAGATTTACTTCCTTCAACAATTCCACACCTACTCCAACAAAGTCACATCTCTCTCTTTTTTTAATTTTCTTTTTTATTGGATATTTTATTTACATTTTAGATGTTATCCCCTACCCATTCCCCCCCTGCCCAGGAACCCCCTATCCTATCCTTCCTCCTCCTGCTTCTATGAGGATGTGCCCCCCACCCTCCCACCAACTCCACCTCTCCACCTTCAAAGTCCCCCACACTGGAAGTCCAGCCTTCATGGACCAAGGATCTCCTTTCCCACCTATGCCCAACAAGGCCATCCTCCCATATATACAGCTGGAGCCATGAGTCCCTCCCTATGTGCTCCAGGCTGCTGGTTTAGACCCTGGGAGCTCTAATTGATTGGAATTGTTGTTCTCCCCATGGAGCTGCAACCCCCTTCAGCTCTTTCAGCCTTCTCTCTTAACTCCTCCATTGGGAACCCCATGATCAGTTCAATGGTTATCTGTGAGCATCCACCTCTGTACATGTCAGACTCTAGCAGACCTTTAAGGAGACAGCTACATCAGGCTCCTGTCAGCCTGTGCTTCCTGACATCCACATCAGTGTCTACCTTTGGTGACTACACATGGGATGGATACCCAGGTGGAACAGTCTCCAGATGTCCCCGCCTTCGGTTTCTGTCCCACACTTTGTCTCCATATTTGCTCTCATGAGTATTTTGTTACTCCTTCTAAGAAGGACTGAAGCACCCAAACTTTGGTCTTCCTTCTTCATGAGCTTCATGTGGTCTGTGAGTTGCATCTTGGGTATTGCAAGCTTCTGGGCTAATATCCAATTATCAGAGAGTAAATACCAAGTGTGTTCTTTTGTGATTGGTGTCGGTCTAGAAAATTGCCCATTTCATCCAGATTTTCCAGTTTTGTTGAGTATAGGCTTTTGTAGTAGGATCTGATGATTTTTTGAATTTCTGTTGTTATGTTACCCTTTTCAGTTCCAATTTTATTAATTTGTATACTGTCTCTGTGTTCTCTGGTTAGTCTGGCTAAGGGTTTATCTATCTTGTTGATTTTCTCAAAGAACCAGCTTCTGGTTTTCTTGATACTTTGTACAGTTCTTTTTGTTTCTACTTGGTATACATTGTCCATTTCTATTTTACCTTGTTTCCTTTCTGTATTCTATTAATATGTGACATGGGCTGTTCACCTTATTTTAAAGCTAATTTCTTTTTACTGCATACAACGAAGTATTTACATTCTTACATTTTAACTGACATTAAAAATAAAATGTTTTTATGTATTCATCTCATGAAATTGAAAGCTAACTTTAATTACCCACTTTTTTTAGAATTCTAACTACAAATATATTTAATTTGTTATATATCATTTACTGAGATATAAAATTTAAAATTCCTTTATTTTTTACTTTCACACTTTATTTATAAGTACTTTTGCCTATTGAATCCCATTTTGTCATGTGTGGTTGTTGTCTCTTGGAGGCCTGCTCTTTTCTGAAAGGAAAATTAGTGGTAGTTGGTTTAGGAGATAGAGGAGGTTGGGAGAGTTAAGAGGAAAGGGAAACTGTTGTATGGATATGTTGTAGGGTTATTTGTTTTTTTGGAGTTTAATTTCTTGAATATATATATAAAACCTTTTGTTGAAGTGTTGGATTGGTCAAAATATTTCCCAATCTGTGCTGTTTTGTTCTATTGATAGTGTCCTATGCCTTGTAGATTTTCAGTTTCACAAGGTCCCATTTTTCAATTGTTCAGCTTATTGCCTGAGGCACTGGAATTCTGTTCAGGAAATTTTCTTCTGTGACAATGCATTCGAGGTTATTTCCTACTTTCTCTTCTATTAGAATCAGTTTATCTTGTTTTAAGTTAAGGAAGGCCCAGAGGGACAGGAGAATGAACAGATATATAGTTGCTGGGGGTTGGGGTGGGGTTGGGTGGGGAGAATTTTTAGGAACTCCCAGAGACCTGGGATGCGGGAGACTCCTAAGAGTTAAAATGGTTGACTTTAGCCGAAATACCTAACAGTGGCGATACAGAACTACATCCAGTAGCCAGACAAGACCTCCAGTGAAGGATGGGGACATTCATGCACTTACAAACTTTCAACCCCAAATTGGTCTTGTCTAAAAATGTATGCAGAGACAAAGACGGGACAAAGACTGAAGGAAGGGCTAACCAGCACCAATCCCTAACTGTATTAGTTGAGCTTGCAGACAGGAGCCTATCATAGCAGCTCCCTGAGAGGGTCTATCCAGCAGCTTACTGAGAAAGACGCAGATGTCCACAGCCAAACATCGGTTGGAGATGGGGAAAACCATGGAAAAGTTAGAGTTAGGATTGAAGGTCCTGAAGGTGATGCAATCCCACAGGAAGACCAATAGAAACAACTAACCTGGACTACTGGAGCCTCCAGAGACTGAGCTACAAACCAAAGAGCATTCACATGTTGGTTCTGGGTCCCAGGCACATATACAGCAAAGGCTGTTTTGTCTGGCCTCAGTAGGGAGGATGTGGGTAATCCACCAGAGACTTGATGCACCAGGGTGGGGGATTTGGGGATATTCTTTCAGAGGTGAAAGGAAAGGGGTGTGGGGAGGAACACTGGGAAAGGGGACTGAAAGGGAGCAGGGTTTGAGATATACATATATATTTTTAAAAGAAGCATTATATGAAAAAAGAATAATTTTTGTCAGTAGAAATCCAATGTGCTGTTCATTGAGCCACAGAGCCACCCTAGGTAAAGAGTCTATTTTCAGTTAAAAAAAAAATCAGCAACATCCACTTTCATGGTTTAAATGACTATTCATACATTTTATGTATTAGTAAAAGAAAAATCTTAGTATATTTTAACCTATTATACAATGCTCAAAAAATAACCAGCAGAATAAAATACAGAAGTAATCAATTATTACATCTAACATGGAAATCCCGAAGAGGACAACCACCAATGAAACACTATGATACACAGAGAAAGTGTAAGAATTCCATTACACATGCCTTTCTTTACTGTGATATTGTCAGTCCTCTCATTAAGGTTTAGGTTCTGATTTCTCACAGCCTGAATCCAGTCTAGCCTTTGGACATGCTTTGCCATGTTATGTGTCAAAATTACACTGCATTGAGGTGATTTTCAGAAATAACTTAACTGTCTCTCCCAAGGAGATCAGCTTTGACAGTAAGAAGAACAGTAAAAGACAATTGAACTAAATGGAGTTAGACAAGTTAATTCTTTTTATATACAGCTTTATTTAAATATCAAATATCTATGTAGAGTGGACCCAGGTAACTGTGTTATTCAATTTCATTGAAGTAATACAGTAAAAGTTGAAGAATGTTAGACACATAGCTATTTTATATCAAAAATTAGGGAGTCTTTCCTTTTCATTACAGGATACTAAATATATTTGCCCGCATTTTTTTGTAAATGACAGTATGTTTATTAATATTGCATGTTACCAGGGTCGTACTGGAAGGAAGAACTTTGCTTTCTTCCAAAATTATATTTATGAAGCTTTTTATTCATTTTAAAACTTCTATGTGTATAATGTGTATGCATGTATGATGTATGAATGCTTGAAATGTATACTTGTGGGTGTACATGTTTATGTCTGAGGTGTGTGTATATGTGTGTACTACAATATGGGCATGAAGTAAGAATACAAATTCAGTTTTATTTCTTCCTCACTTTCCATTCTGTATGACAGACATAGAGTCCTTTTGTTATCTGGCTCTAAAACAGGCTGTCTATCTATGAACTTTATTAATATAAATGTCAGTAGATAAGCTTGATGGTAGTATGTGCCTTTCATCCCATACAAGAAACAAAGATACAGAAACTGAGGGATTGTTAACAAAGATCAGCCTGGTTTGCATTTTCTGTTCGTGTTAGCCAGGATCCTACTCAAAAAGACCAAACAAAATCCAAATAAAACTAAACAGAGTCCAAGGATATAGGATTACTCTAGGACAAACTCAGTAGAAGCAAAGCATTGAGTCATGTTAGATAGGTGGTTATTCACTGATTCGCTGGGTTGTAGACATTTGGTAATATGTGAATCAAAATACTAGAGAAGAAATGCCAATAATGTTAAGTAAAGACAAAGAAACATAAATATTTCTTAAAGATTACATGGAAATACATATTCAAATATATATACATATATTATGTTATATATATATATATATATATATATATATATATACTTTTAAAAATAAAACAAGTTTATTATAAACTATTGATAAGGTATTTATAGAAAACTAATAATCTACAATGTTTAATCTATCTACAATATTTTGCTCTACAAAAGCTATCTGTGTACAATAGATAAGTCTGGAGACAAAGAAATCCAAAAAATTGTTTTTAATTCTATTGAAATGAAATGAATCATGAAATATTTACAGGTTTATGTTCATACATATAAAAGTAGAATGATATGGAAACAATATTAAAACAGTCTCAGCTGGTGACAACAACAACGACCACAAATCCAAAGCCAAAGGTGTTGATTTTATTTATGAGTCTTGGAAAAATAAGTACTTGGGATAAAAATTTGGCAGAAAAGCTACCAGTATTGTTACAATGGAGAAAGCTATTAATGAATCTACACACAAAAACAAATAGGAATAAAAGTCACTAGAACATTCAGTGTTTCCCATATTGTTTTAACCTCAATAATCAAAGTTTAAGATAATTAGACATGTTGATTAAACACATACCACTCATTAATAGGGTAATTACCATAGATTTCCATAGTAAAATAAGAGTGCATTCCTCTACACCTGATTTATTATTCAAGGACATAATGTCATTTAACTTGTTGTGGGTAATCATGAGTATCTCCAGACTTCAGCATATACAATTACTAGAAAGTCTACATGAAGTTACATGCTTAAGAAGAGTTAAGACAAAAAAGTGCGATCCACAAGGGTTTCACTATTCATATGCTACTAATTAGGGTTTCGGTAACACTGATTATTAAGGAAAACAGTGTGATTAGGATTTGCATTTTGATTTAACACATTTAATCTAGGTGTTTAGTTGTAGTTGAGTTTGAGAATTTACTTTTTCATTCATCGAGATCTCAGTTGTAGCTCTGATATTCTTGACTTCTCTGAGATTTTTTCCACCTTGAGTTTAAGAAAAAATTACCATTCCCTAAAGCACTGAATTACTTTTAGTATCATAATGCCCAGCCCTTTGTCTCTCCTTGATCTTTTGACATATTTTTTCATATCTTCTCTTGTGGTAAACTTAAGTAGAGCTATTTTGATTAAATAACTCTCCAGAGGGTTGAGATTATAATACAATAATCTTCCAAACAGATTGTACTTGAGTACATATCACCATTATGCAGTGTAGAAATAAAACCAACATTTCATAAAAACATGTTTCTATGAAGCCTGCCAAGGAGATGAATATTTCTTTCATTGTTCCTAACATCACTGAAATAAAGTGAAGTTCAAATTGTTTATTTCCAATTGTCCATATCTGAGAAAATATCAGTTATCAATGATGTAGTGACCTCTTGGAAAGATAGTAACTTCAAAATTACAGAGAACACTGTTTGAAATAATTTTCCTTAAAATTGGCCAATTGCTCAGACAGCCATAAATCAATTCCAAAATTCAATGGAGTAAAAATGAGTGGTGACTATATTCTTATTCAAGTCATTTTTCTTTTTGAGATTGAAAATACTACAGTGTTTTGGAGAAAAATTGTTATTCAAAGGCATAGTATTCCTGATTAACAGAAATGTATCATATCAGAGCCATTTTTCCTAGTAATATTATTTACTCTGCTGAGATATTTATGAGAGCCTATGTAAAATAGATATGAGGAAAGAGGTCTCCCATCTCCTGTGGTAGATAGTGATGTCTTAAACATTTTCAAATATTCAAGTGAAACACATAACAATTTAACTAAATCTACAACTGCCTATTTCTGTGAAGTGGAAAGTTTAAGTTTTGTTAGTGTGGATCAATATTGATTTCTTTAAGTAGCTAGTCATTTTGCCTGCTACATATTTACTCTTAATTGTGTTGTTTATCATTAAATAACTTTTAGAACAAGCAAACAAACAAGCAAAAAAAAAATACTCTCTGTATTTTAAATCTTAAGCACATTAAAAGACTAGAAAGTTCGATTTTAATTATAAAGTTCTCATTTTAAGGTTTCCATTTGCGACCTGGTACTGACCGAGTGCCACAGCTATCTGCACCCCAATCCTGCCTAGAGAGAGCTTGTCTCCCAGGAGTACTGACACCTAACATCATAGGTTAGAACACCACTACTGCCCCAACACCTGGCCCAAGTGGGACCCACCCAGGACCCACAGGACCCAAGAACCACTGCACAGACTGGAACACAGAGCCAGGGATAGTATCCATCCTGTTTCCATCTGGCCCCTGGAGCTGACCCTGTACCACAGCTATCTACACACCAACCCTGCCCGGAGAGAGCTTGTCTCCAAAAACTTCTGACATACATAAGACCACAGGCTCACAGGAGGGACAAGCTCCAATCAGAGACAGCAAGGCCAGCTAACACCAGAGATAACCAGATGATGAGATACAAGCTCAAGAACATAAGCAACAGAAGCCAAGGCTATTTGGCATCATCAGAACCCAATCCTTCTACCACAGCAAGCCCTGGATATCCCAACACACCTGAAAAGCAGAATTCTGATTTAAAATCACACCTCATGATGAGGATATTGGACTTTAAGAAGGACATAAAAAACTCCCTTAAAGAAATACAGGAGAACTCAGGTAAACAGGTAGAGCCCTTAAAGAGGAAACACATAAATTCCTTAAAGAAATACAGGAAAGTACAACCAAACATGTAAAGGAAATGAACAAAACCATCCAGAATCTAAAAATTGAAATAGAAACAATAAAGAAATAAAATAGGGAGAAAATCCTGGAGCTAGAAAACCTAGGAAAGAAATCAGGAGTCATAGCTGCATCACCAACTGAATACAAGCAATAGAAGAAATAATCTCAGGTGTAGAAGATACCATAGAAAGCATTGATACAATTGTCAAAGAAAATGCAAAATGCAAAAAACTAACCCAAAACATCTAGGAAACCCAGGACACAATGAAAAGACCAAACCTAAGGATAATAGACATTGAAGAAAGTGAAGATTCTAACTCAAAGGGCCAGTAACCATCTTCAAAAAAATTATAGAAGAAAAATTCCCTAACCTTAAGAAATAAATGACTGTAAACATACAAGAAGCCTACAGAACCCCAAATAGAATGGACCAGAAAATAAATTCCTCCTTCCACATAATAATCAAAACACCAAATGCACGAAACAAAGAAAGAATATTAAAAGCAGTAAGGAGGAAAGGTCAAGTAACTTATAAAGGCAGACCTATCAGAATTACACCAGACTTCTCACCAGAGACTATAAAAGCAGAAGATCCTGGGCAAGTGTCATACAGACCCTAAGATACAAAAACTACCAGACCAGGCCACTATACCCAGCAAAACTCTCAATTATCATAAATGGAGAAACAAGATATTCCATGACAAAAACAAATCTAAACATTATCTTTCCACAAATCAAGCCCTATAAAAATATAATAGACAAAAGATAATAAAGATAACAATACTCCAACACAAGGAAAGGGGAAACTATACCCAAGAAAAAGCAAGAAAGTAATCTTCTTTCAGCAAACCCAAAGAAGACAGCCACAGAGACGTAATTCCAACTCTAATAACAAAAATAACAGGAATCAACAATCACTGGTCCTTAATATCTCTTAACATCTATCAACTCAATTTCCCAATAAAAAGACATAGACTAATGGACTGGATAGGTAAACGGGATCCAGCATTTTGTTGCATACAGGACATATATGTCAGTGACAAACAGACACTTTTTTCAAAATAAAGGGCTGGAAAACAATTTTCCAAACAAATGGTCCCAAGAAACAAGCTGGAGTAACCATTCGAATATCGAATAAAATAAACTGTAACCAAAAGTTATCCAAACAAAATGGGGAAGGACACTTTGTATTCATCAAAGAACAAATCTACCAAGATGAACTTTCAGTTATGACCATCTATGCCCCTAATGCTAGGGCACACACATTCATTTTAAAAAAAAAAACTTTACCAAAGCTCAAAGCACAGATTGAACCTCATGCAATAATAGTGGAAGACTTCAACATCCCACTCTCATCAATGGAAAGATCATGGAAACAGAAACTAAACAGAGACACAGTGAAACTAGCCGAAGTTATGAACCAAATGGATTTAACAGAGATCTACAGAACATTTATTCTAAAACAAAAGTATATACCTTCTTCTCAGCTTTTTACTCTGAGGTAGTATCTATCTTTCTTTCCTGTTTTTTGTTGTTAGAGTGGACAATGGAAAGTATCAAAGAGAGAAAGGTAAAGGGCGATATGACAAAGATATATTTTCATTAAAATAAAAATATTTAGGTGTATGCTAAAATAAATGTGATAAAAAATTTCAAAACTTTAAACAAATAAAAACATCAGAAAAAAAATGAACCTACCCCAAATGTGTAAAACTCTTCAAACATCTATTCAAAAGAATTGGCATTTCTAATTTTAGAAGGTAAATTTAGTAAAGTATAACATGTGTGATGGTGATCAACAGATTGAAAACTAGAAAAATTACAGGGGAATACTACATTCAAGAGACCAAATATTGTTAAAATGTTATATTTTTATATCCATATATAATTCGGTTGTCATCAAATTTCTGAGATATTTTTATACCAATTCCAGATATAATGCTGAAATTTTAAACCATAAGTAACATAGCACAATAAAATCTTTAAATGACTTATAATGTTACAATGCTGGAAATATGTGGTTTTCACCCCAAGATTATTGAAATAATCCATCAAATAGATAGTTGAGAACAACACAAACACACATCACTACTTCTGACTTTTAAACTTTAGGAATTAAATTTTGTGCCAGATGTGTAATAAATGCCTTTAATCCAAATATTTGTTTGTGGGGGTAGAAGGCAGGAATAGCTCTGATTGTTCAAGGCCACTCAAGTCATTATAATGAGTTGCACTATGGTATGGCCACTGACGAATAAAAAACTCTTTCTAAAAAAAAAATAGAAAAAGAAAAAAAAAAAAAGAACCAACAAGAAACAAACAAACAAAAAGAAACAAACAAAAAATATAATTTCTGATATTTGAAAAGAAGTTCAAATATGAGAAGATTCACTTAATAAAAAAATACTGACACATTTGGATAATAATTTCTAAAAATATATAACAAATATGTATTTCATACAAGAAACTAAAGAAATCGAGTCATGTCGGCTGGACTCACAACAATGTTGAAACCTTAAAAGACTCCAGATGTTAAGTGGGAATCTTTTGTGAACAAGTAGTATGGACTGATCCTTCTTTCCATAAGTGATATGTAAAAAAGCACAGAACAGATTAGAAATATAAGAATCAAGAGTCTGTGGATTTTGGGAAATACTGCTAACAAATGAGAAGTGCAACCATATTTACAGAAACTATTTGAATACATTGAATATGCAAATAATACCAAAAAAAAAATGAACCGATGATGAGCAAGCATAGGGTTCAGGCCTGTAATCCCAAATTTTAAACTAGTAGAGTCCTGAAATGTCATGCCTACATTTCCTTCAGAAAGAGATCCATTTTACAAAACAAAGAACAATGAATAGGAACACCATCAACTCTCTGGAATGTTTTTTAGGGTTTAACAATGAATGTGTGCACTATTTTAATGTGATTTTTGAAAAGGTAATTATGATCTCAATTATGCTTAAAATATCAATAATAATATTACTTATTTATTTTCAGCTTGATAAAAGAGAGACGAGTTAAGCAAATAATTATTCACAATAATAACATTATAAAAAATGATAGTCATTTGTTGATAACAGCTTCTTAACATTATTCATATTATTATGAATTGACTAAGCCTATGGTCATTTGGGCAAATTAAATATTATGGTTTACTTGAAGCAGTCCAATATTGCATATACTTTTATCATTTAATTAAGCTTCTTTTTTTTTTTTTTTTGGCAACACAAGCACCTTTGTGCTTCAGTGGCCAACTACAAAGCAAGGTATTTGATAAAATTAGTGAGTAGTGACTGATTTGTTGCTCTAAGCAAGTTTTTTGATCAAAAGCTTTTTAAATTGAATATGACTGAAAAATGCCTTATTCTCTTTATGTATCAATTTTGATTCAATGAATTTTCATCATTAACGAATATAAAACTCTGATCTGCTCGACAATACTGTGTTTATCTCAGACCATAAGCATTTATGGAGGAATTTACATCTTTTCATTTCAAATATATTCATGTTGATCCTATTTGTCATGCACCAAATTTGGACAGGTTAGTTTTAAATCCAGGCCATTCTATCAATCATTTCTGAAAGTGCAATGACTATAGTGCTATGGGCTTTTCATTATTGATTATTCTTAAATTTATTACTCTAAAAGTTCATAGTGATAAAGCCCCATTTCACAAAACAAAAGATTCTAGGAGAAATGTTGACAGTTCTACCAACTAACCAAACAAATCTTTGGCTTAGCCAAACTGCACATGTCAACTTGATCTATGATTTTTCTCATTCATTCAGTTGCATTCATTCAGTTTTAGTATTTATAAGATTTTAAAAAATAAATTGTTATTTAAATAAATATTTAGTAAAGTAAATCTTTTTTATTTATTTTCTTTCTGTATATTATTTGTGTGGTAAGACATAATTCTACAAATTAATTGATTAAAGAATAGTGAATGTGTATTTTACTCGTATTTTTGTAAGCTAGTCTATCCGTGTTTGAATGCTGAGTTGGAGAGGTCCTTGTTGCCTCATTGTAACATAATCGAGATATGTTAAGAGAAAAGCATAGATAAAATTAATAACCCCAAGCTTATTTTTAAACTAATATTAATCATTTAATATTAAAGTATCCTCAAGCCCTAAACACTTTAATTTGTTCTCCATATTCAAACACTTAAAATGTGTTGGAAAGGTGTGTGAAATTTCCAATACATGCTTTTCAGAAATATATAAAACACAGAAGTAAACTAATAAAGGATATCAAAATGCACGTTTTATTGTTTCATCAACTTAAGATATTAAAAGAACCGCTCAATGGTTAAAAACATTGACCAACGAATATTTGAGTTAGTGTTCTTATTTTACCCTTTATCCTGAAAGCAAGCAACTAACATGAATAATGCAAAAGATGGAGACTCATCCCTTCATATATTTTATTATGAAACATTAAAGATGTTTCTAAAGATGTTATTACTGAATTCTACAGTATAACAATAGAATTATGAAACATCTTTAAATATATTTCCACCTAATATTATACATTTTAAAATATTTGCTTATAAAGATATTAAAAATAAGGTTAAAATGAATTACAAACTTACTATTTTACTTTGAAAAAATTTTATTTTATTCATTTACATTCCAGCCATTGCCCCTCCTTCTGGTCTCTGCTTCCACAGTTCCTCATCTCATTCTTTCTCTCCCATGCTCCACTCTCCATGAGAATTAAATGCATCTTCTCCCACTGAGACCAGGAGTCCTCTGCTATACATGTGCCAGGCAGCCTCCAATTAGCCCATGTATGCTGCCTGGTTGATGTCTCAGTCTCTGGGAGTTCCCTCTGGTCTGACTTAGTTGAGGCTGCTGATATTTCTATGGGATCGCCCTCCCCTTCAGCTTCTTCAATTCTTCCCCTAATTCAACCACAGGGGTCCTTGACTTCAGTCCAAAGGTTGGATGTAGATATCTGTGTCTGTCTCAGTCAGATGCTGGTAGGGTCTCTTGGATTACATCCTTGCCAAGCTCCTGTCTATAAGAACATCATAGCATTTGATCAAGATATTAGTTTACAAAAATACTACCATTATTTTTAACATCATTTTTACATTAAATTTTATGATTTTTTGAGATTTTACTATAATTAAACCCTTCCTTCTTCTCCTCCAAGCTCACCTACATAGCCTCCTTGCTCTCTTTCTGATACATGTCTTCCTTTTTTTCATTGTTACACACATGCATGCACACACTTAAATAACTATATTACATTTAAAATACTATATAATATATATATATATTAAAATTTTGGTATATATATTTATACCAAAATTAAACCTGTTTAAACCTGTTTAACCTGTATGTACATGTTTTTAGGCCCACTGAAGGATATTTTAGTGTTGAATAACAAGTTGATATTGAATAACAAGTGTTTGTGCTTTTCTCTAGGGAGAAATTTTTCTTCCAGTCTCAGCATTCTTTAGTTGCCAATTTTGTGTAGATTATTTTTTATAAAATAGTTAGGAATTATTCAGCTAAGAATCAGTCATTATAATATCTGAAACCACAAAATAATTTGCTTAAGTTAATTCATTGCACTTAATTCTTTTATCAGCATATTAAAATAGGTATGCAAGAACACAGAACAAACATATAAAATTTCCATTAGTTTGTACTAACTGTTATACTGGGTAGTGGATGATTTGTAGTAATTAGTTTATCTCAATGTTTTATGATATCTTTGATATTTTATTTCTATTGTTTTGACAAATATCAACCAAAAGTAACTAAAGAAAGAAAATAATTTATTTCAGTTTTTAGGTCTGTAGCTTGAAATAGCTGGAGCATGAATTTAAGAAGGAACTTGAAACAAAGTCCTGGATATTTTACTTGTTTGCTACCAGGCTCATAAAAGGTAGCTGTCTCATAGAGCCTAAGATCATCTCTTACAAAATGTCACATCCAATAGTGTCTGGGCCCTCCTATGTTAAGGCAATCTATATAGTCCCCAAGAACATGGCAAAGGTTACTCTGATCTAAGAAATGAAGAGAAAATTTCTAGTTTCTTTGAAAATTCAGTTGTGTCACATGATGTTTTTCTGGAAGCTGTCTTGTGTCAGGATGTTTTGGTGAAACAGACATGTGAGAGGATGCTTTTTTGAAGCAGACTGGTGAGAAGGCATTTGGTGTTTTGCTGGAGTGGATGATGAGAAGGCACATGGTTTCAAAAGAATATAAATGAAGCCCCATAAACAGTGAAAGCATGCTCTTGCATTGTAACACCATGCTGGTCTTCAGTGGTTTTCTTTGGTCTTCACTGGTCTTTGCTGGTTTTGATTAGTCTTCAATAGTTTGTCTTCATTGGATTTTACTGGTCTTTGCTGGCCATACAGTGCTTAGCTGGTTGCACTTCTTCACTGGTCTTCACTGGTCTCACTTGTCCTCTCTGCTGGTCTTCACTTCAGAGAGAGAACTGCACCAAAGAACTTCTCATGGTATTCCAGATGATTCTTTCACCTCTATTGACTCCTGCTGATTTGGCAGAGCCTTATAGTTTCTTCTGGATTCAAGCAGCTGCTACTAATTCATGTTTGGTGTTTGCTATTGGTCTGGACTGCTGGTATCCTGAAAATGAAGAGTGGAATTGCACCAAAGAACTACTTCTAAGTAAGTCCACAAACCCCTTTCCCTATTATCCTTCTTTCTCTCAAGCCTTTAGTTGGTTGGATATAAGGAAGGTTAAAGATTCAAGAACCCTATATAAAGTTGGTTTAGACAAATATAAACCTACAAAGAAATGTTCAATTTCGACTCCCTTCTTTTATGACTCTAGGTAAAACTTACAGTGGGTAAGATCATGGGCTCTATTCAGAGAAGCCTTCTTTCCAATTGCTTTCTTTTCGTAATCTAAACCAATTCCATCACCTATCCCAGAAATAATGTTATTCTATATATTCACATTTATTATTTTTAGGTTCAGTGCTAAGATTATTTTGATCTATGAGAAATGATTTTAGCCAAAGCCTGTGTATAAAAATTCTATATAATATGGAAAAAATCATTCACCTAACATATTTGCTATACAAAGCAATATATACACATGTATGTATATCTCCTTTTCTTATATAGATATTTTACACTTTGGCAGTGGTAAATAAATTTCCATGAGTTTCACTTATATAAACATCTATTAAACTTATAAGAAAATACTGCTGGGAACATGATTCTATCTAGCTGGAAGGAACTTTATAAACTTCAATAATTAATTCTCATAACACTGAAGGAAGTGTTTAACATCCTAACTTTTTAGCAACAGCAATAAGAATGGAATATTAAAGTTACATGGTGGGCATATTAAAGTAACTCAAAGGTCTAGAATTAGAATATGAAGTATGAACCTGGACTTTTAGACATGGTGAAGTTAACTACTTGATGAAAAAATATGTGGAATAAATGGATTTATTAGTGGGAAAACTGTTGTAAACACTTCAATATTTAATTAATCCATTCTCATCACTGCTTGATTGTATGTTAATGACACCAATTTTAGAGCCAAATCACAATTGTCTTGTTTCAGTTTGTAAATTTTTATTGATTTTCATACTTCTTGGATTATTGCATTAAATAAGCTCATTGTATGATAGGAAAATTATATATGATATAAATTATATACTATCAGTAAGAATTTGGTAATGTTTATGCAAACATAGTTTGCTGAATTTTCTAAGTTAAGTCATGCAAACTCAATATAAGCCTTACTTGTATGTCTTCCTCTATGTTACATTGAAATATGGAGAAGGATTCCTGTATACCACAAAAATTAAAAGGAAAAGTGGGCTTTTAAGTTTAAAATGTTTTAAAAATTACTTGCTTTTCTTTAAGTTCTAAATCTGATATTTCTCCTGGCCATAAACACCCACTTTCTTATTACTTTAGACAGGGTAAGACAAGAATGTTGAGTAATCAAAGTATGTGCAATGTTTCAAAATAGTACTTTCTTTGGAGGCATTGTATAAAATTTGAAAGATGAAGTTTTAAAAAATTTATTGCTTAATGTTTCAATTTTTCATATTTTGCAAACTTAATTTTACAATGGGTACATTTTAAACAAAACAAAATCCTATTAATTCAATAATAGATAATAGAAATAAGCAGATGTCTTTCAAATATTGTATAAATGGGGTTGTTTTTAACTTATTCTTTAATTTTTCAATTATTTATGTATTGTAAATATTAGTACTAAAATAGATATATGTGTGTGTCTGTGTGTGTGTGTGTGTATGTGTGTGTACCTGTCTCCAATGGATACACATGCAAACACATATTAATATATATATGTATATTTTATATATATATATATTTGTTCTACAACCAGTGATATTATCTCAATAGGTGTAACAGTATGTATATTTTTAAAAGAGAAATAGGAAAGAAATACAATATATGTTTTAAAAACATGTGTATATGCAATATATGTTCTTAGTAAAATAGGACAGAAACAGTCATCCAGTTACAACAGTCACTGCTCCAATTTTTCAGGTGTCCTTACCTGTGGCTCATAACTATCTTCTGTATTACATCAATCCTCAGAAAACATCACAGATGGCCTGGGCTCTTTTTGTGTATAAGTGACCTATACCTTCATCTTTTAAAGGCATGTTCCCTCTATTAATATTCCCGGATTGTGTCATAATCCTCATTGACATTAAGCACAAGCGATGCTCTAAGAGTTCTGGTGAACTCTAGACATAGTCCTCCTTCTTTGCATTTTAGGGAAGGGAATAAATTTCTCCCTTGTAGTCTAGGTCAGACACTCCTCCTAGCACTATTATTGATTGCTTAGCTTGTTGAGTTATGGTAGAAGGAACCAAAGTGGTCATGGGAAATTCTTCTTTCCAGTTCTTTCTCTTTCTTCTTTCTGTTGTTGTTCTTGTACTTTCACTCCTGGCAAAAGCACTGTTTCTTCATAACCAAAGCTTCTAGGCCAGCAGGAAATAATTTCATGGCAACAGAAGAAAAAATGTTTTTCTAGTGAGTCATTAATAGTGACAGTGAATACAAGTCTCTTTTCCTTTACTTAATTTCCCTATACCTCCGAGCTATGCAGAAAGAGTAGTATGCCACAGACTCAAAGTTAGTCGACATTATCATTTCTTCTATCAAAAAAAAATTAGTTCATTAATTTATCATACCAGCTCAGGAAAGTTCTCAAGACATGGACAGAAAACACATAATTCTTTCTCAAAATATGAAAAGACTGGTTGTTAACACAGCTGCTATACAAGTCCTCGCTTTCTCCAGAAAGCTAATGAGGCAGTGTTCTGTGGGCTACATTACTGTTAGCACTGTTTGCCAGGCTACTTCTAGAGTTCCACATTATGATTTGCATATAGCATTTAACCAGTATCCTATTCCAAAGACACCTACAGTCCTAAATAAAAAATAATAATAAATTATAAAAAAAGAAAGAAAAGTTGGGTCTTTATAGTATCACTGCACTGGAGGTACAGACTTCTGGATTTTCTCTTTTTTCCATTGTTATGGTTAAACACCATATCTAGCTAAAGGCAAACATTTATCATTGAAAGCATTATAGTGGGATTATATTTTATGTTAACATTTTAGGATGTGAGCTATTTTTCTCTATGTTCCTTTATGGGACTTTGTATACCTCTAATAGTAAAGTTACCGACTATGCAAATCATGCTATGTTCAATAGATAACATCTTAAAATAAAAGAGATAAAATCATACATTCCATCCACAGATAAATTTTCTTCAGTCATTTCTCTACCTTCTTACCATTTGTGGGTCATTGTGTTAATCCCTGTTTACCAGAAATAGTGCTTCTTAGATGAACTATGAAAAATAGAAGGTCTGTGGACAAAAAGTCATTAGAATTTCTGTTTACTACAATGGCTATTTTGCAGCATTATGGTAATAGTTCTTGCCTAAGACTTATGGTTCTAGCCCTTGGTTCTTTGCACAAAAATGATGCCAGTTATAAGTTTCATCTTCTTCAAGAGGCCTTAAATTCAATCAGATACAAACAGAAAGTGGATGTTTGCAATAACTTCAGAGTTTCAATGTGTGCTCCTGCATTTCAATCAATCTAGCCATTATTTTTCACATGATTGATGATCAATTTTTCTCTTCTGATAGCTTATATTACCTATTATTAGAAAAAAATATAATTTGGAAATGAATATTCCATATATATATATATATATATATATATATATATATATATGGAAATGAATATGCAACAGAAAAACTTAAGTTTTAGCTAATGTTAGAATGTCTAGTACTATTTTCTAATTTCATGATTACATGACTTTAACTGATCTACACTAAATGGATGAAAATGAAGCTTCATGTGCCATGTACTTTTTAGAAGCAACATGATTTTTATGGTGGTTAAATGCAAAAAAATACTTATCTACTTACTAGTAGTTTAAGTACCTCTTAGAGTCTGTATGAATACATAAAAATTAGATAAATAAAAAAAGAAAACTTAGGATAAATATATATATTTCTAGTACAAAATATTTAAATATTCTTCTATAATTTTTGTAAAGCATTTTGTAATAATTTTTTATTAGAAATAAATAGTTCATCATTAGAAATTAGTAAAATATTCGAAATATGCTATCTATTTTATGCTTCCCTTCATAAGTAATAATTTTCTTTTCAAGTTCCATTACTTTCAAATTTGGAATCTTATAGAGAAGACTTGACATTTGTATAGAATCATTAATTCTGGAAAGGTAATATGACATAAATGGTGTATTCTCAACCATACTAAAGAAGTGACAGTAAGTAATGCATATGCTAATAAAAAAGTCACTTCACCAAAATGGGCAATATCAGATAAATGTCCCCAAATAAAAACTTAACCTTTGAATTATTTGTCTTATCTTTGCATAGGGATCCTTGACAAGTAAGACATGGGTCTTCAGTAAATAAGTATTATTTTTAATATTTATAATTATTTGACAAAGCTATTTCTCCAGTAGTAACTTTAAAATTTTCATTTCCCATCAACATTTAGCTACTCAATTCATAGGTTTCTGCCTCTATAAATACCCAAGTCATGAACTCTGTCATAGCAGATGGAGTTTGTAAAAAAGAAAGAGATGGATTTTTATGTTATTTATCTTATAAAATGAAAAGTACAGAATTTTGTGACACATTGATTTTATATTTAAACATAAATACTGTTAAGTAAGAGTGAACATAACCCCTATCAGTTTAATTTATTTATTTGCTTTATGTGATTAATCATTGGTGAAAGGAGTGTTCTGAGGGCCGATCTATATAAAATATTTTTTAAAAGCTTCCTAAGTCATACATTAAGTCAACTCCATTAGTGACCTGTCACGAGCTCAAGCACACTAAACCTTTGTAAAATATATCTAGTGTTCTAGGATATGACAGGACCATTATACTTAATTTACTATGCAATATTTTTACAAATACACACAATTTTTATTATCTTCAGGAATTAAAAGTCATTCATAAAAGTAGTTTACATAAAACAAGTATAATTAAGTAATTTGTTCGTTTCCCTGTAACATTCTTCAGATGTGATTGGAATTCACATGCTGAATAAGCACCACCATTTTTAATAACTTCAACACATTCTGCTTAATGAAAAAAATGTAGTTTGATAAAGAATTATAACAAAAGCCTCTGCCACTTAAGTATTACACTAAAATGTTAAATTATAAAATAAGTACACACTTAATGAATGTTGCTAGGCTACAATTCATATTTCAAACATAATTAATGAAAGATCAAAATAATGAACTTGTCAAAGCATTGGATGCTTTAGTGTGCTATGAAAGGCACCTAGTTTAACAACGTAACCATAATCATAGCCACTTGGAAAAGTGCATGCCTATTAAGAAAAGACCTTATTTTCACAGTATTTTGTGTAATTAACGAGTATATGCATAAGTAATGAATGCTCTCAAAAGTAAATGCAGATAATGCAATATGAGCCAGGTGTTTAGATTTTATTCAAGTGAGTCAGTTAGTAGCTATGCAATTAAACCATTCATTGATTGATTTGACTATTTATCCTAGAGTTCTTCTGTCTCATGTGTATGATATTCTAAAATGAGCATAAAATATTTACTTTCTTCAGTTTATTAAATCATAATTTTTCATTAATTGCTCATAGATAGAAAGAAAGGAGATAGAGAACAATTGAGACTGAGGCAGAAATCAAAGGAAAGAACTCTAGAACTCAATGCATAGTAAAAAAAGAAAAAAAAAAGAAAGAAAGAAGAAAGAAAAAGAAAGAAAGAAAGAAGAAAGAAGAAAGAAAGAAAGAAAAGAAAGAAAGAAAGAAAAAGAAAGAAAGAAAGAGTAAAAAAAAAAGGTAGGTTTATCTGGACCCCTGGGAGCTCCCAGAAGACTGATCCACCAATCAAGGAGCATAAGAGTGGTGGTACATATTTAGCAGAGGACTGCCTTTCTGTCCTCAGTGGGAGAGTTTATTTCTAATCCTGTAGAGACTTGATGCCTCAGAGAGGTAATAATGCCTGGGGAAACTTCAAAAAAAAAATGGACACAAAACATTTGAATGTAAATATTAAAGGACTTTCCCAATTAATGACATACTTTCTCATTGACAACACTAACATACACATGTTCACTGGTGATTTTACAAAAATATTTATCTAATTCTTAGCATTTATTTAAAAAAAATCTGATACTCTTCCTGTCGTAATCTAACAATGTGTGAAAAATTATAATGCAGGGCCCTCTTCATGAACATAGAGTGTAATGGTGTAGGGAATGAGACTGCTGCAAACATTAAGTTTATCTGACCATCAGACAGTTTTAAGGGTAATTTGAAAACTGGAGGTGAACACCCGCTGATGCATTTAAATGTTTATCTAACAGAATTGTAATCAAATGGTAATATATTTTGTACAAGTATGTTTCTAGCAAATTGTTTCCAATTCCTGAAATCCCCAAATAATCCAAATGACCAATTCCAGCTATAGATGTATGACATGCAGTATCTTCAAACAATGCAGTGCTGCACAGGAAATGAAACGGATCAGATTAAGATTTATTAGAATACCCTCTATGATATTGTATGATGTAATATTGAGAGATAGTCACAATATTATTAATAACTACATATTTTCTAGTTCTAATTGTTCTGGTTTATTTCATATTGATGTGATAAACAGTATTAACTTAAAGTAGATTGGGGAAGAGAAGTCTTATTTCATCTTAGTAGTCTTATAGTCCATCCTTTAGGGAAATCAAAGCAGGAACCTGGTGCAGAAATTAGAAAGAAACTTATTAGCTTACTCTAATGCTTATGTTCAGTTATCTTCCATAATCCAGGCCCATACTCCAAGGATGATGCCACCAAATATCAGCTAGGCTTTCCTATATTGATTTGCAATCAAGATAATACTACCAACTAGAGATGCCCAACAGTAATCTGATTCTGAGAAACCTTTAACTGATCCTTCTTCTCAGGTTTGTCCAAATGACAAAAAAGTTAAGGTAAGCCATAACAAACCCAGTGCTTCTTAATCTGACATACACAACATTGCTAAATGATAACTTTTTCTGGTGCCCCAAACTCACATTAATATTATAATATAAACTAGAAAACAACTTTAAATGTCTAAAAGTTCTACAAATTTTCAACACCTTAAAAGTCTTAATGCTCCTTTCAACAAGTTTAAAACTGTGGTCTACTGTATAGTACAAAAGATGGTAAATGTACTCTTATTTCAAAAGTTAGAACCAGGGAGAGTTATTATCAGATTAAATAAAACCAAAGTCAAACACTAGAAAAATTCATTGACTAATACCTGAAAAAATCTTCTGATCTTCTGGGCTCGAAAAAACTTGATCATATCTACTTCTCTTTGTCATCCACCAGACTCACAAAGTTTATTTCCTATGTTCAATACATTTCCATCCCATTGTCTTTGGTGGCCATCCTATGGTCCTGGCATTTTCAATAACCTGGTGTCTCCATTGCAACTTAGACTACACACAAGAGACTATTTTTGCTGCCCTTTAGCAATTCTAAACTCTGCACGTGATGTCAGCCCACATCTAATCTTCATGAGTCCCTCAGCTTGCATCTCCCATTCCTCAAAATCAGTTCCATATGAAAAAATCCGAAACTTTGCTGAGTATGGATATTGGTTTCTGATGCAGCCCTGTTACCTGTCAGGCATAGATGCTGTGTGCTGACACCAAAGAAACACTTCTCAGAACATTTTGGTTCAAGTATACTGGTCTTTTCCTCATTCATTGGGTGACCAGCATCTACTGTCCCAATAAAAGAAAGGGGCAGGATCAGGTGTGGGGAGAGACAGGAGACCCAGAGGGCCAGGAGAATGAATAGAAAACTGCAGCTGCTGGAGGTGTGGAGGCGGAGGTAATCTTTATGAATTCTCAGAGACATGAGATGGGGGAGGCTTTCCGAACTCAATGCAGGTGACCTTAGTCAAGATACCGAACAGTGGGGACATGGAAAATGAAGAGATTATCTCCTGTGGCTAGGCAGGATCCCCAGTGGAGTGATAAGAGACAACAACCTACCACAAAACTTTTGACCCCAAACTTGTCCAGTCTAAAAGAAATGCGGAACAAATTTGGAGCACACATTAAAGGAAAGGCTAACCATTAACCATAACCAATAACCAGCCAAACTTGAAACCCATCCCATGAACAAACCAATCCTTGACATTGTAAATGATACTCTGTTATGTTTTCAGACAGGAGCCTAGAATAACTGTTCTTAGAGAAGCTCTACCCAGCAGGTGGCTGAAAGAAATGAAGATACCTAGAGCTAAACATTGGAGGTCGGGCTCTTATGGAAAATTTGGGGGAAGGACTGAAGACTCTGACAGGGATGGGAACCCCATAGGACCAACAGAGTCAACTAACCTGGGACTCTGGAAATTCTAAGAGACTGAGCCACCCACCAAAGAACACATGGTCTGGAAAGAAACCCTTGGAACATATGTAGCAGATATGCAGCTCAGTCTTCATGTGGGACTCCCAACAACTGGAGTGGAGACTTTCAACAGGGCTGTGTTCTCAACAGTATGTGTTCTCAACAGGACTGCCTTGTCTGGCCTCTGTACAAGAGGATTTCCTAATATGGCAGAGACATATATGTCAGTTAGGGGGATACCAAGGGATCCAACCCTCTAGAGGAGCAGAGAAGGGTTGGGAGAGAGTCTTTGAGAAGGGAAGACTGAGAAGAAGGCAGCATTTGTGATATAAATATCTAAATAATTATAAATAAAAAGAAAGTTGCAATTTCCACAGATTATTAAACCAAAATATAAAAGTTGGCCCTCTTGGAATTTTTGGTTCCCTCTGAAAATTCACAAGACTCTGGCACCCTTATGTTTTCTATCACTCACATCTTCCAGGATCCCACAGTAACAGCTCATTAACTTGTGAGCTTTCAAAGTCTTTCTATACTCAAACATTCAAACACTTTCACATCCTTTCCTCAAACCAGTTTCAAGTCCATCAGATCAACAACACACGGTTACCAGTTTCTGTTCTCGTTTGCTTTCTGTCAGAATGATTCACAGCATGACCAAGAGCAACATGAGGAATAACGGGTTTGTATTTTCATACAGTTTGTAGTTCGTCATTGGGGTAACCCAAGGTGAGAGTCTGGAGAAAACAAATATTGTAGAGGAACACCTCTTACTGACTTGCCCCCTGGCTCATATTTAGTTATCCTTTTTATACAATTGGGGCATACTTGTCTAAAGATGATACCGATTACAATAACTGGATTCACCAACATCAATACACAATCAATAAAATATTCTCACACACATGCCCACAGGCCAAACATGAACCAAATCATTCTTTAATTGAAGTTTTCTTGGCCCAGGTGGGTCAACATGATAACCAGGATAAATCATCACACATGGAAATCTCCAAGTACAGGTTTTACATGGTTAAAACAGAAGAGAGTTTGCAGGTTAGATTGTATTGAATGGGTATAGGGGTATTAACAAAGAACTGAGATAAAGGAAAACTGTATATATATGTTAATGAGGGTATGCTTTACATGATGTGTATATTTGTCTGAACCAATAGTCACTGTATTTCATCTTTACTATTGTTGGACACTATTTGTTAACCTTATTTTAAAAAGGGTATATTTATAATTACAAGTTAGAACTTACCACTCTTACTCTATGTATTGCCTAAAGTTCTAAATCCTACTTCAGTGCTACATTCCAAGTTCTCTTTTTTCCTAGAGAGATTTCACTCTGATGATTTAATTTTTTTCACTCACCTCACCCACGTTACCCTCCCAAATCTCCATCTTTTTCATGAAATATGCAATCATTTCTCCCACCCACAATAATTGCTCCATTCACATGTCAACTCATAATTTTTCTTTGTATTCATATTCTATATATTACATATTACAGCAATTTGCCATAAATCCCATATTCCTGAAGGGTTGTCACAAGAAATACTACAATGTCTATTGAGAAAAAGGAAATATTTGAACTACTTTGATTTTTCTCTTGTTTTATACTTTTCTTATGTCCTTTATAGGGGATTTTAATGATTCTACATTAAAAATCATCTATTTCCACATTGATTCAAAACACTGATGTAAAGCAACTGTGCCTTAAGTCTTCACCGTTCTGATCATCTCTAGATCTGTTTTACAGAGTCCTCCTTTCCCATTATTTTACCATTGCAGTGATCAAGGTAGTATGTAATATAATAGCAAGCAAAGCTAAAATATATTCCAAAAATTTTCCAAATTGAGTGTGGTCCTTAAAAACAGGAACACACAAACTATACAAAATGGATACAAAAGGTCATATTTTAATGCATGGAGCAATAGCATAAAAGCAAAAGAAGTTATCAACTTGAGAACAGTGCAGGATATGGAGGTAGGGAAGCTGAGAAGTGCTGGAATGATGTTAGGTGTGGTGAAAATAATGTAATTCCATTTCAACTAAAAACATATATATTTTTTAAAATTTAATTTCCTTTTTAACCAATTTACTTTATATCCTTTTCACTGCTCCCTGCCAGTTATCTCCTTGCACAATCCTTCCGCTCTTTCCCTCCCCTACTCTTCTAAGTATGTGGGAGCCCCGTCAGTATCCCCCTCCACACATCCTGGCACTTCAGATCTCTGGGCTAGGCCCTTCTCTCACTATGGCTAGTTAGGAAAGCCCAGCTAGTAGAACATATCCCACAGATAGGCAATTGATTTTAGGATAGCCTGGTTCCAGTTGTTCACAACCCACATGAAGGTCAAAATACATCATCTGCTACATATAAGCCTCCGAGGCCTAGGTCTAGCCTGTGTATGTTCTGGCTCAGGCTCAAAGATCAACAATTGATAAACAAGGCCTCATGAACCTGAAACGCTTTTGTAAGGCAAAAGACACTATTAATAGGACAAATTGGCAGCCCACAGATTAGGAAAATTCTTGACCAATGCCTTGTATCTGACAGCGGGTTAATATCCAAATTTTATGAAGAAACTCAAGAAGTTAGACAGCAACAACCCAAATAACCCAATTTAAAATGGGTATAAAACCAAGTAGAGATTTTTTTATTGGATATTTTATCTATTTACTTTTCAAATGTTATTCCTTTTCCTGGTTTCCCCTTAACAAAGGAATCTCAAACAGCCAAGAGGCACTTAAAGAAATGGTCAGTGTCCTTAGTCATCAGGGAAATGCAAATTGAAACAACTATGAGGTTCCATCTCAAGCCCCTAAGAATGACTAAGATAAAAAACTCAAGAGATAGCACATGCTGGGGAGGATGTGGAGCATGGAGAACATTCCTCTATTGCTAGTGGGAGTGCAAACTTCTACAACCATTTTCGAAATCAATTTGGCATTCTTTCAGAAAACTGGGAATAGTTCTACCTCAAGACCCCACTGTACGTCACCTGGGCATAGACCCAAAAGATGCTCCAACATCTAACAAAGACACTTGCTCAACTATGTTCATAGCATCTTATTTGTAATAACCAGATACTAGAAGCACCTAGATGTCCCTCAACTGAAAAATGGAAAAATAAAATGTGGTGCAGGTACACAATGGAATACTATTCACCTATTAAAAACAAAGACATGAATTTTGCAAGAAAATGGATAGAACTTCAGAATAAAAACTTATTTTTAAAAAGAATGCTGACAGTGCCTTCTTAGTGATCACCTGCCTTGTCCTTCTTGGTCATCCTACTGTCCTTTCATTTCTATATCCTGGGTCTCCACTTCAATTTAAACTGAATCACTAATAAACTATCTTTGCCACTGCTTAGCCATTCTAAACTTACCACATGATGCCAGCACTCATATACTCTTCATGATTTCCCAGTCTTTCAGCTTCCAAGCCTTCTCAACTAATGTTTTTGCATTTTCATTCTGTTTATATTTTCCTCAGAGCTTTACCGTGTAATAAAAAATAATGGAGCCTGCATAGGTCTTAGCTAAAGCCCTGTGCATATATGTTGTAGTTATATTGTTTGTCATTCATGTAGGACTCCTAACAGGGAAAGCAGGGGTATCCTTACAAAAAGTGCTGATCTTGAGAACCCTTTTCATATACTCGGCTTGGTGTAAGGGAATAAGTCTTCCTAGACTTATTGTGTCTTGTTATGCTGAGTTCAGAGTTTATTCATTATCTATGGGGAGGCCTGCTCTTTTCTGGAAGGAGATCTGGGGAGATGGGAGGTCAGGGGAGACTGGGAAGAGTGGAGGTAGAAGTGGGGTGGCTATGGTTAGTATGTATTGTATGGGAGAAGAATAAGTAAAAACGGGGGCAGGGAGAGCGAAGGCAGATTGACATGCTCATTCTGGTATATCTCCACTTGTATTTTTTTACCTTTCAGTTATAAGATATGTAGTGATTTTTGAATTTTTCAAGCTTGTTTTTTTTTTTTTTTTTCTGTCTTCCTAATCAGTGAAATTGTCCTTTACAACATGTCCACAGACTGCAATTCCATCATTGGTCTCCAAAACCATTCTTCATAGAATGCATCACCTGTTAGATGTATACATTAAATATTGTCATCTGACAGCTCCTACTGGAAGAGAAGGTCTACATAGAGAAGGAGCTTGGTTGTTTTGCCCTACATTTATAAGAGTTGATTATATATACTGCATACTCAATAAATACTGACTGTCAACAAGTCTGTTTTTCAAAATTACTGATATTTTTCAATACATAGAAGCTGGATGTGTAGTTTTATACTTATTATTTAGGGCCATTTTCTTTGAATTTTAATGACATCTAACAGAAATAGAAAGCATACACATGATTTAACATCACCAGGGAGATTTGTAAATGATGAAAAAAACTCAGAAATATACTAGCAAACAGCAGTCACAATATCCTGAGAAATATATATATGTATGTATATATTATATATATATATATATATATATATATATATATATATATATCTTCTATCAATATCCTGAGAAATATATATAGATATATATATATCTTCTATCAATATTGTATGTGTTTATAATCATACATTATGCATATCCTTTGATATAATCTTATTAATGTTGAAGATCAGGAATAAGCATTTGGAGAATTTTTTGCTATTTAATTAGTTTGTCCGTAAAATAAAATATGAAGCAATTATTTATTGCAAATTGAAAAGATTTTAAGGAAAATTGGTCCCTATCAGGAAAAAATGTAACAGGAGAAGTTGAAATATTTATGATCACTTTTATAGCCAGTCATCACAGCAGTATAAATAAAGCAGGTACCTTTGCTGAAGGCTACAAATATGATATCTGTGAGACTGAGAGGTAAACACTGGAAATTTCCTGCATGCCCTGGAGAGAATACAAAAATAATAAAACAAAATCAAGCCAGTATGATAGTCTCCTGGCTCAATCATTACTTCTGCCTTCCATTCTTAATGTTATATTTCTACATCATGATGAGTCATGTAAGTGGGATAACTGTTCATTTGAGGGAAATAGATATCACTGTGCTTTTAGATAGACTTTTTTTTCTGCTTGTCAAATTCCACCCCCCCCCCCCGCACCATGCTGTTAAACTACACAAGATAAACGGCTTATAATGGTCAGAATCAGGTTTCTATGATGAACTACATGTCAAAAAATCAGGAACCCAGAACAAGCTCAAATACTAGAGAGCCAATTCAAATCCTTGGCCTGAAGGCATGAAGATACTTGCAATCCTTTTACTCAAAGCATGCTAGGAAGAACAAGAAACAATAAACAAATAAATCATACTGGAATCCTTTACTGACCTTTATGAATATTTTGAAATCAGCTGTTACTATATCGAGTATTTACATATTTTTAAATAACTATTTACCAACTGATAATATTTATAAACATTTGTATACATATATCCACACACATTTATATGTATATATGTATATACATATTTACTCATTTAGAATTGTATATATTTATACAGTGGATTTTTATAATATTCATTCCCTATTCACCCCTTCAAACATCACAAGAGCCCCAATAATGTCCGCCTTCCAAATTTATTTCATCTTTTATTTTAACTCACTGAACATAATTAGTGCTGCTAGTACGCACAATGTTGTGAGGTCATCTACTGCAGTATGAGTGACTTACCTTAAAGAAAACTGCCTCTTTCTTTACCACATGCTATTATCTGCCAATACTTTCTTGGGCAATAACTGGACTTCACAAGGCTTTCTCCTCTCCATAGTGAAGTCTCTATTGCCTTGATCTTCTGAAAACAAGCACCGCATGCCATTGTGATTTCTTGTTTAAAAGGGTCTATATTGTAAAGCAGTCCTTGACAAGCACTGGCTCTTAGAACTCCAGTCCCAAGGGTTCAAGAAACATTCTAGAAGACTGGATGAAATGGTTCTAAGAGACATTTCATTATTCTTAAGGCCTTTTGAATGTGTTTATTTCAGCTCTGCAAAGGATTTGTATAGTTTCTATTATGTCATTTTATTGGCAAACAAGAATGTGTTTATAGTTTGTCTTTAGCAAAGTGAGTCTATGACTATTTTCTGATACTGAAGATATGCTTTCAGCTGATTTAATATACTTTTCTAATGTTTAGTTGTGAGCCTAGCCTTTAATGCCTAAGTTATCGGTCTCCAGCCCATACTTTTCTTTAAGATATTTCTGACAAGTAGCAATATACTTCCCTGAGACACATTTTTGAAAATCAGAATTGTCATTCTAGATATCCTGGGAAATTGTCAGAGCAAATGAAGACATTTCCTCAGTAGTTGATTTATGCATTTAATGAATCCTGCTTCTAGTTTTGCCACCTTTATTTTTCAAAATATTCCCTTTCACGCAAAGAAATGTTATAAGGAATGTGGTAGAGCCAATTCCAATCTGTGAACATTTTCATAGTGCTTGTATTAATATTCCAGGGCTCATAGAAGAACCAGAGAGCAAATTCAATTGATCCTTTATAATTTTGTCAAGATAAGTCACAGTCACAATAAAGTGCTAAAAAGAATCTGATGTAAAAGGGAAATTTTGTCACAGCAGAAAAAAAATTACTGATACAATTTGTCTATTATCTGTGGAAAATTTTACACAAATACTCTCTACTTTCTTTCTTTTTCCTTGCTATTTTTCTCTTTTTAATTAATTGTTTATTTTATTTATTTATATTTCAAATGTTGTTCACTTTCTGATCTCATCTCTGCAACTTCCCCATCCCATCCTCCTTCCGCTTTGCATCTATGAGGGTACTCCTCAACCACCCACCCACTCCTGCCTCACCCCTGTATCTTCCCCCTATGCTGTAACAACAAGCCTCCACAGGACCAAGGGCTTCCTTTCCCATTGATGCCAGATGAGACAGTCCTCTGTTACATATGTAGGTGGAGCCATGGACCCATCCATATATATACTTTGATTGGTAGTTTAGAACTGGGAGCTTTGGTGGGGGGGGGGCAGCCTAGTTGATTGATATTGTTGTTCCTATGGGGTTGCAATCCCCTTAAGCTCCTTGAGTCCTTCTCATAACTGTTCAATTGGTCATTTTAGGAAAACATTCCCTGGGCCAGTGTGTTCAAGGCTCTTTCCCACTTTCTCTTCTTTTAGATTCAGCATATCTGGTTTTATGTGGAGGTTCTTGATCAACTTGCATTCTTCTACAGACTGACTGCCAGTTGAACCAGTACAAATTGTTGAAAATGTGTCCTTTCTTTTTCCACTGGATGGTTTTGGATTCTTTGTCAAAGATCAAGTGACCATAGATGTATGGGATAATTTCTGGACCTTCCATTGATCTACCTGTCTGTCTCTTTACCAATACCATGCAGTTTTTATGACTATTGCTTTATAGTAGAGCTTAAGTCCAGGGATAGTGATTCCCTAGAAGTAATTTTATTGTTGGGATTTGTTTTTGCTATTCTGTTTTTATTTTTTTTTTCTTCTAGATGAATTTGAGAATTGCTCTTTCCATCTCTTTGAAGAATAGTATTGGAATTTTGATGGAGATTGCATTGAATATGTTGATTGCTTTTGGTAGGATGCTAGGAATGATTAGCTCACATGTGGGCATGGGCATGGGTTCTTGACTCTTGTTGGGCTGTTGTGATTCTCATGACTCCAAAGAGACTGGAGCACAGGAGTCTTGACTGAGTTCAGTACTGGATGGGTGATATGGGCTGTTAGATTTCAGTGCAGCAGCTTAGACAGACAACACCAGACCAGATGGTTCCATGAAGGGAGGGGGTTTATTGGGGCAGAAGGCAAAGGTGGGGAAGAGAAATGAGAGAGAGAGGAGAGAGAGAGAGAGAGAGAGAGAGAGAGCAGAGAGGTAGAGGCCGGCCATGACCACATGGAGAGAGGGGTAAGGGAAGTGGGGAGGAGGGCAAAGAGAGAAGCTACAGGCAAGGGATTAAGAGAGCAAGAGAGAAAGGGAGGGGCAAGCAGCCCCTTTTATAGTGGTCAGGCCTACCTGGCTGCTGCAAGGTAATTGGGGAGGAGCATACTTGGGTGTTGCCAGATAACTGTGGAGGTGGAGTTTAGACCGAATACATCAGGTGTGGGGAGTTCTCACTCAGTCTGAAGTTCCTCGGAGGCACGGAGCTATTGGATTGGAGATCCCTGGGGCCAGGAGGTGGCCGAACATATTGGTCTCAAGCCTTTGGGCTCTCAGATGCCACTGAAAGGTCTCTGAAGGACCGAGACTAAGGGTGTGTGGGCCCGCGAGCAGCCAAACCCACAGCTGAGAGAAACTGGTTGGGGGATGAGAAGAAAGAGGCCCTGACAGTGCTCCACAGGAGAGACTTGGTTATTGTACTCCCTTAGCAGACTCTGTAGCCTAGCTAGCTTGCTTGAAGAGGCAGTTCCTGTGACTGGAACTTAGAAAGGTCCTCTAGGAGGGCGGGAAGTAAGGTGCTGTGGCTGTGGCTACAGCGGCTCATTAAAGGCCTTCTCCGTGTTTTCCCATGGCAGGCCGCAAAGACATGAGAAAGTCCATGGTTCCAAAAGGGTTTATTTTCATGGCGGATGCAGATGTATCTTGCAGTACCCAACCCTCCTAGTGAAATTCAGGGCAGACCTGAGTTAAACAGGAAGGGAGAAGGAAGGAGAGTCTGAGGAAGAATGCTTAATTGGCTCTGCCCTTTGGCCTTCAGGTATCTCATTAGTATGTAAATTTCTCTAGGGCCGGATGGCTATAGTCACAACCCTCTATCTGTGCTCTTTGGGAGGGGTTGCATTGTCCTACTGACTGAATGGAGCAGGTTAATGTTAGGATCTTAGATTCTGGGAGCTTGGTGGAATAAATGCAGTCCCTTGCAGAGTCTCAGGTCTACTTTCAGCCAGCACTTCTATCAAAACCAAGAAAGACCCATTTCACAGCTCTACAGTAGGATGGTCATTTTTCTATGTTAATTCTACCAATCTATGAGCATAGGAGATCTCTCCATTTTCTGAGGTCTTTTTTGATATATCTCTTCAGAGACTTGAAGTTCTTGTCATACAGATGATTTACATCCTTGGTTAGAGTTGCATCAAGATATTTTATATTGTTTATGTCTTTCGAAAGTTTGTTTGCACATAATTTTCGCCTGTTATTCTTGAATAAAATATCAACGATCAAGAAATCTAAGATTATTCAGTCAAGTTTCCCATATTAATCAGGTAGTTCTCATGTAAGTTCATTATGTTCATTCAACCAAATCCGTGGAATACGTGCAATGGCAACGCCATTTAAATTCTCACAACAGAATAAGAGCAGAGGCAGTGGATTCATTCAACCAGATCAAGGGTCTACCGAACCAGAAGCAGGGCTTAAGAGTAAACGTTCTCAAAATCTAACAAAAAAAAAAAAGGTGGGGGGAGAAACGGCATCGTCTCCATGACCTTGAAAATCCTAGACATAAGGACTGCGCCTGATGTTAAAAGTTAGAAATGATAAAGGAATCCAGGTACACGGTTGTTCAATCAGCAGCTTAGAGAAATCATCCAAAACCAGAAGTAAAAAAAGTTGTGCGATGGAGACACATCATCTATATATGTGAAAGCCTTTGCAATATGCCTGATGTAAACTCAGATAAAGTAACGGTTTCTATCTAAGAGAAATCTAATATTGGAATTTCTATTAATCAATATAATTTACTTATGTAGTATAAACTAAAACAAATTATCATGCAAAGTCATATCTTAAAAATCAAAATATAACATTGTAATTTCATATTAAAAATGGCTACGTAAATTACTGTTTTGAATTTTCACATATATTAGAATGTAATGAAGTCTGTGTTTGAAAAACTTTTGACATATAATTAGTAAAGCAGGAAATTTTAAAATGACCTGTTATGTCAGTTCTGAGTAAATGTCTTTTAATACATTTATAGGTTTGTCAATATATTTACAGATTTTTATCAGGTTAATTTATTATAGAAATGTTTTATCCATTAAATTTTCATCAGAAATGTTTATCCATTTTTTTCTCATAAATACTATTTTATTCTTTTTAATCATCATGGGGATATATGAGAATATGGTATATTTTTCGATAGTATAAGCATCATAGTTAGTTTCATTAAGTGTTTTACATTTATTTTACACAGATAATTAATACAATTACTAGTACTATACTGAAAAATACATGATCTCTTAATGAATAATGAAATGATTATGTTGTTATGAACTTTAGCAATGATTATGTTGATATTATAAATTGCTCCTGCATGATTTTCAACCTCACTTCCTTGCAAGTTGACACTTCAATATACTTGCTAATCTTGAATAATTGTCCTGATGACATTGCTAAAGCACCAAAAGACATTCATCTGTCATTTCATTGTCATTGTTTTGGGTGACCTGAGCAAAGGCTACAGGTCACTTTGGAATGGTGGGGAACAATACATTTTCCATAATGTCATACTGCAGAGACACAGTATAAAATAGATCACTTCAAGCCTCGAAATTTGTGAATTTTCTTAATTAATCTTTATTTTAGCAGATATTTACTTAGATAGAATATATATGTATATATAACTATGATATATATTAATATAATATATATATATATATATATATATATATAAAACTATGAACTATGTAGCTATCAGTTATTTATGATCTATCTATATTTTGATCTTTTGAGAGTTTACGTATTTCCATGTTCCTACAATCTGATATAAAATTAAGTGTCTTCGTAATCCCCTATTAATCAGATTATCTTGCATGCCATTCTAACTCCATGTTTACCTTTTCAGTGACAGACACAATTTGAATAAGTTTATGAGGCTTTTCTAGGAAAATAAGCATAGAAAGAGCAAGGAAATAAAAACAATTCTGAAAAAAGAAATATGACAAGGTATTGCCATAAAAGAATTCATTTGATACTACAGAGCTATGTTAATAAAAATAGCATGATACTGAGAGAAAAACATATAAACAAATGGAGGAACACAGAAACCAGATACATGTTCATGCAAGTTTAACTACTTGTTTTGATAATTTTGGCAAAAATGTACACTGAAGAAAAACAATGTCTTCAACAAAGATTATAAGACTAGATATCAGCACATAAAAGAATGGAACTAGAATTCTTATCTTGCACAGAACTTTCTCTAAAATATTGACATAACATCAAAAATATTGACAAAAGTGCAGATATGTCGAAACCATTAGAGATACTAGTAAGAAGAGAAGTTGACATTAAGGCATGTGCTTGGTCTTTATGAACACAACTTCAAAAGTGGAAAAAGTAAAATCTACAACTGACCAATGGGGTTTCATGAAAGTAAAAAGTTCTGTGGAGCAATGAAAATGGTCAGTTAACTAAGGAAGCATGATCTTGGGGAAAGATTTGGCTACATATACATATTGTACAGGGTTAGTGTCCAAATTGTACAAAGAACTAAAGAAACAAGCAACATGCAAACAATCCACTTAATTAAAAATTTGGTTGTGGAACTGAGAAGAAAATACATAAAAGGAGAAATAGAAATGACTATTAAAAACCTTAAAAAGCTTTTTAAAAGGCATCATGTCCTTTAATAATTTTTACACCTTAGCTCTCCTGAAACATTTTCAAGTTTACTATATCTTGGCAGAAAACATTTTAAAGGACTTAAGTTTGAAAAATGAAGTTTGGAACTTTATACAATTACAAGAGTGTGACAAAAAATGAATAAATGGCAAAAAAATGGGCATGTTGCATCACAGAAATCCTAGAATACTTTTTCTGGGACATCATTTGAACAATAACCAGGGAATGGAAAAAACTGAAGAAAGTGAGGAGAGGAAGTTATTTCAGTAGAGCTAGACTTAGTTAACTGGTGGTCTTTTGTGATCCTGAAAAAGATGCCTCAGAATAGTTAGCTCGTGTTATTAAACATTTGAAAAATGGTGAAGCATTGCAGACCTAGTACAAAGTATTGTATGAAGAACCTTATTGGTAAGTGATAATAAAAAATGAAGGCAGAGTGATAAGAGACAATTTAAGAATGATCAAAGAGCTGGGCAAATGTGGCACATGCTTTAATCCCAGCACATTGGAGGCAGAGGCAGGCAGATTTCTGCATTCTAGGCCAGCCTGGTCTATAGAGTGAGTTCCAGGACAGCCAGGGATATACAGAGAAATCCTGTCTTAAAAAAACTCAAGGAAAAAATAAAGAATGATCAAAGAAATTATATATGTTGTTCTTGTGTGGAAATCATTGTTATTGTTTGAGGATGGAAAGATGGCACTATGACCTATTAGTGTGTGTGAAGAAAACAAAGTCTATCATTGTGAAGAGGCAATATAAACCAAAGTCATCATAATCTTTCAACCCATTTTGTGATTTAAACTAAGTAGAATGCACTTAACCATAAGTCACTGATCATGGCCAACAAAAATTGTGGCATAAGTATTATTATATGACTGGAATTCAAAACTATATATATATATATTCTCTATAATATAATATGTTCTCTAGGAGCATAAAGATGTTTTTTTTTTTTTTTTTTTTTGCACTGTGGAGAGACTTCCAAGAATGAATCTGGTATTAAATAAAAATATTTATATTATAATAAAGTAAAGTCATGATTCTTTCAGTAGAATTAATAATATCCTAAAAATTAAAAGCAATGTGATTTTTGTTTTTATTTAATAGGATAATTAACTGTACCACAGAAATTTTATTTGAGTTTGATTTTGGGAAGTAAAGAGACATAATTATATGAAGTATATCATATCATATACTGTAGGAAGCACTCAGGCAACACTTTGTAACTCAAGATTAGATTGCCTTTCAGAGGATAGCATACAGTTGTCTTTATTTTGATAACTCTAAAAGAATGATTTATTAGCCTGTTTAATTCACCCAACACACAATGCAAAGCAAAAATCAACTGATACAATTGTTAGAAACTTAATATCATTTTTGTTTTAGTTCTTGTGATCATAGGACTGACATTCTCTCTTTAGCTTTTAAATTCTTCAATAATTTTCCCTATTTTTCCCTTACTTCAAATATATCTTGCCTTAAAGTTGGGAGAAAGAAATAAATGTACACATAGCCTTACCAATTTTTGATTCATTTACACTAAATCATGCATTATATGGAAACCTTTTGGGGTAGACTCCTGACTGAAAATTAACAGTGATGTTCATGTAAACTTTGGAGAGTGGAGAAGATGAAAACAGTGTTCATCTACATTTTATTACCATGTCTTGGCTGAAATGATAGTACCAGGGTCACAGTTGAATCTATTAAATATCATTGCTATTTATTAAACTTTCACATATGTATCCGCTAATTACTTAAAATACTAAATGGTATTTTTTGTCCTTGCCATTAATTATTTTTGCCCAGATCCCATTTTGATAGTTATTATTATTAACTACTGACAACTGCTTTTGGTTTCATATAGTTGTTGTCCAATAATTCATGTATAGTTTAAAGCTTTTTATTTAGCATTTTTCATACTAGTTCCTACATTAATTTTTGCCAAGTATAAGATATAGTAAAATTAAATATGTTTATTTTTGTCACAATAATTATAAATTTTTTTAAATGAAGCAAAAAACTATTTCTTATCTTGTAAACGATTGTTTAAATAAGTTCTCATTCTAGGTTGACAGGTCACAAATTGATTGATTGATTGTCACAAACACAAAAAATATAGATTACTTTGCTCATATAGAAATAATTTGAAATGCAAACTCCTAACTGACATGACTTTACCACATGCTTTATAAACTTGTACCTCCTTTGAAAAACTAAAGCAAAATTGTGGCTTATTGCTGTCCTTCACTTACAATTCTAGGTTACAAAGTGCCTGAGGCATGACAGAGTTATAATGGCTAACAGGAGTTTCACTTCCCTATGATTCAGCATGTGTTTTCTGGCTGTTTCTTTGTTGTCAAAATGAGAAAATTGGATGGATCTGTTATGGATCTATGCTCATGCTCCAGAGAGATTCAGACTGAGGTGAAGAAACCAGGATTCAAAGTGAGTACATTAAAGTGACTCTTGTGTTGGAACAACTGTTTTATGTGTTTGTAGAGAACTCTATTTTCAGTTAATAATCTCATTTTACCTTGAGTTTCCCACATTTTTGAACTAAACATAAAAAAACCTTTTTGGAACAAAAATACATACACTTTGACTATACCTTTTACGTAAATCAAAATAACTATTATAAATTTGGATTTCATTAGGTAAGGTGGCACTGCATTTGCTTGTGTTTATATTGAAGGAGAAAAAGTTTTAGAACTGAATGTCTATGAACTATCGATGTCCATTTGTTTATGTTTTAGCAGTTTCGTAAATGAAGCAGTGAAGCACTGTAAATTAATGCTGATTTTGTTTCTTCCATATATTGAATGTTTAGCTTTTAGAATTTGTTTTCAGCCAACTGAAATTTTCTCTTAGGTTTAAATTCAAATAATGCAAACGGAGCAGCATGCAATGATTAAAAGTGGATTAAAATATCTGATCATACTTTTAGAATTCAATTTTACCTAAGAAAAACTATTTCTGCAACTATTATATATCCTACTAAAGAAAACAAGCAACAAAACCAAATGCATTTATAATCAGAAAATAAATGTGTCATAGGTATATCATCTCTGTTCTGATTTATATCAATATATAGATATAGTTCATGTGCTAGCTTTTTAACTTATTAACTCAGATCTGAGATTATTTCACCCACATAGGGATGATGAATGAAGTCTATTGTACACTCAGAAAACTAATTACAGAGGCATATGTACAGCCAATGCCTTTAGAGCTTTTAATATTTCTCTTATGTAGGTATACAAGGCAGAAGACAATTTAAGTGGATCTTGAACATCAATATATATTCAATACTATCCATTCAACTTTTGTTGTTGTGATGAATACCATCACCAAAGGCAACTCAGGGGAAGACGGAGTTTATTTGTCTTCCACATCCAGGTCACAATCTATGGTCAAAAGAAATTAGGACAGGGATGTAAGCAAGAACTGAAACAGAAACATGAAAGGGATGCCTTTTACTGGCTTGGTTGTTTATTACATTACACTCAGCTAAGTTTCTATATAGCCTAGGCCCACCTGCAGGGGAAAAATGTAGCCACTTTGAGACAGGCACTCACACATTTGTCATTAGTTGAGATAACTTTACAGAAATGGTCACAAGCCCAACAATTTGGCCAATTTCTTGACTGCATATTTCACAGATGATTCGAAACTATGTAAAGTTGACAGTTGAAGCTACCTGAGACAATCCATCATGGCAATTTAAGCCACCACATTTCATTTCATGTTCCTAATTTCTCCAGTTGATAAAAAAAAAAAAAAAATGAGAGTCTAAGTCTCAAAGTCCTACTATGGCCTCTTGAAAAATTCCAGAAAAATGTTTATATATTATATTTTTATGTTTTGAGAATTTTATATCATGTACCCCAATTATAATCACTTTCCCATCCTCCCAGTTCAACATCCATTTTGATCTCCCCTTCCCTCAAAAAGTAAGAAGAAAAGAAGATGAAGAATAAAAAGAAGAAGAAGTAGAAGAAGGAGGAGAAGGAAGAGGAAGTAAAGGAGGAGTAAGAGGAAGATTAAGAGGAGGAGGAGGAGGAGGAAGAGGAGGAGGAGGAGGAGAAGAGGAGGAGGAGGAGGAGGAGGAGGAGGAGGAGGAGGAGGAGGAGGCAAGAAGAAGAAATACAAATAAAACACCCAGTCTCATTTGTGTTGCTCATATACTTACTGAAGCATTGCTAAGCTCGTTCAATGACCAGATCATTAAAAAACTGGGCCTATCCCCACCCAGAACCCAGACAGAAGAAATAAATTATGGAGAACTAAACTTTGGTATCCTTGTCACATTTTAAAAAGTTACCTTCTGTCATTTTCTGTCTAGGCTGTTACTTTTATTGAGGGTGGGGTGAGGTAGTAGTAGGGATTGTCATAAAAGCCTTCAATTCCACTGCAGAAGTGTGTTCCTTGCTCTTTACAGATAGCAGAACCATGGACCACAGACTTCTCCACTGTCTCTGGCAAAAGTACATTTATGGTCTTTGGTAGCAGTATATGACATAGACACCAACAAGACCTCTGCTACAACATAACCATGGGGACGATCATAACCCTCAATGGTAGCACAGGCCAAGAACATCATCATGGTCTCTTGGGTAAAATGAGCCATGGTAATCAATATTGTCTCAAACAGTAGCCTGGTCTATGGACATAAGCATGATTTCAGCACAGACCATAGAAACCCATGACCTTTGGTGGTAACAGGGCCCATGTACATCATAATGATCCCAGGCTAAACTAGGCCCACTACCCCTATCATGGCTCTTGGCAATAACATGAACCATGGGCCTCAACATGGGCTCAGATTGCTACACAGTCCACTCATAATAAGATGGCCACCAACCCACTGGCAACACAGTCCACAGACATCAATATGGTTTCAGGTGACAGTACACACCATGGACATCCACATGGTCTTTGGTGGTAACATGCATCTCTTTAAAATGTTAAGTCTTTAGGCTAATATAAAATGAAAAAAAAAAAGTTATGTAGATTTTTATTTAAGACAGCAGAACCAGCGCATAATTACATTCAAACAAAACCAAAAAGTTATTATGTCTAATATCTAGACATAACTAACAATCTTATAGGCTCCAAAGGGAATGCATAGCCAACCTAACTAGTTTTGTAATATGTAACTTATAAAGCTCACATTGGTAGGCTTAGGGTGGGTTTACTCCATATGTGTGCTCTCCTTTGTGGTCAATCCATTTTCCCAGCATCCCTAAAATCCTAGGATGTCTACTGCATCTGAGGTTGCACATTTACAAGTAGTCTATCATTGTTTTTCTTTAGTCAACCAGACCTGTGATTTGGCAACATGCCTTAACTTCTAGTCATCACTGCCTTAATCTTAAACTTCTCATGCCTATAAAACAAACAACAAACAATAAACATGAGGCAGGCAATTTACACAAAGGCCATTTTAGCATGCTTGAGATGTGAGATTGATTTGTGTGCTAACATGAGGAAATACTCCTCAAATTTCACCTTGATGATGCTAATCTTTTATTAGTTGCAGTTAATTTCTCAGACAAATTGATAACCATCCAGTTTTCCAGGGAAGTGCAAATTTTACATCTACAGATTCTTTTTTTTTTTTTTACAGATTCTTAATTTTAAATGTCACATGAATGGTCCTACACAGTCTTTGCTTCCTGCTGCAGCTTCCCAAGCCAGCTGTTTATAGTTTAGATTTCCCTCAGCACTCGCTTCCAAGATTCAACAAAAATATTTATTCAGCATTAGGATCATATTGGATTTTGTAGATGAAAGCCCCAACATCCTCCAATAAAATAATCTCGAGCATAAAACACTAGAGTTTCACCGCACATTTTGTCATACCAATATTCTTCTAGTCTTCTTTCCTGTTGCCAGTAAGTACCATGTCCAAAGGAGATTAGAGATTGATAGGTTTTATTTGTCTTGTAAGTCCAAGTAACAAGCCACATCGAGCAAAGTTAGGGTAGGAATTCAAGCAGATACTGAAGCAGAACCATGCTGTATACAGTTTTACTTGTTTGCTGGCTTACACTTAGATATCTATATTAAATAATGAGGATGCATCTGCATAGGCACATTGCTGTCCACTGTAGACTGGTCCTTCCTTCCTCAGTCACAAACTAAGGCAATCTCACACAATTCATCATAGGCCAACCTGATTCCTCCAAGATCCTTCAAGTGACTCACGGCTTCAACTAGTTGATGATTAAAACTAACTAGGGCATTATTTATCACTTTTTCAAAAACACTTTGGGAAAATTTCACTTGAAATTGAAATCCTGTATGTGAAAATGAAAGAAATCCTGGTTTTAATTTATATATGCTATACGATTGAGATTTGTTCTTGTGGATTACATGAGTTCCATATGAAGTTTAAACTATGCAGTGCAAATGGCCCCTACTGCCATCATTTTCTTAATGATGCTATTTTACACGAGTGTTATTGTCCCTGCTCTTTGCATAATATACAGTTATAGAACAAATTCCTCCCTTACATCTTGGTTAATGTGAATTGAGTAAACATAAATAGACAGTGCTGGAGTCATATAATCACGGTCTAGTATTTCAATAAACAAGATAAATTTCAGTGGTTAGGAAAAAGAAATAAATGTTATTATACTAAATGGTTATTGTCTTCATCACCAAGACAACCTTTGGGCTTAATAATTTACTAGAAATAGTCACCAGAATCAGAAAAACAATTAAATCTATAGTTAGAGCTGTTACAACAATAAAACGTAGAGTTTAAAGTCAGCACAGGGGAAAAAAGAGCATGGTTGGTGGCCAGATAAAAGTTCTAGCTTAGGTGAGTTACATAGTGGGTAGCTGATTAGTCACTTGCACTTCATTTGTCACTAAATCATTTCCCTTCATCACATAAGCTAAAATTCATGTATTTCAGTGGTTAGAAATTGCACTGATAATGTACTTGATTGTCCAGCAACAATGTGTGATAATGTCTGAGGAGTGTTGCCAGCCTTGGCCTTATTACTGATCAGTAACCCACTGAGAGTCAGCAGGTTCTTTCTATGTGCCTTCCCTTCCCTTTCCTCTGAACAGGAAAGGTTCTCCTTTACCACTAATCATCAGTACAATTCAGTTACATCTCAAGGACCCACAAGGAAGTGTGCTTATCAAGCAGACTAATGAGATTCAAATCTTATTTTCTCGGATCCAATCAGAGGTCATCTAAGGGATGGCTATTGATTGGTGTGTGTAGAGTTTGAGCTATCCAATCTCTATTAGGTTCACCAGCTTGGATTGGTGGTGCATTCTTTTGGAATAGTTGCTCCTAATAAACCTGATGACCTGGTTCTACTTAAACAGATTAAAGACTCATAAAGCTATAGAATCCATCAGCAGTGTGAGAGAAACCCCCAAGATAATATTAATTTATTACAAAACCTTTTTATTTTTCTACTTGCAAATGCTTACAAAATTTTGCTAGAAGATAATTTAATCTTTATTCCCAAAAAGTTTTGGGACTTACACTTTCTACCTTTGCAAAGAATCACCAAACGGTTGTCATATGATAGCAGTTAAACGAAGATACTACAACTCTGTGGATTGCCTGTGATGTAATTTTCCCATGGATGCAAGAAATAAATGGTGTCTATAATAAATTAACTAAAGATTGCTAAATGTGATTGAACCATACAGACAGGGATGGCCACAATTCCAAACATGCAATCATAAACTTCAGTTAAGAAACACTATTCACAATTATGGTGCAAATAAAAGAGTAAATTTTTTCTTTATCTTACCATAGATCAGCTGGTTAGTACAAGAAAGCTCATTCTTGAGAAAAGAAATGTAGGATTCCCCATGACAAAAGAAGAGCATAAAAATGTATACAAAAAGAATAAAGTGGAAAGGATCCCGTGAACATGAAAGAGACCATTGAAGGGAATTATACGATGCAGTGGAGGAAAGAGAAGGAAGAAGTATGACAATTATATTAATCTCAAAATAGTAAAAATAAATCATTAGAGTTTAATGGTAGAGAGAGATTAAAATCAAATTATGTGAAAGAATGTGCCACTGAAATGAACTAAAAATAAAATAAAATAAAACCAACACATAACATTTGGAAAGAAAACACTAGCCAGAAATAAGCAAATAAGTCAGATGCATTTCGAACCCAATCCCAGTAGCTTTCAGGGAATACAAATTTCTGGGGAGACTATTGTGGGATAATTGCAATTAAATGTGATATCTGTCACCTGAGCATATCTCTCTATATATTTTTTAATATGAAAATATTTCCAGGTCAATATTTTTTACATTGAAATGACAAAATGTCATCTGAGAAAACTCTTAATGGTGCTCAGAAATAAGTATTCATTTCCTATTGTTTCTGGGACAAATTCAAAAAATTATAGTGGTGACTAATTACAGTACTTGTTCTGTTATGTTCAGCTATATTTTTGTCCTTGTTGTTTTTTTCACTTTGATCTTAGTCTACTGTTCTGCACTGTTCTATTACATCCGTCTATGGCAAATTTATCATTGTACCCCATTTGTAACAGATTATAGTGTGTGCACCTCTTTACCTTTATAAGACATTTAAAGTGCTTGTACTCCATAGGCGCTCCGGTGGGGAGCATCTTAATCACTACTATATTACTTGACATCCACCTGTGCTTGTTAGTCATTCAAGAAGAAAACATTTGCAGAGAGGAATGGACCCAAATTTCAAGAAACTTTTTAACTTTATGAATTTATGACTTCTGACAATTTGTCAACTCTACTTATGCTGAAGGCACACAATGCAAATATTTGTCATGACATGCACAGAAGAAAAGTGCTTAGTGCAACATTTTCCTTATAATTCTAATGCCATTTTCCAAGGGAGCTAAATTTGCAAGTTAAATGGCTAGAAGCTTAATCTCAATCCTTTAAAAAGGCATATTAATTTTCTAAGATTGGTTGCATTTAATTAATTATATCTAATGGGGTTAAAGAGGAGGAAATATCTTTACATGCATATGCATGCTTAAATATACTGGGAATAGGAAGAATCTATATTGCAAAATGTTTCCCCAGGTACTAGCAATCTAAGGAGTTTAAAATTTCTGTTTAGATATGATTAAGCTTGTTTTAAACATTTAGATAACCACATTCAAATACATAATGCTAATATAAGCAAATGTAATATTACTGGCATACTTTGTGCCTGTCACATTAACAATATCATTGAGTCATCAAATTACATCAGTAATGAAATAGAGGTTACATGGTTTTAACCAGTAAATATTTATTCTAATATCAGTAAAATTTTGAAAGATTACATCCAGTGAAATATAGAAAGTTGTAGCTTTCATACAAATTATTATATTTTAAAAGATTTTTACTTTTTTCATAATGTCTTCCAACATGACAATCTTATTCTTTATTCTAAATATATATTATTATATATCAGCTTTAAGAAATATCCCTAGAGCACCCATTAGTAGTGCTTATGGAGTGCCAACACTTTGAAAATTCAGAATAGGCAAGGATGTATGAGACACATAATCTAGTAATAAATAACAATGCATTTTATAATTATGTCATCTTAAAAAAACACAGACTTGTAATATGTAGAACAGTGAGAAATTGGGAGTAAGTGAGATTATAGCAGTAGAAAATGCTATAGAATGTCAGTCCAGTGGAGAAACAGATTATGATAAAATATAAAATAACAGTGAAAATTTTCATGTGGCTGTAATTAATAGCATAAATAATACATTTCCCATTTACATCTTTAAGTTACAATGTTGTATAATACATTCATAGAGAGTAATATAGCATATAATGATTTGATACTTAAATACATTACTTTCTCTTTTGTAATGAAATATTAAAAAAAAACCAATAAAACAAAAAATACAGGGTGATTGAAATGAGTAGCTTCCAGTAGGAGAAGGTATTCCAGGAAGAACTTAGAAAATTTTAAACACATGAGCTCCAAGACTGAGTGATGGCTATATTAGACTCCATCTGTGTATACCTAGCATCCAAAATTATTGCATCAAATACTTTGATTCTATAAATGTGACCCACTAGTTCATGCTTTTTGTTGTATCTGTTATTTTTCTGTCTTTCTAACAAAACTTGTGAAAATTCTGTTAAGGATAATTCTTTCCAAAATGTTTTGCCTCAAGGAGAACTCCAAAGTGCCAATCCTGATACAGACTGTAGAATGATTTTCTTCAGAGTCAAGCCAACTTCCATTTCCATCTCTCTTAGTTACTGTTGAGCAGAATGTGACCAGACAGCTTGTGCTGAGTAGAAAATTATCTTGGGTGCTAGCTGTCCCTTAGCAATTGGCAACCTACCACAGTGTATCTTCTTAGTAGTTCATATTAACTCATGGACCAGTAAGTCATTTACAAAGTTATCACTACCAAAACAGTTCATGGACATTGCTGGCCTTACAGCTCCATAGCAGAGGTTTGATTTGGGTCACAGTGAACTTTTAACCTGTAACTGTTTGTAACTTCTGTGAGTGGTACCATCGTCACTGTGTTACTCTTCCTTTTGTCTTCCGCTATAGTCTTGCATGTGTTTAAAAGTTGTTTTCATTATTATTCAGTTTAAATAAAAAAAATAATAATGGTTAGGAAATATGTGCTGATAGCCTCTGTGAAGCAACCATGTCTTCCTGGAGGTTGTCAGTATATCGTGGATATAGTCTCTAAATTCAAGGTAATAAACTAATCTTGAAGTTAAGAGAAAATGTGTGCACACATCTCTTTGCGAACAGATGAAGGCCATTACAGAAAACCATAACCCTTCAAAACGCATAAATTTAGAAGTTAATCCCAACTCATACATCCCCAATGGAAGTCCTACATTCAAGGCTCAGGGATCATTGAAAAAGAGATACTTGAAAAATTGTAAGTGCCAAAGGAACAGGGAACATATAGTTAGATTGTGTTTCATAACATAACTGACTAAATATGATTTGAATAGGAGCAACAAAAACATGGGCAAGGAAAAGAGCCTATTAATTCTCAATTCAACACAAAAAACTATAGACAAGTAAGAACTGGAGAGAGTAAGAGGAACACATGAAGTGGTTGCTGAATGGCAAGTTTTCAAAAGTTCAGCTCTGAAAACAGACATATAAGTAATATTGTGTGTGTGTGTGTGTGTGTGTGTGTGTGTGTGTGTGTGTGCATTAGAGTAAGTAAACAATGAAGGTTATGAATTTGAAGAAGCAACAAGGAGACACATGGGAGATATATAAATATATACTGAGGGAAAAAATAAAAGTGGTAAATAATTATAAGCTCCAAAATAAATACATAAGTAAATAAATAAATAAATAAATAATTTTTTAAAAATGTAAAAAATACAAGAGAGAATTTCCCCCCAACTGAACACAGTACTACAATTTAAGGTAACTCTTCTAAATACTGAAAGTTAAAAATATAAACGTTAACATAAAATTATTTTCACAAAATTTCTACAGAATGCTGAAAAGGTCATTATAAGTATGACAAATATATTTTATTTTATATTTGAATACAATACATTATGTTGTTGGATCCTTCTTGTCTGTTTCATTTTGGCTTGTACATTCCAAATAGTTTTATGAATGGCTTATAGTAGATATTAATGACTTCACAATGGCTAGTTGGAAGGGCAGCATGAAATACATCATAGGGAACACTTGTGAAAATGAAGAGAAAATAAAAGTATTTCTTCATGTTGTCATTCCATAAAGCACGAGCAAATTTGCAGTAATAATGGTAGTTTTGCTTATTTTATCATTAAGATATCCTTTTAATCGAGTAAACTAATTACCAAAATTCATTTACTGTTTTTGTGTTTGCTCTTTTTTAAATACTGAAAATAAATTGGGACTTTGTGTGTAAATAGAAACATTTTTAATATAAATATGCATTCAGTATTATCCATTTTTCTGTGAATAAACAAAACTGTAACTGGGAACTATTTTTAAATTACTTTTCATTGTAAAATTATTCCATAAGATATTAAAAATTCCACATTGCATTATACAAAATAGTATATTTTCTTAAAATTTAAAGGACAGAATGTCACTTTAATATGTTGTCTAGGACAGTCTTCAATGTATAGCAATGCAAAGAAAAACTCTATCTCTCAGTCTTACAACATTTCCGGACAACCACAGTAATGGTTTCGTAAAAACTCGTTCTGGGATGAGTACAGGTGCCCAAATTCTATTCTGAAAAGGCTATAGTGCTAGTTCTATGACATTTTTAAAGTTCATGTGATCCTGAAAATGATTAAAGGTTATCTCTAGAGCATATTTCTGATGGCAGTTTCTCTAGCCTGGTATAGTTCAGAAGTCTCAAGGAACGAATTGTTTTAAAATTTATTTTTCACCTTATTCTCTCAAAGACAGGCTTAGCCATTGTCTTTTCTAAGCTAATAAAGAGTTCAGTGCATGGTAATATATTCATCAAAGTTTGAGTTGTCAGAAACCTTTTTCTTCCAATATTTTAAACTATTTATATTCTATCTAAATTAAAATTGGTATGCTTTAATTACAAACATAGAAATCTAGAACCTAAGAATCTTTGTGTATTCAATTATCAAGTTTCATCTGCATAAAAGCTTTTTGAATGAAAAAAAGCTTAGCATATTTACCTATTCTTTCAATTTAAATATATATTTTGCTGGTTTAAAACATTTGATTTAATATGACCATAATATTTTTGAAATTGTACTGCAAATTGAGCCAGGGCATTTACTGATCTATATTTAAGCATAGTAACTATAATTGTATATGTAAATGTACATAGAATATGTAAATTATTTCTGATTCCAACAAGCGATGTTGTGGCTCCAGAGAAGATTTTAAAGACCTGGTTTACCAAGATAAACTATTGCCTAACTTGGTCCAAGTGTTTATGTTCACATTGCTTGAGTTAGTATATGCAGATTTCTTCTCCATTTCTATTCCTTCTCTCCTCTCTACTCTCTCTCTTTCCTCACATATACAAGCTTAGAATAATAACACTAGAATTAAATTATGCTGGTGTTATGGAAAGCTTGTACTAAAAGTAATGCCATTAGAAAAAGTATTAAAAGAATGAGAGATAAAGAGACTTGTATATAAACCATAAAATTACTGTTGTACTATTACATTATAGAGTAAGAGTTGAAGAATTTCTCACAATATCACACTCATGTACCTTATAATAATTCATAAACATTGTTTTCATTTATCCTAATATTTATCTTTTTGTTGAAGCAATTTTTAATATGTCTTATATTTTCAGATGATGTGATTAATAACAACTTCATAAATTGCTTGTCTTTCTTGGGATGCACCAAAAAAAACTCCTATTAATGTTTTCAGGGGACTGTATAAATAACTGGCACTCAAAATAGAGAAAGGAAAATTTCTTTCATTAATAGCCTGAGAGTTTATTTTGTGTGCTATGTATGAGTTGAGATGGAATCCACTCACTAATATCAGTGAAGTTTTGCATTTTAAAAAACTATTAGTAAAAACATGGAAGTCTAACCTGATACTTAAAACCAGAGATAGCCTGGAGAGACTGAGTACTTACGGCGCTTGTATGTACTCCATTATCTGTAAACTGAAACAATTGTACCATTATGCTAATGGATTCTGAGAATTACATGAGACAAAATACATATAATACCATGCTAAGACATGAAAGTGGTATTCAATTAAAAAACTATTTTAAATGCTAACAGAGTGCCATGGAAAAACGTACGAGAGTATAAAGTTATTGCTGCTTCGGGAGATTTACAGACCATGAGAGAAAGGTTTTTTATTTTTTATTTTTTTTTATTTTCAAGAATCTAGTATGAAAATTTCATATCCATTTTTAAATTATGTTGTTTTGTTGTTGTATATTGGAAGTAACATGTCAGTGAGTGATGATTCAGATATTGAGAAAGTACATAGGGCTATACATAAAAGGTCAATCACGAAAAGCAATCGCTTCCTTTACAGTTGATATTTATAAAACTTCTAATATGCAATGTTTTTTTTTTTTTTTTCAAATTTTGGTAGTGGAGTCATGAAGATTGTAATTAATATTATCTTCAAATTTTGAGATATTATTCAACATTTTAAGAACTAAATTCAAAATTAAGTTCTTAAAAATATTAGACAATAATCAAATGGTTTAAACAAGTCAAAGCCAATTGGGTGATTCTGAGAGAAAGAGTGGTGGAGATAAAGGAAGATAGGAAAGAACTACAGAAAATTGAGAACAAGAAGGGAAAAAAAACCACAAATCAAAAAACAAGAATCAAACTTCTAGATGTTTGAAGTATTTAGAATGCTTGGTAAAAGCTGATACCCTGTTCTGAAAGGTATCTGTCTCCCCCTGAACACCTATGCTCCTGTGTCATTCCCTTCCCCACATCCTGCCTTTTTGTGTTTATAACCCCTGTGTGAATAAGTAAATTAAGATGTGATTTAAATAATTAAATAAATTAAAAAAAAAGAAAGCAGAAAAAAAAGAATGCTTGGTAAACTGCTTCCTAGACTGGTCATGATTTTGTTGAACCTAGAAAAAGGAAACATATCAGGTTTTGACAGTGTTATAATGTTTTATAATGGATTGGAAGACAAAATCCTGGCAAAGCAGGTGATACATGAGATTGTGAACATTTAAAGTTTCAAAGTGTTTCTGATATCAACCATAAAGTATGAGTCACAAATTGCCTAATTAGATGAAGTGCTAGACTTAATAGCATGTTCCTCTCTCTAATTTGATTTCCAAACCAGTAAAAAGTCACAAATAATTTTTTGCAAAGCAATAGCAATGTTACTAAATAATAGAAACTGTGTATGAATATTTTCTGCCTAAACAGGTAATATGAACAGATACTTATCTTGCTTTGTGAATAAATGGTTAATGCACCAAAAAGTATTATTTAATTATTCTTTTTTTTAAAACAGTTTTGTCATTCATTGCTTTCACATCTACACATGTTATATGTGTCATAAAATCAGATAGCCCATTTTAGGGCATAGCCACACTGTTTTCCTGGCTGATTTTCTACTGCAGATTATTTTTGTCTGTGATTAACACTCCATGGAAAGGTTTTTCTGAAATCAGTTCAAATTTATTTCTCTTAGCTTTACTAGTGCAATATCATTAAATCAAGAAGTCTACATTTCAGTGATCAATTAAAATCTTCTTAATGCTCCAGTCTTTTGTTTGATCAGTTCACTTGCCCAGATGAAAATAGTTATTCTGATTTTACCATTTGCTCATGCGAAGTTTTCTTAACCCTGATCTAACTCCTCACGTACTAGGTACTTCTGGAAGACTCAGTATTTTGATTGTAGAGAAATACTAAAGAATCTGACTTTCTCAACAGTCTTAGATAGTTCAAATGTCATCATGGGGACCATAAGAAGTTATACAATCCGTACATAGATATTCCATTGATTTTCAAAGATAAGTAAGATAAACAGGGATAATTTTTGAGTAGTGTTCTTAATTCCATGAGCATACAGAAAATAATTGAAAATTTAGTAAAATGGACAAACATCTAAGGGGATTCTTGTCGGATTTTGAATGCCTGGAATGTTTACATATTAAAGAAAATATCAGATGTATGATATTATTTAAATTCGTTATATAACACAACTCTAACAATCTACTACTTTTCTGTTTGTATAAGATGAATGAACTCAATGGGGTGAGGCACTATGTAACTCCAAAATTCTTGAAGCTGAGATGTGAGGTGGCTGACCCTACATCTTTAGTAAGTTCCAGTCCAGTTTGACGTTAGACACTGTATCAAAACAGTTGTACTATTTGGCCAAATTTTGATACTGTGTTATATAGTGCTAAAAGGAGTGAAAGTAGTCCTTACTCTGAAAAGTAAGTTACAGTACTATGAAAGTGTTTTCCCACATTAAAAATAGATGCATATACATGCCTGTGGGTTGTGTATGTTATTTGTGTGTATGTGCATGTGCATATGTGTGTGTTTATACATATAAAAGTGGGGGCCAATGAATGTCACTGATTTCCTTTATTACTTCTATTCTCATTCTTTTCATTTACCAGACATCTCTCACTGAAATGAAAATATATCACTTTGTATGCTGGCTGGCCAGTGAGCTCCTGGCATTTTCCATTAAGAATTTGGTGATAAGCACATGGAGATGCTTACCTTCCCTCTGGTCAATAATAATTCACAGTAGGTTCTAATACTTGTTCAGCAAGGGTTCTTAAACACTATGCCATCTGCTCAGCCTCAAAAGCATTATTCTTTTTAAGGTAAATGAGAAACTATTTATGGATCCTTCTGGTTTCACATTATGTAGGTCTTGACATGATGAAAAATTGCTGGAGACTACTGTCTTCATTTGAATTCATATCCACTAACTCTGACTTTCATCACATTGTGAAAATTCTCAAAATGTGCTAATAAGCAAACACTTAATTAGCTATTATTCCACTACCCAAGCATAATTTGAATTTTTACTTTGTCTAATTTTTATTCTAAAATTGTCACAACAAATGATCAAAGACTTTAAGTATTTCCATTCTGTAATACTATTCTGTCTTCTGTATAATATAAATAAGTGTTTGATTACTGAATGAAGAGATAGTTTTATTCAAATTGTCTAAACATGAGAATAACATTATATTTGGAAAAGCTCTCTCTGGTAAGCTAAATATGTTACAATTCTGGTCAACCAAATTCTTATTCTGAAATTACAATGCTCCTTTAATATTTTTTTTTAGTCATTTAGCAAAAGGATAATTGTTTTCAATCATGAAACACACAGTGAAATTACGAAAGAGATATCTAGCTTAGAAATACTACTCCAATACTCTATAAGAATTTAGTATGGCAGTTCTGAAATGAATGAAATGAAATGCTATATGATAAATAACTAGATATATTAAGACATTAAATATTAATAATATATTACATATGTCTGTAGCATATATCACACTTTAAAAAAATGCCAAAAACTGCTTGATAATCACAAAGTTTGAAAAGCATATAGGACTTACTGCAGTAAAATTATTAGCAAAAGGTTATGTATTTGTTTTTTTCAGTCAAACCAACAAATAATGTGAATTAATTATACTGATCAGTGTAAATCCTTTGTCATATTATCAATTATAAGGTACATCATAAGTACCAAGATTATGATGTATGTAAAAAGAACGCAATTAAGTGATGAACTGCAATTTCAATAAAGCAGGTTGTAGTAATCAGTGAAAAATGATGACTTATAAAGAGCTATTATTTGAACTTAAGAGCAGACATAATTAAATGTTGACCATTTAAAATATGTGATTACTTTGCTATATTTTTGCCTGCCCTCTCTCTGACTATTAAAGAAAAATGTTTTGGAACTGGTATGCCTTATCTCATTTGTGGTGTGTTTGAAACTTTTCAAAAGTTGAAAAAAAGATATTGAATGTACATACAGTTCAACTCAAAAACTACACTCAAAAAATTCAGAGATTCACTTCCTCACGTTAAGCTGTCTAAGATGATGATAAAATATAAAACAAAAGTCATTTATCTTTTTGTAATGGAATATGACCCATGTTATGTTTGGTCTGTATCATTTTATTTTTATTGTATTGACATTCTTGTCTTTTAAAACATCAATAAAATGCATGACAGATCTCCAAGCACTGGTCTTTTGTTGTTGTTATTATTTGCAAATATTTTTATGAAATAACACTTACTTTGAGTACTGAACACAAATATAGTTTTGTTTTATAAAAAGTAAAGTGTTTCATTTATTTATGTGAACATTTTAATATAAATTGGAATAAAACTAAATCATTCCCTCACTTTACAAATTTCAACATCTTTCAAGTACCCTTTCTCTAATCTTTTCCACACTCTTTCCAATCTTAATTTGATAACATTTTCTTTGATCATTATTGTTATAAACATTTGTGCATATATTACTCTATATAAATATTATGTAATATATATATATGTATATATAAATATAGATGTAAATATATGTTTAATATTATATAAATACAGATCCTGATATTTACTTTTTTACTTCATGTGTGGAAATATGCTTCACTATTATGACAGCTAACAAGGGAACTGAACTCTTCCAGAAGTTCATCCTGTTTCTCCCAGAGGTCCTTAGTTGCCAGTAGTTTTTTTTTAAGGGAGGAAATCCTGCAAAAATTAGCCCTTCAATGTTAACATGTCCATTAATTTTGCTGTTATTCTACACTTATTTATGCAGCTAGCAAACCGTTTGTTTTTCTGTCTCTGACACTCTTTCTGATGCATTTTCCACAAAGTACATAGAGCAATAGATGCAGAATCTATGATGTAGATGTATCTATTGGCACTGGAACACACACAAACTGTTGTGTTTTTCACCATGTTGAATTGTGGTTACTGTAATAATCTCTAGTTGTTCTAAAGAGAGACTTCTTTGATGAGGGATGGTAACTTCACCTATTTGTTTTTATAATGATACTATTTATAATACAGAAATAAATTTTGCTGGTCCAGCAACATGCAGAAGTGGATTCTTCCCTACAGTAAGTACATGATCCCAGTTGCCCTAAGAAGCTGGCTAGTTTTTTGCTTAGTACAGGATTTCCTTTTTGTTGATTTGATCTTAAGTCCAACTAAACACCTGTTGGTTGCCACTGATATGAGTACAATTTATCCTACCTTTATGCTTACCTTGCCATGTTGTTTATTGGCAGGCTTCAGAACTGTGATATCTCTCTAGGACTATTAATTGTTTCTCTCTCTTGGCAGATTACATAGTACTTTCTGTTACTGTGGAGGCCAGATTGTAGGAAAGAGATAAAGGGGCAGATCTATTTCTAATCATCTGAGTCTTGTTTCCTAAGTATGTCTGAGCAGTAGGAGCCACCCTTAGCTCCTGAGGGGTAAACAAAGTCTTGATAGTTTAACTTTTAATCGTCATGTGTTACTTTGACAAAACATTTTAAGGAAGTTTTCTTGTGCCTGGTATTGATATTTTATTGTTATATAAATCTTTTTCAGGAATGTTGTCAACCCAGTGGCTTAATTTCCTTTAATGTTAATATATGTCCTAACTATCTTTAGGTGTGTATCAACGTCTATAGCTATATAGATATATGTCTATTTATATATATGTATATCTTTCTATCTATCTATCTATCTATCTATCTATCTATCTATCTATCTATCTATCTATGTATCTATCTCATCAATCTATCAATCTCTCTCTCTCTCTCTTTCATCTATATTTGGGTATAGTTTTAGGTAAATAAGAACAATATGTCTCTTTTAGGCTTTATCAAACACCTTTGGTGTCATCAATCTCCTGACTTTCCCTCTCCTTTTCCTTCCTAGGAAGTTTCCAGTTCCTTCCTTATTAGACCCTACTCTCAGTATTTCACTTTCCCCATTTCATATTGCTAGTGTCTTGTATTTCCCTTCAGAATACCCTCATCTCAACTTGATATCATTATATTTTCCGGTTTCTAATGATGTTCTCTTGTGTTTACCCACATCTGGCAATTTTGAGCTTATAGCTACAGATAAGTGAGAACCAGCGGTATTTATTTTTCTGGGTCTAAGCTATCTTCTGCTATATAATCCTTTCGAGGTTCATTCATTTGACTAAAATTTTCATTATTTTATATTGTTTTTTAGTTCAATAGTACCCCACTCTTTGAATGTATTATATATATATATATATATATACTAATTTTTTATTTCATATTTTCTATGAATATGGTAGATAAAAGCATTGCTGAATAATTTCTAAGAGGTAGCAAGATTAGTCCTCTTAGACATTTGCCACAGATGGGTAATATTGTAGATTTGTTTAATTTCCAGATTATACAAAGAACCTAAAAAAAGAAAGAGTCAAGAAACAGGTGTAATATTAATTTACTTATCTGAACAGTGAGTTCTTTGTAGAGAAAATAAAAATTGATAAGCAATACACCAACAAATATTCATCATTCTTAACAATTAAGGAATTAAAAAATAAAACAACTATGACTTAGTTAACCATAAAGTCTGGCAAGATTATATAGAAATGAGAAACCTACTGGTGAGATTACAAATGGGTGAAGCATTTGTGGAAATAAATATAGATTGTATTGATTTATAGAATACAGAAATTCTAAGAATTATGGAATAATAACTCCCCCCAAAATATAAAAAAGAACATACTAACTAGAGTTAAATTTTTTTGAAAATATCTCTAATTTTATAGTCTCATTTAAATTTGTACTTTTTAAACTTTAGTGTGCTAAGATTCAATTATTTATAATTTTCAATAAAATTCTTCCAAGCTTTAGTCTTAAATATTGACCACACCTCATAGTTTCAATAAGGAAGAATGATGAGATTGTGACCCAACACTGTCAGTCAGGAAACCTACTGAAAGACCATGAACTTAGAACAAATGAAACCATAAGAAATGATAATGCAGAAAATAAAAAGAGAAGAAGGAAGGAGTTTGTCTAATCTATTAAGCAGGAAAGCTGAAATTTAGAGAGCTGAAAAACATTATTATCTGAGATATGAAAGGAAGAGAAAGTGAACCAAATTAAGGAAATTGTTGTATAAGTTTAAAATATATAAAGCAGTTTTCATTAAGAAATAGAACTAAGTTTAAAATTGGAATAAAATTATTTGCCCATAGTTTGTAAACTAGTCAGCATTCAGAGAGTGAGCTGTACCCAATAGTCTTACCTTCAATTGCAGAATGCTTGTGAGAAATATTTCCATACAGTAAAATAACAGTTTGGATTTCTAGTTTAAGATTTTTAAACGTATAAAAACATAACAAAATGTATGATTCCAAAGTCAAATAACAACATGATTTTCAGAGAGACTTCCTCTAGAAGTAGCTGGAAACACATGCAGAGGTGCAGACATTATATGAAGAAGTCATAGAAATTGGAGGAACCTTCAAACGTCTCCCCTCAGTGCTCTTGGAATACCAGCAAAAGGAGACAAAGTGTAAAGGCATCAATGGGCTAGAAGATGCCAGAAGAACAAGGCCTTCTGAATCAACCAAGGAAGGCACTTATGCACTCATGAATCTTAAGCATTAAAGCAGAGGGTCTATTCCAGGTTCCATATGTATATATGTGTATATTATAGCTATTAACTTAGTATTTTCACTCCTGACTATGAGAATGAGTAAGTCTATAATTCTTGTGTGAGTCTTTTCTTCCTAATCAGTTGTCATGTCCAAAGTATGATAGTTTTTGCTTCATCTTATATTTTATTTGGTCATGTTTGGTTACTTAATCTTACAAACCTGTTCTTTTCTAATGGGAGACAGGTAGATCCAAAGAGAAGGGGAGTTGGCAAGGAACTGGTAGTAGTAGAGCTTCTTATTTCTTGACTCTCTTGATTTTATTCTAAATCTTCTGCACAATTCTACATTGTAGAAATCTATAATATACATTTATTCTTCCTACCACTGTTCTTAATTTTCAACATACTATTTATTTTCCCATTACTGTAAAACATATTTTAATCTAAGTTTGATAGGGCAGTCTGTTATTTTACTATTTGATTGTTGAGGAAAGTATTAGGAATTTACATATATGATCTTCCTCACTAAGATATATTGTTAAAATGAAATATCCAGATCAACAAAAATTAGGCTGAATATTGTAATCTTGAGGATATAGGGAAATTCACAAATTTTAATACTAAGACACTATTTTTTCCTTAAATCATATTTGAAAATACTTGTGTTGTACAAGAACAATTTTCATTAGAAGAATGACAGATGTAATCCCCCTTCTTGCCAGCTTCCAACAGAATGACTGGAAAACTAGTTAGAGCATGCCAGATGAGAAGAACTGTTTATAAAGGCACTATCAATTGGACATTTATACAGAACATTTCTGTATAGAATAGCTCATTTCCTAGTACCTTATTTTCTTCAGTGGCACTTTTAATTTAGAAACTGAAAACTTTTGTACAAATAATAGAATTGTCTCATTTCAATTGTAAATGAATTTCTCAGGGTACATAATCACAGGATATACTATGTCTCTTTCCATTTCTTGCTTCAGGTTCTACAGTAATATGTCTTCTATAATTGTGATACTTACTAAATGCAGAACATAGGAATTTCTAAAGTCTTTAAAAGTCTTTATATATACGGGTGATATTAGTGGCTAATACTTTTGTCAAACGCTAATTTTGAAAACTGGTAAGTCATAGGCTTCAGGGAAGGAGGATAAGCAAGTAATTCTGAGTCATGTAAGATTATTCCACTGGATCTGCTGTGTCTCCTCCTATATTTCTTCATTTGGAAAGGATTAGGTATCAGAAAATGAAGTTACTCTTGGGTCACTGGTATTCATTTTTGCACATCATTACCAACAGACATGATATGACAATAAATGGTGTTGTTCCAATATGTAGCACAAATTTATTTAGTGTTAACATTGTTTCTGTATTTTCTTCCTTTTGGGGGATAAAACTGCAGAAAATAAAGTAATGTAAAGCTTTCCTTAGTTCTGCTTGTTTTACCTCTGATTCTATTATCTTTCTTGTTCTTTCCTTTCCTTAACACCACACGTTATCTCCTTTTGAAGTTAGATCATTAAATTCATTTATCCTGTGTAGCCACTATGGGGGATTCTCCTGCTGTCTTCATTGGCGAGGCTTTGAAAATAAGTAGGAGTAACTGAATAATTTTGATTGCTACTAGATATGTTTGTTTTTCTTTTACCTGCTGAACTCTTTAGGTGGAACAAGTAGTACTTTTTTTCTGACTGTATTAATATCCTTATAATAAACTATATTTTATAAAGATGGATAATTTTCTGTAAATGTGAATCTGACAGCTACACACACTCACCGATCTTCATCTAACATTGCCGAAAGCAATCTACAGATTCAATGCAATCCCCATCAAAATTCCAATTCAATTCTTCATAGAATTAGAAAACCAATTCTCAAATTCATATGGAATAACAAAAAACCTATTCTCAACGATAACTATTCTCAACAAAAAACTATTCTCAACAATAAAAGAATATATGGAAACATTTTGGAATTCTGTGGACAGGGGGAACTGGGAAAGGGGATAACATTTGAAATTTAAATAAAGAAAATATGTAATAAAAAAGAAAAAAATTGCCTTTTGTCTTACTGTTTTGCATGAAATTTTTATTAAATATATTATATCTACAGATATTAAAAATCATTAATTTTATCTTCACTAAATTGCAAACACATCTTATAACAATATACTAAATTATTTTAATGTATTACTTTATTCTATGTTTACAACTATTATTAAATTTCACTGCTACTTCTGAATGCATTGATAACATGTGCATATTCAATTTACATACATCCATCTTATTATCTTGTAATAACTTTATGGACTCACAGTTGTGCCATAAGTATTACATATACATACATTAGAAGTGTCCAAACAACAATGCTGGGAACACATATGCTGAAACAATTGTTGCCAAGAAGCTCAGTAATAAACACCTTAACCCTCATGATTAAAATTTTTATGTTCTTTTTCTTTGTATGTAAGGTAAGAATAATGGAGATTTACTATCCAATTTTGTGCTTATGATATAAGTAATTCTACATTTGTGTCATATTATAAAACCTAGAATGTACTTACTCTGCATAATTGAACACTGTACAGTTTGACCAGAAACATCAATTCCTTCGGTCCTCAGCCCTTGAGAACAATGTTGCAGTCTTTGCTTCTATGAGTCTGACCATTGATAATGCTCATATCAGTAATATTATGAAATATTAGTATTTCTATATGAGTTCTATTTCATTAAGTATGTTTTTCAGGGACATCCTTGTCACAAATATCAACAACATACCAATGTAATCTCTTTTACTCGTGTAAATATTATATACTTGAATTTCACTTTTTTTATTGCTTTAAATTAATGTTTAACTATACAAATATATCAAGTTTCAAAATCTGTATATTATACTCTGCATGTGTCTTATAATAAATGAATTCCTACTTTGAACAACATTGACTTACATCTTGCAAAACCTGTATACTTAGAGGTTTTAAACAAAATATTATGATAAAATAATAAAATTTGTCAACCAAAAAAAAAAAAAAAACCTTCTTGTAACTTTAAATTATATGAATCTGGCCAAATGGTTATTCTCACTTAACAACTGAAGAATTTGCTATAAATCCCTCAGGATAATTCATTCTGTACCTGCAGTATACAGTGTAAGGAAGAGAAAGGCAAGCCATAAGTCATCGTATGCCTGCGGCTGATCTAATAGTGCTTCTGGCATTGTTTCTTTGTTTATTTATTTTTGAACATACTTCAGTGGTTTTTATTTTGAAAGTGAATCAAATAATAGAAAAAAAGAGATAAAACTTGAGAGTCTACATACAATAGGAATAAGCTATATAATTCTTGATTTCGTAATTCAGTTAATATATTTGGTAAGAAAAATTACTAAATTAAAGACTACAATAGGAGTTGTGGGAATCAATAACACAATAGCCAGAAATTGGGGCATATGCTTATATATGCATATATAACCTCTCAAATACCAATATTTAAGAGGTTGTTACAAAATAATTATATTTGCATAACTTTTAGTTCTTCAGAGTTCTAATTTTATCACATAGATACTTTTTAAAATATTTATCTTCATTACAATTGACATAATTCATCTATTTATTCCGGCTTTATAATAAATCTTGCTACTATATCCAATCTAGATAATTTCTATCCCTTTTTTACATGTATCTTATTTCACCTCTGGTATGTTCATTGTATTACCTAAAACTTGTTTTCATTGTATATCTCTTAGATAAGCATATTAAGATCTAATATGCTTTATGGTTTTGATTATGGTTGTATATTAATATGGATTTACATAAAATATTTAATATAAAATATATTATTGTCTGTATATATAGCTGAATACATATTTGTCCACTAATATGTAATATGTACATACCATTGTTTATTGTTGTATGTGTTTATATGTTGACTCTGTTATACTTACTCATATCAGGAAATATGTTAATTTTCTAAAACATTCATTTTTATTTTCTCTTTTAAAAAATTGATAATTCTGACATTTACTATAGTATATCTAACTAAATTCTCTGATATTTTGTTTTCTGATTATTTTGATAATGATTTTGCCATTTTTTCTCTATAATTTTTGAAACATATCTTCAAAGATTAATTAAATATTTACTTCTTCAAAGTCCTTGTTTATTTTACATAGGTCACATATTTTAAACATTAATAACTTTGTCATCTCTAGACAAAATATTTGTATGTGTTAGTTTTATGTTAGTTCCCAGTTTTCAGTAGCATAAATTTTTATGAAGAGACTAGAATAATGCCTTTCTAAACAGTTCTGTTTTACAACTTCACAGTTTCTTAGATATGTGAGTTCATTTTCTCTAAGTGATTATCAAAAATTGACTAATCATGATATGCCAGTGCTTCATCAGGGAGGATGGACGGAAGAAGGAAGGAAACAAGTCTAACAAATAGTTTTATAAACATAATCCTTTGGATTTTGTTTCTCACTCATTGATACCCTTTATAGTGAGTACATTTCTTCTACATTCATCTAAAAAATTTTATTCTTCAGAGAGATACCAAGGCATAACATCAAGTTATCAATGTAATTATTATTGGCCACAACCCACTCATGCATCTTAAATGAACTTGAGCAAGGGGAATGATACTTTGCTGTGTATTCTCTGCCTCAGGTGTGAATCCAAGGTACAATCAGAGATTTGGTCACTAGGATACTGACATGGTGGAAGAATTACAGTGATAACAATCTTGTATCTACATGTTATAAAATAGAGTCTGCAGTTGATATTTCACTCATAAAACAATGTCACTATCCTTACAATAAAAAAGAATTTTATAACTTACCAAGCATCAGTCCTAGATTTTTAAAGGAAAAATCATGTAATTCACCCCTGCAAAACTTCTTAATTTCTAAAATCTTAAGGATTTTGAACAACCCTGATGTCTTTTTGTCATTTGGGCTAATTTTTTCAGTTGAGGATTCATAAGAATGAATTCATGTGTCAGATGTAGAAAATATATGTTCTCAGAGTTTATTGTATTTCTTTATGTTTCCCTCTACTTCAACAATATTTGAATATTTTGTCACTTTTAAAGTTTCTTTAGTATTAATTTTGAAAGATATAAGTATATCCTCAATTTGGTATATCATATTTATAAAATCTATAAATAATATAAGCTAAGTACCAATAATATTTGGGATTTTCCCTTTATTACTATATTCCATATGATATAATATAATTAAATAATTATTTTTTATGAATTTATCTATTTACTTTATTTCCTGATTTCAACTTTCCTCCCCCCTCTTATCTCAGTTTCTCCATCTTATATCCCCTCCTCCTATCCCCTTTCCTTTCTCAGAAAAGTGAAGCCTTACATTGGTTATTCATCAGCCTTGGCATATCAAGTTGCAGTACAACTGTGTGCATATTCTATTGAGGCTAGACAAGGCAAACCAGTTATGAAAAGTATGAAGTAATAGGCAGCAGAGTCACAAACACCCCCTGCTCCCATATTTTCTGGCTTTCACTTGAAGACCAAGCTGCACATTTGTTACATAAGTGTATGGGCCTAGGTCCCTCCCATGTATACTCTCTTATTAGTGGTGCAGTCTTAGTTCATACAAGTATGTTTTCTTGTTGTGTCCTTGACCACTTTGGACTCCTTCAGTCCTCCCCATCTTCCACATGATGCCCTGAACTCTGCCTTATGTTTGGCTATGGGTCTCTAACTCTGTTTCCATTAGCTGTTGGGTGAAGCCTCTCAGATGTCAGTTATGTTAGGCCCTTGTCTACAAGGATATCATAATATCATTCATAGTGTCAGGGATAGGCTCTCTCTCATAGCAAGGTAGGCCAGTCATTACTTGGCCATTCCATCAATTTCTGCTCCTTCTTTATCCTTGAACATCTGTTAGGCAGGAAAAATTGTGGGTTGAAAATTTGGTGGCTGGGATGGTGTTTCTATCCTTCCATAGGAAATCTTGCCTCTTGTCTGAGGTGACCATTTTAGGTTACATCTCCTAGGAATCTTAGCTAGGGTCTCCCTCATATATTCCCATGAGTTTGCATTTTCCTTGGGTTCTAACTCTTCCCAGACATGGCCACCCTGACCAGTTCTGGTTCTTATTCTTTCCCTTCATACTCTCCAAACTTGATCCCTCCTGTTTAATTACTCAACACCTCTCCCACCCAGTGCTCTGCCTCTATCCACCCCTGATTTCTCTTATTTCCCCTTCTCATTGAAATTCAAGCCTCTTCCCTGTGTCTTACTCATTGCTTGTCTTCTTTTGGTCTGTGGATTTTAGCATAGATACCCTGTATTCTATGTCTAATATCCATTTATAAGTACATAACATGATTTGTCTATCTGGGTCTGGATTAACTCACTCAGTATGATCATTTCAAGTTCTATCAATTAGACTTCAAATTTTATACTTTTATTGTTTTTATTAGCTGATTAATCTTCCAGTGTGTAAATATTCCAAACTATTTATCCATTCCTTGCTTCAAGGTTGTTTCCGGTTTCAGGCTATTATGAATAAATCTGCTAAGAACATAGTTCAGCAAGTGTTCTTGTTGTATGATAGAGTATCTTTTGGGTATATGCCCAGGAGTGGTATTTCTGGATCTTGAGATAGAACTATTCCCATTTTTCTGAGAAACTGCCAAAATGATTTCCGAAGTGATTTTACAAGTTTCCACTCCCACTAGAAGTGGAGCAGTATTCTCCTTCCTAAACATCCTTACCAGCATGAGCTGTTACTTGACTTTTTGATCTTAGTAATTCTGATGGGTGTAAGATGGAATCTCAGAGTTTTTTTGATTTGCATTTCAGTGATGACTGAGGATGTTGAACATTTCTTCAAGTGTTTCCCAGGCATTAGAGAACTCTGTTTAAACTGTTCCACATTTTTAAATTGAGTTATTTGGTTTGTTGTGTCTTATTTATTGAGGGCATTATTTATTTTGGATATCAGCTTTCTGTCCGAAATAGTATTAGCTTTTTCCATTCTGTAGGCTGACTTTTTGTCCTATTGATGGTTTCCCTTGCCTTACAGATACTTTTCAGATTGATGAGGTCTCATTTATTGATTGTTGATCTTGGTGTCTGGACTGTTGGTGTTCTCTTAAGGAAGTCTCCTATGCTAATATGTTCAAGGTTATTCTCACTTTCTCTTCTATCAAATTTTGTGTACCAGGCTTTATGTTATGGTCTTTGATCCACTTGCATGTGAGTTTTGTGCGGATATGATCTATTTGCATTCTTATACATGCAGACATCCAGTTACACCAACACCATTCATTGTAGATGCTTTCATTTTTTCCATTGTATAGTTTTGATTCTTTGTGTAATTTGTAGTGTGGATTTACTGCTAGGTCTATAATTTGATTCCATTGATCAATCTGATTGTTTTCAAGTCAATAACATGTGTTTTAATAACTATTGCTCTGTAGTACAGCTTGAAATCAGGGATAGTGATACCTCTAGAAGTTCTTTTATTGTACAGGATTGTTTTATCAATCCTGAGTTTTCGTTTTCTCATATAAGTTTTCATATTGTTCTTTCAAAGTCTTTAAAGAATTGTGTTGGTTTCTTTTTTTCATGGGAATTGCATTGAATCTGTAGATTGATTTTTGCTAACATGGGCACTTTTACTATATTAATCACATCAATCCATGAGCGTGGAAGATCTTTCCATCTTCTGACATCTTCTTTAATTTCTTTCTTTAAAGCCTTGTTGTTTTTGTTATACAGATCTATTAATTGCTTGTTTAGAATTACACCAAGATATTTTATTATTTGTTGCTATTTTGAAGAATGTTTTTTCCATAATTTCTTTATCTTACCACTTATCATTTGAATAAAGGATGATGATGATAATTATTATTATTTGAGTTACCTTAGTATCTAGCCACTTTGCTGAAGGTGATTATCATATGTCAGAGGTTTCTGAGGAAATTTTTGGTGTTTGGTGTCACTCATGTATACTTTCATATCATCTGTGAATAGCAATATTTTGACTACTTTCTTTTAAATATGTATTCCATTTGTCTTCTTTAGCTGTCTTATTACTCTAGCTAAAAATTCAAATACTATATTGAATAGACACAGAAAGAGTGGGCAGTTTTGTCTTGTCCTTAATTTTAGTAGAACTACTTTATGTTTCTTTCAGTTTAATTTAATATTGACGCTTTGGGGGACCAGGCAGGCAGGGGAGTTGGGGGAAGCAGGTCTCAACAAGTTGTTCCTGGTGCTGGCCAGCCTCTAGAGTATAGGCAGAGCTGTGGTTAGAAAATGGCATAATCAAATACTCTTTAACAAATATATTAATAAAATTACATATATATGTGTATATATGTATATCTTTTTCTTGTAAAACAATAAGGTTTATGCTATGTGAATTGATCAATTATATAGTTATAGAAATTACACTTAAAGTTTCAAAGGACAAATATTAGCAAATATTGATTTAATAGTTTGGAAAGACATACGGTTTCCTAAACATCACATTTATGTTTTAAACATATAATTTATACCAGATAGCATGTTTGACTAGATTGTGATGACTAATGAAAAGCAACAAATACAACAGGTTGTATTCAAATTATTATAGTCCATTAAAATGACTTACTCCCTATGAACATCTGTGTGGTACTATGTGGTTTCCAAATGTAGTGGATTAATTACACATTCAAAAATATATGGAAATGACACCTTCATTTTTATTATAAATACATCTTTTTCAATGATATCTGTCATAACCTGTCATCTACACAGTATATGACATTATATAACATTTAAAATATGTATACCTTTCAATTCAAATTCTTTAGAAATCTGAGAGATGACTTTTTCTGACTCCCAGTTACACATTGCTTAATTGATAACCTGACTGAAACCATATGCTTATTGAGGCAGGTATTTAGTTTTGTTCATTATAATGATGTTTTTGCTCATTTTAGCCATTGCAGGTGGCTCAATCATTAAAGTTATAATTTTATACTTGGGAATTTTTTATTATGATTACTGTTATAGTTTATGTATATTTTTATTTTGTTAGGCTTTAAAAAAGCAAAATGTTTTTCATTGAGGAGTTATTTTAGATGATTTAGAAAGAAACTAACTAGAAATATGCAAATCTCTGTGATAATAATTATCATTTTGAAACACTTTACTATTTCTAAAAGGCTCATGTAAACTTTTATACTCTATGTGCATGATATTGTAAATGAAATGGATCAAACAATACCAAGTGGTCAGTCCCAGTATATATATAACTTAAATTAGTAACCTGGAAGCAGGAGCTGAAACAGAGGCCAGGGAGAAATGTTACTAGCTTGTTCCTCATATAAGAATGCTCAACCTGCTTTCTAATAGAACTTAAGGATACCTCCCCAGGGAAGTTATCAGCAAATGAACTGAGTCTTCCTCCGTCAATCACTAATTAAGAAAATTCCATACAGTGTTCTCTATAGCCTGGTTATATAGAAGCAATTTTTTAACATTAAGCATATATATATTAAGCACATATATATTTAACATTAGGCATATATATATATAGGTAATATATATATATATATATATATATATATATATATATACTAACCAGACCCCATGAATTATAAGATTATTATTATATCTTATTAATTGATATATTACTTTTACATACAAACATGCCCACATACACACATTTTGAAATAAATGAATAAACTGAAAAGAAGTTGGGAGATATTAGAGGAGCTCAAAGGAAGAGACAAAAAGAAGAAATAAAGTAAATAATGTTCAGATATATAAAATGAAACAAAAACATGCAAATGATAATTTGTGGAGGAAAACATGTGCCAAGCTGATTTTCTAAGGTATGTACTCACAGTTATTTCTTGCAGTAATTTACTTTATGTTTATTGAGAATCTATTTAGTAGCAAATCATTTTTAAATATACATAATGGGAAACATTATCACGATTTCAGGCATTTATTTTAGCAATCAAAACAAAATAACCCAAGGCTGCCAACCAAAATAGGAAACTATACTGACTATTTAAAGATAAAGAGTAAGACAGAAATAATAGTTCTAGGAAAGGAGGATCAATTTCTTGATTGGTAGGGAATTAAAACATTTAGAGGGCAAGTGCAGTCCTTGTATTGTGACTTTTGAACAGTGTGAAGATGAGGGAGTTACTGATGGCTCCATGCAATAGACTACTCCAGGACAGAGATGGCCTATTCCAAAGGCCTCAGGTAAGGTATTATGCCAGGACTATCTTGGGAAAACTCTGACTTTCTGAGGCTATGAGTTTCTGCACTATCCCAAAATATAGATGCTTTTACAAAACTTCTGCCCTGTATGTGACATAACTGTGACAGAACCTCTCTTTTGACTAAGCATTCAGTTTGTACTAACTTCAAGGAACACTAAAATGGAGGGAGAGAATATTAAAAAGACCTTGAGCCTCTGTATGGTGGAATGCCTGCTATGAGGCTAGGAGAGTTAGGGCACAGAAGAAAGCAGCACAAGTGAACTATATAGTGGTCATGCCTAAGACAATTAGTATGAAACTTCTAAATGTTCTAGGGTAAAAAAGTTCACATGCGTGTAGTATTCACTTTTTGTTTTATTTTTTCACTACATGCAAATATTTTGAAATTTATCCAAATCATTATTTGAAATGTTCCTTTCATTTAGAGCAGAACTGTACTTGCTTATATATATAAGCTCATCTTATTTATTTACATTTCAAATGTTTTTCCCCTTCCTGGTTTTCCCTTTGAAAATTCCCTCTACCCCTCCCCTTTGCCTCTAACAGGGTGTTCTCTATCCACCCACCCACTACTAGATGTTTCCCCAGCATGCCCCTTTGCTAGGGCAACATGCCTCCACATGGACGACCAAGTGCCTCTTCTCCCATTGATGCCAGATAAGACAGTCCTCTTCTACATATGTAGGTTTACTCCCTGGGAACTCAGGGGGTTCCCATTTAGTTGATATCCTTGTTCTTCCTATTGTGTTACAATCCCTTTTGCTCCTTTAGTCTTTCCCCTAATTCGTGCTTTGGGGTCCCTGGGCTTAGTCCTATGGTTAGAGGTGACTATCTGCATCTGCCATGTGCTCATAGAGTCTCTCAGAGGACAGCCATTTCAGGATCCTGTCTGTAAGCACTTCTTGGCATCAGCAATAGTGTCAGGGTTTGTTGTCTGCGGATGGAATGGATCCTAACATGGAGTGGTCTCTGAATGGCCTTTCCTTCAGTTCTGCTCCATTTTTTGTCCCTGCCTTTCCTTTAGACAGGAGCAATTCTGGGTTAAAACTTTTGAGATTCCTCCACTGGGGATCATGTCTGTCCATAGACATGAGAGGCAATCTCTTCAGAGTCTATCTCTCTGCTGTTAGGTATTTTGACTAATGTCATCCCCATTGGGTCCTGGGAGCCTCTCACAACCATAGAGTCTGAGACTCTCTAATAGTTCCCATCTACTTCCCCTCTTAAACCATGACCCCTTCCTCCCTTCCTCCCTTCCTCCTTCCTCCCTTTGCCTACCATAATTGTTTTGTTACCTCTCCTAAGTATATTTGAAGCATTCACATTTGGCCTTCCTTCTTGTTGGCTTCATATGGCCTGTGGGTTACATCATGGATATTCTGAGGTTTTGAGCTAATATCTACTTATCAATGAGTACATACCATGTATGTCCCTTTAGGTCTAGGTTACCTCACTCAGATGATATTTTTGAGTTGCAGTAATCCCTACAAATTCAGGAAGTTGTCATTTTTTAATAGCTGAGTATTACACAATATTCCATTGTATAAATGGTTTTTATGTACTTATTGTTACCAATTGTGTGTGTGTGTGTGTGTTGTATTACCTAGAATTTCACAATGACTTTTATTGTATTGTTCTCTAGACATCTGACTCCTTTAACTCCACTTGCTCTTGCTCCTTCCCTCCCATTCGCTAATTCCTTTAGAGGGGAAAAGAGCTAGTTAAATTGTTGAATATTCTTTCTACTGGAGTTTTTTCATTTCCCACTTGTCTCTCAGTCTATGATCCATTTTGTAGTCTCCATGCTGTTTTATATTTTTAAGGTTTCAAATAAAACATTGGTTTCAATACACATATTACTTCTGGAAAACAATCATTTCTCTGTTGAGATGACTATTCATCACTACAGACAGTCAAGGTGTCATAAATATACCTGTGATGACATCATTTCGCTTATTATGATGGCTCCTGGTCATTATGATCTCATGACTTCATAGAACAGAACTGAACTTGGAGTGCATTGCTTTTTCTAGGCTGTCTGGTTTGCAATCCCATAATTTCTGCCTGTCTCCAGAATCATCATTCCTGCTCAGGTGTTCATGAGTTCAACTAAACTAGGTTTCTCACAGGTACTAGGGGTTCAAACTCAGTTATTTATGCTTTTGTGGTACGGACCTTTATTGACTGAGGTTGTTCTCCAGCCTTAGTGCTTTAAATATCTCAAAATCTACTACAAATGTTATTTTAATTTTTAACAATAATCTTTTACATCTTTTGTTTACAATAATAACATAGAAAAATAGACATATTTTATACTGAGATAAACTTTTCAAACTTTCATTATTCTGTCATACATAAATATGATTATATCTTTTTGTTTATTATTTCATTCCTATGATTATAAGATAGATGATCACTTACCTTTACTGACCTAGATAAATATTATCCTATAAGGTTGGGAAAAATGGCAAGAATAGTTAGTTATTATTGCATTTCTATCTATGTGGTAAATTTGTCACCATTAAATATAATCTTAGAATTATTCATTTTGTTTCATTTTTTAGATTTCTAAGCACAAAGAGAAGAATCACTCTATACTGTTATACATATTTGTATCAATAGTAGAATTTAATCATTAATTTCATGTATTCAAATTCTTACACATCATTGTCCTATGTTAAAATTACCCTTGCATTTTGATAAAACAGAGTTATTTGTAATTGACATTTTTATATAGGTGAAGTTTATTTATATATTTTTTAGACACTTTAAGGCTTCTTAGATGTGTTTATGGATGATATTGGTCAACTAAATTGTTATTTCTTTTCTTTTCGCTTTAATATCAGATTGATCCTGGCATTGGGAAATATACCCTCTGATCCTAAGGTTTCTCAAGAATTAGATATAACTATTACTAGTTCTTGAGATATTTGTTAGGATCCCATTGAGAAGCTTCTGAGTCTCAATTTGTTCAATGGAATTAGTTTTTATGTGAGTTTCACTCTTGTTTTTAGGTCAGTTTAGAGTTTTTGTCTCTTCATATGTGAGCATAATACATTGTGTCTTTGAAAATGCACTGTTTTTGTTGAGTCTGACCTTGATAATTCTGACTAGGATTTATGTTTATCTTACATAAAAAGGTCATTGATAATAAATTTTGATTTGTTAATGATGGGTGTCCTATAATATTATTCATTTAAAATTATTTGACAATCATATTTAGGTTTTACAAATTTTACAAATTTACTGATTTTAATGTACATTTTAGAAGAGAAACATCACCTTTTATTCACCTAAGAGCCAATGTGTTTATTTTTTCTTATGAGATGTGATTCTGTTTCATGTACTAAAGATCTGGTTTTAGACATGCAAATATCTATAGTAATTTTGTTTATAGAATCAAGTTTTTTAAACTCGGAATGATATTTTACATATAATAAAATGTTTTTAGAATGTACAGTCTTTTAATATACATAGCTATACATTATTTTAATTTTATTATATGTATTTTACTTTTTCAGGCACATTTCAAACCTGACTCTTTTAAATGGGAATCATAATTTGCACTTTACACGTTTTCATCAAGTGACTATAAAAATTATAAGCAAATATAGAGACACTTGTATGTTAGCTCACTGTAATACTGTCACTCTCAGCTGAATGAGGAAGCATGAACCTGTAATCCCTTTTACATGTAATGGCTTTTATATGAGGCATCATAAATTCAAGCACTTCTGAGTTATGTAGTAAAACTTCTATAGGGAAACGAAAATATATTTCTAAAATGATTAAAGCATGATTTTGTTAACTTTATTTTATTTTAATTCATACTTTTCATTTACCCAATATTTCTTCAATATTATCCATTCTCTGCTCTGGATAGTATGATCCCTTTGGAAACCATCAAGAATTATTGAACATAATTTGTTGAAAGTTTGTTTCATTTGCCAGTAAAATCTAGTCTGAACCAGCGTGTTGATCTATTCAAGTTTTCTCAATGGTCCATTCAAGTTTCCAAATAAGGATTTCTTCATATCTAGATAAGGATTCAAAGTCATATGTAACCTTTCTGAACTGTTCTTTTCAATCCCTTGCAGTACTTTTAAACTGTTTTCACATTTCCTATTATAATGATGGTCATATCATTATACTTCCCTACTTTAGCTAGTCATATTCACCTATGCATGTTTCTTCACTGAAACAGGAGGATGTCAACACTGGGTCCCTGAATTGTCCTTCTGTTTCTAAGGCATTTAGTAAAAGAGCTGACAAGAATAAGCCCTATATATTCTCTTGAGATAAGGCTATAGGAGGAGTATAGACATATTGGGGGCTTGGAAAGCTGTTGTCATTTAGCAACAGCCATGCCTTCTTGCAAGTACACAAAATTGGCTATTCTTTGCAATGCTGGAATACAAAAGGGCAAAGCATGCTAACTGTTTACTGCCATGTCTTGTACACTGTAAATGTTAAATAACTTTTCTTGTAAACCATTTCCATTGCAGTAAAGAACACTGTCAAGAGAAATAACGTTCTTGATCCTGTTATCATCATTTGGAGTTTAGCAATTTCCTCGAGGGTGACACTGCTTGATCCTTGATTATAAGACAGAAAACACTGTATGATAGTGGCTTTACTCTCTGGAACTTTGTGGTAAAGTACCAGGAGGAATACTGCTTTTGAATCATGTGGATGTGTGGCGCAGGGCCATGAGAACAGAATACTATTTACCCACGATATTGTCACTGGATCTGAGCAGGTCAATTGGACCAATAGACACAATCCTGATCTTTTACAGCAAACATGGTTGATACTGGATACTTTCCTTTACTCGTAATCTGATCGCTCATTAGTATCCTGATATTAAGTATGCATTATTCATAAATCTCTGCTGTACCTTCCAGCTATTCCTTTGCTTTCTTCAGAATATAGATCTACCACCCTAGAATAGCTAAGCTGTGTACAGAACTCTTATCTTTTTCAAGATATCTTTTCAAACACTATGTCTAAAAAAAGATATAAGCCTCTCTCCCAGGTACAAAATAAACTAATGGCTCTCACACTAAGGTCAAGAGTTAATATATGGCACCTTATGAAAATGAAAAATTTCTGTAAGTCAAATGACACTGTTATTAAGTCAAAATGACAGTCGACAGATTGGGAGATTCCCTAACCCTACATCTAACAGAAGCCTAATGTCTTAGTTAGGGTTTTACTGCTGTGACTGCTGTGAACAGACACCATGACCAAGGCAACTCTTATAAGGACAACATTTAATTGGGGCTGCTTACAGGTTCAGAGGTTCAAAGTAAGAGCATGACAGCATCCAGGTAGGCATGTTGGAGGCAGAGTTGAGAGTTCTATGTCTTCATCTGAAGGCTGATAGTAGAAGACTGAAATCTAGGCAGCTAGGGTAAGGGTCTTAAAACTCACATCCATATTGACATACCTACTTCAACAAGACCACATCTACTCCAACAAGGCCAAACCTTCTAAAACTGCCTGTCTCTGGACCAGGCATATACAAAGCATCACACCTAGTATCCAAAATGTACTGAGAATTCAAGAGGATTGGCAACAACAATCAAAATATCCCAATTAAAAGCTGGAGTACAGAACTAACCAGAGAATTTTCACTAGAGGAATATTAAATGTGTGAGAAGCACCTCAAGAAAGTTGCAGAGTCCTTAGTCATCAGCGAAATGCATGTCAAAATTACCGAGATTCCACCTCACACCCATCTTAATGGCTAAGATCAAAACCTCAAAGGACTGCACATGCTGGAGAGGTTGGGAAGAAGGGAAACACTTCTCTACTGATGGTAGGAGTGCAAACTTGTATTTTGGAAATCAATTTGGCAGTTTCTCAGGTCAGGAATACTTCTACCTTAAGACACAGCTAAACCACTCTTGGTCATATACTCAAAAGATGCTTCACCATGTTCATAGCAGTCTTATTTGTATTAGGCAGAAACTAGGAACAACCTAGATGTCTCTCAACTGAAAAATGAGTACAAAACTGTGGTACATTTACATAATAAAATACCACTCAGCTACTAAAAACAAGGATGTCATGAATTTGCAGGCAAATTGATGAACTAGAAAATATCATCCTGAGTGAGGTAACCCTGACCATCAAGAACATGTATGGTATGCATTCACATGTAAGTAGACATTAACCATAAAGTCCAGGCAGGCATGATACAATCAACAGACTGAATGAAGTCAATAAAAAGGACAGACTAAGTGAGGATCGTTGAATCCTTTCTCAGAAGGTGGATCCAAGTAGATATATGATGCCGGTGGATGGAGGGAGCTGAGTGGAAAAGGGATAGGGAGTGGAAGGGGATCATATATAAGGAGAGCAGGGAAAGAGAAGGGAGATGGGTGGTGGCAGTGGCAATCTCTCGGATGTGCCATAGACTTGGAATGGGGAAATGCCCAGAGGGTCTATGGGCCGATTCTAGTTGAGACTCTTAGCAGTCAGGGATATACATTCTGAAGTATTTACTTCTTGTAGCCAGGCAGGATTCCCAGTTGAGGGATAAATCCAGCAACCCACCCATAAAACCTTTGACTTAAAAGTGTGTCCTGGCCACAAGATGTACAGGGACAAAGACAGAGGAGAGACTGAGAGAATGGCCAAACAATGACTGCCCCAAATTGAAACCCCTCCCAAATGGCAAGAAGTAATCCCTGACATTATTAATGATACTTTGTTATGTTTACAAACATGAATGTAGCATAACTGTCCTCTGAGCAGCTCCACTCAGCAGCCAATGGAAAAAGATGGAGAGACTCCAGCTCAAACATTAGATGGTGCTCGGGGAATCTTATTGATGATTTGGGAAAATGGTTTAGGAAACTGAAGAGGACAAGGACACTACAGAAAGACCCACAATGTCAACTAACCTGATCCCTTGGGGCTCTCAGATCATGAATTACAAACCAAAGAGTAATCACTGAGCCGTACCTAGGCTCCCTGCGTATATGTAGCAGATCAGCAGCTTGGTGTTTATGAGTGTCCACCAACAACTGGAGCAGGGGTTGTCCCTGAGCCTATTGTTTGTCTGCCTATGGATCCCAAGACCTTAAGTTGACAGCAGTCTTTTCTGGACTCAGTGCAAGAGGATGTGCCTGGTCCTGTAGTAATCTGATATGTGTTTGTAGGGGTCTTCTTAGTGGGGTGAAGGGAACGTGGAATATGGGGAGGACTTGATTGAGGGGTTACTTCAAAGAGAAAAAGGGCTGATATGGGATTGTAAACATGTAAATACTTTGAAAATATCAAAAATAAATAAATAAATAAATGAAAGAGAAAGAAAGAAAGAAATGCTACAAATATAATGTATTAACTACAACCAAAGAAGGCATGCAAAGTTTCATAAACTGCAATATGAGAGAAATAGAGCTCTGTTTTTAACCTTAAAGATGCTCACCAGAGTTTTCTCTTTATTTGTTTTATTATTCTTTTTTGTATCATCATCTTTCCATTGTGCTATCTGTATCATGTCTGTGTTTCCACTGTAAGAATCTGATTATTTGCTATCACACTTCAAAAGAACACGAGCTTTTTGGTAGCAATTCGCTTCTGAAATCCCCAAAGCATAACTTGAATATTTTAGAAGTTTTACTGTTTTAGTCTTAGTCACTGGTGTTGAACTCTTTGTTGTGTTCTTCCCATTCCCGAGAAGAGGTGGCCTTTTCCAATGTAAGCAGTAGAACCTCAAACTTCTCATATGTTCAAAGGTGTAAAATCCCAAATGCTGAATGGAGGTCTTGAATTAATCTCTTTTAAAATTGTAATGTAAAATATTGCAGACAGGCTAATTTATAAGCAATAGAAATTTGTTTGGCTCATGTTCTGAATGTTGGAAACCAAAGACCATGATATCAGCACAGACACTTGGCAGGGACTTACATGCTATGTCACAGTGGGATAGATGGGCAGGCTAACAAAAGAAAAAGAGGAGACAATTGGGCTAAAGTCATTCTTTTTTGTTTTATTGGATATTTTATTTACATTTCAGATGTTATCCCCTTTCCCCATTCCCCCCGCCATCCAGAAAACATTTCCATGATCACCAATCACGCAAGCCAAATACTCACAGCCTAATGGCCCCCTGAATGTTCTACATTTTAATACTATCACAATGACAATTAAATTTTACCATAATATTTTTAAAAAAAAACCTTCAAACATAGACATACAAAAATGTTCTCTTAAGTTTAATAGCAGAACTCTTTCTGAATTTCATTAGAAGCTTACACTAATATACCATAATGGGCACATGTATACTACAATTACACACAAAATTTATTAATTTTATCTGTTTTCATAAATCATGATTGCATCACTTAATTACTTAAGAGAACTATATAGCATTTGAGTTTTCATTCACAACAAATCTTCTGGGATTCCTACCTTTCCTATTCAAATGCAGATGTTATATGTTATTTTATTCTCTAGGACTAGATTATATGGTGTTAGTTGTGCATTTTTTGTTAAGTTTGTATGCTAATTATAAGTTTTTTCAAACAAAAATAAATTTTAAATAGAGTCAAGTTTATGTAATACTTTGGTATATCCATCACAGTATAAGTGATTAACACCCATCTTATAAGAAGGACAGAAGCATCCACACTTTGGTCTTCCTTCTTCTTGAGCTTCATGTGGTCTGTGAGTTGTACCTTGGGGAACAAAATATTCACTGGAGGAAACACTGAGTCAAAGTGTAGAGCAGAGAATGAAGGAAAGGCCATCTAGAAACTGCCCCACCTGGGGATCCATCTTATATACAGTCACCAAACCCAGACACTATTCTGGATGCCATGAAGTGCTTGCTGACAGGAGCCTGATATAGCTGTCTCCTGAGAGACTCTTGCCAGAGCCTGACAAATACAGAGGCAGATGCTCTCAGCCAACCTTTGGACAGAGCATGGGATTCCAAATTGAGGAGTTAGAGAAAGGCCTGAAGGAGCTGAAGGTGTTTGCAACCCCATAGGAGGAACAACAGTATGAACCAACCAGATTCTCAGAACTCCCAGGGACTAAACTACCAACCAAAGAGTTGGATGGACTCGTGGCTTCAGCTGCATATGTAGCAGAGGATGGCCTTGTCAGGAATCAATGTGAGATGAGGCCCTTGGCCCTGTGAACTCCGGGTGATCCAGTGTAGGGGAATGCCAGGGCTGGGAGGTGGGAGTGGGTGAGTGGGGAATACTCTCATAAAAGCAAGGAGTGGGAGGATAGGATAAGGGGTTTGGAGGGGGAAAATCAGGAATGGGATAACATTTGAAATGTAAATAATGAAAATGTTCAATAAAATGAATAAAAACCATCCATCTTATTCTTATTAACTTATTATTGACACAGATAAGGCTCAAGTTAGTTGTATGCCATAGTACACATATAACTTATGGCCTGGGTATAATTTTTATATGCATTTCTGAATAAAAGAAGAATTTAGGCCATTTCAAATTAATGTGTCAGATAAGTTGTTAATTTTAATTAAAATAATTAAAACTTCCTATAGAAGATAATCAAAGTATTCTCATTTTACTAAATAATAATCAAATGTCAATAAAATTATGGTATATGTTAAAATATTTGAAATACTTGATCTGAAATACTGGATCTGAATGACTGGCTATTTTATACTGGCAAGTCTAAAATACAAAATAATTACCTAATAAGAATATTTGATAGTTTTTAAAAACTTAACCACAGCTATGTAAAACAAGTCCAAACAAGAAGTCAACATAGATGGAGCTGCATATAAGGTAACTATTACATAATATCAATATTATGTTACCTTTCCTTAGGAATATCACATTAGAATAGTACAAGCTATTGCTCTTACTCTCCTAAAAGACAATCCTGTTAAAAGTAGGACAAGTTGAATATTTAAATAAAATGGTACTCAAAATATAAAATTTTAATAATAATATTAAAGAATAAAAACATTAGAAATGAAGCAAATAAGTGACTGGCTTTCCTTGCAATGTGAACATATATTGCGATACATACCAGGCAGGAAGCCTTGTGCGACATCTGGAATTCCAGGAAGTAGACAAAATGAGCATTTCCTGTTCTCTGCTTCAATACTATTACGGTTTTTGGTCATTCTATTCCACATCAGAAAAGTATCAGTTTTGCTAAATTGTCTATGAAGCTACTGGTATGGCTTTTGGAGCCAGTTTCATGAGTGGATAGTTAGTTGCAAAAACTTAATGTTATGACCAACTTGTCAGTGCATTCAAGGAAGACATACAAGCTAGTCCGCTGCTCTTTTTTTTTTTGGTTGAAAACCTTCATAATAGTTCTGTTTTTAATAAAGAGGATGATATTGTACCCCCACATCAAGCAGTTAGTGATGGGAGATCCCAGAGTAAATAACTAGCATTTGGAGAAATAAATGTGCTCTGTGGAGGCACTTTCTTTTTTTTTTTTTTTTTTTCTTTATCCCATACCGCCCCTGCTGCCCCATCTCAACTAGGTCAACTTATCCGCAAAGCTGAGATACTCCAGGCACACATGCAAAGCTGATTCATACATGAAAAATACATACACATAAAATACAAATAAATAAATTGTTCAAAACTGTGATACTATTTAGCCATAAAAATAGAAATAATTCTTAATTATTAAATGTGTACAAGATATTATATTTAATAAAATTGTTTCAACAATTAAAATTCATGTGTTCTATCATACATTGACAGTTTTTCTGTTCTTTTGGTGAGGAATAGTAGCTTTTTGAATGTACCTCAATTTACATATTTAATCATGTAATAAAAACTTAGTTACTTATAAACTTTGGACATTATAAATAAATGTACTGTTAATTTAGTTCTTGCAGACTTCCAAAATGGTGCTGCTATCTGGGACAGTTTTTTGGCTTCCAAGATAACTGACAAATTCTTAGCTTGTAATATCTAAATCAAAGTACTCGAAACTTATTTAAAAAGCTTGAAAGCTTATCACAAGAGTACTTGAATATATAAATTAACTGCTGCTCTTTCTTAAGAGCTCATTACCACAGTTCAGTGTGCTCCACCTTCCTAACCAGATGATTCATCTCTGTATATTAAATTAATGTTTTCAATCTCATCATCTTTTTTTGGCAAGGAGACCTTGTGTGGAAATACAGTAGAAAATAATCTTGCATTGACAGCGAGAAGTAAATGTAAAACAATTAATGAGGCTGTCAATATTTTTGTGAAAAATTCTATATAGTTTTTCAACAGTCGTTTTCAAGTTTATTTTCATTACTGTGTGTATTTGTATGCACATGCCATGTATACTGGTGTATGAGTGCCATAGTATGTGTACTGCAGACAGAGGACAGCTTTGTGGAGACAGCTCTTTCAATTTGCCTTTATATACAAGGATCATACTCAGGTTACTGTGTTTAAGTAGAAAGGCAACATTACACACTGAACCATCTTGCAAACTGTGAAAATTACATAATTTAAATTGCTTAGAAATATCATAAAACATTGACACTGTCTACTTTATCTATAGATTCCAGTCTTTATGAAAGATTTAATAGCAATTATAGGTAGATAGCTGAGTCTGCACCTTGCAAATAGAGGTTCCCTGAATATACAATTTTGTGTCTGTGTTTGGGGATAATATTAGAAACATAATGATATCATTATAATAAATAAAATAATTAAAACTCATTGAATGTTTATCAAAGTATATTATTCTTTCCACAAAATTCATTTTTAAAGATTTTTTAAACATTTTTATATTGTATGCCCCTTTGCTCTCATTGTTCTAAAAGACTGTAAAAATTATATTCTTATTTTATTATTGTATTATTATGCAATTAAATACATTTTTAATAACTTCATTTAGTTGTCTGTATTTCTGAACATTTTATACAATATGTAATGCAAAGGAACAAGTCAGTCAAAATAAAGTCACAATTTACTAAATAGAGTAGCTAATCAGAATCCTCTTTTATCTGTATTTGATGAATCTTCCTCTATTTTCTGGTGATATATAGGCATGTGAGTGTGTGTGTGTGTGTTTGTGTCTATGTGTGTTGCATAAATTGTTACTCTATAAATAGAAAGCTTTCTTGTGAAATTTATTATCCATCTGAATACATGAGGTACTCTCTATCGACCCATTTTTTTATCTCTCTTCCTGAACCAGAGCTATCCATACAAACCTTTAGTTAACTGCCAAATATAAAACTACAACCAATAAAAATCAATTGTGTAATTTTTTTTTGGAATGAGTAACTAGACTATGACTTTTATTTCTATCCATTAAAAAATAAGTGTCATTAAAAGTTACTTTCAAACTACTATATCCAGTATACTGGTTATGTAAAGTAGTAAAAGTCAAACAAAGAAATTTCTTCAATATTATACAGAGAGAGAGAGAGAGAGCTAGTGATCAATTAAATTTCTTTATGTGTAGTTGCAATGATATTATGACACATATTCCAATACTGACATATTCATTATGTTCTGTGCCTGATTATTTTACTTCACATAATGATCATTCTACCTATATATGTGAAGTTTTAAAACTTTTACATATTAATATTTCAGCTGCATTGCAAATGTCTACTTAAATTACTTGTCATTAGCCAGTTTTCATGTATAACTTGGTGTCTGAAGCCAAATAAAAACTCCATCAAAGCCAAAATCATAACAGCTCATTAGTCATTCATCAGTAACCTGATTTTTATTTTTTGTTGTTGTGTTTTTTGTTTTTTTTTTTTTTTTTTTTTTTTTTTTTTTTTTTTTGGTTTTTACAACCAAAGATGGAGATGATGCCTTTGTCAGGATACTTTATGCAAAGATTACAAAATCATGCACCCCCTTTCATGTTTTCTTCTTTCTCCCTTAACTTTGAGCATATTTTTTTTCAGCAGTGAGGAGGGTTTATTTTATCTCATAAGTTACAGTTCATCATTGAGGAAAATCAAGAATGGAATGTAAAGAGAGGGACTTGAGCATGGACCATGGAGCACTCAGTTTACTGGGTTGCTCTTCAATGGCAGCTTCTTAGAAAAAAAAAACACTCATAGTAACTGGTTTATCCCACATCAAATATTAATCATAAACATAGTCTGCAAACATTATTATAGGCATTCCCTCAATGGCAGTTCCCTTTTCCAAGGTGACTATGACTTCTGTTGTGACACAAATCAAACAATATTCCTGACTATTAAACCATAATCTTTTCTTTCTTATCTATCCCCAAGATTTCATGCTTATTCATAATATAAAATATAACTTAAAATGCCGATAATCTTTAAAAATGAAAGTACTTTGAAGCCATAGTTATCTGTAAGCATCAAATCTCGTAACAGTGGATTCCAACAATTAAATATCTTATAGAATTTTTAATCTAGGATGTAGGAAACTTGGTATAATTATAGTCAAATAAAATCAAACTGATATCCAGTAGTGCAAATTAGTTTAGTGTTTTATGTTTGGAACTCATGATCTTCTATGTTTCAAGGGCCATGGGCAACTTACTTCTCTGGCTCTGCCATGCATAACAAGCACAACATGCCTGCTAGCCTCCAAGCTAGCACTATTCCACTCTTACCATTATTCTTGGCAGTCATCCTTTGATCCTGGTATCTCCAATATCCTGGAGATTCCACTGCATCATAGGATGCACCTTCACCAAAGATCTTGCATAAAATAAACTCTGACCCTGTCACTCAGTGCTAAGTATCAGTTGTTCTTTCTGACCTCTTCACATGATCAAATCCTGTATTTTGGGGAAATTCTTTCACATTCTTTAACAAATTCTGCACGAGCTTGATGTGCAGACTTGACCATGCACTGGACCACAGCTTTTAGACTATGATTGATTTTGAAATTCCATTTGCTTTTTATTGTTGATTTAATAATTTCATTTTTTCTGAGATTTCAATGGTGATTCTCAGATTTGCAATTTAATGCTTTTAGTTTATATCAGTATTATTTTAAATAATATGTAATTTCATGATTCTCAGTGGATCTTATAATTCTAAATACTTATATTCTCATAAATTAATATAAAATTAGCATATTAGGACAATCTTGTATTGTGAAAACAGTATATTTATCTGTGTATTATAATGTAGGTTCACAATTCCAGTTTACCATATCAACAGAATAAATACAAGAAATGATATCATTATTTTAACAGACATGTCAGAGCACATATAATATGATATGTGGCTATTTGAACATTTTTCTGTAAATTGAGATGTTAACAAAAGACTTAGAATATTTTCAGTGTGCGACTCTATTCATCGCATCATTTCTGACTTAGTAATTTTTTTCTCTTTCAATTCTTAGAGAAAGCTGATATCCCTTACTCAGGGGTCATTTATTATTTGTTCCACTTCTTCTTCAGGTAAGGTCTTACGAGATTTATCCCCTTCTTGGTGATATGTCAACATTTTACAGGTCTTGTTTAGTCAACAGTATTGCTGAGATTTCCCTGTCATGTAGAGAAGGCACTCTCTTGTAGCAGTCATCTAGTGCTCTGGCTCTTAGTCGTCTAGCCTCTCCTCCATGCTGTTTGCCTGAGTCACAGGTAGAACAATTGTGCAACAACTGTATTAGTTATCATGAGGCACGTCATGACAATTTTCTCTGCATTTGTCCAGTTCTGGATTTCTTTAATGGTGTTTATTTTCTGCAAAATGAATCATCTTTGAAGATAGCTGTGGGGTATAGTTATCTGTGGTTACAAAGATAAACATTTGGAATTTGGTTAGAAATTAGAACGGGTTAGAATATTGCAGCCATTTTTTTCTTCTCTAAGGCCATAATCTTACAGGTCATAAGCAAATGCCCAGTTGTGCAGCAATATGCATTATAATTCTCACCTACTGTAACCACCCAGCCTTAATGCTGGGTGGGTAGGAAATGGGGAAAGGCAATAACATCTGAAATATCAATAAAAGATCCAATAAAAAATTAATTTCAAAAAAATCAGAAGCATAAAATTACTTGTTGCCATTACATAAAATAAATACTAACTTTGTTTTGAAAGGCAAAACCCTACTAATTAACGTTGTACAATAATTAATTTTCATCTTTTCAGAACAAATCATCTGAAAATGCCGTAACTTTTTTTTTTGCTTTACTATTTTGTTGTTGTTGTTGCTTTTGTTGTTGTCTTTGTTGTTGTTTGGAATAGGGAGATTTATGGCCAAGGATGAAATATCAAGTATTCTTTAATACAGAATTTTTGATATACTAAAAATACTGAATTTAAAAATAAATGTTGATGACTCCAAGCAGGGAGCAGTGGACCACCTGCTGTGGCTTCCTTCCCTCCTCTCTGATTTCCAGGGTGTCATGGAAATCTCCTCCAGCTTTCCTTCCCACTCATCCTGTTATCTGAGCCAGGAACTCCAGTAGGCATTCTCTAGTATACCTCCAGCCAAGCCTTCCAGAGAAGCAAGTATGTCAGCTTAGCAGATGAGTGCCCGGCTCAACCATCATCAGGGAAGCTTCATCCTGTAGCAGATGGAAGAAAATATAGAGATTCAGAGAAAGAAAAAATGCAGAGACTGAGTGACCCTGGGACATAGGCTTTAAACAGGGTTCTATAAGTTAGACTTTGGTTTATAATACTTTATTATTTTATTCTCCTTGAGAAGTATTCATTTTCTAATACATGACAAAAAGTGGTAGATTGTTTGGAAGGGGAGGTAGGAGGACTTAAGACAATTAGGAGGGCAAACTGTCATCAGGATACATGATGTAAAAGAAACATCTCTTCTTAATAAAAAAAAAAAGAGAAAAAAATTGTATAAAAATTAAAAATAAATGTTTCTTTTGAGTAACAGCTAATCTAACACTTGAAAAATTATATATATTCTGAGTTATTTTGATGAAAATATTTTATAGTAAATTAATAAATGCACTGAAAATGAATCAACTTATAAAAAATGCTCAATAACAACTACAACAAATACACTTAACTATATTTTCTATAAGCTCAACATTTGAAAATTCAACTTTACAATTCTACTTTCAAAGTCTAAAAATTTAATTTGGATGCTTAGGTATAAACTTAAAGATACAAATCTAGAAATGATCAAGAAAAAAAGGAAGTTTTTGTAGAATTTCCTTCAATACAAAATGTAAGGCTCAATAACAGTAAGTCTTCCTCTAAGACCTATGATCTGTTTAGCCACTGGCTCTCTGTCTGATATTGGTCCAGATATGGTTTCAATTTGTGAAGTGGTAGTTAAATTTAATCAGAAACGGATTATCATTTTCATGATGTTCAGGCTATGATTATGCTACTAGGTATATCTGATCAAATGAGTCATTTTTGTAACTTGTGGCACACAGATAGATAAGGTTAATTATTACCTTTTTTCTTTCCAGAGTAGCATATATAGTAGGCAGGCATGAAGCTTTCATGTGAATACCAGGTTGATTTTGTCATTTTTTTATGACTCAAATATGTGATGTCTTTAGCAACAAAATCTTATCATCAAGTTCTGGAAGATAATCAATTGACATTGACTTATCATTATACTTATAGGTTAATGCATTTTTTTAACCTTCAACAGAAAAGCTTCTATTTGCACTGGAAGACAATTAACACAGAGACTTGTAACCTCTCAAAGTGCAGAGAATAAGAGATTGGAGAATGCTCAACCTAAGTGAGATATCACATTGTCACACCCCTGTCCCAAAGGCTCAGAGATCTTTTCAGCGAAGGGTTTAGAAACAGTGTGAAATCCAAAGATAGAAGTTGACAATGAGCAAAGACAGTGTTAGACAAAGCAAGACAGTTACACATATGAACTCTAAATCATTGTGAGAAAACACACAAGATCTGTGCTATAAAAGCTACACAAAATCCAGGCAAGAGTGCGAGGTTCAGTAGAAAGTCCCATTCCTAGTTGAGTAGATATTGGCAAATTATACCTGTTTAGAGCGTGGAAGCACTTTTAATTAAGAATCATTTAATTAAGCACATGGTAGATTGACCATATTCTACTTGGAGGGCCACATATCCAAGAGTATTTGCATCAAGTTTGGACTTTATAGATTATAAGGAAAACAAATTTTATATGAATAGTAAAAAATATATTTATCTAGGAGCTATTGGTATTTCTTAGATATGAACATTTAATGTTTATTTAGTTGTGTCATAATTTGGAGAGAGTACCTTGGATTTTTGAGAATATTTTCACAGTCCAGTTATTCTTAAACAAATGGCTTTTTTTTTTAAAATTTAGTATATGTCAGTGTGTGTGTTTATGTGTGTGTGTGTGTGTGTGTGTGTGTGTGTGTGTGTGTAATAGTAGGGGAGTCAGTTCTCTGTCTACCTCCTGAATCATTGGAATTGTACTCAGGTCTTTATTACTCTAGATTCTGTAGCAACCACTCTGAAACTCTGAGATATCTCACCCACAACAGAAAGAAAGTAAAGGATAAATGGGAAAACATGAAAGTGTTAATCCTAAACAGAAAGAACCAACAAGATTTTATAAGAGAATAAACAACCAGGAAGTCAGTTGTTCTTCATGACTCTGGCTGGATCATTCTACTGTCAGTTTGTCAAATTCTCTGTTCCTCAAACAGGTCATTTTCTGCTCTGAAGCAGACACTCTTTACACAATCAAAAGAGTGTTTTAAATGGATATCTTATTTTCTTATACAGAGTAATAGAAAAACAAGCTAATAATAGAAATCTAGGAATAGTACCATATTTTATCTATGTTATAAACCTCAAATCATAAAATCAATAATCACCCTCTTGGGCATATACTAAGCTGAAAAAAAATATCACCAATATTCTCTTTTAGCTCCCTTAGCATCAATGAGTCTTGGTATCAAATTGCAGTTTATATAAAATTTTACACAATACATAGCAATTTAAATTCTATAAGCACATCTACTGATAGTTTTAAAAGGAAGATCCATTTAAAGGACAGGATGTTATTACATGGCATGTAGCCATAGACTTTCAAATAATTTAATTGTTTATATTCTTTTTGAGAAAGGCATCAACTTGTTAGTAAACTCAATTGTAATTATTAAATTAAGATAAAAATTTTAGTGTTAGAACATTCTCTATATGGTAGGCATTGCAACTGTACCCAACTTCCACACTTGGCCTAATTCTTTCAATAGTTATGAAATATAAATTACAGCAGAGTTTTATCAATTGATCTTTACCAGAGACAATTTGTGATATTATGAAAATGTCCCTCCGATATTATTTTTTGTTATAATATAATCCATATTCTCAAATTGTAAAATTAGTTACAAATATTCAATTCAATGCAAATGTTCAATTGTAGTAATGAACTCTGACTCTTTTTCCATACCAAAACTTACCAGAGGAAATACACCAAATTGTAGATTTAAGTTTACTTTCTTAATTTTTCCTTTTGATACTACAGAATATATTTTATCAAAAAATAAAATAACCAATGAACAAATAAATATCCTTCTTCAACTCATTGTATTCTGTTTATTTCATAACTAAACACTTTAAAATAGTAACTTGATAATGTCCTTTGAATTTCTTTACAACTGCCTCATTTGATTTACTCTATGCAATTGTTCAAATGTCTTATGGATATCTTTCATTAATTATAAGATGAGGGACCTAGGATAGAACCAAACATGACTGGAAAAAAATCAAAGAAAGGAATCCTTATGATACTCAGTGATACTCACAGTTTTGTGTCTTGTCTAGTCGTCATCAGAGATGCTTCTTCCAGCAGCAGATGGGAGCCGGTGAAGAGACACACAGAGAGACAGTATGCAGAGAGTCTAAATTGGAGGTCTTCATTGCCTCTCTCCTCTCAGAGGACTTTTGTTTTGTCATATTGTATTTTATTTTTTAATGTTTGAATGTTGTCTCATCGAGGCCTGCTATTTTCTAAAGGGAAAGAAGGAGGAGTGGATCCAGGGGAAAGGGAAGATTGCTGGTGGGGTTTGGGAGGAGTGTAGGGAGGGGAAATTGTAGTCAGGATGTGTTATAAGAGCAAAGAATTTATTTTTAATGAAAAGTAAAAATAAATGGTTACATGAGAAAAAAGATTAACCTTAATTTCAAAATCTATTGCTATTTCTTATTTTTTTTATTTAAATTGTTTGTTTACTTTCCCCTCTACCACCATTCCTTGCTCCCAAACTTCCTCATCCCTTTCCTCCTCCCCCTTGCCTCTCTTGAGAAGGTGCTCTCTCCCCCACAAGGCCTTAGCCTTCCTTGGGGCCTCAAGTCTTTCCATTATTAAGCGCATTTTCTCCTGCTGCTATGGCTGACCAGGCAGACCTCTCCTATATATGTGCCAGGGGCCTCAGTCCGCCCGTGTGTGCTCCTGGATGGTGGCTCAGTTCTGGTAGCTCCCTGGGGTCTGGAAAATTGAGACTTCTCGTCTTCCTATGGGATTACTCTCCTCTTCAGCTTCTTCAATCCTTTTCCCAATTCAATTATAAGAGTATCCAACTTCAGTTCAATGGTTGAGTGTAAGTATCTGCTTATATCTCAGTCAGCTGTTTGTTAGGCTTCTCAGAGGACAGCCATACCAGGCTCCTGTCTGTAAGCACACTATAGCATTAGTAATAATGTCAGGTTTTGGAGCCCTCAAATGAGATGGATCTAAAATTGGGCTACTCGATGGCCCGCCCTTGTTCCAGTCTCTTCTTCATTTTTGTCTGTGCAGTTCTTTTAGATAGTAACAGTTCTGGGACTGAAATTAGAAATTTATCTGTGGGTTAGTAACCTTGTCCCTCTCCTTGAGATTCTGTCTATCTACAGGAGTTCTATCTCCCCAATATTGGGCATTTTGACTTAAGGTCATGCCCATTGAGTCCTTAAAGTCTCTCAAAGTAAGTTAAAATATTGAGTAAATTTTAATTGATACAAAACCCAAAATAATTAAGACATATTTACAAAGTCTGATCTTATTAAAAAAGACATGTCACAATCAGGCAAATGTGACTTAATAAATATAAAAAATAGCCATAAAAATAAAAACATAAATATAAATAAAAATCATCCAACATAAACACAGATATCACCAATAAGATATTTAGAATCCAGGAGCATTTAATATGAAATTGGAAGAAATTGAATATGCAATTGGTAGAAATGAATACAGAAGTATAGGTTGAAAACAGTGAGAGTACAACTAGAAGGTTCAGTCAATATTTTAGTAATAGAAATTGTAAAACTAATAATGAAATTAACCATGTATTTTAATGTAGCTTATTGTATAGAAGTATTAGTCATAACTTGAAGCATAAAAAATAAAACATGTAGTGTTAAACAATGTAGGAATATATACTGGCAAGATATTTTTTATTATTGAAGATTCTAAGGAAGAAAATGAAGAGTAGTATAAACAAAAACATGTAGTAAAAAATAGGATCTGATAGTTGTTGCAATTCACTAAGATATATGAACACAAAATGAGAAGGAAATTCAAAAAATATGGGCCACTTAAGCTTTTATTGCAATCTGATATTAGGATGGCAAACACTTAAAATTACCCTTTAGAAGCACTTGGGCAGGTGTGAATATCTAAAAGTTTAATTGAAGAAGTGGATACTGAGTCTAAAGAAATAACCAAACTACTTAGGTTTTTGGGAAAGATCATTGAAAACACAGCCTTGCATTGAAAGCAAAGTTAGCTTACTAACCTTTGAATACACAGAAGACATAATTCATAATTCTCCAACAAGTTTGAAAGCCATGAAAACACAAAATAGTCAAAATAACATTAGTAATTAACCAAGCAGTTATTTGTATGGAGAAACACTTAGATAATTCTAAACTACTGTTTTAAAGGATTCAGTGAGTACCATTCTGGTTTCCCTGGCCTATCTGACTCTGTAATTCTTCCATTCTGTGATGTTTTCAATAAAAATAACCCTCATAGGTCCATAGCAAGTGGTACTATTAGGAGTTGTGGCCTTCCTGGACTGGTATGGCCTATTGTAGGAAGTGGTCACTGGTGCAGCCTTTGATGTCTTAGACATTCAAACCATGCCCAGTGTGGCGATTTTTCCTGCCATCTGTGGAACCAGATAGGGAATGATCAGTTCCTTCTCCAGCACTATGTCAACTGCTCCCTCTAACCCTGTTTTCTCCAAGACTTTTATTATGAAAGGGTTTTGAATTTTGTAAAACACTTTTTGGGCATCTAGTGAGATGATCATATGTTTATTTTCTTCTTCACTTTGTTTATGTGGTGGATTATGTTGATGGATTTACATATATAGAACTACACCTTCATCCCTGGGAAGAAGCCTACTTGATCATGATTGATGATGTCTTATTGAATATTCATGCATTAGTGCTCATAAGGGAAATTGGTCTGAAGTTCTCTTTCTTTGTTGAGTCTTTGTGTGGTTCATGTATTAAGGTGACTGTGGCCTCAAAGAAGGCATTTGACAGCGTTCATTCTCTTTGTATTTTGTAGACTAGTTTGAGGAGTATTAGAATCAACATTAAAACTATTTGGCCCAGGGCTAGTTTTGGTTGGGAGATTTAATGACTGTTTTTATTTCCTTAGGGTGATACGACTATATAGATGGTTTACTTCATCTTGATTTAACTTTGGTAATTGGTATCTGTCTAGAAAATCATCCATTTCATTTAGATTTCCAATTTTGTTGCATATGGGCTTTTGGAGTAAGACCTATCGGTTCTTTGAATTCTTTAGTGTTCTTTGTTACGTCTCCCTTCTCATTTCTGATTTTGCAATTTGGATACAGTCTCTGTGCCTTTTAGTTAGTTTGGCTAAGGGTTTGTTTCTCTTGTTCATTTGCTTGAAAAGATGAGCTTATTTTCATTGATTTTTGTATTCTTCTCATTGTTTCTAAATGATTGATTAAAGCCCAAAGTTTAATTATTTTCTGCCTTCTATTCCTCCTGCATGTGTTTGCTTCTTCGTCTTTGTTTTTCCCCCGCATGGAGCCTTCACATGTACTTTTCATTTGTCAGTGTGAGAACTTTCCAACTTCATTATGAGGGCACTTAGTGCTATGAACTTAGCACTGCTTTCATAGTGTCCCATAAGTTTGGGTACATAGTGCCCTCATTTTCATTGAACTCTAGAAAGGCTTTAATTTCTTTATTTCTTCCCTGACACAGTGATCATGGAGTAGATAGTTGTTCAGTTTCCATGAATATGTAGGCTTTCTCTTATTTCTGTTTTTGTTGAAGTCCATCTTTAATTCATGCTGATCTGATAAAATGCATCAGATAAGATCTTCTAAGATTCTTTTATCTGTTGAGGTTTGCTTTGTGACAAATTACGTGGTTAATTTTGAAAAATGTTCTGTGAGGTACTGAGAAGAAGCTATATTCTTTATGTTTGGGTGACATGTTCTATAAATATCTGTTAGTTCCTTCTGAATCATAACCTCTGTTAGATTCTTTACTTCTCTCTTTAGTTTCTGTCTTGGTGATCTTTCTATTAGTGACAGTAGGGTAGTAATGTATCCCACTTTTAATGTTTGAGGTTCTATGTACAATTTAAGCTTTAGTAATGTTTCTTTGACAAATGCAATTATCCTGGCATTTGAGGCATAGATGTTCAAAATTAAGATCTCCTCGTAGTCGTTTTGTTTTGTTTTTGTTTTTTCTCTTTGAAGAGTAGGAACTATCCTCTCCTGTCTCTTGATTACTTTCAGTTGGAAGTCTATTTTATTAGATACTAGTTTGGCTACTCTAGGTTGTTTCTTGGATAACCTTGTTCCAGCCATTTATACTGAGATAGTGTGTATAATTTTTGCTGAGATATGTTTCTTATATACAGCAGAGTGATGTATTTGACTTAGGCATCCATTGCGTTAGCCTGTGTCTTTTTACAGGGAATTGAGTTCATTGATATTGAGAAATATTAATGACCACTGATCGTTACTTCCTTTTATTTTAAAGATGTTGGTAGTGGTTGTGTGTGTGTATTCTATGGTTTTAATGGCCTGAAATAATTTATTTCTAATATTTTCTTGAGTATAGTTAACCTCATTGTATTGAAGTTTTCCTTCTAGTATCCTGTGTAGTGGAAAGATAATGGTTTTGTCATGAAATATTGTAAGAGCTTTGCTGTATATAATAGCCTGACCTAGCATCTGTGGTCTCTTAAGGTCTGCATAACATCTGTCCAAGATCTTCTGGCTTTAACTTCTCTTTGGAAAATCCTAGTGTAATTCTTATAGATCTGGCTTTATATGTTACTTGAACATTTTTTTTCTCTTGATGATTTTAAAATTCTTTCTTTGTTTTGTAAATTTAGTGTACTGATTATTATGTAGCAGGAGGTTTTTCTTTTCTGGTCCATTATGTTTGGTTTCCTATAAGCTTCATGTACCTTCATGTCTCTTCCATAGGTTAGGAAAATTTTCTTCTATGATTTTGTTGAAAATGTTTTCTGGGCCTTTGAGTTGGGAATCTCCTTTTATTCTTATTATTCTAAGGTTTGGTATTTACATAGTTTCCCAAATTTCCTGGATGTTTTGAGTTATAAACTTCTAGATTTTACATTTTCTTTGGCTAATATATTGATTTCTTCCACTGTACCTTCTACACCTAAGATTCTCTCCTCTACCTCCTGTATTCTGTTGATTATGCTTTCATATCTATTTCCTGTTCTTTTTCCTAGATTTTTCATCTCCAGGGTTGCCTCAGTTTGTGTTTTCTTTATTGCTTCTACTTTCTTTTTTAAATCTTGGACAGTCTTATTCATATCCTTTATCTGTTTGATTGTATCTACCTGTATTTCTTTATATTTATTTGCTTCCTCTTTTAATGTTTCTACCTGTTTGAAAGTATTTTCCTATATTTCCATAAGGTATTAATTTATGCTCTCTTTAAAGTCCTCTATCATTTTTATAAGATTAGATTTAAGGTCCTCTTTTTGTGCTTCAGTGTCATTAGTATATCCAAGGTTTGCTGTACCAGTATGGTTTGGTTCTGATGGTGCCATATTGCCCTGCATCTGGCTACTTGTGCTCTTACACTGTCCTTTAGGCATCTTGTTGTCCCTGGTGTTGCTTGGATAATCCTGATGGCAACAGGACTTCTCAGGAAAGTGGCATGAGCCCTTAGCCAGACAATGGAGATCAGGGTACCCTACTCTGGTGGTTGTGCCTGAGGCAGACTGCACTCTGCAGGCTGTGTCCCAGTCAGATCCAGTTGTAGTAATGGGAAGATCTAACTAGGATGAGGGGTCAGGAAGTACTCTAAGTTGGTTATATTGGGACCCCAGAAGGTTTTCATGGAGAGGCAGGATGCTCATGGGGTCCTGTAAGGGACCTCAGTCCAGAGAGCATGGCCAGAGCTAGACAATGGAGCTCCCGGGATTGAGTGCTCCATTCACCTCTGCCTGCTCTCCAGGCCAACATGCTGGGGTGGCAGGCATATTTAACTCAGTAGTCAGACAGAGCTCAAAGCTGGTTAATTTTGGGGCCCCTGAAGGTTTCCATGAGGAGGTAGGACACTTTTGAGGTACTGCAAAGCTTCTACAGATTGGTGAGTATGACCATTTGCTTGGCCATCTTTTTTTTCTTTGCAATATATATATTTTTTAAAAGAATAGATTTTAATATAAAAGAGTATATAATTTAAAAATACTATCAAAAACAAAAAGATTGATACCTATAGAAAATATAATTTTATCTATGCCTAGGGAATAGAAAATGCATAAATAAACTTACATGATATATGGAGTTGTTATAAACAATCTATAGTAAAGATAATGGATTAAGAAAGACAGAAATATAGAAGTGTAGATAATATACCTGTTGGGGTAAAATGAAGGTGCATATCCACTTGTGTTCTTTCATTTATTTTAAATTCCCAAGAAGTTATGACAAGACAATAATATTTTAATAATACAGTTTTGACACTTATGACTTTAGTGCATTACATAATCATGTTTAAATAAAAATATTTTTAAAAATAAAAATAACTGAAAATCATCCATATTAATGGGAAGATAAAGAGAATCTTGAAGTTCTTTGTGGACATGTTTTTGTAATGTTACCACTAAATGTGAAGGGTGAATTTCTTATTAATTATTAAAAGCAAAAGAACTGACAAATGAAATGAATTCTAAATGTTTTATGGAACAGGACAATTGTGTTAACTTGTGACTCAGAGCTCTTCAGTACGTTGTGAAAGCTGATTCATGGTCTACCATCAAAGTTTAGTGATTTTTGAATGCTGAGACCCTTTTCTTGGGAAACTTTCCTATTTTTATATAATTTTAAGCTTCAAATATCTTTTTGAAAAATGCTATGGATCACTTTCTAAATGCGTATGAGGAATTATGTTTTCTAGGTTTTCATTCACTCTTTTTAATATGCCTGTTCTTCCGTAATCATTTTCTTGGAAGTTTTTTCATCTTTCAAATTTATTTTTATTAAAAATTGTTATGGGGACGTTAGAGATGGTTCAGTGTTTAACTGCATTTATTGATTTTCCAGAAGACATGCGCTTATTTCTCACCACCTACAACTGCTGGCTCAAATGCTTGTAATTCAGGCGACAAAAGACCAAATGCCCTTTTCTGTCTCGTATGTCTCATACACACACACACACACACACACACACACACACACAACACAAAACACCACACAACACATACACACACACCATGTAGCATATGCTCACATGGAAACACATTAATACAAATCAAATTTAAAAGATGTTTGTAGTGAACATAAATATTTAAGATATGTAGCAGGATATTTACTACACATGCCTATTCCTATGATACAGCAAATTGGCAAAGATGCTAACATGGTTTTATCTCCCCAAATTTTTAGGATGTGATGCAACAATATACAATAATATTAGCTCTATTCATCATCGCACTATTACTTCTCCTACATAAGTACACAGTCATATTAACTGACTTATTCCTTTTTTATCAAATGATACCTCCATTAAATATTTATCTTTCAAGTTTTACCATAGGAATCTCCAGATTTGCTCATGTTGATGCTAATGGCAAGATCTGTGTTTTCACTGTGAATAATATCTGATCTCATGAATTTACATAAAAACACACATTATGTGTACATCACACACCTGTCATTCACTCACACATCTGTGAATGTTTAGATGGCTTCTGTATTTTGGCAGTTGTCATTAACGTTGCAATACACATGTCTCTATTTTGTTTGAATATAATTTTCCTTGGGGCATGAATTCATAATGTTGGCTCCAAAGTCCCATGGTAGTTCCATTAATAATATTTTAAGAAAATGCCACTATGCTTACTCTGTGATATTAATATTTCATTGCAAAATATGCAAAATCATAACTAAAATCAATGTTAGGAGGGGAATAACAACTGGACTGTAAAAATTAAAGAATAATAATAAAAAATATTCAAATATCTCTTTTATCACTAGTATAAATGAAGGCCCTGATTTTTCTTTTATTTATTATCTTATAAAATCTATCAAATTCTTTCTAAAATTTGAATTACAGATTTTTAAAAGATTTCTCTAGAATAATGTCTTGTCTCACTCTACTATCATTGTCTGTCATAAAATAAGAAGTGTACATTGCCCATTTATAAACTTGCCTTGGATTAAAAAGATTGTTCTACCTTAAGAGCATTCAAGGGACTTCCGTACTGTATATATGAAGCATACTGTGTATGTGAGCTCATTCCCATTCTCCACGTCCTGCTTTGCTCTTCTGTCTTCCATACATGAAAAAGATTATGAGGCTTCTTTTTTTCTTTTGAGATTGACTTTTAGCTTAATGGAGGACCTAAAATTTCAACTATGTCTTTTAAAAAATACTCTGTAATGACTAGTTTTGTGTAAACACTTCTAAATGCAGTATATTTTATTTTTTATTTAAGTTCGGGAACATTAAAACTGTTAAGAATATGTGTAAAACAGAATTTTGAAAACTATGAAAATACTGATTGAATCTCAAATACTGTGCAAGGGTATTAAAAATGCTGTGAAATATTTTTTCTCTACTTTATGTCATCATAGCATATTTTATCATTTTTAATGAATACATTTATTTAGTTTTAATACTTTTAGAAAAATGTTCATTTCGCCTAAGAATAGAAATAATTGAATTTTCCTAACTCTTTGTGGTATAGCAATTTCTGTTTGCTGTTTGTTTTTTCTTGCTGGAAATTCTTGTGCAGCTCTGTGTAGAAACAGAAAGAATAGAGAACCCACCTGTTCCAGATCTTAGAGAACAATACCATTTGGAATTGATCATGTAGGTGGTTGTGAGCTTTTCAGAATCAGCCTCCAGTATTCTGAGGTATTTACTTCTATAATTAAATTTTTGGCCTTTTTCTAGAAAAGACTTCTGATATCATTTATATATCTGTTGAGATTATGAGCTCTTCATCCAAATAGGATGCATATTTTACTGTGTTACACATGTTAACACAAATTCGCTTCATGGATAGCTCCCCTTAATCATATAACACACAAGAAAAAGTGTTCAAACATTTTGGAAGTAAATTTTCTGCTGCTTTTCAGAAACCCTAAGCAGGAACAATTTTATTCTGTTATATGCAAGTGGCATGTGTTCATGAAAGCAAGTACTTCTCCTCTTGGGGGAGCTTTTAAATACATTCTTTAATATCTTTGATGGATTTTGCTTGTATTGTCTCTTTTAATTTAATGTATTTTGAATATGTGGTATGTTTGTTCATTTCTAATGGTTTACTCAATTTATTGGATATAATACTGTGTAGTACATTCTACATTATTTTTATCTCTGATGATTCTATTGTAGTATTTATTATTCATTTCTTCAAAATTATCTTTTTTTTAATTAGTATAGCTAATATATTTTAATTAACTATAATTTTTCCTACACTTTGTTATATAAATATTTATTTTGAATGTGTATATGCATATGTTATGTGAGTGTGTGTGTGCATGTGTGTGTGTGTGAGCGTGTTTGAACATGTCATGCAATGTGGTGGTCATAAATGTCTTTATCAGCTGAACCGTTGAACATCCATCAATATATGTGAATGTTTTTTTGTTTTGTTTCATTTTTTATTTTAACACTCATTTTTGTGATCGATTGAGGCACTTTTAAAATTTCTACATAGGTACTATTAATGATTTTCTAAATAGTCTCAGTTTGGTGATATTTAATTTTATAGCACTGTCAACAGAAGAGATGAATATTTAACATGATTTCCATCATTCTCAAGTTGCTTTGTAAAACACTTTTTTAATTCAAAATTTGTCTTGAAAAAGCAAATTACCTTCAGACAATAGAGTTGGAATATAAATTAATTCATATTCAGTTCTAATTTCATGTTGAAAAAATTAATTCACTTATATTAAAATTTTTTATTAACAGGTAGAGATTCACTATTGCAGTTTTAAATTCTTCGCTGTTCATCTTGTAGACTCTTTGCTTCTCCTTTGTCATCATTGTTACATATCTTCATGTTTTATGGTTTCAGAATACATTAACATGTTTTATGCTGAGTTTTCACTAACAAAACATTGCAGTTGAATTGACCTTTCATATGACTTCATATTATATTACAGAGGTAAAAGGGATTTATACATTGTTTCATAATATTAGACTGTTTGAATTTGCATGAATGCTTTCACTCAAATCTCAAGTATGTATGTGAATGGCAAGTATTCTTTTACTTCTGCTTGTCAAAACCTTTTGCTTTCTTTTGAGACAGTTCTATGGCAATGTTCTACCTCTCTTATAAATTTGGGAAACTTATTGTTATATGTTCTTTCATTCAAAATCCTGAGTATGTCATCCATTCCTTCTGGGCACACAGTTTCTTTAAATCACTAGTAGGCACATTGGGATTTTTTTACACGTGATATTGATATTCTCTTGCTGCTTACAAAATCTCTAACATTGATTTTCAAGAACTAGATTAAAATGTGTCTCATAGAAACACTTTTGGTTAAAACTGCTTAGTAATAACTGAAGTTCACAAATATGGATATTTATGTCTCATAATTTTGAGAGGTTTACAGACATCAATTTATTCTTCTTTTCTAATTCTCCTTATGGCACTCCTATTACACATAGTTAAAAATTTTGAATCACTTTGTAGCACTTATAAGTCTTTTAATCTCTTTGACTCAGTTTTCATCTTATTTTTATATGATATCCCTTACAGAATCAGTAGGAAATTTAATGAAAGTTGGACCAAGAAGGAAACAGTATGGTAACCTTGGTAAAATTAGATCTGCTTCTGCAAAATCCTTACAGTTGTCTGTAAATGCACTTTATTACATGCTCAACATGATAATTTGGTGAGTGAGATTCTGGTTTTCTCACACAATTGTGCCATATTTCTAAATATGAAGGGAAAATGCGAGTACAATTAAATTTGAAGTTGACTGTAGTCTGAAAAAACTCCAACATTGCAATTAAGTCAGCAGAATTTACTACCAAGATTCCTACAAAGCTAGGGCAATGACTGGTTGTCTACACCTCCAAATAAACTTCAGTATAAACTTAAAGGCATTATTCTTAAGAGGTCATGACTAAAGTATTGATGTTTTCTAATAGTATTGTCAAATGTCTTAATATGGATTTTATTTTAATACCTGAAAAGTATCACATGGTGTATGTGTGCACATATGTTTCTTTCATTTCTGAGTAATAAATATTTATTTACTTTAATTAGCATAGGACATATTCAGATTATTTATGAGTTTAAATTCATCTTCAAGTTATATCAAACATTAAGAACTACATTTCAAAGAAGCATAAATTTCACAACTTGCTGTAATAGTTTGTTACAAAGAACAATGTTTTAATAATGTACTATACATTTGTCATTGTTATGCATCTATAATTGACATGGCTGCATCATAGAAGTATAAGGCAACTAGCTGAAGTAAAAATGATGGCACTTTAGTAAAAGCATTTCTTAATGGTTCAAATATTAAATATTATAATTATAATGGAACAAAAACAAACATCGGTATAAAAATGAATCAAAACACTTTATTATTGAATGAGGTCACTCAAGTCTCCACTGACAAATGCTGCATGTGTTTCTTATGTTTGGGTCTTAGCTTCAATTCTGCCCATGCATCTATGTGTTTGTAAGAGTGGGTGTGTGAGCATGGTTTTGCATAAAGACAGAGAAACTACAAGAGAAGAAATAACCATTGCTGTATAGAAATTCATTTAGAAATAGGAGACCGTAGAATGTAGTTCGTTGAAATAGAATAGAAAGGTAATATTGGGGATGAATTGTTCAAATAGTAGAATGACAGCAAAGAGGAAATGAAGTCCAGAAGAAGGTTGAACAAAATGAAGCAATTTAGGAACCTTTGATTTTGTATTCTAATAAATAGATTATATACATACGCTCTCTCTTCTTATCTGTCTTTCTGTTTCTGTTGGTCTGTCTGTTTCCCCCCCCCCACACACACACAAACAAACATACACAGAGGTAATAATAGAATATAAATAGTGTGATAATTCAAGAGAGAAATTCTAGGAGCTAATATTTCAAGAGGGGCTGGGCATTTGAGGAATGAAAAGATAGCTGAGTGTGTGCTAAGCAAGCTATCAAGAATATATGAAGATGACTTATGAAGCCCACTACTATAAAAGCTTTTTAAAATACATCTATTTAAAAAGGATTTGAGGCAGAGGTAACTTGATTGAGTGTGAATTACTGCTACCAGAATCAGGTAATTAAAGGAAATTCTCAGTGTCAGGCACCAGTTAATTTCCTGTAAGTTACTGGTCAGAGAATTTTCAGAGGTACACAAAGCAACACAGGCTACTTTTCCTCATCGTGGCCTTCCACTAAACTAGAGGGCAAAAATTTATTGCTAAAGAAATCACATGTTATTGTTGTAGTACAAGGAAAAGCAGTTTTGCACTGACCAGTAGTTTCCTCTGCTTGATATAATGCATCTAACTGAAGTGTGTTTTGAGGTCTCCAGAAGGAGAGATGACAGCAATGATCTTATTTAAAGATAGAGTCTACACATATAATATAGTTCTTCCAGGCAATAAATGTCCACTGGCACAATAGTAAAGTATGTTTAAGGGAAATTAATGTTTGTTTCTCTAGTTTTGCATTTCTTTCTAACTTGGTTTAAGAAGCATTTTATTTCAATGAGTACTATTTAATACATAGACTCAAAACAGTTCAAATTGGTGGCATAAGTGACTGTGAGTGTTCACTTATATGTGGAACATTTTATACCAATTCCCACACTCATCCAAAGGCTAGGAGAAGCATCAGAAAATGGACGAGCCTGAGAATGGGAAAGACTTCTGTAAAAACAACCTGTCCTTTGGACATGGCATGCCTTTTGTGCATATGAACTCAGAGGAGATGTGGTTATCTACACAGAATCTGGAGAAGTTCAAGCCAGTTCTATTGAAATACCTGATGAAATATGGAGGGGTACCTACTCAGGCTAAGGAAATAGGTTGGTTATTGATGGATCTGGGAAAGAGTACTTAAATTTCTCTTAAGAATGTGACTGTAGCAAGATTCACCATGCACTCGTAGGTGATGCCAGTAAGACATCCACTAATCTGACTCAGCTAAGAAAAACCAAACAACAAAGAAACATGAACAAAACAAAACCAAATATTATAATTTGTGACTCACAGTATTGAGGATATAGAACCTGAAGAAGCTCTATCTTCTGTAGCCAGGCAGGAAGCCCTATGGAGCAATAGGCACACCAATGTATCACAAATCTTTCAATCCAAAATTTATTCTGTCTACAAGAAATGCAGAGACGGGAATGGAGCAGAAACGGCGGGAAATGGCTAGTAACTGGTCCAACTTGAGACCTATGGCTAAGCACCAATCCCTGACATTATTATCAAATATTCTATTATGTTGCAGTCAGAGCATAGCATGGCTGTTCGCTAAGAGGCTCCACCCAGCAGTTGACAGAGACAGATGTAGGTACTCACAGCCAAACAGCTGATGGAGCTTGGGGGATTTTGATCAAAGATTACAGAAGGATTGCAGCCCACAGAGAATAGGAACTCCACAGGAAGACAAACACAACTAATTCCATTGGGACTCTCAGAGTCTAAACCATCAACCAAAGAACATAGATGGACTGCACCTAGGCCTCCCTGCATATATGTAGCAGATGTGCAGCTTGGACTTCATGTGAGTCCTGAACAACTGGAGGGAGGATCGCTATCCCTAAAGGTGTTAACTCTACAGGGGATATGTTCTTCTAGTGGACTGGTTTGTCTGGACATATTGGGAGAGAATGTGACTAGCTTATCAGAGACTAGATGTGCAAGGGTAAGGGGGATAATGCAGAGTTGGTGGGAGGGGCATGTGTTCAGAGGAAAAGAGGAACAAGTTCGGAAGGAAGGGAGGGAGTGGGACATAAAGTGAATAAGTAAAACAAAATTAATAAATCAAATAAAAAGATAAGTATGTAAAATAAAATATAATAAAATTAAATGTGGGGTCTTTATTTCAGTTAAATTTTATAGTATTTTAATAAATTGCAATAAGTATATATTTTACTATATATATTATATTGGTTGGTTAGATGATGTAAAAATAACCTTTTGTAGAAAAGTGTAATGAAGGTGTCATTTAGAAAAATGACATATCGATGAAACTGACAATCATATACACATCTGTACTGGCTGGTTTTGTGTCAATTGGACACAAGTTGGAGTTAACACAGAGAAAAGAGCTTCAGTTGAGAAAATACCTCCATTAAATCCAGTTGTAAGGCATTTTCACAATTAGTGACCAGGGTGGGGGGGGTGCCTAGGGCTTGTAGACTTGGGTTCTATAAGAAAACAAGCTGAGTAAGCAGGGAAGCAAGCCAGTAAGTAACATCCTCTCCATGGCCTCTGCATCAGCTTCCTGTCCACAGCATCCTTGTTGATCCATAGCAATTTGGAAGTATAAGCTGAATAAACCCTTTACTCCCCAACTTGCTTTTGGTCATGATGTTTGCGCAGAAATAGAAACCCTGACTAAGACAAAATCTATGTATTTAGTTACCATAACAATGAATATAGAAAGTATCACACACGATCCAAGCATAGTTGTTAGTATGGTGATAATGATTTTAATATTTTTATGTTTGTTATACAATTATAAAATTTTGGAATTTAATGATATTATTTTTACAGAGATATGCAGAATTCTCCTCATTTTTACTTATTATTTACTAGAATTACAAATAGTAGGGACTGCTGTAAATGCTCCATATTATGGATTGCATCATCATTTCCAAAACAATGCTAGAGAAAATAATGGATCTTCAAGGTAGTAATGTTGTTCAATTAGTGGAAGATAATTGTACTAAGAAAAAAGATATATTGTTTTTACCATGTGTTTTTACCAACACTGTTCCAAAAATATACTTACAATACTGTCTGTAGAAACTGACTCTGCCTTGACTCAATATAAACTAACACACTAAACATGAATATTTTGAAAGTGAATAATAAAATCTTGTTTAACTGAAAAAGAGTTGGAAACAGTCTCAAATGCATTTCTGAATTGTATTAAACATGGAAGAAATATGTGTCTTTTGTTACAAGTACACATTAATTTTTATTTTTTATGATAGAAAGTTTTATGACCTTTAAAAAAAGCTGCAAAAATGAATATAGTAAAAACACATATGACTAGATATTTAATACAGATACATAACACAACCTTTATAGTATAAGTTTTAAGAAAGTTTACACAATAAAACTTATTGATTTAATACTTATATGTTTTCTATAAAATACTGAGGCGATCTGAAATTGCCATTTTTAAAACGATAGCATTTTGTGAATTTATTTGTTTCTACCAATGTTTATTTTATATCAATTATATATTATACAAGTATTTACTAATTTAATCCCACAAAATTACACATGGATAATTCATTATTTATAATATTCAAGTAGCTTGCCTCAGCTAAATACATGTGAAAAAGAAAGAATCAATTAGGTTTCCTAACTAATGACCGATTCCTTTGACGGACTCCCTTAGTGTAATATAGGAAGTAGAAAGCAAGTTGAGAAGACATTCAAGATGATTCAAGATGAAGAAGTCCTTGGTCTTAAAGTTTCAGAAACCTGTTAGAAGAAATTAAATTCATGGATGATTTTAACTTTCATTTAGCAAATTTTAAACAGTAAGACAGCCTTTAATTAGACCTATTTTTCACTTACAACCATGCTTTAATCACTACTAAGAAGTTGTATTAAAATAAACATGGTGAGCCCATGCCTATAATTTCAGTATTCAACACTCAAAGGCAGGAAGACCAAGAGTTCTATATCTGCCTTCTCTATATATTGAGACCCTCTATCAAAAAGAAAAACAAACAAAACAGATAAACAAGTAAGTAGACGAATTCAAGTAACAAATGAATTTAACACACATTTACAATTCCATCGTGTGGTGTTTTGAATAGGTATAGCCTCCATACACTCATGTGTTTGAAAGTTTGGTATATAGGATGTGGCACTATTAGGTTGTATTGCCTTGTTGGCATAGGCATGACATTGTTGGAGGAAGTATGTTGCTGTGGGAATGAGCTTTGAGGGCTCCTATACTCAAGTTCTGCCTAGAGTAGAATCCACTCTCCTTCTGCCTGGGGATCAAGATGTAGAACCTTAAGCTCCATCTCCAGCACCATACCTTCCTGCAGTTCACTGTGTTTACTGTCATGACATTTATGGGCTAAACTTCTGAAACTGTAAGCCAGCCTCCAATCAAATGTTTTCTTTTATATGAGTTGTCATGGTCATGGTGTCTCTTTACAGCAATGAAACCCTAACTAAAACACATGTGAATATTCGTGTGAGTGATCAGATTATATTTGCAGTATAGTTCATCCACTTTGAAGCTTAAGTTCAATTCAAACTTATGCCATTCAACAGAGCAACTGCTTATTTGGTTAGGTATAAAAAGTTGTAAAACCATACAATTATTTTAGAATTGATAACAATATATAAGTGTCTTAAACAACTAATTCCATTACAGAGGGTATAAAAAAAGTTGATAGTTTTATTGGAAGAAACAGACTTAAGAAAATTAAATTAAAAAAACATGTAATGTGTCCCTGTCTCTGTTTTGTTCTTCTAATATAGCTATTATTTCTGAGATTAAAAAATTAATAAAGAGTTGTAAGTGTTTATTATTGCTATCTTTCCTTTCTATTAACACAGTGCAGGTGCAGACAGAATGTGATAACTTGATTCATCCAGGCATATGGAATGATATTGTGTGTATCACAATAGTACTGCAGAAGAACATTTTAATTTCTGTCATCTAATTTCAGACAGATATTGGTCAACAGTTCCTCATCTCATGGAGATTACATTTTTTTCTGAAATACGAGAGAAAAGTACAAACAAGTAATTTATTAATTATAGTTCACACTATAATAAGTATTAAAGATATAAAACATGCTGAGGAACTGTGTCTAAAATAAAGAACACACTTATCTAGAAACAATCTGTTGAAAGATTTGTGTGTAACACTGGCTGTGAATGAGGTAAATAAGTTCTAGAAATATTTATACATATAAAGAAAAAGGATTGGGTGTGAAGAACTGACTGGGTGGTTAAGTGTTCTTATAGAACTTTCAGGGACACACTTTCTCACAACACAACACTAAAAAAATTTAACAGGCTTTGTTCATTTATACATATGTCTACTTTAGTAAAAATAATAATTAAAGAAGAGGTAATGAATTTGAGAGGGAATGAAGAATAACAGGGAGAGTTGGAAAAAAGCAATGAAAGGGGGAAAACAAAGGGAATACAGATCTCCTGTTTTGAATTCTAAAAAACTATAAAAAATTTAAGTAGGGAAGAGGTGGTGAGATAAATGGACTAATTAACTCACATGGATTTGCAGCACAGTACCCATATGTATAAAAACATCTCTCCACATATGTGTATTATGTGCATTTGTCACGTGTACACAATATTTGTCAATCATAGTACAATTAAGTTTGAAAGAAAGAGTAAAAAATTGCAAAGAGCTTTATGACTAGAAACAATACATTTTTGGATCCATACTGAACTATCCTAAACACTTTGAAACTGTATGTAATCTTTTATTCACCTTACATTTTCATGTTTGTAGCTATGATACTGGTATCAAGAAGTTTATAAAGTGAGTGATTTATTAAGATTTAATATGACAATTTGGCCAGTAGGCTATTTTTAAGGTCTCTGGAATATAATATTTCTGTCCATGCATGTGTAGTTTCATGAATGTAGAAAACTTAAACACTCAAGTATTCAGTTTGCAAAGCTAAAAATACATTTTCCTTTGAAAATTAACAGGGATATTAAAAAAATTGTTTTCTTATAAACATTATTCTGATTAAGTTTATATTTACCTATTATAAAATAAGCATACTCATTTTATATTTATTGGTTATGATTTGACATTTTTATATATGCATAAAATATAGACATAATTTAGCCAAAATAAGCATTATTAAAAAATGTGTAATTGTCCTGAAGATTGAAATTATGTATTTTCTGCTCTTCACAATATGCCTGTTTATCTTACATATAGATGTTTAAAACATACGTAGCAGAGGACTGCCTCATTTGGCCTCAGTTGGAGAGGATTCATCTATCCTGTAGAGATTTTATGCCCTAGTGAAGGGGGATAGGGCAAGGTGCAAGTGCCTGGGAGAGTACCCTCTCAGAGGCAAATGGGATGAGGATGAAGTGAAAAAGTCTTGAATGGGGGGAACAAAAGGTCAGTAACATTGTAATATAATAAAATAAAACAATTAAAAATTTTAAAATTACAGTCCATGATGCCACAGTAAGAGGTCAGCAAAGTAAATAATCATGGAAAGAAGAAACAAATTAAATTGTTCCACAACAAAGTATAGGTAATTTTTAAACCATCTACTATAGATGTTAGGAAGTACTGAAAGTGAAGATTATTGAAGTTACCAAAACAAAGAAATAGTAAATGTTAGATTAAATATTGAATACTCCAGGTTTATAAAATCCATTGTTTATACTATGAAGCTAACCTAATATCCTCAATAAATGTATTCTTAAATCGATAAAGAATCTAGCAAAATGAGAAACTCTTAGGTATTCTGAACTGTTTGAATAGAGAAACCAATCAATGAGTCTATATAAATTGCCTTTTCATTTCTCGACAGTGTTTGTGACTAGTTGCTTTATGCTCTAGTCATTATGATCTTCTTTCTGAAATATACTGTGACATGGATTTATAATTAAACCCTTCTTTGTTAAACTCCTTTACTCACAGTGTTTTATCAAATCTTGGAACTGATACTAGGACGTTACATTTCAGAGTAATATATATTTAATGATCACATGCAGTCATTATTTGGATTAAGTTATAAAGGAGTATGAAGAGTACTCCCTTTTTTAGTTAAAAAAAATCTTTCTGTAACTTTAGTTGTTTATATTGCATGTATGTATGTACATATTACCTATTCAAAATTTATGAAGTTGTAAATTAAAATAGTGTAATACATTTGAGAGGAAAGAGAATGTGCTACACTGTGTGGCGTTGTAATGCATGATATCCCAGAGTAGTTCTACATTTCCATATTGTTACTAAGTTAATTCAAAACCAGCATTTAACAATATAAATCACAATTTAATGTCTAATTATCATGATGCAAACAGCTTTTGCATGTTGAATGTGTATAGTTGTATTCAAATACAAGCTGTTTTGACTTTTAACCAAAAAAAAGAAAAAAAAAAAAAAGAAAGAAAAGAAACAGTGATCAAGTGTTCACGGAATTTTGTTTATTGCCTTGTTTGTTCTTTGATTATTTGTGTTTATTGTCTTGCTTGTTCCTTGATTATTTACATCTATTGCATTGCTAGTCCCTCAACCTAGAACTGACCTTAATAGTTGCATGTAATTAAAAAGGTATAAAAGCAAAACGAGGAGGGAGGTGGGATAGGGAAGTTCTAGGGAAGGGAAATGGGGAAAGGGGATGATCTCTGAAATGTAGATAAATAAAATATCCAATAAAAAAGAATTAGAAAATGAAAAAGAAAAAAAAAGAATTAGAAAATGAAAAATAATAAAGGTTTAAAAAGGTAACAACATATGAAATAATTCGTTTCACTGTATAAGGATATTATTATTTAGTATTTCTTCTATGTATGAGAAACTGAATATCTGGTACTGCTCTTTGGCTTGTAAAAGATTAATTTTATTATTTTTATTATGTTTATGTGGAGGGGAGTAGTTTGTACATGTATACCCTTGGAGGCCAAAGGCATCCTATCTGCTGGAACTGGAGTAAAAATTATGTTCCACCCATTGTGAGTGTTGAGAAGTGGACTTTAGCTCTTGGCAGGAACAGTATGTAATCTGAACCAAACCAACTTCCAAGCACAATTTTGACCTTGGAGATATCAAATCCCACATCTGAAGATATTAAGAAACCCAAACTATTACATTACTGATACACTATAAACATGATGCTCTCTTTACAAAATTTTGTTGAAAGGTGGTGTATGAAACATGAAGAAATTGAAATATATTAGATATAAAAGCATTTGATTTTTCTCCAATGTTGATAAAAATAGTACTGATTATATAGAACTCTGTATTGATCACTATAGAATTCTGTAAAATAGTTCTAATGAATGAGGAGCAATAGCTTTAAGAGAAATGGAAAACACAATCCAGACCTACACAATTAGAATAGTTTAATTCATGGCTCCAGAATTGCAAGATATGTCATTTTCTGATTATTGTCTTAAAATTTAAGGCTACAGACATGATCAATAATTTGGGGAAGCTCTAAGATAATTAAGAACTACTAGCAATGTAGGTTTCTGATTACATTGGTCAAATATCTGCCGTAAGAATTGTTGAAAAGAGAAAGTATGTTACCATATAGCGTTATAGATCTAAATAAAGAGCAGTATCATAGCAGACCTGTGGAAGTGGAAGTTGCTGTTTCTAGCATATTGCTATTTCTTTAGTGACATCTATACTTAAAAAATACTGTTTTCTAAAAACAGTATTTCTTGGTGACAAATATGTGGTAGAGTATTAATAACATCTGGACAGGCAAAATTATATACATGTGATGGTTGCTATAAAAAGCAGAAAGCATTTGAGATGGATCCCTGAGAAATGGTTAATTTGACATTTCACAATGCCTATGATGAGATACTGAGTCCAAAGAGTATTTATATAATACACTATGGTACATATCAACAAAAGGGTTTCTAAAGGCAGTATTTTAAATTGCTGTGTTCAGTAGATACTTTTGTATTTATGACAACAGCAAGAGAGCAATTTAAATGAGAAAGAGATAATAAGTTAAAAATTACTACTACTACTACTACTAATTTTATAATACAAAATAGCTTTTTCTGGTTTTCTTTAATGATACCATGATGTGTTACCATGATGAGAATCAAATATTAGGTGTGTTACTTTATTCATTAATTTAGACCTCTTTTTTATATTTCTGTGTAAATAATGCCTCTCTAGATTTTATAACTTTTATAATGTAGGAAGACACTTATGCTGAATTAAAAAATACTCCCTTCTATGTCCATCTTGTTTAGGTAAATATTGGATTGGGCGGATGAGGACATTTTTAACATTGTTAACATCGTTAATAGTGAGCACTGGCGGTCATGACTAATTCTGTAATTAGAAAAAAAGAGTATAAACTAAAATTTTTAACTGTGATCTTTTACTTACCAATTAGGCAGAATTACATGAATGTTCCAGAAGACTATCCTTGAAACAGGATAAAGCATCTTCTCACAAAAATTATACAATGTTACTGTTCTACTAAGAGTCATCTGTCTCTAATTTTATAACATTAAATATTTTCAAACTGTTTAAAGGGAGGGCATAGATTAATTTTGGTGACTAAATTCTATCAAAACAAATTGTAATCTAAAGATTTTATACAAATAATATGTTACGGTAAACAATCAGTATTTAATGCATGAATGTTTATGGACTGGGAATTTTTAGCCAAAATAACTAGTGCTGAAAATCTGTTTGATGATGATATGGAAAATTGCATATACATTGTCTTCTTTAAATAACCTAATTAAAAGTGTGATTAAACATAGTTTGTATTATATTTGCTGATGAGTGTTGATCAAAGAAAAGTTAAGTTGAAAGGTAGCATAGGATTACCTATTCTTACATTTTAATGCATGCTACAATAAACATGCATTTTGAAATTTTTACATTGGAGTTGGTAATATGATCTAAGACATACATAAAATAAACAGAGCAAAAAGAAACAACAAACAAAACGCCTCCTCTAAGCACCTATTCAAGATGGTTTGTTGCTACCTTTCCCTGTTCAGGCCACTTTTATTGCCTCTTTCACTCTTACAAAGGCAGGTATCTGTGTCCTGGTCTTTTAAGAATTTTATCCTACACCTCTTTCCTCAGGACACTGCTGCCTAATACATAAATCATAGACACACTCAGTCCTTGGAACAGAATCAGAAACCTACAAAGCTAACTTCTGTCAAGACTCATAAGTATAATTAATGTATTTATTATTTAAGCATGGATCTGTTTTCATTCCAATAGCTCATGGAAACATAAAAAGGAAGCACACTGATTGTCATTTTATACCTTAAAGATAATTCATGTGACAGTCACTGTTTCCTGCTTTCTGTCAGCTCTGTTAGTAGCAGACAAATAATTATTCCATTTAATTTAAAATAATTTTTAGTACCGTTCCTGTTCTATGTATCATGAGCAACACAAATCCTTACCTTTATGAAGTAAATATGCTAGTTTTAAAAATTTGTTTTCTAGTAAAATTACAACTGTAGTGGTAAAATTATGAGAGAAAAACTAAAATGCAGTCACTCGTAGCAGAAATTAATTATAGATTACTTAAATATCTGTTAAAGTAAACTTTAAGAAAAATTCTTCAGAATTAATGTATAATTTTCAAGATAATATGAAATAAAAATGAAAAAGTTATAGTAAACCATGTAACAAAATACTCCAATGTCTTAGTTGTGAATAAAAAGGCTACTGAAGTAAAGCACTGTGTGATAACCAATAGACTATAGGTACTACTGCAAAAAGTTGATTTTTAAGGTTTATATTCAAGATTTCTTTGTTTTAATGCTGAATTGACCATCTGGTCACTCAAAGGTAAGGTATTAAGTACACAGAAGTATAAAGCTATATAATGTAATTACATAAAAAGTACTCTGAAAATTATAACAATACAGATTTATTTCAGCTTCTTCAGAAGTAAAGAAAACTATACTATAAATAATTATTTTAAAATGTATTGGGCCATTCAATATATCCTCTATTTTCTACAGTTTTTGTTATTTTTTATTGAAAATGTGTATTTTTTTCAATAGTATATTCTGATTATAATTTCCTTGTTGCCAGCTCTTCCCACATCCTCCACACTTCCAAAGCCACCCATTCAACAACCTTCCTTTACTCTCTCATTGAGACAAAACAAACAGAAGAAAAAAGGGTCAAAGCAAAACAGAAAACTTCACTCAGGATGATTTCTTCCAGCTCTATAATTTATACAGATCATGCAAAACTAGTGTAGCCACCTCCAGGAAGGTCACCTGTTAGCCTTAGCTTTTACTAAATGGCTTCTGACACATGATTTAATTTTTTAATAGCTACTATGCCATTGTGTAACTATACCACACTTTCCTTATCCATATTCCTTATATTGTATTTCTATTGATGAACACATAGACTCTTTACACATTTGGCTATATCAATAGAGCAACAAAGAACCTCGTTGAGCAAGTATCGCTGTGCTGTGATGAAGCATCCTTTGGGTATATGCCCAGGGTTTTATAGTTGAAGAAGTATGTCGATTCCAAGATTCCTGAGGAACCACCACACTGATTTTCATAGTGGCTGTTCAAGTTTGAGTTCCTACCAGAAATAGATGAGTCTTACTCTCACTCCACAGCTCACTCATCATGAGTTGTTACTGGTGTTATTGATGGATGTAAGTTGAAATCTAAAAGTAGTTTTGATTAGCATTTCCTTGATGGCTAAAGACATAGAACAATTCTTTATGTTCAAGTTGTTTCTCAGCCATTTGAGGTTTGTTTTTTGTTTGTTTGTTCTGTTTGTTTTTTTACTGTTGTGTTTTATAAAAAGAAAAGAGTCTAGAGATATGTTTGGCAGAGGTATGGTATGGTGTGGGGATGACAGAGAAGGGGGTGCCTCTGCAGGCCCATGCTGAGGTATCCCTTCCTGGGGAGGTATCAGGTGCAACCATGGGATATGTATGGAATAGGAGTATTAGTTTAGGGACAGGAAGGAGAAGTTGAGGGAGTAGGGGAGTAGGGAGAGAAGAGGAGAGGAGAGAGAGAGGGGAGGAGGGAGAGGAGAGGGAAGGGAGAGTAGAGAGGGGAGAGGGGGAGGGGAGAGGGGGAGGGGAGGGGAGGGGATGGGGAGAGAGGAGAGGGGAGAGGGAGAGGGAGAGGGGAGAGGGGAGAGGGGAGAGGGGAGAGGGGAGAGGGGGGAGAGAGAGGGAGGGAGAGGGGAGGAGGAGAGAGGTGGAGGGAGGGGGAGAGGGAGAGGGGAGAGGGGAGGGGAGGAGAGGGGAGAGAGGAGAGGGAGAGAGGGAGAGAGGGAGAGGAGAGAGGAGGAGAGGAGAGGGGAGAGGGAGAGAGAGAAGAGGGGAGAGGGAGAGAGGGAGAGGGAGAGGGGAGAGAGGAGAGAGGGAGAGAGGGAGAGAGGGAGGGGGAGAGGAGGAGAGAGGGAGAGAGGGAGAGGAGAGGAGAGAGGGAGAGGGAGAGGGAGAGAGGGAGAGGAGAGAGGGAGAGAGGAGAGGAGGAGAGGGGAGAGGAGGAGAGGGAGGAGAGGAGAGAGGAGGAGAGGAGAGGAGAGGGAGAGGAGAGGAGAGAGGAGAGAGGGAGAGAGGAGAGAGGAGAGGAGAGAGGAGAGAGAGAGGGAGAGAGGAGAGAGGAGAGAGGAGAGAGGAGAGAGGAGAGAGGAGAGAGGAGAGAGGAGAGGACAGGAGGGAGGAGATGGAGAGAGGAGAGAGGAGGAGAGGAGAGAGGAGAGAGGAGGAGTAGAGGGCGGGCCAGGAACACATGGAGAAGTAAAGGGGAAGGAGAGTGGGGAATAGGGTGAGAAGGAACAGAGAGGGAAGAGGGTAGGAGAGCAAGAGAATGAGGAGGGGAGAAGCATCCCATTTTATACTGAGTCAGGAATACCTGGCAAAAGCCAGGTAACTGTCAGTAAGAGTATAGAAGAAATGCTAACATTGACAGCCCTCTTTTTATATATGTACTGAATTTTTTGTTTGTTATTTGTTTTATTGATGTCCAGGCTATTTTAAGTTCTTTTGGCATTTAGATATTAGTTCTTTATAAAATTCATAGTTGGTTTATGAATTTTGTGCAGGATGATACATATAGCTCTAATTGCATTCAGTTTAAGTTGCACCATTTGATGAATGAAGATCCTGCATTTTTTCCAGTGTTATTATCTGGAGATAATCATACATACATACATACATACATACATACATACATAAGTGTGTGTGTGTGTGTGTGTGTGTTGAAGTTAATATTTAAAATGGCAACACCTGGTATGACTTATTGTTACAGAGCCGCCATGTTCTCTACTAGGCAAGACCTGAGGACATGAGTGGTGGTCAGGTGTCTAGAGGTGTTTGGATTTAGCCTAGGTCTTCAATTCAATTTCATTTATCAGCGTGACTCTTTTGTACCAATACTGTGCTCTTTATTTTTATTCTGTATTACAACTTAATATTGGGCATGGTGATGGTTCCAGCTGTTCTTATGTTATTTACGATTGTTTTAGCTCCCTCTCCCCACCCTTCTCTCTGTCTCGTCTTCTCTGTCTCTCTGTCTCTCTGTCTCTCTCTCTCTTCTCTGTCTCTTCTCTCTCTTGTTCTCGCTCTGTCTCATGCATGTGTGGCTGTCTGTCTGTCTGTCTGTCTGTCTGGTATGTTTGTCTGTCTATCTGTCTTTCAATCTGTCTGACCAAATGAAATACAAATAGTCTCTTCTTCACTGTCTGTGAAAAATTGTAAGAATTTTGATGGAGAATGTCATGGATTTTGTAAGTTGTTTTTCGTAAAATGGTACTATTACTCTATTAAACCTATTGATCCATGAGTTTTGGAGATTTTATTTCAACATCAAAAGGATTTGAGTGTTGTCTATTAGCTATTCTTTCTGAAATTAATGACTATTATATTCTCATTCAGTATAGTACTGATAAATTTCTAAAATTTAAGTGGCAAACAATTAGATAATCATATGGCTTAAATGTGGAAATTTCTACCATGCTATTGTTCAAAAATTGTACCTTTTAAAAAGTGGCATCATAATTTAGTTTAAGTAGAAGTTCTTTAGGTAAAGCAGTATAAATTTTACAGTAAATTATTACTCAAAGTGTGTATTATATGGGAATTTGTTCTAGAAGTCAACATTTAAATGTCAAACATCTAAAGCTTTAGAAGTAGAGCTCAGAATGGGAACACTTTAATGGTCTTTCTTTTACATTTTGAAAATGACTTCACTCACAACTTTGCATTTTTTTCAAAACTTTTGATGAATCTTTATAAGCCTCTACTATTGATGAAAATCAAAATCGTGTCAAGGAGAAATTTTATCAAGAAAAAGTTACATTATTTTCAAATTGCTAGCTGCTCAGATTAAAATAGATTTACAAGAAATTATACAAGTAAATGAGATGTGTAATAATGATTCTTCCAGTTGCTTTCCAGTCTTGATATATCTCAAACATAATACAATTAATGAATAGAAACAAAAATTATCAAAGAAAACATAGGAAGGGTATATAGGAAATATATATATATATGAAATATATATTGTATATATAATGTATATATGCATTAATATATGTAATAGAAAATATAATATACATAGAAACATGTATATAAATATATATACATATAAAAATATATATTGCCAAAGATCAATCATAATGGAAAACAAAAATATATTGTGGAATACACATATCCTTCGCTCTCAAAATACTACTAACCTTGGTATTCCTAAAAATTATTTCTTTACGTATCTATCATGCTTTCTTTGTGAAATCACGGACCTGAAATGTTATTAGATATTAATGCACTTCTTAGTGAAATAACTCATTTTATTGTTTGAACTATGCACATTCCATAAGGTACACCCTCTACATGTGTTCATAAACCTTAATTCTGCTTTGCCCACTTAACTCAATTCATTGTAATTTCTGAAGGATTGTGAAGTTTTTCCAAATGTTACATCAATTAATCTATTTTATAGTTCTAAGTTGGTAGGAGTAGAGTGAGATAAAATTATTTTCAATAAAGTACTCTATATTTATTGGAATCATAAATTACTTCAGAAAGATGATTCAAAATTAAGCATGTTTAATTCAGTTTAACCTATAGAGATAAAGTTTATGCAAATGGATTATCTATTCTGTATGTCACATTAATGCAGGAAATCAAGACAGATATATTAATCTTAATATCATGAATTTTAAATGACTTAATAACATCATGTCATTGTTAGAAATAAATACATTTGAAAGGATGAAATGTGATTTAATTTTGACAAGGTGAAGTAAATCATTTTTATATAGATTACAATTTTTAAGACAATTTTGTTGTGAATATTGTTTTACCACACAGTGGTAGAAATATATCTTGAATATATTTCTTGAATATATGTCTTGAATTCATCTTTTTAATCTGCATGCTCTTCATTAGAAAATATTTTTCATATTATAATAAGAATTTGAGTTATTCAAAAGGTTAAGTATTTTGTATTACGTATTACATTTCAGAATATTGCTGGCTAAGATGTTGACATCATAGACTGAACATTTAAACAATAGCTATAAATTTTTCCACAAAGTTTAAATGTAAATATTGTTTACATATAATAAGTATGATTATTATTTATTTTACATGAAGAAAGCAAGTTTGACCAGCACCATTTAGTAAAGATGCTATTATTTATTTACATCCCAAATGCTGACCCCATTCCCCCTCACAGAGTCCCTCCCTGATCCTCATTTCCTTTGCCTCTGACAGGGTGGAGCCAACCCTGGATATCCCCCCCACACTGACACAGTCAAGTCTCTGCAGGATTAGGTGGATCCTCTCCCAGTGAGGCAGGGAATGGCAGCTCTCAGCTAAATACTTAAACCAGTGCAGAGTTTTCCTTGAAGGCTCAGTCTCTCAGAGCTCCAAGGGTCCAGATTAATTGAGTGTTGATCTTACTGTGGAGTTCCTATTCAGAGCTTTCAATCCTTCCCCAGCTCTTCTGTAAGAGTCCCCTATCTCCACCCAATGTTTTCCTGTGGATATCTGCATCTATTTCACTCAGCTACTGGATAAGAGTCTCTCAGAAGACAGTTATGCTAGGCTCCTGTCTTTAAGCATAACGGAGTATCATGAATAGTGTCAGGGATTGTTCTTGCCCATAGGATGTGTTTCAAGTTGGCTGGTTATTGATGACCATTTTTTTTTAAGTCTGTACTCTATCTTTGTCTCTACAGTTTTTTTTTAGAGAGGACAAATTTTGGGTTAAACATTTTGTGGGTAGGTTGGTGTCCTTGTCCACAGGGTTCCTGTCTGGCGACAGGAGGTAACCTCTTTAGGTATCCTGGCTAAGGTAACCTGCATTGACTCCTGTGAGCTTCGTCCAACCCGATCTCTGGGATATCTTAGAAATCCCCTACCTTTAAAATATATCCCCCTCCTTCCTGCCCCATAATTCCCCTCTCCCATGCGGCCACAGATTTCCACTCATTCTCTGGCCCTCTGGGCCTCTTCCTGTCTCTTCCCACACCTGATCTAGCCCTAATTCTATTCCCTTTCCCTTCTCTCTTCAGGTTCCTCCCTCCCTCTACTTCCTATGACTATTTTATCCCTTCTAAGTGTGATTCAAGCATCCTAACTTGGGCCTTCCTTCTTGTTTAACTTCTTTGGGTCTGTGGATATATCATGGACATTTTGCACTTCATGGCTGATATCCACTTATCAGTGTGTATACCATGCAAATTCTTTCAAGTCTGGGTTCCCACACTCAGGATGATATTTTCTAGTTTCATCTATTTGCCTACAATAGTCATGATGCCCTTATTTTTAATAGTTGAATAGATGTTTTCTTTTCTCCCAGTGTTGGGAGCAAACAAAAGAAACTTGTCCTTACTATTGCCATTTTGTCCATTTTGTTTTTAGGCACACTTTAGTCATAGGGGGAAACTGAGAATTTTCAAGAGGAGAACAAATGGCATAGAAATGCTTAAAGAAATGTTCAAAATTCTCTGCCATCATGGAAATATAAATCAAAACTACTTTGTATTCTATTGTACACCTGTCAGAATAGCTAAGATCAATAAGACAAGTGACAACTTATGTTGTGAAAGATGAGGAGGAGGAGAATATTCCTCCATTTCTTGGATGTATAAACTTGTGTAGCCACTACATAAATCAGTATACCAGTTCCTCAAAAAATGGGAAATGGATCTACCTGAAGATCCAGCTATAATAATCTTGGGAACATACCCAAAGGTCAGTCTTTCCTACTAAAAGGAAACTTGCTCAACTGTGTACATCATAGCTTTATTCAGAGTTGTCAAAAAGTGGAAGCAACCTAGATGTCCCACAATAAAAGATTGGTTAAACCACCTGTGGTACATTTACACAAAGGAGTGTTACTCAGATGTTTAAAAAAAAAATAACAGCATGAAAATTGTAGCCAAGTGGATGGAACTAAAAAAATAAAAATCCTGAGTGAGGTAACTCAGACCCAGAAAGAGAAATAAGGTATATATTTGCTAATAAGTAGATGTTAGCTATTAATAAACTGCAACCAGGTTAAAATAATTTTAAAATAAAATATTAATCAAAGTATATATTACATGGGGATTATAGTCAGTTTTAAAAGTTGAAACATCTAAAGCCTTAGAAGTTGACCTCAGAGTATGAAAATTATCTAACCAAAGAAGTTAAGTAAAGAAGAGAGGAATGGGAGCTTGAGGCATATCAATCTCTAAGGAGTGCAAATAACATAGATTTTATGGGCATACTAGGAGCCAGTAGAATGAAAGAAGCAGTATATTGTTGGAGGGGATAGAGTGGAAAGAGAGAGTGTTGAAAAGAGCTATAACGGAGGGTATGTGATAAATAATGGAACTCTAGTGCAATGAAAACTTTCTTGAAAATATAAAGGTAATTCCAATGAGGACTCTTAGTAATGGAGAATAAGAGTCTCAACTGGCCATCTCTTGCTACCTGATGAGGCTTACAGTGGAAGGAGAGGAATGCATTTGATTGAGTTGATGTCCAAGTGGATTCCATGGAAATTTTCAAACACCTAGATTGTTGCTATGTAAAGGATTGCTTTTGGCAAATTGAGAGCTGAGTCCCATTGCCATGAAAAACATGAATAGAACTTAATGAATATGGAAGAGTCAAGATGGAACCTACAAGGAGCTGTCACCCTACTTTCTAATCTCTTTGGTACAGGAAGGTATTCTGTAGGCTTCCAAAGAGAAATGTGGATACCAACCTAGAGACAAAACATTTGATATACAATGTGTCTGGATACAAAGTATACTAGAGCAATAATGTCACAGAATTTGCTGAAGTAACAAACCAAAATCTGAATTGTCTTAAGTCTTGTGTACCCAAAAACACAGACTAGATAACACAGAGACCTGTGATAAATCCAAATACTACTCATTATTTTAAAGATTTATTTATTTTTATTTATTTATTTATTTATTTATTTATTATTAATGTACATGTGTACCCTGTCACTCTCTTCAGACACACCAGAAGATGGCATTGGATCCCATTACAGAAGGTTGTGAGCCACTATGTGTTGCTGGGAATTGAATTCAGGACCTTTGGAAGATCAGTCAGTGCCCTTAACCACTGAACCATCTCTCCAGTCCCAACACTACTCATTTTGTAGATGAATTTTAATCTATCATCATGGCTGCTCTGGCAAGGGATCACATCCAAAGTCCACTGGATCATAATATGATCTTGCTGGAAAATAGACATGCTTTTTAGCATGCTCCTTTAATCCCAAACAGTGACATTGATCTCTATTTGAAAACCAACATGACTAATTAGAGAAATATTAGACAGAATGAGTCAAAAATAGGATTTTCTCAGCTCTTACAAGAAGTTCTTTAAGAGCAGCACAAGGAGAGTCAGTTCAGAGATTCAGTGGAGTAAGTGCCCACAATTCATTGGAACTGAGTTTGTGACTTCATGAAGTTCAAGGCAGGTCAGCAGAGGCAACTGAGCTAGAGAATACGAAGGAGCCAGAACAAATTGACAGAGTTAGTTTGAGGCCAAGAACAAACTCAGTGAGAAGCTGATCGAAGCCAGATTGAATCAGTCAGCTTGGAGAGCAGTTTAAGCTAGAAAAGTTGAGTTGAACCAGACAGAGTTCAGAAAAGAACTGTAATGAGTAAGTTTATCTAGCAAATAATTCTTCTAGATAACAATTATATGAGGTAAATACAAATTACATTTACAGGTCTAAACAATGTATCAATCAAATGAGTCCTAATGATTTTCAGGAATACTCAAAAACTCATAAATCAGTGGCTTATTCAGTCATGAAGCATGAATTTGGATGAATTTGGAAAATGTGGGATGAATGCTATGGTTCCAATTCTTCTGTGTTCTCCCTTCATGATGTTCAGACACTCCTGCACACCAGGCATGAATGATGAAGCACAGTCCAGAATAGGCAGGACCCCAATCTGGCTAGGAGTGAGTGCCAGAGGGGGAGACAGAGAAGGTCTTTGACCAAGGCATTTTCTTATGATCTTCCATAAAAAAGCTTTCTGAGATGTTAACCTGTGTATATTTCTTTATTGAGGTAGATTTCAATGCATATGCTTTAATCGGGGTGATCCTAGATTTATATATTTTGGAGGAAGGAAGTGAGAATGTCCAGGATGGGAAAAGGTCATTGGCTGAAGTCTAGGTCTACTGAGATGCTTCATATGCGTGGGGAAGAATTCCAGTTGCTGGGTTATGTGTCTGAATACCTGTGAAACGTTGGTTTGGATTTGCTGGGTTACATGCTCTGAGGCAGGCAAACAAACATGGAGCAAGTTAGCCCCATACCTGCTGGTATCAGGATGAAACTCTATTTTTTGAGATTTCTGGCATTTTCTAAGTCCATTCCAGTTTCTCTGGTGTTACGGATCATGTGCTCTCAAGAGAGGCTTCCTCCAAGAGCAAATGGGTATAGATACAGACTCCCACAAGCAGACATTAATGTAGCAAGTGCCTAGATGGAAAGAGGTCTCCATCAAATCCCTCTGCCCAGCGCTCAGGGAATGTCACAGAGAGGGGTTAGAAAGAATGTAATGATAATATCCATGCTCACACCTGAATCAACTAAGCAAGAAGAAGTGCATGAGCTCATAGAGACTGAAGCAGCAAGCACCAGGCTTACATGGGAGTATCCCAGGTATTCTGCTTATGTATTATGACTTTTAGCTCAGTATTTTTATGAGACTCTTGACTGTTGGACTGATTGGGTCTCTGATTCTAGTGCTTAATTTGAGATTTTTTGCCTTGCTGAATATCTAATTTCAGTATGGAAGTTTTTGCTTCATCTTACTATATTTTACTTTTTTCATATTTTACTGTTATATCTTAGAAGCCTTTTCATTTGTAATGAAAGAGAGATAGAGAAAGAGACTCTCGGAGGGATGGGAAGTACAGAGAGACTGGGAGGATTTATGGGAAGGGAAACTATAATCAGGGTATTTTATATGAGAAAAAATTTTAATAAAAGACAAAATGAAAAAGATGCTTTCTAAAATGTGATACGAAATGGTACTACTTCACAAGTTGCACACACACACAAACTGAAGTACATTGTACCTAACACAAAGACTTGCATATACAAAGGTTAGTGAATGAGACTGTAAATTACTCACATCTAAATGGAAGTATAAGTCTAAAATTTTATTTATATAAGTATTTATATATATATATATATATATATATAAATTTATATATATAAATTTATTTGTATAAAATTTTAGACTCATTTCTTCCAGGACTCACAGATCACTGTAGAAGAGAATGCAGAAAAGAGCATAAGACACAGAAGTCTTGGAAGATAGCATACACATGGTGTCATCTAGACACTACATGTCAGCTACATATACTAACATGAAATATTTGTGCAGGCATGCAAAGACTAATCCAGGCCAAACAACAGCACAGATAAGGAAATTAGGTATGAAGTTCTACCTTTATTTGCAGAGATATTACAAATTTTCAGTGTTGGAAGAAGTAGAGTCAGTTTTATTTAAGAGAGTGACCCCTGATATATTGACTATACTCTTATGAAAAACTATATATCCAAAAATACTGTGTACCACAATTGGTGTTAATGAGATTAAAACAATAAAGTTATACAATATTGGGATGGGATTGAGAAGCAGAAGTGCTTATAAGAAGAATGGAGAGAGACAAGAAATATAATCAAAACAGTATACAATTTTCAAAGAACTAATAAACATTTTAAAAATAGCCAAAAATAAAACTTTTCTTTTGTAAGACCTACTTAAACAGGGATTTTTATATCATATTCTCTGAATGGTTCCATATAAAACAATATTTTTTTTTTTTTTACCAACCATGTAAAACATACTGTTTTAGAAGAATTTAAATAGTTGAAAAGCATATAAGTCAAATATGCCAACATTCCTACTTATGCAGGCAGTACATTATCTCTGAAGTCACAATAGCTAGAGAACCAATATTCACGACAAACACTGCAAGACAAGTGGTAAATTTTTAAACAGGGTAAACTCACTCTAGCCTACTTTAGGAACAACAGAATAAAATTTTCATTAACACTGTCAAGAATCAAGTTCCTAGAATTTTTTCAAGATTATGACATTAACAGTATTTTCCCTAACAATATATATTGCCTCATAAGTCAAAATTCTAAAAGGTTGAAAATACACTAAATAATTTTCTAGAACATTCTCTTTTTAATAGTCATTTCTGTTTAACAAAAAACAGGAATCCTTTCAAATGAATCTGACATAGCACACTGTTAAAATTACTTATATAGTTCTGGTCATTGTCATCGTTGTGACTTTTAGTTACAATTGATTCAAAGAAAAACATTTTTTTTTTTTTGTAAGGCAACCTGCATAAGAATATTCAGTACAACAAAAACTCATTCTCTGGTAGGAGAATTCGAAGTTAGTTCCAGCTCTATTCTTCTAAATCTTGTGTTGCAATTGAGTGTGTCTAAACAACTGAGAGCAAGGACAATGTCCTGTACTATTTTGGGAGTTCCCTGGAGTCTGGAGACCAAGAAGTCTAAATGAGATTTTGAAATTCCCAAATATACAATAGTGGCACTTATAACAGAGGTCTAACCAACACCCATATAAGTGGGATTAGGTCCCACTCAATAAGAGAAAATTCATATCTGATTCTGTAACACAGTCAATTACCCAAGGCTGGTGAGGACATAGAACCCAGAGGATAAACTACTAAATCAATATTATTTCTACCTGCACTCTAAATGTTTATAGTTATGCCTACACTCCTCATGAATGAAGTTTTTATATTGTTACTATTTGGCATTATCATAATCCACAAATCATAATGTCAGAAAACAGGTGACTTAAGAATGTCTAGCTTTTGTTACTTCATTTCTACCACAGTCCTACATTAAAAGTTTAGGAAACATCATAAGAAATGACCAGGAAGATATTAGGAGTCAGAGGACCAGGTTAACTGTTATGAAATAATGTATTTTATATATGGAAGCTGTAACCATGAAACTTCAGCACAATGACAGCTTCAACAAGCCCTGAACAATGAAAACACCAGGTTCCATTAAATAAGAATGGGAAAATCTCACAAGGTCTCATCCTAAAGGAAGAACCACAGGCAATTCATGAGTGCTGAGTAAAAAGAATTCACTCTTCCTAAGGGATGAGCTCCCTAATTGATTATGCAATAAGAAAATTTCTGATCTAGAAATATTTACATATGAATAATACTAAATAGATGCAGGGCATTGTGTTACATATATATATATATATATACATACATTCTAGCAATATTAAAGAAGAATTACAGAGTTCATTGTTTTAAAGGGAGGTGGGTAGAACATGGAAAGAGAGGGAAGAAGAGGAATTTGTGCATGTGCTCCCATAATATGAATTTTTAAGTAATAAATAAGACTAATAAATAATAAAAATTCCTGCATGTTAAGCGATATCATTTTAATAAACCTCGTGACTCTCTGCTTAAGTTACAGTTTATCATTCTGCTCATGGCAAAATACAGAGTTTAGCAAAGACCAGAATTATTGCTATAACTCTAGAATTCAGGAGTCACATGTTGGGCATTACAATGAATTAAAGTCTAGCTAGCTACAGAATGAAACCATAGCTCCAAACAAAACACACACTCACACACACACACACACACACACACACACACACACACACACTGACACTAACTAGACAGAAGGAGAGGCGCACGGGGGTGGGGGGGTGGCTGATGCAGAGACAAAGACATCCCAGAATTCAAGAATATTCCAGAATAAAAGTACATGCCAGAAATGTAAGGACAGATTACTGAAGGTGTGTCTGTAAAATCTTTAAACAAAAATAAAGAGCCAACAATAACTATTTTTGGCTTTGAGAACTTACTGGGAACAGTTTCCAGAGAATTCTCAAAGGTTTCCAATTGTTCTTTGTTATAATTCCATATTAAACCTATTAGGATGTACCTTCTTGATGCCAAACTATTTTAGTTACTTACTCACTTTCCCCTATTCCGTGCTTCTTCTGTATCTGACACAGTCTCACATAAATTTGTCAGCCCTTAAGAACTTTATTTAAGACTTTGTTTTTTAAGAAAACACTGATTCCAATTACTTTGTTACAAGGTTTGAAAATGTCCTTCCAAATCACTATCGTATTTATTTATTAGATATTTGTAAACATCAAATGGAGCAGAATACATAAATGTGAAATGTTATGTTTGTCATTTCACTAGTTTTTAACCATATTTATAAATTATTAGTGCTAAATTCTTTAAAATATGTATCTTTCTAAGATACATTATCAAAATTTAGGAAGAAGTCCTCATTTTTACATGTAGCTTATTTTTAATATGAGACTGTGATAAAAACAAAACTAAACATGAGGGTTTAGACATAATAAGAAAAAATGAATCAAATTCATTCTGTTCTATAAACATATTTTTAAAAATTAAAATAGAATTATTGGCCTAACATTTTACATATAATGATGCTTGTGGGCTCTTAGAGTATAATTACTCTTCAAAATCTAACTGAATTGCATCTGTGAAACATAAATACTCAGGAAGAATATTAAAGATTTATTGTCTCATATTATACAGTATCCTCACATACCATTTTATATCTGAAGTTGATGTGAAGATCCATAAATGACCTACTCAGTCACTTCATAGTAATAATTGGTAAAGAACTTACTCAAAATTGTGCTTACCAAAATGAAAGAGAATTTTCAAATGATATGGTGATTATAGTTCTGTAATTATGAGCATCTCTCTTGTATTCTTCCCTAATTAGGTCTTCTCTGCTTTTATCCTAATTGAGGTGGCACATTGTAGGTAATGGGTTGTCTAATCTCACGATGACCGGTGCAGCAAAATCTCTCAATGCTTTTCATAGGTTAAAACTATTATGATGATCACTTTGGTCTTGGATTAATGTATGTGTATTGATTTTGAAATATTGTTGTGTTTTAATTTATCTCATAAAATAATAAATTTGTGATGTTTGACACTACAAAAATTAACTAATATCAGTTTCTATTAAGGGCTTCTAGCAGTCTAAATACAGTAAACTATCTTCAAGCAATAAAATTTAAAATAGGTTTCATTATTCATATTTTTTGTATAAAAACCAGTAGTCTTATTTATATTTAACAAATATTCTAATACAATAAAATATTAAATTATTTATTTTCTTGAGGATTAGTAAAAATAAATGTTCTTATAAAATATTTTGGAATGAATGGGTAGTATATATAATTAAAAATAGCTCCAATGGGAAGATACTATTCCATGTTATAATAAATTTAAATCTAAAGAAAATACTTATTCATAATAAAATTATCATGCAAAAAATATAAAGTACTCTTGAAATCCAACAGAATTTCAATTTTTGAAATAGTGTTGCTGAGCAGTGTGGAATGAATGTTTCAACAATCTGGTGCAGTTCACTGTGTCAGGTCACCAGTGTATTTTTTATTATTATATTGGTCACAGAGTATATGTTAAAGTCGTAACTTTTGAAAATGTAGATAAAGGTACATCTTTCAAAGCATATGCTTACATCGATTAGAATGTGAAAAAGGTGGATATCTGCTGGAGCTGAGGATGAACAACTGGAAACATAGAATAAGAGGTTAAAGTCAAGGCCCGTGAATGTAGAATTGATTAGGTGAACATTTGGCTTTTCAAAGTCATAATCTGTTCCTAAATTAGCAGTAAATGAATATGTTAAGTCAGTCCAGAGAAAAAGAAATCTATGTTCCAATCCAATATGGAAATGGAATATATTTTACTTTATTATATATTTAGTTTATTTTAGTTTAGTCAGATTTTGACAAGTGAGTTCTAGTCATTTAAATTATTGAGCTCCATTTTAAAATATAGGATATTTAAGTACAATCCCTTTTGACCAAAGTATTAAAAAAGTACAGATTTGTTTGTATGAATCATTTAACATATAAAATGTGTCTCAATTATATACATGCAAATTTAGCAAACTAATAAAACACTTTGTGAATTATCAAATAATAGTTAACAGCAGATTTCTTTGTCAAGGAAAAGATCAGGAAGCAAATCATAAATCTAAAGAATTGTGTGTATAGTTTCATAAAGGTTCTACAATATATATTTTTTCTGAATTATTTATTTCATTTACTCTTTAAGGTTATAGAATAGGCTTTTGTTTTTGTTGACTTTGTTTTTTGTTTGTTTTGTTTTTATTGCAAAGCAGGGATTCACTGTGTAATAGTCATGGATGTCTTGGAACTTACTTTGTAGACCTGAATCGCCTCTAATTCAGAGTAGTACTTGCCTCTGCTGGGACTAAAGGCATGAGACACCATGCCTGGGTATGTAGAATTTTTTACATTGATGAGATCCATTTCATACATGTAGATTTTAAAGCTTAAAGATAAGCATTTTTATCTGATGAAACTTATTTATGCAATTAAAAATTGGGGAAATTAAAAATACATATATTCCAAGAAGTAAATTGACTTCATAAAATTCTATAGTTAAATTGTTTTTTGTTTTTTTTTTTTTTTTTTTTTTTTGATTTTTCTGATTTACTTTATTTGTTAAATTTACTCTTTCACAAAAAGTTTTGAGAAACAGGGAATAATGGATGGAGTCAAAGAATTTATACATTCCTTTGAGCACATAAAACAGTAATATATTCCTTAGGGTTAATGAAATAGATATCACAGATTAAACATATAGTTTGCAAAATTACAGGCAAACAAAAATAAGCTTGTAGAAATGACTTAACAGTTCAGAGCAGTGGATGTTTTTCCAGAGGACCTATGTATTAGTCAGGGTTCTCTAGAGTCACAGAACTTACGGAATGTTTCTCTATATTGAGAGAATTTATTGTGATGACTTATAATCTGTAGTCCAACTAACCCAATAATGGTCAGCTGTGAATGAGAAGTCTAAGAATCTAGAAGTTTCTCAGTCCTATGAGGCTAGTTTTTTCAGCTGTCTTCTGTAGAAGTATGTTCCAAAAGATGTGCTGGCAAGTAAATGCAAGCAGGTGAACAAGAGTGAATCTTCCTTCTTTCAATGTCCTTATGTATGTCTCCAGCAGGTATGGTCCAGATTAAAGATGTGTTTCACCATACCTGAATTGAGACTTGCTTTGTCCCAGGCTGACCTTGAACTCAGAGATCTCATTGCCTCAGTCTCCTGGGATTAAAGGCTTGTACTATCTTGTCTGGGCCTAACCTTTTCATGGCCACTATGCCTCAAGATCCCCATGCCAAGATCCAGGTGAGAAACTTGTATCTTCTAGCCTCAAGAGATGAATTACAGGTGAGTCCTCCAATTCTGGATTGTAGTTCATTCCAGATAGAGTCAAGTTGACAACCAGGAATAGCCATTACAATGTGGATTCAATTCCCCAAAACTAATGTCTATAACTCCTGTTCCAGGGGATCTGGCACCACACATAGACATGCATACAGGTCAAATACCAATGTACGTAAAAATAAATAAATTGTGTAAAATATAGAAAAAAGAAAAAAATCTACTATTGTTTTAATATTGTCCTCTCAGACACCACCGTCTTTTCCTGTATCAACACCAGTTCAAGAGATTGCTGTGGATTTTATATTTTAACAAAGTTCATAATGTGTTCCATAGAAAACTCTTCATCAACCAAGAGATTCTAAGTTTATACTTTGGCACAATTTATATGCACTTTTTTACATTGCATTGGTTAAAGAGTCAACTAATTGCATTGTATTTTGGAAAATTAGCCATTCTGTTCCTTTAAAAAAAATTGGATATTATATTTATTTACATTTGAGATGTTATCCCCTTTCCTCATTTACTGTTCCCCATCCCAGAAACCTCCCTATCTCATTCCTGCTCCTCCTTCTTCTGTGAGGGATGAATACAAATCAATTGATTCTTATCTTCTTGTACAAAGCTCAAGTCCAAGTGGATCAAGGACCTCCACATAAAACCAGAAACACAGAAACTATTAGAAGAGAAAATGGGGAAGAGCCTTGAATACTTGAGCACAGGGGAAATTTCCTGAACAGAACACCAATGACTTATGCTCTAAGATCAACAAAATGACAAATGGGACTTCATAGAATTACAAAGCTTCTGTAAAGCAAAGGACACTGTCAAACTCTTTTAAAACTATAGCTAATGACAAAATACTTCTACAAGTACATACTTTAGTGACTTTATAAAGTTTCTGCTTAATACAATTTTTATTTTTTCTTTTAATATTCAAATACATTTTTACTTATTCTGAGAGAATTGTATTAACGTCTATCAATAATATTATAATTGTGAAATTTAGTTTCCATTACAGTTTATCTTTACTATACACAATACGCTGTCTTTTTAAAAATAGAAAATAGATTCTTTCATACAATATATCCTAAGTAGAGTTTCTCTCTCACTCCTTCTCCCAGGTTCCTCTCAACTCCGTTAGTCCCCAGATCCACTCTATCCATTTCCTTTCAGAAAAGAGCAGGTTTCAAACAGACAACAAACAAATATGAGAATACAGGACACAATAAGAAAGGGCAAAAGCCCCCATTCTTTCTATTACTTTTTTAATACAATTAGGAAAAATCACTCAACTTTGGAGATTAGGAACACCTAACCTGCAATGAACTTCAAATTTGGAAAAGGGATTAACAATAGCCTGCATAACAAACTCCTCCCTTCTGAATGTCAAGACTCTGCTTGACTTCTTTGGTGCCTGTCCAAGCTAATAAGCAGATCTTATTTATTTTCTACTTTCTGAAAACAATACAATTAGGTAAATTAATCAGATAATGGTTGTAAATTTAGTTCATTACATATTTACTGAACTAGTTCCTAGAAACCAACAAACAAACAAAAATCACTCTTGCCTTTGCCAAAGTGAATAAAGAACCATTAGAATATTGGCTTTTGAAATTGCAAACATACATCAGAGAAATACACACTTGTGTAAAGATGAGTAGTTGTTTGTAATATCCAAAATTCACATGGAAATTACAGTGTGATTTTAACACATGAAGAGGTGACTCTAAAAGTGATGTAGGCCTCACTCAGGATATTTTCTAGTTCCATCCATTTGTGTGCAAAACTCACGATGTTCTCATTCTTAAAAGCTGAGTAGTATTCCATTGTGTAAACAAATCAAATTTTCTGTATCCATTCTTCCATTGTGGGACATCTGAGTTGTTTTTACCTTCTGGCTGTCACAAATAAGGCCTCTATAAATATTGTGGAACATGTGCCCTTGTGGCATGGTGGGGCAGCTTTTGAGTACATGCCCAAGAGTGGTCTAACTGGGTGTTCAGATAGATCTATTTCCAATTTTTTAGGAACCTCCAGACTGATTTCCAGAGTGGTTGTACCAGTTTGCAATCCCACCAGCAATGGAGGAGTGTTCCTCTTTCTCTACATCCTCCTAAACATGTTTTCACTTGAGTTTTTGAACTTAGGATTCTGATTGGTGTAAGGTAGAATCTCAAGGTTGTTGTGATTTGTATTTCCCTGATCACAAAGGACATTTAACATTTCTTTAAGTGCTTCTCAGCCCTTTGAGATTCCTTTTTTTTTTTTTTTTTTTTTTTTTTTTTTGTGAAATCTCAGTTTACTTCTATACCCCATTATTTTTTTATTGGGTTGTTTGAATTTTTGATGGTTAGCTTCTGAGTTCTTTATATATTTTGGATATTAGCCCTCTATCGAATGTGAGGTTAATGAAGACATTTTCCCAATCTGTAGGTTGCCCATTTGTAACTCAGAGCCAAAAGGAAATGCATGCCATGTACTCACTAGGAAATAGGTATTAGTCAAAAATTACAGAATACCCAAGATACAATCCACAGAACTCAAGAAGGTTAACAAGCCAAAGGGTCCAAGTGAGGATGCCTTAATCCCTCTTGAGAGGGAGAAGAAAGTAATCATGTTAGAGCAGAGATGAGGGACTTGAGTGGGAGAGGGATTAGGGGAACATGATCATGTATTGGAGGGGACAAAACTGAACCTTGAGGATCAACAGAAAGAATGGAGACAGGCAACCTCAGGAGGTAGGAGGTGGGGGGCCCTATAGACTATACCAGGGAACTGGGATGTGACTCTCAGGACTCAAAGGGAGGGACCTTAAATAAAATGCCATATAGTGGGGAGAGGGAACTCGTAGAGTCCATCTCCAGTAGAAAGACAGGGAATCAAGTGGAGGGGTGGGGTTGTCATACCACAGTTAAAATCTTTGACCCAAAATTGTTCCTGGCTAAAAGAACTGAGGGCATGCTTTGCAACATTTTCAGCTGAAACAAAGGATGGGTTCAGGTGGGCTTTCCCTACATATACAAGTGCTGAATATTAAACTTTGAGTCTTGGTCAGACAATATATATATATATATATATATATATATATATATATATATATGCTAATAGAAGTTTTAGTTATATTATTTTGATAATGTCACTGAAATAAACTTCAATTTCCAACAAAATGCACTTACTGTTTAAAAATAGTCATTTAGAGTAGTTTTGCATTCATTTCTTTTATAATATCCTTTTTAATTTCATGAAAAAATTTTGGACTTTTCATGGATAAATACACTCTATAAAATATTTACATTATTTTCTCCTCTCCTTCATCTTCCAACTTCTTTCTTTCTGTATAATTATTCTCCCTCCACTACCTTTCTACACTTACACAAACACAGACACACACCACTAATTCAACTGAGCCTGAGTGGTTTTGCCTATTTGTGTTTGAGTTTATTATTTATTTATTTTATTTATTTTCTTATAAAAGAAAACATTTAACTTGGGTTGCCTTATTGATTCATAGGTTCATTCTATTATCAAGGCAGGATCATGGCAACATATGTGAGGCTGGAGGAGCTGAGAGTTCTACATCTTCATTCAAAGGCAGACAGGAGAAGATTGTCTCCAATGTGCTTAGGAGGAAGGTCCGATTGCCCACCCTACAGTGACATGCTTCCTTAACATGATCACACCTTTTAATAGTGCTACTACTTGGACCAAGCATATTCAAACCACCACATTCTACTCTCTGGACCCCATAGGCTTGTTCAAACTCTTGAGTCTATGGAGGCCATATCTAGCCATAACATAACAAAAAAGACGTTTAATACAACTTTCAAAGTCCTCATAGTCTATAGCAGTCTCAACAATGTTAAAAGTCCAAGTTCAAAGTCTCTTCTGAGATTCATCCAATCACTTAACTGTAATTCCCAAAGCAAGACAGGAAACCAGCTAGGCAAACTCCAAATTCTGCATCTCCATATCAGATGTCAAAGAGCTCTTCAGATCGCCAATTATTTTTTTCTTATTTGTTGACTACAATGAACTTATTTCTCTTGAACTGGTTCCATTCCTGTTAGAAGCTTTCTTCTACAAGTATCCCAAGACTCTGGCCTCTTTAACATTTTAGAATCTTCAAGTCAACTTCAACTTCACAGCTTCTTGTACCAATGTCTAGGATAAACACATGCTCTTTCTCCAAAGTGCTTGTGTCACTCCTCCAGCTCTGTCTTCTGTAGCACTCTAGACTCTGTTGGGATGAGACAACCTATCAGACTATTCATTTCTGTAAAGTAAAATGACTATTTCTCTATTGTCAAACATTGTTGCCTGTAACTAGGGGTGAGACCTTGTGATTCTTTGTCCTATCTACGTTAGAATATCAACTGGTGTTTACTTAAGGATATGTGTAGACAAGCATACTGTTTATTGAGATTTATTTGGTGCAACATCTATTTCCTGTCCGGTAGACACTAGCTTAAAGCAGTCCTCCAGGTCGTCTGGCTCAATTTGTCTGTCCTTTCTACTGTGGTGTTCCTTAATGCCTTCCTGTAATATATATGTTCTTGATTTTGTACTGGGTAGTCTGTAGCTACTTATTCATCACATTTTGGCCAGTTGTCAGTGTCTGTAATAGTTTCAATCTGCTGCAAACAAGAAGCTACTTTCATGATGTGTATGAGCTACATCAAATGTTAGTATAAGTACATATAATAAGAAGGTAATTGGGAATGATACTGATTGAGCAAAATGATAATAATAGATGCTCCTCTAGGGTCTACAATGTCTCTAGCTACTTGATCCTGGTATGGTTTACCATACCAGGTACTATTTCCACCTGATTTGGTGACTTTACATCAACTCAAAAGCTTTTATTTACTGTCCTATAAATATAAATGTCACTATCATAGCATTAGACTTATGCTATCCTGATGGTCAACATTGCAGTTAATAAGGCTGTGTACAGTTTTTTTTTTCCCCAGTTTTCTTGCATAGTATCAAAATGAGTTAATGTGCAAGAAGAAAGGTTCCTTCTAGGTCAGTAGCAGCATGATCTTCCCAAGTCTTGTGAAGTAAGAGTGTGGTTTCATTATCAATTTTTTAATTCAATGAAGCTAACTTTTTGCTTGGATTAGATTAAATAGTATATTTATATGATTAATGATAATAACACTAAGTTTATTTCTTGCTATTGTAAAACTACGGTGGTCCTTAACTGTGTTTTTGGTATAAACTATAAAATTGGAATAATTATGTTACATAAGTGAAATAAAATTTCAAAGTCAAAAGTAAAAAATAAAAAAAAATGTGTTACAGACTTTGCCCTTGTTCAATAAGATTGTGAGGTCATATGTGTTAAATGGATTCTATACATAAATTCATTCATGCAAAAGAATGATTTGAAAGCTTCATTTTTTAAATGTTAAAATTAAAACACACATTTAAAACTTTAATTCTCTAAAAAGAGACAAGAATTTTGGATAAATTAAGGAAAAATTAAATATAAAACATTACATAAATGAAAATGGAGAATGATAGTCAGATTTTGACTAATATCAGAATGTGAGTAAATGATGGCAGCAATCAGAACAAAATACCAATGATCAATGAAATTATTTGATAGAAAACCAAAGACTAATATTTCAAAAGTTACATATTAAGTATAATATTATTATAGAGTTGTAAGCATATCAGTAAGGTAAGACATCCTGGCACATATTTAGAACTATTGTGATTATTATAATTACATATTAAACTATGGGATTAAGTGATGCTTTATTTGTACTACATGTTATATAATGACTCCAATTAGGTGATTAATTTGCAAGATACATATTAACCAGTATCTGCTTGAAGTTTTGTGACAATTTTATATATTAAATGCTACTGATATTTCTATTTAATAGTTATCCAAACAATGTGAAAAATATTCCATTTAAGTGATAGAAAATATAAAATATTTAAGAAAAACTTTATATCTTATAGATTTATACATTGCCACATGGGCTTACAATGTGAAATTCTGTACTAGTTTCTTAATGATGCTATCTTAATCCACTCTTTTCTCTTTTCTGGATAATAAAAATCTATGTTTCTTTGGAGATATAGCTTTGAACATGTAATTAAATAATATAAGCAAATAGTGCAAATCATTATAAAAATTGATAGGGAACATGGACATGGATACACTATTGAAACAAATGTTTTGATTTGCTTAAGGCACCACCTTTAAACATTTTCTTAAAATAACCTAGTTTTTGATAGATTCCTTTTTAACGTATTAGTAGACAGAGACAAAATAACCATGTCTTTGATTGAGATAACTGGAAATATTTATATTTAAAATTACTTGAAATGACTTTAATCAATTTGGGGGAATGTCAGAAAGTCTCCTGAATGTCTCAATGCCAAATTCATCCTGTCTCTCAAAGACAGTACACATTGTTTCTTGTTTGGCAGTTTGTGGATAGATATGTAGGGAATGTAGATGTCATATTTGTAAATATTTTAGGATTGAAATGAAGTATTTCTTCAAAAGAGCTGACATATTTTAATCATTATTTTGCTGAAAAACTCATGTCATGAAAGCCTAGCATTTGGGTGATATATGAGGCTAATACAGCATCTGATGACTGTGCTGATATATATGGGAGTCAAAATATATCATCACAATGGTATCTCTGAGATGATTCATCAGGATAGTACATCACCATGGTGACACTCTCTTGATCCTAAGGTGCCAGCAAAAATAAGTCCCTCAGAATAAATCCTTAAGTTAATAATAAATATTTAATTTTCTGGAGATATTTTATAATAGAAATGTTCTGTAATGTAATAATAATCCTTGTAATATATTAATAAATTAAGTAAATTTGGAGTTATGAATAATTTGAATTCAATTCCTTTGCTAAACTTAATAAATATACAGAAACTTAAATGCAGAAATCTCATTAAATATTCATTTTTTCTGAGACTGGTTTACTTCATTATCATGCTTTGTCTTAAATTTCCAATGTTGTTATATTGTTGAACATTTGATCATATGTTCATTTTAATGTATTATGTAAACAATGAGCTTAAGTTCCAAACTCTCCTTGATAATCTTTGGAAACCAAATTAGACTTCATATACTCTAATCATATAGAAGTTCACTGAGTTGTAGACTTTTCATCTGGTCAGTTTTGATTTGTATTTTATAAATTTTCAGAGTTTTATAACTACATTTAATTTAAAAATGTATTTCAAAAATATTAGATTCAGTGAATAGAAAAAAATGTATGCCTTCTACTAATTCTCTGAGATTTTTACAAACACAAATAAAACAAAGAGTAACTCATGATTTTAGTTTAGGAAGAATTCATATCTAAGCAAATTTGAAATTTTATTCAGCCTACATATTTTCTATCTAGAATGTGTAAGGGAATTTAAGATTATTAATTTCTTTGTCAAGATAGTTTAAATTACATAATTATGTAAAAACTCATATTAGCAGTACTAATATTTTTCCTATAATATTATTTATTTACACTCCAGATTTTATTCCCCTTCCCTGGTCCACCTTCCAACTGTTCCATATCTCAAATCTCCAGCCCACCTCCAACCCCATCTGACCTCTAAACATCCTGGGGCCTCCAGTCTCTTGAGGGTTAGGTGCATCATCTCTGATAGAACACAGACCCAGCAGACCTCTGCTGTATATGTGTTGGGGGCCTCATATCATCTGGTGCATGCTGCCTTTTTGGTGGTCCAGTGTTTGAGAGATCTTGGTGGTTCAGGTTAATTGAGACTGCTGATCCTCCTAAAAGGTAGTCCTCCTCCTTAGCTTCTTTCAGACTTTCTTTAATTCAACCACAGGGGTTAGCGACTTCTGTCTATTGGTTGGGTACAAATATCTTCATCTGACACTTTCAGAGGCTTGATGGGTCTTCTGGAGGGCAGTCATGATTGGTCCCTTTTTGAGAGCACTCTTTAGCTTCAGAAATAATGTCAGGCTCCTTTCCATTTCCATCCCTGTAGTTCATTCAAACAGGAACAATATGGATCAGAGTTTTGACTGTGGGATGGCAACCCCCTCCCTCATTTGGTACCCTGTCCTCCTGCTGGAGGTGGGCTCTATACGTTACCGCTCCTTACTGTTGGGCATTCCATCTAAGGTCCCTTCCTTTGATGCCTGAGAGTTTCACACCTCCCAGGTCTTTGGTGCTTTCTGGAGGATCCCCTTAACCTCCTACCTCCCTAGGTTGCCTTTTTCCATTCTTTCTGCTGGCCCTCAAGTCTTCAGTCCTTTTCCCTCACCCAATACCAGATCAGGTTCCCCTCTCACCCCTACCTGGTACACTTTTCCTCCCAGGTCCCTCCCTCCCCACTTTTGCGCTTTCATCTCCCTCCCAAGTGGTACTGATGAGTCTTCACTTGGACCCTTCAGCTTGTTGAGGTTTTTGAATTCTGTGGACTTTACCTTGAGTATTTTGTACTTTTTTGTTGTTTGTTTTTGTTTTCTAATATCCACTTATTCATGAGTACATACCATGCATGTCCTTTTGGTTCTGAGTTACTTCACTCAGGATGATATTTTCTGGTTCCATCCATTTGCCTAAGAATTTCATGACATCATTGTTTTTAATAGCTGAGTTGTATTCCGTTGTGTAAATGAACCACATTTTCTGCATCCATTCTTCTGTCATGGGACATCTGGGTGGTTTTAAGCTTCTGGCTATCACAAATAAGGCCACTGTGAACACAGTGGAACACTTGATGCTAATGCATGGTAGTCCATCTTTTGGGTATATTCCCAAGAGTGGTATTGCTGGGTCTTCAGGTAGATCTATTTCCAATTTTCTGAGGAACTTCCAGATTGATTTGTAGAGTGGTTGTAACAATTTGCAATCCCATCAACAATGGAGGAGTGTTTCTCTCTCTCCACATCCTCACCAACATGTGTTGTCACCTGAGGTTTTGATCTTAGCCATTCTGATTGGTGTAAGCTAGGATCTCAGGATCATTTTGATTTGCATTTCTCTGACCACTAAGGACTTTGAACATTTCTTTAGGTGCTTCTCAGCCATTCGAGATTCCTCTGTTGTAAATTATTGGCTTAGTTCTATACCCCATTTTTTGATTGGATTGTTTGGTTTTTTTGATGGTTAGCTTCTTTGTTCTTTATATATTTGGATATTAGCCCTCTATCAGATGTGAGGTTAGTGAAGATTTTCTCCCAATCTTTAGGTTGCCGATTTTTCTTATTAACTATTCTCTTTTCATTAGAGAAGCTTTCCAGTTTCATGAGATCTTGATGAGGTATATTAGTACATATATTGTCATAACATGAGTTATCACAAAATTAAACAGAATATTGTACATACAATTATTTGCTTATAATGGTTTTGTTTGTTTGTTTGTTTTGGTACATGGACATTTTTGTAGATTTTCATGACTCAAATCTTTGAAGAACTTGTTTCTGTTTAAAACATTTTAAGTAACTAAATGTGAAGATGCCTAATAGTATTTATTTGCAATATGAAATGTATAACAGCAATGAATATGCTTCAGGGGAAGCCTACAGTAGAAAACTCAGACCTTCAGGTTGAATATGCTATACATGTGCATGTCATAGTGAAGTTATGTCATCTTCATTCACTCACAGATCAGTCACTGACCATCTGACTTTGAACTTGAAACTTGCTTGCTGGGAATGTTGAGACTTCAAAAGCTTGCTATACAGATGTGAATTAAGAAATCAATCAGAAAAAAAAAAAGAAATATATAAGAATAGTCCTTGGAGGGCTGAGATCAATGTGAGGCAAATAATAAAACATTCACTTACATATTAAGTAATTTGAAATTAACAAATTAAAGAATGGGTGGCAGTTGGGAACAAAAGAGGGCAAAATTTGCAGATAAGATGTTTTGGGATTCTTTTTAAAGAAAAGGAGTTAGAAATTGACTAACTTATTGTACAAATATAATCCTCATTAAATTTTTCGTAATCATGCAACAATTTATCTTGTGTTCCCTTTTTACCCTTGGCAATGTATGAGAGAAAACCACTAAAATAAATTCCTTATTTTATCATATATATATCTTTAAAAACATTTATTTCAGAAAGCTTCATAAATATATCACATTATATTATTAAAAATGAGTTTATAAAGTAATTTAACTATTTTGATGGCTTTTATGAATGGACTGTTATTGTTAACATTGGAAGCATGTTTTAATCATTGTAAGGACACATATTTAATGTAAATGCATATTAAGATATGTCAAGGATAATATTGTACAAGAAATATATACTGAATGTGGCAAAAATTCTTATTATTCTTATAAAGAGAACAGATTAGACCCCCAGAAGATGGTATGAGAAAATAATTTTTCAAAGCTATCTCAACTTTTTAGTTTAATCCCTAAATAAAGGCAGCAAAAGGGGTGAAAAGAGTTACTGTTCTCTGTATTAATGGATACTGAGGATTATTTCATTATTGATTCTATTTTTAGTTATTTTTTTATAAATTAAAAGCAATAATGTCTTTTACTTCTCTTCATTTCCATATGAGAAAATATTAGTCTCTCTATATATGTATGTATAAAAATCTAAATATTTATACATATGTATATATGCATGTATGTTTAAATTTTCATGATTAGAGTTTTGAATTATAAAAATTATTCATTTCAAACTAAATAATGGAAATAATTCTTCGGTATGGGACTATGAAGCCATATTCAGAGCTGCCTATTGGGAGAATATGAAAATACCATTAAAAGCTCAGAATAATAATACATTAGAATATAAAAAACTGTCATTTATGTCCAAATTACAGTAGTTGAAAGTGTTTTGCTGAGTATAGATGACACTGTCACTTCACAAACAAATGTATAAATAGTTAAAACACAATTCACATTATTAGTTTATAGATAACGTAGTTGTAAACATTTCTAGTTTCATAAGAATAAATAATCAGGCTAATATTTTATTTTTAAAATAGTACTAGGGCTGAAGAGTTGGGTCGGAAGTTGACAGTACTGACTACCAGCAATCACCAGCTCACACATAAACAGGTAACTCTAATCCCGAGGATCCAACCCCAGTGATGGGCACTGTAAACACAAGGTTTGCTGTAGGCCTTGTAAGGCAACCTGGTCTCTGGTCAAGCACAGACTAGAAACCCCGGGAGACCCCAGTTGATCCTGAGGGCCCCAGATGGGACCCAGGTGACACTGAGGAAGGGCAGGCATTTTGCCATGCTCCCAGATTCCAGACTCCTGACATGAGGCCACTGCCCTCCATAGATTTCTGTTTTTCAGTCACATAAAGGCAACGTCCCTACTAGCCCTTCCACAGGTAAAAAGTGTGACCACAAGTCATGTTCGCCTCAAGACAGATCTCCATATTAATGAAGTACCTAAAGGCCAAACATGCTTAGCCAATTAAGCTTTTCTTCCCAGACCCTCCTCCTTGCAAAAGGTATTTAACTGTAGACCCGCCCTGAGAAAACTGGGGTAAGATTTATCATCTACTTTCAGCCATGACAATAAATATCTTAAAACAATGGACTGCTTCTCTTTCATTGGGATCTGCCATGAGGAGCAATGGAGCAGGCCTTTACCTACAGAGCCACTGTCTAATCTCCTATCGAAGACCTCTCTGCGTTTCCAGCCACTGCTACAACCAACCCAAGCCAGCCAGCCCAGCTGCGACCAACCTGAGTTTCCCTCTCCCCTTCAGCCGCAGGCTACACAGAGCCTGCAGGCCCTCACATTGTTCTCAACTCTTCTGTGGCTCCCAAAGGCCCCTGAAGACCCAAAAGTCTGAGAACCTTTTGTCCCAGGGCGGCCCCCTGCACCCTGCAGCCCCCAGTCAACTTCAGTTGTCCCCGGGACCTCAGACTGTGCTGTCCCCAACCTAGGAGCAGGATCCCTGTTCCGTGGCTTCTTACATAGTTCGATGCCCTCCTAGCTCCCACGTGAGGAGTCAAACTTGCCTCCTAGAGCACCCAGTGGCTGGGCAGCCACGGAAACCCATACTAACCGAACAGTTTGCAGACACATGTGAAAGCAAGACGTAAAATAATATTTAATCACACATTATAAAATGTTGTACATCTACATGTTATTGTGCATATTAAAGATATCTTACAATGTTGTGTAGTCTCTGTTCTTTGCACAGCCAGACCTTTTCCTCTGCTTGCCAGTGTTTGGGGCTCCGGACATTGAGCTGTAGTCATAAAGAAGAGGATTACTTGGTTGCATCCCTCTAAAAAGATACCTAGCATGTAAATAGTACCTATTTTTGTTAATGATGTATTGATTTCTAACTTCAGTAATGGAGCTACCCATAGCATGTTCACATTTCTATAAGTAACTCAGACCCAATACACTTGTTAAAACCATAAGGAAATAAATGGTTACAATACAGTAGACTTCAGTGAAAATCTTTCTTAACTTTAGTGACTATTCTGTGGTAAATAGAAGCATGTTGATCTTCTTAAGCAAAGTTCAGACAACATCCCTGCATTTACCACTGTTTGCCCAAGTGCAAATATATCTCAGTAATTCAGAATTGTGTGCAAGATTTTGTTTTTTTTAGCTTTTCTTCGTGTGTCATTAAGCATTGGCTATCTCAGAAAGTACAAACAGAATTTAGGTTCCAGGGTATCAGTGACTAAACAATGCAGCACTAGTGCCCTGAAACAAAATAGAAATACATACCGTTAATGATTTATATAATTTTTTCAGAGTTATTTTCTATTATTGTTATAAATTTTATCATATTAAGGTTACATTTTACATAGAAATATAATAATTATCTTCCAAAGTCCATGTCATAGAAAATTAAGCAATCAAAGTTATTTCAGACTGAAAATGGAGTACAGAATGCCAATCATTTTTTAAGAAACTACAAATGAAAGATATGTGAGAAGGAGAAACAAATACAGAGACAAGAAATGGTTGAGGAGAAAGATGAGGAAGAGGAAGAGGACAGAGAGAGGAGAGAAAGGCCAAGGGATAAAGAGTTTTAAAAGTAAAATTAGGATTAAGGGTAGGAATAGACTATCTTGAAATTTCAATTATATTTTTCATGATAAAGTTTTTGTGCACAGTAAAAAGGAATTTGTTACAGTTTCTAAAATAGAGGAATAAAGGTCTTATATTGATGGAGATGATCACCACATGAATATCTGCATAGCATTTCATTAAGGGACTTACACTTCGATGTTATTTAATACTAAAATCAAATGAACTTGGGTATCTTTAATATTTAAATGTATAATTTATTACTAGTGCCTCCAATTATTACAGTCTTTGAGGTCTCTACGGAGTGATAGTATTCTCATTTCCTCTAAATTAAGATCTACCAAACACTAAATGTAACCCACAAAGAAAATACTACAGATAATTTAAGATATTGTCAAGCATTGTGCTTTATGAAAAATAAAGATTTTATTACATACTAATAGTAAAAAATATTTTGCAATTATCTATAAGGAAGTATCATAAAAGACAAAATCATAAAATGAACATTCCATGCATAATATCAATGGTTAAGTTACCAAATTATTGACTGATATATTTATGTTATGTAAATTATTCTGGTAGAGCAAGAGAGAAAAGAAATATCTGTTTTCATTATTTTGTCAAGCAAATATATTTGGGACGAATAAGTTTTGTCGAAACCCGATCAGCTCAGATGTGTACTTGGTATTAGCAGTTAGTATTCCATGCTTCCATGTTTCTTCTTGAACTTCTTTTCCTGCCCTGACTTTTTCCCCTTCTCTTTCTTTCCTTGCTGAGTTGTAGCCAAATTGTAGTTAAATTGTAGTTAGACTTAAAACATAATCGTTTTTTGAAAATTCATTTAGCACTTTCAGCACATTATTTCTACATTAATCCCCGGCCTTAATTTCTGTCCTTGAATTCTGTGTCACAAAGTTGAGAGGATGTAGAGAGTGATTAATATAATCTGCATTCTAATTCCTCCCGGATGGTATTGCTTCTGTTCATTGTATTAACTCTGCTCAGAAACATGTAGGTGATTATTTTCCCCCCACAAATTAAGTCAAGGTCAATGAAATTCAACTTCATGCATGGGTTTCATTGCTGCAATGTTACACAGTTGTGTAGAAAATGTAAGTGAAGAGGCATGAAGCATATAATTGTTTATTATTGGGCAGATATAGTTCAATTTTATGTAAAGAATAAATGTCTAATGTAGAACAGTGGCACTACTTTGTATTTTGAAACAATTCATTGTAAATTAATTTGCTTATTTTTAAAATAAAATATATTTTATTCTTATGTCTTAACTTCATCTTTCAAAGATTATAAATGGTTAAAACAGTGAACATAATATTTTTAAATACTCATCAATGAACAAGACAGATACAACATGGTTATATTTTTATGCTGTAATTGTTTATTTCATTAAGAATATACAGTTTTAAAGTTATCATGTAAAATATATAATATAGCTCATTGTTTTGTAAATTTATTCTGAATAGTATGCGAAAATAAAATCTAGATTGCATGTTAAACCCTTTCTACTAACACATCTTCAGTTAAAGTTGACTTTTCAAAACAACTGATTTTAGTTTTTAATGCAAAGCTAATGACTAATAGTTCTTAGGTATATATTGCAAAAAATTTTGGTGCCTTTTACTGTAAATAAGGGCATCTATTGTGTATTTAGTGCCAAAAATATTTTAATATTTTAGATACAATCATTAATTAAATATGCCAACAATTCCTACAGTAACAAAACATTCTCCTAACTTTCCATGTGAAAAATTTGATATAGGTAAAGTATAACAGAGTGAAATAAATATATCAAACAATAATTTGTAAACTATTTCAGTATAACTCTTTAAAAAAAAAAAACAATCTGCTTAAAAAGAATGATTTTAGGAGCAGAGGAGAAAAGTACTTGCCACCAGGCATGACAGCCTGAATATAATTCCCAGCACCTGCAACATGGTAGGAGCAACTCAACTCCCACAGTCGTTCCTCACCTTCTCACAAGTACAGTAGAGTATTCATCCAAGCATGCACGCACACACATACAAATCACTAAAATTTAATAGCAATTGTGCCTCAGTAATTGTTTATCTTTTTCTCTTGAAAATTTCAATGAGTCAATGTATATAAAATAATAAAATATATTGAGTAAACAATTATTTTAATTTGCTCTTTATAGAAGTATATATGTTTACATAAATTATATATTTACTTTCCAATATAGTCAAACTGAACTTACTTGGTAATTGCTGAATATTTGTGGAAGTCTCTTAGTATTATTTAAAATCTAATACTTAGTATTATACAGAATTTGGGACTTTTATTTATCTGATCACATGTTTAGAATTTCATCTTGCCTTTCATAACTCTTACTTTTACAGTATTCCTGTACTGTATCAACAGTATATAGCTATAATGTATTACATGAAACCTCCAAAAAAGTTTGTATAGAAGTAGAAAGGATATTTCAACAACTAAACTGGAATCTCCCAAAGAATTTTGAAATGCCATTTCGTATGGCTGTATTTGAAAGAATGGAAACTTAAAATAATCAGGAGGTATGATTCCTTAAAATTCAACAAAAAAATGGCCAAGGGTCGTAGGCTCTGCCAACCAAAACCTAAGATTCAAACCGAGACAGAGGCCAAAGCTCCAGCTAAGGCCCAGGCTCCCAAAGGTTCCCAGGCCTCTGTGAAGGCCCCATAGAAAGGCTTCTGGCAGTGTGAAGACAGATGGACTACTGTGACCTACCTACCCACACACTATTTTCAGATGACCAGTGTCCTATGCTGTTTTTACAAATAAACTTAAGCAAGACCTGTTAAAAATAATTCAGCAAAAATCTGCAACTACTTCATAGCCAGGAGAACAGTCAGGACATTATGCAACAGGACATACTTTGTAAAACTATGACTGTGTCAGAAAATTAAGGATATGTAATTAGTAAAATAGAGATGACAGAGATACCAATGTGAATCTAACACAAAAGAGAAACATTTCTGAATTTTCAAATTACCCCCAGGAAAATGTTGTCACTTACATGTTATGTATTTCTTTAATATAAATGCAATAACTTTCAAAATTCATTATAAACACTTGGTCCTTGTCATGTTCAAAATTGTAACTAAGCTCAAATTTTCCAAACTAAATGAACATTAGAAATAATGAGATGAATATCATATTTATTCTCAATTTCAACTTTATAGATATAACAAAATTAATAGCAATTAAGCTATCTTACATATATATATATATACATATACATATATATTTTGGGATTTAATAAAAATTAAGAGCAATTAAGCCTATATATATATATTATATATATATATATATATATATATATTCATTTTTAAAATTTATGGTTGATGATCATCAGATTGTATATTAGGTATGTATGCATGCATTTGTAGATATTTTCTTTTTCTCTTCTTTATTCCAACCAGATTTATGGAGTGCTACATAACTTCACTCTTTATTTCATGAATAGAGTAGATTGGACAACAATTAAAAGATAGATAGAGATAGGAAGACCATGTAAACTGAATCTGTGGTGTACTACTAGGTAAACATACATGCTTTCAGCAGTATTTGCTATAGTCAGTCAAGTAATATATTAGCAGTTGAGAAATATATTTTATCTGTTTTACTGTGCTCACTTTAGTCAGTCATTCAACATGTTATTTTTTTCTTGCTTAATCCTGGGTTAAGCTGCAAATTTATTTTGCTAGAGTATAATGCATGATTATTAAAGTATTTTCTACAATATTATGTGGAAATTTGTTCTGATTTAAAAGTTTTAAGTAATATATGTGTAAAAACATAAATTTATGAAAAATCAGAAACATGTTTTATACAGCATAAAAATTTCTGCGATATACATATCAATAAATTTAACATGAAATCTATTAATTTAATAATCCTAATATTAGAAAGATATATTTTGTATGTTAAAATAAAACATATTTATTTTATAACATTTACTACTACTTTTCTTTAGAAATATGTCTTTAAAATTTCTCAGTCTATTTAGAATTTGTTAAATTTATTGTCAAGATCTCAGAATGATAGTATGCACAAAATACATTTTGAGGAAATGAAAATATTTTTACATTTGATTTAACCTTGGCTTAAATGGGTCAAATGCAGTATTAAAACTGCAGTCCTAATAAATCCTCAAATATAATATTGAGCTAAAAGATGGAATTCTCCATATTTTTCACATATTTTATTTAACTTCACTTATCTAATAAAAAAAAAATCAATGTTGGAGATCATAGAAAGTACTGAGACTTAGCTCATTTTTCCTTTCCTCAGGCAAATAGAGTTTATTTTCATAACATTAATTCAGTGGCAACACAGTAAATAGGAAGAATGGTGGAGTTAATCTGTTTTCTGAAGCCTGACAAATGACTTACAAATGTTCTAGTCTGGGTAAAATTCCTACTTCTACTATTAAGACTTATTGGAAAATGAAAAGTGAAAAGAGACTGTCTATTTTAAATTAATGTGTATCATCTTGAGTTTTCTACCTTTCAGAGTCAGTGTATTCAGTTGAAAAAGGAGAATCTTTACAATATGTGAAGATTGAAGAGAATAATACTAAAGAGCTCAGTAGGAATTTTCAATGCAAAGTTTCACTTGGAACAATATAATATCACTTATTTATTTCACTGATGTATAAAATAGGCAAAAGAATTTACATTTTCCAGCTTTATAAAGAAGAATTTTTGTGTTTATTTGCTTGTTATATAGCAGGTATGTTCATCATGTTAGTACTTATTGAATAAAGGTATCCATGGCTTGAATGATTTAAAACTTTGAAAATTCAACAATTTTAGTATGTAGATAGTAGTTAGTTTTGCTACCTCTTCCTCTCTAGATTTTTGCCTTTCCCCTATCCCATCACGTTCTGGAGTATGGTCACTAAACTTATTTAGTATTACCATAAACAAACAATACTAACAATTTATACAAGGCTCTACTTTGTAAAGGCCAGAAAATCTCTGAGACAGGATTACCGGAAAAAGTAAAATCTCTGCAAAGTAGAAGAAACAGTAAAAGCTGATTTTTTCCTAACAAGATCAGAACATCATAAAGCTAATTAGCAAACCGAAAATCTTTCTGATATGCTTTTTAACGGAAAAGGAATTTACTTTTATGCTGAAAAAAAAAAAAACTGTCATTATAGAAATCCAAGCTAGTGCATAAAGCCAACAAGGTTTACATACATAAAAAAGTGAGATGATGATCAATATTAAAAGCAAGTAATAGTATGGAAATTTAATAGTAAAGAATTTGTAACAATCTCATTTAATCAGTGGACATGACATATTATGGATCTGGGAAAGGAGACTTTGAAGACAAGATTACATATCTGTTGAGCATTGTGTGACTTACCTTATTTCACTTCACCACATCTTCTTGTCTTTTTTTAAATTTTTTTACTAATAATTTTTCCAAATTACTGTTTAACTCATAGACCAACTATTCAGTGTGGATCATAAGTTATGAGAAGGATATTGCAGTACAGAATAAGAAGATCATTTTGGATAATTATAAGAGAGAAAAAGTAAAGGAAAATTGGCCTAAGTCATGAAGAAGGGAAACAATATGTATATTCCTGTGAAGGCTTCATCATTCACTGAAAAATGTGGATAGAATCGATAATTTTCATTATATTTAATACTGCTACAAAATTAAATTAACTTCTACACATACTTACCTACTTTGTCTCAGTAACTTAAAACAGCAAATATAGTAATACATAGGGATTTTAACAGGACCATGAGAGTTTCCAAGAAAACTGTGAACAATTTTAGTCAAGTGACTTCATGAAATTTGCAGTCTAATGAATGAAACTTGAAAATATCATCCTGAATTAGGTAACCCAGTCACAAAAGAACACTTATGGTATGTAATCACTGATAAGTGGATATTAGCCAAAAAGAAGATCAGAGTACTCAAAATACAATACACAGACCATATGAAACCCAAGAAGAAAGATCACATCAAAGTGTGAATTCTAGTCTCCACAGAAGGAGGGAGGAATCTAGAAGAGAGAGAGGAGGAGGATGGAAAAGGGAGATGGCAGTTCAGATATAGGAGAAGATGGGGAAGAAGTACAGAGTGTCAGGAATTTGAAAGGAGATGTGTAGCTTTAGGAGAGGGGGACCTTAGGGTAGCCACTGGAAAGTCCCAGATGCCAGGGACCTAAGAGGTTCCCAGCACCCAACAGGGAGGACATTAACCACAATACCCAACAAAGGGGAGAAAGAACTGGTAGAGACCATATTTAGTGGATAGGCATGGCCCCTGGTGGAGGGATGGGGCCACCCACCTACCTCAAGAATATTAATCCAGAATTTCTCCTGTCAAAAACAAATGCAGGGATAAAGAGTGGAGCAGAGTCTGAAGGAAAGGCCATCCAGAAACTTTCCCAATTAGGGATCCATTCCATCTGCAGACACCAAACTCATACACTATTGAAGATGCCAAGAAGCACTTACTGACAGGAGCCTGGTATAGCTGTCCCCTGAGAAGCTCTGCCAGAGCTTGCCCAATAATGATGCGGATGCACCCAGCCAAACATTAGACTGAGCATGAGGACCACAACGGAGAAGTTAGAACAAGGACTGAGGAGATGAAGGGGTTTTCAACCTCACAGGAAGAAGAACAATATCAACCACCAGATACCCTAGAGCTCTCAGGGACTAAACCACCAACCACAGGGTACACATGGGGGGACCCATGGCTCCAGTTGGATATGTAGCAGGGTACTGTCCTATCAGGCATCACAGGGAGGGGAGCTCCTTGGTCTTGTGGAAGCTTGATGACCCAGGATAATGGAATATTAGGGTGCTGATGCAGGAGTGGGTGGGCAGATGCTGCAGCACTCTCATACAGGCAGGGGTAGGGATAGGGGATAGGGAGTTTGTGGAGGGCAAACTAGGAAAAGGGATAACATTTGAAATGTAAATAAATAAAATAATCAATAAAAAATGAAAAAAAAAGAAAAAGAAAACTCATACAATGAGTTTTAAGGTATAAGCCCTAAGAATAGTACTCTATTGTAAGACTCACATATTCTAAAGTTTTTCAGTACTTTTCAACATTTAACAAATATTCCATTTTACACATATCATTCTCCTTTCTAAGAGGTACCAAAAATGTAGAATCTCTGACTTTCTTTGCCTCTGTATCTATCTCTGTGTCTCTCTGTCTCTTCATTTCTCTGTACCCCCCCCCCTCTCTCTCTCTCTCTCTCTCTCTCTCTCTCTATATATATATATTATATATATATATATATATATATATATATATATATAATTATCAGACATCCAGCATAATATAAGAAACTTTGAGACTATTCGACTATTCAAAGGCCAGCCTTATTACTATCATAGCAATGACCTAAGTAAACATAGAAATGTTTCAAATTCCATTTCAAATGTTTCCCAATGGAAACCTATGTTTCCAACTATATTAATAATAACTTTTAAAACTCATACTATGTGAGATACAATATACTTTTGTCAGATGAATTTGGAAATAATAGAAACTCTGTTTATATTGTATAATGTAGAATAGCTTGCAGAGTTGTGCCAAGCTGCCTGATTTGGTCTACTGAAGCTGTAACCAATAAAATTTAAAAGCAGGAAACCCAGCGCACTGTCCCAGTCATGGATCAACAGATGAACAGGAGTGTTTGCAAAGACATCCATTTCCACTGGCTGTTACGATCTGTCTGCCTCTTATTCCATACAGCATCTTGAGCCCAGAGATGGGTTTGCTAAAGACCTCCTATTTAGGACTGAATTTCTCAAAATTTCTCCTCTCTGCACATTATTCAGTATTGCATCTATTTGTTACTTCCCATATACTACAAGGAAAAGCTTCTCTGATTCTGAGTGAGTGAGATGATGTTCTATGGGTATAACACCAGGAGTCATTTTATTGCTAAGATCCTATTGCAAAACTTATAGCATTTGGCTTTCCCCTACACCCATAGTCCATCCTGTCTAGGATTCAAGACATTCTGAACAGTGTCAGGAATTGGTTACAACTTATAGAGTGGGCCTTTAATCCAACCACTAAACAACCGATAGTTGACACAAAGTTTGTGCAAATATTGCCCCGCATATATTGCATGCTGGTCAACCTTGTCGATCACAGTGTTTATAGGTGGGTTGATAGTTATCTTCCCTATTGTGTTCAGAGTACCTTACACTACTATGAACAATAATCAGTAGCCGTGAATTCTCTAGTATGGACCTCTATTTCCCCATTTTCAATGTGTACAAAGAGATGTATTAAGTGTGGCTGCAGCACAGCGGCCTCAGCACCACACGCATCACTTTGTGTGGGGAAATCAATAGTGTTTGGCAACAGCCTGAGATGTTGGGAGGCTTTCAAGGAACTCCATTTGCCCAATGACTAAACTAAGTCGAACCCATTCCTAACACTGGCGATTTCACATTGTGACGAAAATTTTAGCAGAACATAATTAGTGATTTCCCCCCTTTTGGCCACTGGTGGAGGGTCCTGAGGCTGGCTTCATATTCAGATTTCTCTTACTGTAGCTGGAAGTGTACCTTCCTACACCAAAGTGACTAGACCGTAGGAGAGAAGGCAATCACCAACCTTACCTCTTCAATATGTTGTATGTGTTTCCCACTAAAATTGGGTTCCACTGTCAGTTTTCAGAGAGCACTCTTCTGTCCAAGCATCAGAGTTGTTTAGGGATCTCCATGGTACCCTGTTGACCAATAACTTAAGCAAATGCAATTCAGTCAGTCCACTGAGGCTTTGCCAGGCTATAAATGATGACTACTTCAGACTCTACAGCCTCCATTATTAGGAATTCTCACAAGAATTGACTTCACAGGTGCCAGGAAGTTTCCACTGCATTCATTTTCCACACCAACTCCCAAATGCACCCCCCCCCTAATTCCAGCTGTCTGTCCCTGTATTCTTTCCCACCACAACCCCTACATGGTTCCCCCTACTTCTGTTCCTATCTGTCCCCAGTCCACCATCAAAATTCATTCTATTTTACTAAATGCTGTTTATCTTTTGTTCTAAGTTGAATTTAGAAAAAAAAATCAAATTGTGGACTACACATGAAAAACAAGAGGTCATGTATCTGAGGTGTAGCAGGTTTTCACAGAATTGTGGAAAAAGCAGTCTGTGTTGTTGCTACAGATGTCTTTATAGAAGGTGCCTGACACTGTCAGGTGTAATAGCTGAGGAATCTGTGTAATCCTGTTTGATGTTGAAACCAAGGGCAAAGTCGTGACTTATTTGCCCAGAGCAAATCTGTTATGTGAGAGGAAACTTATATTTCTAGATCCATTCCTCCAAGAATTTTTGAGAGAATAATGCCAGATTATAAGGAAGAAAATCTAAATTAAGACATGTAACATAACATGTTATTTGTGTGTTTTCTAGTATAAGACTTTAAATATTTTCAGGAGTAATTTGTGAAATATAGTTTATATTAAGTTGGAAACGCCAAACTATTATTAAACTACTGAACTGAAAAATAATGATTTAAAGACATTGACATGTGAAGGTTATATGCCTGTTAAAGAGGTTCAAAGGGAAAAAAATTGTGGGTATTTGTCATTTATTAACTAAACATAAATGGATTCTGTACAAGAATGCAATAAAGAAAACCAAAAGTAAATGTTTGCTATCTTTTTTACATGAGTCTGTGTTATTAAGATAAAATAGTGTAGTTATAAATGCTACAAAATTTGTAAACTTTGAAAGAAAAATAGATGCATGTGATATATTTATTATAAAGTATTGATATAAAATGCAAAATATTCTCTTTCAAATTTCTAAATTGTAAGAACAATATTTACACATATTAATAAAGGTTAAGACATTTTGTAATGCCTCTAATGCTTCCATTAACTATAGTTTTGTTTCTCCTTATATAATTTTTCTTTGTTTATTTGGAAGATGCTAAGAACTTCAAGATATCTATAAAACTTTAAAAGTATAATAAAGTTAGATTATAATATAAAGGCAAACCAAGAGACCAAAGTAGACAACTAAAAGGATAATTAGGGAAGGGCCATTATATATTTTTCAATGTCAAAATATATCTCCTCATTAATAATAATAAATGAGGAATCTTTTTAGAGAAGGAAGCAAGAGATATTGCAGGCTGACATTACTGCAATTAAGGGATGAAAAAATAGCCACATTTCAGGACATAACAAAGTATACCATCTGGGCTTGCCAGCTATAAATATTAAATATGGCAAGAGAAAGGACAAACAAAGCTAATATAAGCATTGAGTAATTTTGCAAATTCATAAAGAATCAAAGGAAATCAAAGAATCATTATAGTTTCTAAATGCTTCTAAGGGTAATTTGTTGATAAAAAAGAGTTGGCATCACTTCATAATTTACAAAAGAAGACCGAAGACAGATGTCAGAAGCAGATGCACACTTCCTAGAAGGGGGAAGAAGGAATGCTGGAGCAAATTGGGATCCTTTGAAAAACAGTCCAAATCAACCACAAGAAAATAAAGACTGAAAACGCATGAGCTTCTTAGAGTTGGTTTAATCATCTCTTCCAATTGATACAAATCACTAAACCATTGCCTCTCAAGTGTGCAAGTGTGAAATGAAATTGTCAAGTCATTGGTAGCCTACTCTTCTCAGATCATTATGCCACATGCCCCCCCCCCAAAAGGAATTAAGGAGGCTGACTAACTTCAGAGACTTCAATCCTAATACATTCTGCAAAGCGTATCGTTGTTTACAAAGGACAGCCTGTTGATACTTTCCACCAACCATCTATCACTGAACATGACTATCCATTTATCTAAAGATGTTTGAGAACTCATTTTAATTTGTAATCTCAGACAAGCTACAAATGAAGTTTCCTTACAGATTTGATATGTTAAGATGATCCCTGATTCCAAATAAGAACTTTTTTTTTCATATATGAGCACATACTGCATTATTTATTTCATTGAAGAAATGGAAACTCTATTTGCCTCAGTATCTCCTGAGAACATCAAAATGAGCAGAGAACTATATTGCATTTTATTTCCCTTGACTATGTCTCACATATCTGTTTTCTAAATGCATAATACATATATTGATTTTGTAGTTAGATTCATAAAAACTTATACATGTATATATGTTCATAACATATCTGAAAAATTATGTTTGTGACAGTACCTAAGATGCAGTAGTTAAGTTTATGAAAATTTAATCCTTTAAAGGAAATACTTTAAATATCTTCAAATTTTTTTTGTTCTTATTTCCTCATCTTCTACCTCATACTCAAAAACAATAGGAAAAAATTGTATAGTTGTTAATATTGATCACAAAGGCCTTTACCCTTCACTATTGGCTCTAGTAATCTTCATCTTTCATGGTCAGCTGTTCAAGTCTCATCTAGTATACTTAGCATTTTTTTTTGGATAAACGAGTTTAGACAAATCTTTAACCCCTTTGAACTTTCAAAATAATTAATGCCAATTTTATTTCTCATTAAGCTACTATGATGAAGAAAAATAGTTTAAAAGCAAGCAATGAATCAAATAGAGTAGTTTATTCCATTTATCAATGGTGTTTTACTGCAAACTATTGTATAGATCTATGCATATTTGAAGGATATTGTAAGTTATGCTTCATGGAAACTTGAATAATGTATAAAAATTTATCTACACTATAGATAGGTAGAGATATATTGGTAAGTGTATAACAATTTTTATAAGCAATTATATTTTTGGATGCTACTTCTAAGATATAAAATTAGCCTAAGTACCAAGTTTGCAAGTACTTAGTTGAGGTAATTCCTGTGCAGTGCATTTTTGGATTTTTGCATAAAATGACATGGCATAAGATCCAGCAAATGCATATGGTTGAGTCTAAATTAATCATGAAAATGTAAAGGCTAATAGATATCATCAGTAGGTTTGCATGTGTCTATATATAAACAACGCCATGTTTGGTCTCTTAATTACAAATACCTTCTCATTTAGTCTATCAATTATATCTGATTGGATGACAAAATTTGAATTCTCCTGGCTTTTATATAGGTAAAATTGTACTGTACATATACTGACACATATCATATTGAAATGAATGAAAGTAGATCATGTCAAACTTTTTATTTCTGATGATATTTTTCTACATTTTTCTAGACATAATGCACATATTTACATATTTAGCAACACACAATAGTCGTGGATACACATATATGACCTTTTGCGTTTCACCCCTAACTGAAGTTTTCTTTTTTACATTAATGTGTTGTCCAGTATTTTAAAATAACACTTAAACAATCTTTTAAAATGGAAAATGGTCAAATTGACAAGATTGACACACTGACAATCTGTGTCGTAGATGCATAGAGATAATTAGTAGTGAATACTATAAGTTTCTCATTGAGACTTTTATCTGGCTAATTCAAGCATGTCTCATTTGGTGAAGTACAAGTGTTTGTAAATGGCTGTTTTGGTTTTTCTTTGTTTCAATTTTTGTGTGTTTATTTGTTTCTTTGCATTTTTCTTTTTTTAGCAGATGTAAAACTTAGCTTTATAAATTGGGATTCAGAGGTGTTGTAAGAAGTGAGGAGACTCACATTACTTTTAAGTCAATTGTCTTCCTGGACATTTGAATGTGTTAAGTTTCACTGAGTGCTGCATCATAAATCATGGAGTATAAGGGTAACCATCAATTGAGGAGATATATTTGGTATTTAATCTCCATCTTGAATTTAAAGAATACTATGGCAACTCGAGTTACAAAAACAAATATTTTGTCTAAGGAAAGTAGTGATAAGTTTATTGACTGATAAGTCTTTATTGATTGCCTCAAAATATCTGTCATAAAATACACTAAATATGACATCAATAGTTTTTATTCCTTTTTCTACAACTGTTTTTTCTTTTTTTATTGTATATTTTATTTACATTTCAGATGCTATCCCTTTACCCTATTTCTACCCCCTCTGCCCATGAACGCTCTATCCCATGCCTCCTCCTACTACTTGTATGAGGATGTGCCCCCCCCCACACCTCTACTGCCACCTTCCACCCTCGAATTCCACCCCACAAGGCATCCAGCATTCATGGGACCAAGAATCTCCTTTCCCACCTATGCCCAACAAGGTCATCCTCCACTATATATACAAGCAGGAGCCATGGGTTCCTCCCTATGTGTTCCCAGGCTGGTGATTTAGACCCTGAGAGCTCTGGTTGGTTGGTATTGTTGCTCTCCTCATGGGGCCGCAAACTCTTTCAGCTCCTTCAGTTCCTTCTCTCTAATTCCTCCATTGGGACCCCTGAATATGTCAGACTATGGCAGACCTCTAAGGAGACAGCTATATCAGGCTCCTGTCAGCATGCACTTACTGATATCCACATCAGCATCTACCTTTGGTGACTGCACATGGCATGGATACCCAGGTGGAATGGTCTCCAGAAGGCCCTTCCTTGAGTTTCTGTTCCGCACTTTGTCTCTATATTTGCTCCCTTGAGTATTTTGTTACTCCTTCTAAGAAAAACTGAAGCACCCACACTTGGTCGTCCTTCTTCATGAGCTTCATGTGGTCTGTGAGTTAAATCTTGAGTATTGCAAGCTTCTGGGCTAATATCCAATTATCAGTGAGTGAATACCACATGTGTTCTTTTGTGACTGGGTTATCTCACTCAGGATGATATTTTCTAGTTCCAACCGTTTACCTAAGAATTTATCGAATTCATTGTTTATAATACCTGAGTAATACTGCAATGTGTAAATGTACCACATTTTTTTTTTTTATCCATTCCTCTGTTGAAGGTCATCTGGGTTCTTCCCAGCTTCTGGCTATTATAAATAAGGCTGGATGAACATAATGAAGGATATGTCCTTGTTATATGTTGGAACATTTTCTGAGTGTAGGCCCAGGAGTCGTATAGCTGGGTCCTCAGGTAATAGTATGTCCAATTTTCTGAGGAAGCACCAGACTGATTTTCAGAGTGGTTGCACCATCTTGCAATCCCACGAACAACAGAGGAGTGTTCCTCTTTCTCCACATCCTTTCCAGGATCTGCTATCACCTGACTTTTTGATCTTAGCCATTCTGATTGCTGTGAGGTGGAATCTCAGGGTTGTTTTGATTTGCATTTCCCTGATGACTAAGGTTGTTGAACATTTTTTTAGGTGCTTCTCAGCCATTCAAGTTTCCTCAGTTGAGAATTCTTTGTTTAGTTCTGTACTCCATTTTTAATACTGTTATTTGGTTGTCTAGAGTCTAATTTCTTGAGTTCTTTGTACATATTGGATATTAGCCCTCTATCGGTTGTGGGATTGGTAAAGACATTTTCCCAATCTGTTGGTTACTGTTTTGTCCTATTGATAGTGTCCTTTGCCTTACAGAAGCTTTCCAGTTTTATGAGGTCCCATTTGTCTATTCTTGATCTTAGAGCATAAGCCATTGGTGTTCTGTTCAGGAACTTTTTCCCTGTGCCCAAATTTTCAAGGTTCTTCCCCACCTTCCCTTCTATTAATTTCAGTGTATCTGGTTTTATGTGAAAGTCCTTTATCTACATGGACTTGAGCTTTGTACAAGGAGATAAGAATGGATCTATTTGGTTTCTTCTACATGCTGACCTCCAATTGAACCAGTGTCACTTGTTGAAAATGCTGTCTTTTTTCCACTGGACACTTTCAGCTCCTCTGTCAAATATCCAGTGACCATAGGTGTGTGGGTTCATTTCTGGGTCTTCAATTCTATTCTATTGATCTTTCTGGCTGTCTCTGTACCAATACCATGCAGTTTTTTATCATTCTTGCTCTGTAGTATAACTTGAGATCAGGGATGCGATTCCTCCAGAAGTTCTTTTATTGTTGAGAATAGTTTTTGCTATCCTGGGTTTTTTATTATTCCAAATGAATTTAAGAATTTCTATTTCTAACTCTGTGAAGAATTGAGTTGGGATTTTAATGGGTATTGCATTGAATCTGTAGATTGCTTTTAGCAAGATGGCCATTTTAGTATATTAATCTTGCCGATCCATGATCATGGAAGATCTTTCCATTTCCTGAGATCTTCTTCGATTTCTTTCTTCAGAGACTTGAAGTTCTTGCCATACAGATCTTTCACTTGCTTGGTTAGATTAACATCAAGATATTTTATACTATTTGTTACTATTGTGTTTCATTTCCCTAATTTCATTTTCAACCTGTTTACCGTACAAGTAGAGGAAGGCTACTGATTTGTTTGAATTGATTTTATAACCTGCCACATTGCTGAAGTTGTTTATCAGGTTTAGGAGTTCTCTGGTGGAAGTTTTAGGGTCACTTATATATACTATCATATCATCTGCAAATAGTGATATTTAGACTTCTTCCTTTCCTATTTGTATCCCTTTGACTTCTTTTTGTTGTCTAATTGCTCTAGCTAAGACTTCCAGTACTATACTGAATAGGTAGGAGAGAGTGGGCAGCCTTGTCTAGTCCTGATTTTAGTGGGATTGCTTCAAGTTTCTCTCCATTTAGTTTGATGTTGGCTACTGGTTTGCTGTATATTGCTTTTACTATGTTTAGGTATGAGCCTTGAATTCCTTTTCTTTCCAAGACTTTTACCATGAAGGGATGTTGAATTTTGTCAAATGCTTTCTCAGCATCTAGTGAGATGATCATGTGGTTTTTTTCTTTGAGTTTGTTTATATAGTGGATTACATTGATGGATTTCCGAATATTGAACCATCCCTGCATTCCTGGGATAAAGCCCACTTGATCATGATGGATGATTGTTTTGTTGTGTTCTTGGATTCAGTTTGCTAGAATTTTATTGAGTATTTTTGCATTGATATTCATAAGGAAGACTGATCTGAAGTTCTCTTTCTTTGTTGGGTCTTTGTCAGGTTTAGGTATGAGCATGATTGTGGCTTCATAGAGCAAATTGTGTAATGTTCCTTCTGTTTCTATTTTGTGGAATTGTTTGAAGAGAATTCGTATTGGGTTTCCTTGCAGATCTGATAGAATTATGCACTAAAACAATCTGGTCCTGTGCTTTTTTTGGTGGGAGACTTTTAATGACTGTTGCTATTTCTTTAGGGGTTATAAGACTGTTTAGATGGTTTATCTGCTCCTTTTATATACTTGTTTTAGGTATCTGGAATACAATGAGGTAAAATACGCTTTTTGTGAGAGAAATATGCATACCAACTTCATAAACTATTAGCTTATAGAGCTGTGGGCTAGGGAAATTGTAACAGTACAAAAAACTACAGATCTAATAGTGGAGAACTAAGAGTTACTCATTCAATTCTTTGGTATATATAAGATAATGTTCTGAGTAACATTTTATACTTTTGTCTTTTACTATATTTATTATTTAAAATAATTTTACTTCCTAAATGTTCATCTGGTTTTTGTATATTTTGTTAATAAACTCATTAAAATCAACATTAAATTAATAATGTACTATAATGTAAATATCTAAAACCTACTAAGTTTTCAACATCCATTATGTAATTAAAATAATTTGTTGTTGTTATTCTTATGAATGGACTTCATTAACTTTCCCAAACTAATAATCATTACAATATTTAGATAATTATAACAATGAAGAACAATAATGATGTTAGTAGTGCTGAAAATTTAGTCCCAGTATGTATTTCTTTAAATATAAGAAGAAAAGATTATACAACCTTCTGATTCTTTCAGTAATATTGTACTTACATTTCTTTTGTTATAGGTAAGAATACACTTTTATTTGTTTATAGTAACTAGCATTTATTTGTAAGAATTTCTGTATTAGAATTATAAAAAACTCAATCGTTGGTGGAATGAAAATTGTTAGGTAAGTAGATCACAGATTTAAGAGTATTGACAGGCCAGGCGGTGGTAGCGCATGCCTTTAATTCCAGCCCTTGGGAGGCAGAGGCAGGCAGATTTCTGAGTTGGAGGCCAGCCTGGTCTACAGAGTGAGTTCCAGGACAGCCTGGGCTACACAGAGAAACCCTGTCTCAAAACACCAAAAAAGAAAAGAAAAGAAAAAAAAAAAGAGTACTGACAGGTGGTAGATAAATGACTGATAATAGATAATATATAAATAGATAGATGTTAGGGAGATAGATAAATGATATATAACTAGATAATTGATACATACATATGCATAGATAATAGTGTGAACATATTTTAGGTGTGTTGTCTTTGAATGTAGCCAAAAATCCACAACACAATTCCCAGTGATGAAGCTAAATTAGAACCCTCAAATGTCCTGAACATTATTATGTCACTCAAAGCAGCATTCCAGCTAAGTCTGAAGAGAGACTATGTCCTATATTTGAAAGTGTGAATTTCACACCCCAGGATTTAAAGGAACACTGGATATGAAAGGAGGTTTTTGAAGAATGTGTATAGGAATGGATATCTGAGCAGCATGTCCATCAACGATAAATTCTGTCTGGATCTTTGGAAGAATGAAATCACAACCAACAACAAATTAACAAATTCAAGTGTATATATAGAATTTCTAAATATCAAGTCATTTAAGAATATCAGCAGGATATTTAGAACCTTAAAACTCAGAAATAAAGAGATAGAGTCTATTTGTGATTTGAATTGGGACATTTCCATTTCTTCTTTCTAAATCTCAATCTGCATGTTACACTTCCATCCCTTCTCCATCTCTCCCTCTAAATGTGTTCTCTCCACACCACTTCCCTGCTGAGACATACTACAACATACTCATTGTATTAGTTCTTTGTTCTTTCCTCAGAAAGAACAGACAAAATGATCAGTAATGAAGGGTTTTGTTAAGTTTAATGAATGCAAGTGAATATAATATGCTACTAAAAATAGAAAAATTCTCACTGAAAGAAAAACAGAGGGAGTACAGAAGAGAGACCTGCAGAGGGATGAAGGCTCAGTGTTGCATGGGACTTGCAGGTGACACAAAACTAATCTCAACTACAGCCGTGACTTTTGCTAATTTATATAAATGTGCCAGCTGTTTAGTATCAATGACATATTTGCTTTTCAAATATATTTGCCGTCACTTTTTATTGTCAATTTAACACAAACTAGTTATTATAGAAGACAAAAAAAAAAAAACATGATATCTCAATATGTTTGACACATAAGCAACCCTGTTGAACATGTTCTTAATTAGTGAATGAAGTGGATAGGCCCAGACAATTGAGTGAAGTCAAAATTCTTGATACATGTTCCTGAGTCATATTAAAATGCAGGATGAGTAAGGTCTGGGGAGCAAACAATTAAGCAGCACTCCTCAGGGTCTCCGCAGCAGTTCCTAACTCCAGGATTCTTGAATCTCATGCCTAACTTCCTTTAACAGTGGCCTGTGCTTTGACATAGTGTTTTATAACAGCAATAGAAACCCTAACAACAACAACCAAACAAAAAACAAAACAAAACAAAAAAAACAAAAAACAAAAACCTTGACTATTTTATATTTACCAAAATACTCAAGGTGAAATTTATTTGGGGGAAAAATATGTAGTGAATTTAAATAATAAAAATACATCACAGGTTAGGTTAGGACTTTTCAAACCACATTTCCTGGATGTTTTGTTTCAGGAAATTTTTAGAATTAACATTTTCTTAGATTGATCAATTTCTTCTATCCTATCTTCTATGCCTGAGATTCTCTCTTCCAATGCTTGTATTCTGTTGATGATGCTTGTGTCTGTTGTTCCTGTACTCTTTCCTAGATTTTCCATTTTCAGGATTCTTTCAGATGGTGTTTTCTTCATTTCTTCTATTTCCATTTTCAAGTTTTGAACGGTTGTCTTCATTTCCTTCACCTGTTTAATTGTATGTTCCTCTATTGTTTTAAGGAATTTATTACTTTCCTCTTTAAAGGACTATACCTATTTGATAGTATTTTCCTGTATTTCTCAGAGGAATTTACATATTTTCTTTTTAAAGGCATCTATCATCTTTATAAGGCTGAATTTAAGGTAATTTTCTTGTACTTTGGTTATGTTAGGATATCCAGGACTTTTTGTAGTGGGATAGCTTTGGTCTAAAGGTACCATATTGGCGTACTTTTGCGGATTAGCCTTTAGCCATCAGATTTTGATTGGGCATTCTTGATATAGCAGGTATCATGAAGGTGGGCCTAATCTGGATATTCCCCAGTGCAGCCTTGAGTTGGATGTTCTTGGTGTAGAAGTCCTGGATATTCCTTGTGCAGTGGGCCTGTTGGAGCCCAGTGGTCAGACAATGAAGTTTGAGGGACAACACACAGCTAGCTCAGGGAGGCTGGGCCTTTTAAAACTTAAATAAACATGCCTACTTCTAAGCACAAGATCAAGAAGCTTGTATATCCAGTTTTCATTGTGGTTCCCCTCAATAGTTTACTGGAGATGATCACCGTAATTTTACCTGACTCCCCTTGCTGGTCAGAAAGAAGGAGAAGGAGGAAAGAGGAAACCACATTATTATTCTATAAGAATTAATTCCAATTATTAGAATTATGTCTTCTTTAGAGCTTCTAAACCTAATTCCGACATGGTTCCATCATATGGATAATAGAGCACACACAAACACACATACACAGAAACACACACACAGACATACACAGACAAACACACACATACACACACACACAAACAGAACACACACATAGACACAGATACACATGTTCTTACAATGACAGGTATTCATTTGTCTGAACTTTCCCTGTCCTTCTCCCTTTCCGTTTCCATATCCCTCTTCCTATGAAGGAACTTCTCTACCCAGATAAACACCTTTAAGTGGTGCTTTCCAATGTCGCTACTACAAATTTTTCCCTGATAGATGTCTTATGTAATGGAAAGATTATAAAGAGATTTTTCTTTTTACTCTTTATATTTTTGAGTATAGGAATGTCCCAACAAGAGGGTTATAAATATTTTGGCAGTTTTGGCTTTGTAAATTGGCATTTAATTTTGTTTAATTGTCAAGTAAAACTTAAAGTTCATTCTTAACTTCAATTTAGGAAAGTAGGGAAAAATAAAAATGACATAGATTAAATTTTAATGATACAACTTTATATAGAAACAATCTGGGGTCTTTTAAATTTTCCATGAGGAGTTTTCAAATCAAATAAAAATTACACAATTATGGACTGCAGAAAGGTATGTTGCATGAATGAGTGTTCACAAGAAAGGCTATTATAAACTTATATTTATTGACTTTAACATACTTACTGAAAGTTTGACTATATGTCCCTCCTTTTATAATCAAGGCTATGGAGCCAAGCAGCCTAGGGTCAAAATATACACACACACACACACACACACACACAATATATATATATATATATATATATATATATATATATATATATATTCTATGAACATAAAAAAAGCAAGTTATTTTATTGTAGTTCCAATATTTAGATTTAAAACAAAGAAAAAAGAGTCTATTTCTCATATAGTTCTTGTAGAGAAATGAATTAATCTGTGTGATGGTTATTTTTGGATGTCAACTTGAACACATCTGAACTTTACTAAATTCCAAATAGCTAGAGATACCTCTGAGATATTTTTTCCTTAATTAAATCATTTGAATTGGGAAAAGTCTCTTTTATTCCAAATATTTCAAAGTGGGAGGATTCCCTTTAACCCACCACATGCCTTCTGCTGAAAGATATATAAATGGGAATCTTGCTGGTTTTGCCTATTGGCTCCTTTTTCTCATGGGCCAGTGCATTCCATCACTGGCATTAGCACCTATTTCTTCAGGATTTTGGTGTATACTGAAGACCAGATGAGAGATCCACACTCATAGACTGAACAACTACTCGAATTGACTGTGAGATGGCAACCAACCCCCTCTCTTGATGCCCTGTCTTCCTGCTGGAGGTGGCCTCTATAAGTTCCCACTCCCTACTGCTGGGCGTTTCAGCTAAGGCCCTTCCCTTTGTGTCCTGTGAGGACTTTTGCAAACATAGTATGCATTTTACTATAAAGGTTTTATAGAGAAATAGAACTGATAGATTTTATATAACATATATATATATATATATATATATATATATATATATATATACACATACATGTCCAAATGTATGGGTCTTTATTAGAATAACTTACAACCTGTGGCCTAGGTCTTTCAATAAATGTTGTCTACCACCTTAAGATAGAGGAATCGAGTAATTGTGAAATGAGACTTGAAATTCCATCACCTCTTATAGAAATTTTCTCCAAACTCAAACAACAATTTTCTATGATAGAATCTTTATTAATTATTCAATCATTTTATTGGATCAACTAATTTTGTGTCATGAAATAAATATTTTCTAGAGATTTTATATAACTTAAGTCACAAAATCAATCTTGCTAAGGAAACTCGCCTTATTTTGCATTCTTTTTGGAATCTAACTTCTTGAGTTCTTAATATAGTTTGGGTATTAGCCCTCTGTCAGATGTAGGATTAAGTGAAGACCTTTTCCCAATCTGTCAGTTGCCATTTTGTCCTTTTGACAGTGTCCTTTGCCTTACAGAAGCTTTTCAGTTACAAGATGTCTCATTTATCAATTGTTGATCTTAGAGCATGAGCCATCAAAGTTTCCCCTTTGCTAATGTGTTCAAGGCAATTTCCAACTTTCTCCTCCATTGGATTCAGTGTATCTTGTATTATGGTAAGATCCATGATCCACTTTGACTTACGACTTGTGCAGGGTAATAAATATAGATCAATTAACATTCTACTAAATGCAGACCACCAGCTAGACTGGCACCATTTGTTGAAGATGCTTTCTCTTTTCCATTGTATGGTTTACTTCTTTGTCAAAGATCAAGTTTTCTGAAATTTTTCGACCCAAACTGTTGCTGTCTGAAAGAAATTCAGGGACAAAAATTGAGGAGAGACTAAAAGAATGCCCAACCAGTAAATGGCCCAACTTGGGTTCCATTCCATTGGCGGGCACCAAATCCTGAGACAACTACTGGTGTTATTCTGTACTTGTGGACAGGAGCCTAGAATGGCTGTCCTGTGAGAGGCTCTACCAGTAGCTGACTGAGACAGATGCAGATACAGCCAAGCATTTGACTGAGGTTGGGAACCCTATGGAAGTGTTAGGAGAATGGTTGAAGGGTTTGAAGGGGATATCAACCCCATAAGATAAGCAACAGTGTCAACTAACCTGTATCCACAGGAGCTCCCATAGACACAGGCACCCACCAAAGAGCACACACAGGCTGGTGTAAGGCACTTGGCAAATATGTAGCAGAGAACTGGCTTGTCTGGCCTCAGTGGGAAAGGATGGCACCTAAACTTGTAGATACTTGATGCCCCAGAGAAGAGGGATGCATGGAGGGGGAAACACTCTCAAAGCCAAAGGGCAGAAGTTTGGCGGAAGAACTCTGAGAGAAAAGATGTGGGTGGTAACGCTGCGAAGTAAATAAAAAAATAATTTATCAAAATTTCGTATTTAAAGAGGAGTCCAAAATTTAAGGGATTGAAAGAGCTGTCCTATCATGAACTGCATCAATATTCACATTGCCTTTCTATAAGTGAAAACTTCCATAAAGGTGAATGTTCCAATAAATATTGAGTATCATCACTACTCATAATAGTGTAAAAGTGAAGATTGACTCATATTATTATAACATCAATATCTTTGAAATACACACACACACACATATATATAAAATATAATAGTATATATAACATAAATAGCATTATAGTATCATATTATATTTTCACTGTTTTAAAAATGTTCCATTCTAACTTTTCTTTCCTTATACTCAACATCCCAAAGTGGATGCTCACAGTCAACCATTGGACTGAGTGTAGTGTCCCCAATGGAGAAATTAGAGAAAAGACTGAAAGAGCTGAAGGGGTTTGCTATTCCATAGGAAGAACAACAATATTAACCAACCAGGCCCCCTCCCCAGTGCTCCCAGGGACTAAACCACCAACCGAAGAGTAAACATGGAGTGATCCATGGCTCCAGCTGTTTATGTAGCAGAGGATGGCCTTGTCTGGCACAAATGGAAAAAGAGGTCCTTGGTCCTGTGTAGGCTCCATGGCCCTGTGTAGGGGAATGCCAGGGCAGGGAGGCAGAAGTAGGTGGGTAGGTGAAGGTACACCTTCATAGAAGCAGGGGGAGGGGTGGGGAGGATGGGATAAGGGTTTGGTTTTCCAAAGGGGAAACCACGAAAAAGGATAACATTTTAAATGTAAATAAAGAAAATATCCAATAAAAGAAAAGAAATATAGCTCTATATACCTTCATTATGGATTGTCAAAATCCACTGAAAGACTTACACATAATAAATCTAAGGAAAATACTACCATGCAATGTTTTGGCTTCTAGACATAATTTTCAAACTTAAGACTTAGTTATATTCTTACTTAAAATATAATTATTCCTTTGTAAAGAAAATTATCTAAAACAACTTTAAATGTACTTGTCTTTTCTTAGCCTTGCATGTTGCAAAGCAGGGCATCAAATCTGCAGGAATAAGAGTTACAGATGATTATAATCCACTAACACAAGTGCTGGAAAATAAACTCAAGTCTAGTGCAAGACTGGTAAACACACTTCACTAGTGAGTCATATTGTCATTTCATTGTCAAAGCTTCTCATAAAACGTTGAACATAAACTGAGGATCTTTGCTGTCATCGTAAGTTTGTCATCACTTTAAATTCCAAACAGGTCAAACACATTTAACCTGTTGTACTACAAATAAAGGGAGCTATATCTGCTTTCTTTTTTTGTGCAGTGTTTACTTGATATTGTATTTTCAAAGAGTGAATGATATTTTCTCATAGCATGCACTTTCCTTCTTAAGGACAAGAAGGCAATGGTTTTATCAATTATAGTTAAGCATTTTCCCATGTCTCCATTTACATTTTAATTCTGATACCCTTTTCTGAAAAAACAGTATTAATTTATTTGATGTACTTCCACATTCAATAGCCAATTGATATACCTGTTACTAATTTTCTATTACACCAAAACTGAATTTATAAATGAAATACGAATTCAGTAAAACTTTGCACTTTTCTGTGTGTTCATGAATGGAATTAAATCTATACAGGGTGCAATCTTTGACAGACTATGCAGTGAAGTGATTTGCTAATGACCAAAATACACATTTGTTATTTATCTACTTAATGATATTTTTCTGGACAGAAGCAGTTAATCTTATGTGTGATATAATTATTAACAAACAATACACCATTACAATTGAAATGTGATTCACATTAGTGAGAGACTAGAATTACTTAACCAAACAGTGATGCCTGAACCTCATGGGTATTAGAACATTGTAAAGTCAGGATGTGAGTATCTAACTAAACCACTTGAAGTCTCTATGAGGATTTTAGAAAATTCATTTGCATAATAATGAGAAGCACAGCTGTATATTAATTTTGTTTTTTTCTTTGATAGTGATTTCATTCTCAGATGAAGTAGAAATTAAGAATTAAATCCTAAATCTCTCTGAAGAATTCCACCATGCATGATTAGAAAGTAAATTTATTCAACATAATTAAGTTGACTGTTATTTCCCTATAAATTAAATATTAAATAATCAATACAAATACTATTTCATGATTAAAATCATGAATGACTTTAAAAGACTAGTCTACTATTTTAGTTTTTTCATGGAATCAATATAATATTTTATACTACTCTAGAATGGGCTACAAATTATTTCATCTATTCTTTGAAGATTATCTTTCCTGTTTACCTACATTTTATGAGGTTACTAAAGAATTGTATGAAGTACAGTTTAAGGTAATTTGGTGTACACAAAATAGCTAAACAAGCACTTGCTGCTCTGGCCAGATGATGAAAGTTAAATTCAAGTAATACTTAACAGTGAAAGGAGAGCAGCAGAGCTCCAGTGTTGTCCTTTGCTCTCCACATGTTCTATATATCATATGTATACATTCATACAGTTGATAGACACTAACACAAATACTAAACAATAATAATAATAACAAACTAAATAAATATCAACATATTTTGAAAAATTAATGTTATAACTTTCAATTTCAGATTCAATACAAATTATAGTTTCAACAAAAAGACCCACTTACAATCAAGTTCAAAAGTAACACTAAGACTGAAGAAAAGAAACTATGATTTCTATCAATATATTTGTTCATAATTACATATTTTTAATTATTTAATTCCTGTATATGCAAAATCACCTGAATTTTAATCTCTCTCTACTGGTTCGTCTTGTTTCTGGTAATGAAAGCTGGTAGGGGCCAATGAGAAGATTCAGTGACTACAAGTGCTCGTTGCCAAACCTGATGTGTGTTCAATCACTAGGATCTATATAGTAACAGGAAAGAACCAAGAACTAAAACTTGTTCTCTGACATTACAAGCAAACTATAGAAATACTATCTACATACCTGTCATCTACCTATCCATCTATTTATTATCTTATCTATCATCTATCAATCTGTTATATATCCATAATCTATCTATCTCTATTTACCTATTTATTTATCTGTTTCTTAAATAAGATATAATGTAGACTAACTTTGTTTTCAACAAGTCAAATATTCAAGTCACCAAGCTAGGTAGAAAAATATGAACACGAATATCTGTTCTGTCTGCACCAAGCTTCCCAGGAGTAATTACAGTAGTACGCAACCATTAACTGTTTTATATGATCATAGCCATAAAACAAGGCTTGTGAGGTTAGATAGGCACTTTACCAGCTGAACAATGATTCATAATAGGGGGTGACATGACATGTATTGAATGATATTTTTGATGGCCATAAACATGTGTTGAGCTTTGAAACATTTTTCCTGGATCTATGAGTATTTTAAAAACCAATAGTGTCATAATTCTTACAATGTATAATCTGTGCCCAAGAAAAAGTAAGTATAATGTCTTAAATGCCCTGTGCTGACGAGTGGGTTCCTAGGAAAATATTTCAGTTTTACCAAGGCTAGACAGAAGGTTTTATGTTTATCCCAAAACAATTGTGTGTGTATTCACTTTCTAATTAATAAGATAGAGAAAATTTTATGAAACCAAATCAGAAAATTGATGAGAGTAAGATATATTTATTTACTTTATAAAGAAACACAATTTTTCCACTGCATCTGATTTGAAATTAGCTTCAGATTTCAACAAAGCTAGGAAAGCAAAAGAACAAGCAAAATAAAGGTTGGAAAGAAAGAGACAGAAATTGAGAGAAATAGAGAAAGAGACAGAGTGTGTTAAGATGCAGTATCAGTTCAGAATTCCAAAACTAACTTCTCAGTTCAAAGAAGATTTATTAGCCTGACAGAGTAAAAAGGTAGACAATAAGAAACAAAGAGGAGATGCCTGTCCCTCCACCTTCATTAGACTTGCAGATCCTGAGCCATACATGTAAATGTCCCTTCCTCTTCCAACCTTCTCGGATCACTGAGCCCTCTGTGCCAAGCCAAGCTTCCCTGAGCAGCAGCCTGCTATCCCAGAGTAACCTCCATTGTCCCAACACCTCTCCTTTACCTTAATCAAACCTGTGACTGTTGAAGCATACAGATAAGATTCCCTTTCCCAATCCATCTTTCCTGATCTTTGAGCCCTCTTGGCCAAGTCAAGCTGCCCTGACCAGGTTGCTATCCCAGGGGGATATCCATTGTCCTGCCATCTTTCTGCCCATCTTCATTGGACCTGTAGATCCAGAACCATATAGACATGCATGTCCCGAACCCTACAGCTCAAGGATACCATCTGAGGTCTGCCACACCAGGACCATCAAGGTTCACTAACAGCTTAATATCTATTACAAGAACATTCAGGGACCAAAACCATCCAGATGGCTAAAGGCATTCAAAATAACACAATCAATAAAAGCCAGGGCAACATAACACCTCTAAAGCATAGCTACCCCACTACAGCAAGCTGTGGATATCCTCACACCTGAAGCACAAGAAAATGACCTTAAAACCAGTCTTATAATGATGTTATGGGGTTTTAAAGAGGAAATAAATAAATCACTTAAAGAAATACAGGAACATACAATCTAATAGAGATCTTTAAAGAAGAAACCAACAAATCCCTTAAATACATACAGGAAAATACAATTAATCAAATGAAGGAAACTGCAGGAGACCTGTAAATGGAAATAGAAACAATATAGAAATTTACCAGCCTGAGTAGTTACAGACCTTGTAAATAGGTAGCCTAGGCAGACAGTACCAACTTAGATAAGGACAAGTGAATCATAGGCAGAGTCATAGTGACCTGTCCCCTGAACCTTCACCCAGCGATACCCTGTTCTGAAAGGTATCTGTACTCCCTCCTCCCCCCCCTCCCCGAACACCTATGCTCCGGTGTCATCCCCTTCCCCACATCCTGCCCTTTTGTGATTATAACCCCTGTGTGAATAAATAAATTATGATTTGATTTAAATAATTAAATAAATTTAAATAAAAGAATGTACTCAGAAACTTAAAAGGCGAAAAAAAAAAAAAAAAAAAAAAAAGAGAAACTTCTGGAGATAAAAAACTTAGAGAAGAGAACAAGAACAACAGATGCAAGCATCACCAACAGAATACAGGAGATGGGAGAAAGAATCACAGGCATAGAAGATACAATAGAAGAAGTTGATACATATGTCAAAAAATTTAAAGCTAATGTATTCCTGACACAAAACAAGCATGAAATCTGTGATACCATGAGAAGACCTAACGTAAGAAAACCAGGAATATAAGAAGGTAAAGAGTTCCAACTCCAAGACCCAGAAAATTTTCTTATCAAATCACAGAAGAAAACTTTTAAATCTAGAGAAAGAGATGCCTATAAACATACAAAAAGTTTCCAGAACACCAATTAGACTGGACCGGAAATGAAAATCCTCCCTTCACATAATAATCAAAACATAGAATCTACAGAACAAAGAATGAATATTAAAAGTAGCAAGGAAAAAAGACCAGGTAACATAAAAGACAGACACTGCCAAACTCATTTTCAGTCACCCTGATAAAAATTGATGCAAAATTATTCAATAAAACCTTTCAAGCTGAATCCGGGAACACATCAAATACATCATCTATCACAATCAAGTAGGCTTCATCCCAGAGATGGATTGATGGTCCAATATCTAAAAATTCATCAACATAATCTACCAAATAAGCAAACTGAAAGCAAAATATCACATGATTATCTCATTAGATGCTTTAAAACTTTGACAAAATCCAACACTCCTTATATTTCTGCTTATGACCCAACCTTTTTATGACTGAGCCATTTCTCCAACTCAGGCTAGAAAGTGTAATCTGGAACTTCAGCTAAGTGTCTCAACCATTTCCTCTCTGCTAGCACCTGTAGTGAGCTCTTGATTTGATGCTATCTCTATCTGTTTCTGTTTGGTTATTTTGCATGAAAGCTTCACCCAAGGAGGTATTTTGCTCTGCCTAGAACTCTCTACTGAAAAGTATAGCTTATTGACTAAAAAGAACTCCATCAGTTGAATTCTATTGGAATGTATTAGTCCCAGTTTTCATAATATTCTTTCTACTGTTACTTGTCGATGTACTTAGAAAGTTCAACTGAGGGAACCCATCCCTCTGCCTGGGACTTTTCTCTATTAGACACTTTAAAAAGGCTTCTAGAAATATCTGCTGGCAATTTTAGTGCTATAGTTGATGATGTTTTACTATCAAGGTATCTATTTACTTTTGTATCTATCTTTTGTTATCTTTTCCTTTGACTTGCTCTGTATATGAGTTCACTCAACTCATTCAAAAAACAATTCCAAACCCCCTTCATGTTAAAGGCATTAGAGAAATCAATGTTATATAACACATAGCTAAACATAAACAGCAAGCCTATAGCCATCATCAAACTAAATGGAGAGAAAGTATTTCCACTTGCATCAGGGACAAGACAAGGCTGCCCACTATCTCCCTATTTATTGAATATAGTATTTGAAGTTCTAACCAAAGCAGTAAGACAATTAAAGAAGATCAAGGGGATACAAATTGGAACAGAATAGTTAATATATCAATATTTGTGGATGATATAATAATATATATAATTGACCCCCCAAAAAATCTACCAGACAGTTCCTACAGCTGATAAATACATTCAGCAAAGTGGCTAGGCACAAAATTAACTCGAAGAAATCACTAACCCTTTTTTTATAAATATGATAATCAGGACAAGAATGAAATTAATGAAGCCAGTCAAGTGGTTCCTCAGAAAATTGGATATAGTATTACCAGAAGACTCAACTATACCAGTCCTGGGCATATACCCAAAAGATGCTCCAACATATAACAAGGACACATATTCCACTATGTTCCTAGCAGCCTTATTTATAACAGCCAGAAGCTGGAAAGAACCAAATGTCCTTCAACAGAGTAATGGATACAGAAAATGTGGTACATTTACACAATGGAGTACTATTCAGCTATTAAAAACAGTGACTTCAGGAAATTCTTAGACAAATGGATAGAACTAGAAAATATCATCCTGAGTGAGGTAACACAATCACAAAAGAACACATTGATAAGTGGATATTAGCCCAAAAGCTCAGAATACCGAATGTACAATTCATAGACCACATGAAGCTCAAGAAGAAGGAAGACCAAAGTGTGGATGCTTAGGTCCTTCTTAGAAAGGTGCACAAAATATTCAAGGGAGGAAATATGAAGACAAAGTGTGAAGCAGAGACTGAAGGAAAGATAACCCAGAGACTGTCCCACTTGGGGATCCATCCCATAAACAGTCACCAAACCCAGATACTATTGTAGATGCTAAGAAGTTCATGCTAACAGGAGCCTGATACAGCTGTCTCCTGAGAGGCTCTGCCAGAGCTTGACAAATCCTGAGGGGATACTAGCAGCCAATCATTGAACTGAGCATGGCTCCCCAGTGGAGGAATTATACAAAGGACTGGAGGAGCTGTATGGGTTTGCAACCCCATAGGAAGAACAACAACCAGACCTCCCAGAACTCCTAGGGACTAAACTACCAACCAATGAGTACACATAGAGGGACAAATGGCTCCAGCTGCATATAGCATATAGCTGCATATGGCCTTGTTGGACCTTGGTCCTGTATAGGCTTGATGCTCCAGTGTAGGGGAATGCCACGATGGGGAGGAGGGAATGGGTGGGTGGGTTGTGAGAAACACCCTCTTAGAAACAGGGGGAGGGGGAATGGGATGGTGGTTTGATAAGGGGAAACTGTGGAAGGGGTAACATTTGAAATGCAAATAAATAAAATATCCTAAAATATTTAATTAAAAATGGGGAGGGACTGAGGGACAGAGGGAAGGAGGGACCTGGGAGGGAACGTGGACAGGGGTGGGAGGAAGAGGGGAACCTGATCTGGTATTGGGTGAGGGAAAAGGATTGAAGCCCTGAGGGCCAGCAGAAAGAATGGAAACAGGCAACCTAGGGAGGTAGGAGGTTGGAGGGACCCTCCAGAATGCAACAGAGACCTGGCAGATGAGAGAATCTCAGGATTCAAAGCGAAGGACCTTAGATAAAATGCCCAACAGTAGGGAGAAGGAACTTACAACCCACCTTCAGCAGAAAGTCAGGACATCAAGTTAGGGAAGGGGTGCCATCCTACAGTCAAAACTCTAATCCATAATTGTTCCTGTTTGAAGGAACCATAAAGATGAAAATGGAGAGAAGCCTGAGGAAAAGAAGTTCCAGCGACAGGCCCAAAGTGGGATCCAGCTCAAGGGGAGGTCCTAAGGCCTGACACTATTGCTGAGGCTATGGAACGCTCACAAGAACAGACCTATCATGACTGCCCTCCAGAAGACCCAACAAGCAGCTGAAAGAGTGTAGATATTTGCACCCAACCAATGGACAGTCTCGTGAAGTCAGGGGGGTGGATTTGAGTTATGGTATGTGGAAGAGTCGGAGGGTGGACAGTGGTGCGGGATAAAATCTGGAGGATACATTAATTAATTAATTAATTAATTAAAGAATAAAAATAAAATATAAAAATAGCCATTAGAGGCAGATGGAGGTAGGAATTTGGAGGGGATGAACATGATGGGAAAGGGGGTTCTGGATCAGGTGTGGGAAAGGACAGGAGTGATGGCTCGATGGCAATTAAAATTGAATGGAAATCTGCAACTTGTGGGTGTGAGGAGGTAGGAGGACATCCCCAGGAGGAAACAAAGATCAGGGATAAGGGAGGCAGCCAAGAGTCAATGGGAATTACCTTAGCTTTGGGTCACAAGTTTACCTCTTATAGCCAGGCAGGGACTCCAGTGGATCAATAAAGACACCGACCCAATCACAATTCTTTCCACCTAAAATATATCTTGTCTACAAGAAGTGCAGGCACTGGTGTTACAGCAGAGACTGAGAGAATAGCCAAAAATTGGTCCAACTTGAGACCCATCCCATGGGCAGACACCAATCCCAGACTCTATTATTGATACTCTTTTGTGCTTGCAGCTAGGACCATGTTGTCTCCTTAAAGACTCAACCCAGCAGCTCACACAGACAGATTCAGACACCCACATCCCAACAGTGGATGGAGCTTGGAGACTTTTATGGAAGAATAGGAAGAAGGATTGCAGGAATCAAAGGGAATAGGAACTCCAAAGGAAGGCCAACAAAGTCAACTAACTTGAACCCTTGGTGCTCATAGAATCTGAACCACCAACCAAGGAACATATACAGGATGTACCTAGGCATCCCTGAACATATGTAGCAGATGTGCAGCTTGATATTCATGTGGGTCCTGAACAATTGAAATGGGAGCTAGCTGTTGCCTGTCTGTGGTGTATGTTCTTCTAGCTGTGCTGCTTTGTCTTGCTTCAGTGGGAAAGCACATGCCTAGCCTCATAGAGAATTTATTTGCCAAGGTGGGGGGATACCCAGTGGGCCCAGACCCACTCAGAAGAGAAGCAGAGGAGGGTATAGGGGAAGGATTTTGGGAGGAGCAATAACATGATGTATCGTATATATGTAAAAAATAAAATTAAATTAAAAAGATAATTCAATGAAAAATATATATTAAACACATTTATTTTATAAAATTAATTATAATAAAATGCATATCTTGGAAAAAATCAACAAAGACATAAGATAGAGGGGAAGGAAATCCGAGGGGAAGAGTTATTTGTCCTGGAGGATAAAGGATTGCCTCTAGATAGAGAAGAGACAGACATGGCACACAGGAAAATGACAGGTAACAATGATAAAAGGGAAAAAGTCCATGTTATCATGAGGTGTTGAATTCTAATTGGGCATGGTAATTAGGTGATTCTAGAATCTTTTGATTACTGTACTTCAATAATTTTATAACTAGATATTTATTAGTAGTCAGCCTCAAAAGGCAGAAGTGATCAAGTAAGAGAATAGACCACTGGAGCTAGCTTTTTAATGTAATCTAATGGTTTTTAGCAGAGGGAAAGACAGGACAGACTTGACAGAGTCATGTTTGTGAACTGACAAGAGTCTCTTAAGAGATAGGGTGGGAGGGGAATCCACAAAATGTTTCTCTTCCATTTACACTCAAAAGAAAGGACTATTCATACCAGCATACTGCCCATAGAGTGCACAGATAGGTGTCTATTTTATATCTTCCTCACAGGCAAAAGCCAGAGCAGCATGGTTTAGTAGTTTTGTTTAATACCATGCTGTTTACTTTGTGATATAGAAGGTACCCTGTGTACTTGAAGCTTCTCAGTAAGCAAAGCTCAGCATGATTTCCTACAGAGTTTTACTTTCATGTTGCAAAAGCAAATTCAAAGATGGTTTCCACAAAGCAAATAAGCACTGAGTCACAGAACTTAGAAAAAAAGACTCAGAAAGAATGCCATCTCTTCAGGATACAGTACATCAATGGTTATATGTGAGCTGCCTAGATGTAGAGCTGATATTGCCATTCTGAAAGAGACTCGACAACTCAGGGAGTACACGGGAAAGAGCTGTAAGATAGCATTCGTTCTGGGAAAGTCTTTGGAATTCATGTGACAATAGGAATCTGTCTTGTCCCCAGCTGTCTTCAATCCTACACACCATCAAATGGCAGCAGCATTCATTCACATAATTTGATCTTTATAATGTGTTTATCTCTCACTTGAAATTGGAGTTTTATTTGAAGGAATTCTCTTGTGTTCCAGGAACTTTATTCTTTTGAATTCTGAATCATACTTACTCTGTTACAACAATAGCTGGTTTGTTGTGAGAAACTTTACATGGGGAAAGTTGATGCTAAATACTATATAAACAGTATTTGTAGAATATTAATCACTTCTCCAAAAGATAGTGTATTATTTACTTCTAAAATAAAAGGGAATGTGTAAAATTTAAGAAGAATATGATCATAAGCCTATTCAAAATATAACCTGTGTTAGAAATTTTTCCTAAACTCCAAAATTCATCCTCAGCAAATAGTAATATTGCCTCCTTTTATGAATTTAATATTTATGCTTTATCTTAAGAAACACCAATATTATGGATACTTATTTAAAGAGTTTATTGGAAGTCATTGTTATTGGCAGATTGCCACAAAAGATATCAATGATTACATTGATTAAAAATATACTACAGTAATAAATTAATCATGAGTTTGGAACCATTAATCAGATAAGCAATATTTGACTACCAGTTATTTGCAAAGAAATATTTAAATATCTCACAGTTGAAACTAAATGTAGTGTGCCATTTATGTATCATGTTGCAGTGACAAAAGTGATCAAAAAAGACAATCAAAGAAGACTCTGTTTTGACACTGAGTACCAAAGTATTACCCAGCATGACAGGGGAGTCATGGTAACAATACTTTGGGTCACTTTGTCTACATTCCATCTGCAGCTGGGAAACACAGAGATTAATACTGTTGCACATATTATTTCTGCTTTGTTCAATAATGGGACCCTACTCTGTAATACTGTCATTCGAATTAGGTTAGGTCTTTTTACTTCAACTAATATAATCTCCCAACTTCCTCACTGATAAGTTCAGATATTTTTCTTCTATCTTATTCTAGATCCAGTCAAGTTTGCATTCAATATTAAACATCACTTGGCAGGTTCACAACTAAGTATATAATTTGTAAGCTATAACCTTCCAGCAATTTATTGTCCATACGTCTATAATGAAAATTACATTCCATGTAACTCCACCAGTTCCTATATTATTTCTAAACAGCCTAACATTGCTTAAATTTCAATTTGAACTAGACTGTACATAGACTTTTCTGCTCTGAGACTGCATCCAAAGAATACAGGAAGAGGGAAGGGGAAAGTAGGGAAAGGGCAGAAGAGGAAGGAGAGAGAGAGAGGGAGAGAGAAGAAGAGAAGAGAAGAAAGAAAGAAAGAGAAGAAGAAAGAAAGAAAGAAAGAAAGAAAGAAAGAAGGAGATAAGGAGAAAGGGGAAATTGGAGGGAGGAGAAATGGGGAAGAGGGGCGAGGGAGAGGAGATAGAGGAGATAGAGGGGGAAGAGAGAGATGGAGAAAGACAGACAGACATACAGAGAGACAGACATACATACAGAGAGAGGGAGACAGAGATGAGAAGAAAAGCAGAAAAATAAACTCATCACTAAAACTACATTGCTTTGTAATTGATATATTACAGTGTTCCAAATTTTAATGTCCACATCAGGGATCTTTCTTGGTCTAAGAATGAAAGCAGATTGGAAGAATAATAAAGAATAAAAATGAAGATTAATTTTGTTTTCAATAGAAAATAGATGTGATTTTTATTTGTAATATCTCCCCAAATTAAAAACATTAGTTTATTCCTAAGTGTTGATCCTGATAGCTCTACATTATGATTTTCAAATGTGTGTGTGCATATGAATACAAACACACACACACACACACACACACACACACACACACACACACACACATTTCATTGGCTATTCTCTTGGTTCCTTTTAATTTCTGCATAAAATTATGGGAAATGTATTATTGGCATAGCTTGCACTTGGCACTATAATACAAATTAAATATTAAATTGTGGATCGGACATCCACATAATCATAAAATAACATCAGTCAATCCTTCACTCCACCAATCTGTTCTTATTTTTTACTAATAAAACTGTCACCCTGAATCTCAATGGAGCCACTATAAGTAGTCTGCCCTAACCAAAAGATGCCATCTGTCTCAGAATTAGTCAAAAGTAGTGTGAGAAACTGAGACATATGTATAACAACATCTTCTCTGGGATGTTATTAATTTTATTCAAAACCACTTTGATTTTGCTTAATAAATCACATAGAACATACAATTTCAATAGTTAAAAATTTTAACTTTCTAAATTTTGGAATTACATTTAAACAAAGATATACTAGTAACAATTCATCTTTCAATGTTTTATAATTGGTCTTCACTCTTAAAATATGAAACTGTAGAAGTGAAGCAAGCTACCACAGAATTATTATTATTTATTTGACAATGTTAGGGAAATTAGTAATATTTATTGGCCATACTTATCTATTCAGTTCATGAATTGTTTATAAAATTGGTTAAATCAGGAATGTACTATCAACATGTTATGTTAGAAATTTAGTAAAATCATGGCTATATAATTTTTCACTTTTAAAATAATTAAATTTTTTAAATTACTAAATGCTTTATGTATTTGGTAAATGTTGCCTTCATTTCTACTAAAGTTTTCTTATTTCGTCTTGCATTGATAGATCTGAAAGTGGTAATGACAACTTCATAGAAAGACCAACAGTGTCAACTAACCTGGACCCCTGGGAGTGCCCAGAGACTAAGCCACTCATCAAAAAGCAGATAGAGACTGGTCCCTGGACCCTGACACTTATGTAGCAAAGAATTGCCTTGTCTAATGGGATCTCATAAAACTGCAAAGCTTCTGTAAAGCAAAGGACACTGTAAATAGGACAAAGAGGGAACCAACAGATTGGGAAAAGATCTTCACCAGCCTTACATCTGATAGACGGCTAATATCCAAGGTATACAAAGAACGGAAGAAACCAGATTCCAGACAATCAAATAACCCTATTAACAAATGGAGTACAGAGCTGAACAAAGAACTCTCAACTGAGGAAACTCGAATGGTTGAGAAGCATCTAAAGAAGTGTTCAGCATCCCTAGTCATCAGGGAAATGCAAATGAAAACAACACTGAGATTCCACCTCACACCAGTCAGAATGGCTAAGATCCAAAACACAGGTGACAGCAGATGTTGGCGAAGATGTGGAGAAAGAGGAACACTCCTCCATTGTTGTGGGATTGCAAGCTGTACAACCACTATGGAAAGCAGTCTGGCGATACCTCAGAAAATTGAACATAGTGTTACCTGAGGACCCAGCTATACCACTCCTGGACATATACCCAGAAGATATTTCAACATACAACAGGGCCACATGCTCCACTATGTTCATAGCGGCCTTATTTATAATAACCAGGAGCTGGAAAGAACCCAGATGTCCTTCAACAGAAGAATGGATACAGAAAATGTGGTACATTTACACAATGGAGTACTACTCAGCTATTAAAAACAATGAGTTCATGAAATTCTTAGACAAATGGATGGAGCTAGAAAATATCATCCCGAGTGAGATGACCCAATCATAAAAGAACACACATGGTATGCACTCACTGATAAGCGGATATTAGCCCAAAAGCACACAATACCTAAGACGCAATGCATAGATCTCATGAAACTCAAGAAGAAGGAGGAAGACCAAAGTGTGAGTGCTTTTGTCCTTTTTAGAATGAGTATCAAAAGATTCAACCAGAGCTCCCAGAATCTAAACCTCCAGCCTGAGAACAGGTAAAAAGGAAACACCTGTGATTTCTGCTGGTAGAAGCTCTAATCCTGATGCTGGCCTCCAGACTTATAATTCTCAGAACTTTGAGGGGCCATTGACAAGGACATCAAACAGCTAGAATTGACATCACTAATCTGAAGAAATCTCTTGTTTCTATGTCTGAATTGATCTCCAAAAACTGCAAAGGATTTATTGGACTTGATTTATTCTTCTACAATAGAAAAGACTGTGCACAGCTCCTGACTGTGTACAGCCCTTAAAGAAGAATGTTGCCTTACTTAGACAAGACAGGGATGGTTAAAGAGAACATGAAAAAGGTCAGAGAATGCCCAGAGAAATGACAGAGAGAGAAAGAGAAAGAGGAATATGAGAGCTGGTACAAGGACTGGTTTTTAACCTCTCTATGGTTGTCAACCCCACTTCCTCCCATCTTGGGACCATTAACTGGGTTATCTCTGCTGATTTCTTTTAGTCCCGGGCCTTAAATAGGCTGACTAACTTTGTGATACAACAGATAGATAATTCGGTAGCAAAACCTATTCAGATACATTATCATAAGTTAGTTATGGAGGATCAGAGACTCAAGATGAGGTTGTTACTTTATCCAGGGTGTTCCTCAAACCCATCTCCACCCAACCTAAAAGAGGGGACTTCCACCCCTAGACCAAGCAGAGAGGGGCTACCCAGAACCCTCTCTGTCTGGCAATCTGAATTCTTGCTTAGGCTGTGAGGCTAAGCACTGCAAGGGAATATAAATAAAAGTTTAAAATATCAAAAAAAAAAATTAAAAAAAAAAAAAAAGAATTGCCTTGTCTGGCCTGAGTGGGGGAGGATATCCCTAATCCTGTAGAGTCTTGAGGCCTCAGGGAAGAGGAATTCTAGGGGGTGAAGTAGGGTGCAGTGGGGAATCAGTGGGGGATGTGTGGAGAGCATCCTCTCAGAGGAAAGGGGGAGGGGAGATGAGGTGAAAAACACTGGGTGGGGGAACAGGGAGGAGGGCAACATTTGGAATGTAAATAAATTAAATAATTAACATAAGAAAAAGAAAATAGATACAGATTTCAGTTGTGATTTCACAACTATTAGAATTTCCTCCTCATTTGATCCCAATCCACATCCTCTTGGTAGGTTGTTCTGTTCTGTTCAGTTTTAATGAATATGTAGTGTCTTCTCTATCACTTCTTAATAGTTTGGTGAATATATTTTGTTAGATATTAAAATGGATATACAAAATTGCTTCTTAATACATATATATTAATAAGCAATTTTTTTTAGAATCTGTATTTCAGTTCTTTTATGTTCTTTTCTCTGAAATGATGTCTATCCTTGATGCTAATACATCTTTCTTGGGTGTAATAAAAAGTGTATCCTGAGTTTGCATCCATTCTGTTAGCTTGTGTCATTTATTACAAAATTGAAACAATCAGTGATGAGAGCTATATATTAGTTGTGTTTGTTAATTCTTGTTATTTTGTTGTTGTAGTGGTAGTGGTGGTAGTGGTGGTGGTGGTGGTGGTGTGTATCTGTGTGTGTGTCAATGTCTCCTCTCTTGAATTATTTGTCAGGAACTATTAATTTATTGTGTTTATCTGTATGATCATATTATTAACTCCTTTACATGGGAGGTCTTATTTTCTTCATATATTGTGATTAAAAGTTTTGATGGGTAGCTCAGAGGAATGTCTCAAAGCCCACACTCCACAGTGACTTGCTTCCTGTAATAAGGCCATACCTCCTAATAGTGCCATTTCCTGGGTCAAGCATATTCAATGTAACACACATACTTTCTTAACAACTCTATACTATCTTAATTTAGGTAGTTCAATATTAAGTTGAAGAGTATTAGTAGAGGACCTCTCACTTCAATATTTGGTCTCCACATAGACTCACACAGGCAGATACACCCATTCCAACATATGTAAACACATGCATACACACACACACACACACACACCTTAATATCTTATAATATTTATAGTTATTATGTCTATCCAAACATTGTTTTATATATTAATAATTTGTCCTATATATTAGCTCCTTTGTCTCTTATCCAATCTTGCAACAATGCTTACCCTTCACAGATCAGTAACTTCATGTGATCATGTGAGTTTGTCCATGTGATCATAATGGTGGTTTACAGAGTTTCACTTCATCATATCTTTGAGGAAAGATTTTTATGTTTTGCCTACATTTTTTTTTTACCTGATCTGTTGTCTGTGTTAGAATAACTACAGTCCTATTATGCTGCCCTATAAAGCATGACATCATGACTAAAGAGAAACAAACCTTGGATTGTGAACACTAGAGAGTCATTTGATCGAGCTGCCAAAGAACGCGATAAATTCCAGAGATGGACAGCCATGTCCTATTATTTGCTAGGTAACTAGATACTACTTAAAGGGGAAAGGATGATGTTAGATGGTGGTACAGTGGATAAAGTTACTGCCTCATAAGTATAAGGTCATTTAATACCTAACACCCGCATAAAACAAGGGGATTGATAGTATACACTTGGAAGTGGAATGCTAAAATGGTAAGTGTGAGAGCCAAACCTCAGGGCAGCTCTGGTTAGTCAGGTTAGGCAGTTTGTTTAACTCCATGTTCAATGTGAGACTCTGTCTCAAATAAGTTGTAGATAAATATTTAGACATAGGTATATGTATCCACACCCATCTATACAAATACACACACACACACACACAAAAACACACCGAAGATGACTATAAATTCCTTAAAGACAAATGACAATAATTTCTTAGAATTAATGGACATTTTAAACATTATTTGCATAATTGCAACATTAGCCAAATTAATTAAAGTATTAAACATGTACATTATGAACCCTTCAAATTTTTTATAAACTAAGATAATCACAACAGATGAAACAATTATAAAAATTAGTATAAATACCTGTACTGAATTTTATAGTTTGAAGGCTATTTGTAGTTATAGGAGTAGCTCATTAGTAGATTCTTATCTAACCTGTGCATATTGCTAAATTTGATATCTTGTGATTCAAAAAAATAATCTACTAAACAAATAATAAATCATGATTTTTTAACCTTTTAACTAAGCATAAAATTCATTGAATTATATTCACGATCATTTTAGGCTTTGAGAAGCCATGTAATTAAGGAATGTTAAATTTGGGATTGATGTTCTATGTAAGTAGTAATAATCTAAATCTCACTTACTAGTACTTATATTTTCATTTGTTTGCTAGTATTGGAAGTGAACACACATATACTTTTAATATTTTACTACTGAGTATTTTTTGGATTATTTATCTTTTGAACAATTTCATATCTTAAAATTTATTTTATTGTTTTTAGAAATTAATATGCACATGTCTCATTATTTGGTATTGTGTGAATAAAAGAAAATGGACAAAAGCAACTTATAAAAGAAGGATTTATCTGGACTTCCAGTTCCTCAAAGGTAAGAACTCATCTTGCCAGGAAAATACAACAGCAAGCAGTAGGCGTGCTGGCTGGAGCAGACACCTGATAGCTCACACCTCTACCCACTACCATGAAATAGAAAGAACAAACTAGAAGTTGGATGAAACTATAAAACACTCAACGAGCATCCCTGTGACCTCTGGCTTTCAGCAAGGCTTCACTTTTCAATCTCCGAAAATAACACAGCAATCAGTGGACCATGTGTTCAATACCTGAGCCTATGGAGATTTATCACTAAAGTCATCACAGTATGTGTCTGAGTGTGGACATGTGCAGGTGAAAACAGGTGCCCAGTAAGTCCACATGAAGGTGTCAGTTCCCCTGTACCTGGAGATACATGCAGTTAGGAGCCAATTACATGATGTACCTGCTTGAAACGTATTTGTACAAGCCTTCTCTGGAACTGTAAATACACTGGTTAAATAACCAGTGATCTATTTCTCTATGTGTCTCCTGCTGTTTTCTCTACAGCATTTGAAATCAATTTTTCCTTCTATCTAGCCACATCTCTGAGAGCCATTTGTAGCCAGTCTTTGATAATTTGTTCCACTATTACTTCTTTCTTTCATTCTTTTCCACCCTCTTTATTCCACCCTTTCAACCACTTAACACTAGATTAAAAAAAAAGAAAAAAAAAGGTAGACAGAAAGAAAAGAGATCCCTGAATAAAGTCAAGGGTCAGAAAGGGTGGGGCAAATTAAATATGAGATTTCTGCCTGCTCAACAGGGCATAGCTTTCTTCAGGGAAAGTTTGGTCTTCCTACTCAGGACATCTAATGTCTTGTTTCTTCTTTAAGAACAGCTACTTCAAAAATCATGACCAACAACCAACCACAATCTGATGTTCTGAGAGACCTCCAGAATTCCAAATGGAACACAATTTCAGCAGCTGTCAAAATCATAGATCTCTTAGAAAAAGAGACACATCATATGTAGCTCTTGAGCATAGCCCCAGGTTCCCATAAAACAACAGGAATTCCTATTTCTGTTTTGTTTGGCGTTATTATTTTTAAAGAAACCAAAATTCTTGCATCCCTAAATTTCGTTTTACTAAAGCAGGTAGGCATTAAATAAATAATTGTATAAATGAAGAATTTCAGTCTTAACAAATGCTTCAAAATCCAGTAACTGTGGACACTAGAAATTAGAATGTTCTGTCTTAGAGAAAAGATAGATTTCAGACAACAGGCAGTCATACTCTAAAATTAATTACTCATTTAATTTAGATTGATTTACCCTAATTTGTATTTCTATATTACACTGTATAAAGACCTGAACAAACTATTTAAATAATCCCAAGCTTCTTATAAAGCACTCAGTCATTCTTACCTCAATTTATTTTATTCTTTCTAGTAGGATGCCTGGTTTTCTGTATTAAAAACAAAATCAAACCAGCAGCAACAGCAACAAAAAAAAAAATAACAAAACCAACAAAGTAGAGATGGTAAAATTAAATTTCATTAAACAAGATGTATAAATAATAAGAAAAATATATTTGTCAGAGACTGTTTCCCAAAGTCATATTGAGAGCTAAGGCAAAAAGATGGATATATGATTATCTCACTGGCATCTTTAGTTTGACACTCTGCTTTTAAATGTTTTTTTGCATTAATTTTGATTTTTCTCCTTCATTTTCATCATCATGTTCTTCCTTCTCCTCTTCCTCCTCCACTTCCTCTCCCTCTTCTTTCTTCTCTTCTTTATCTCATTTTCTCTCCTGATTCTCCTTCTATATCTCCTTACATTTTTTCTTCTAGTTCCTTGATTATGATTTTTCAGTCCTATTTACATTTAGTGCCTAAAGTAATATAATAGTTATTTGATCATATTGATGCATATGTGTGAAGGATAAAAAGGACAATAATATTACTCTGGATGAGAATTTTCATTGAATAATTATAATTGAATTATCTATATAGTCAATGTTAAATGCTAAAATAGCAACAGAGACATAGAGAAGGAAGAAACAAGAAGTTGTGATGGGTAATGAAACATGTAGATTCTTATGGCATTTTGCCTTTGTGATCATTGTAGGCAGAAGATGGCTGGAGGAATAGGGGCTATTGGTTTGACTTTAGATTATTATTTACTTACTTATCTTATTTTTGACGCAAACTTACAACCTAACATTCTCAACCTTCTCTTTCTAAATAGAGAATCCAGAATATAGTCTTAATTCTTTGGGGATATTTTAAATTTAATTTAATTTTTTAAATAAAATAGATTTTTATTTCACATAATAATTTCTGGGGAGTTGACAATAGATCATTAAATAAGTACTTTAAAACATAAATGAAATTATATCTAAGTTTGATGAAACTACATCTGTACAGTGATATCTTCCATATCTGTACAGTGATATTTAGAACAAAAAAATTCTCTTTTGGTGAACAGTCCTGAAATTAGGTAGTTATAACTCTTTCACTTCTAGTGATATTTGCTTAAACATTAAGAAAATTTTTGTATGCTTTAGGAATTAGTTTTGTTTGCTTCAGTAATATAGGATATGTAGTCCCATGACCAAGTAGCCTATTTTGTGATCTGTTGTCTAGGAAAGATTACAGTAGATGAAGTAAGAACTAGAAAAGAACAATGCACTCAAATCCATGTTTATTTTGAATTGGAAATCATTGTGTATAAGAACTATTAAAAAATTAAAACACAATTACAAATAATAATTGTAATTGTCATGGCTTTTGTTTTTGACTCCCTAACAGCGCCTATGATAGATGATGTATGTGAAATATGATATGTTAACAACTGAATTAGAGCATCTGAAACATATGTTCGTCATTACAGGAAGATCCCAGGATGAAGAGATAGCCCTTAATGTATGTTCTCCCTATAACCATGTAGATGATGGACAATTTTGTGAGACTTAAATGCATTTAATTATATGTTAGGATATAATGAATTGAGATAATTTGGAATATACACAATGCTCAGGAGTTAAGACAAATCATATGTGTGAAGTAACTCTGTACTTCATCACGCTTCTTCTTAATATCAAATCAGATGTGTAATTGATTATTCAAACAAAAGATCATTAAACCATGAAACTGGATGAGGTTAAACATTTTTTAAAAGCTGCATATTAAAGTTAACAGGTCAAAATCAATTAGCTCTGTTATTCTGTTCATAAAATTGTTAATTCTTAATCAGAATTTATTTCAAGATTGACAGCATAATTTCAACAGTACTTAAACCTACATCAGACAATTCAGCTCTCAGACTCAGGTCTAATAGCTCATTTTCCTAAAGAAAATGAATAAAAATCTACCTTAATATTGTGAGTGAAAAATAATTTCTATCTTGAGTATATATAGTGCATGACTATATACTATATTACAAAAATGTAAATTATATCAGTAGCACTTAGAATTTTGTACAGCTTTTAAGAATTAGCAGTTCAAAATTAAGTTATTGGCATATTATTTTATCTTTGAATAATCAAGGTAAAATCCATTATAATTCCTCTTATTATTAAAATAGCTCCCTGGTAAACTTTATTTTCTATAGTAAAGAATACTTCAATGCCTTTTGAAATGCAGGCAGCCAGCTTTTATTACTCCACTAAGGAAGAACTGGCTCATCACCTTTGAATGACACAGCCTGGTTAATACCTGAGATTATTTGTAAGAGTGCAATTCTTACTACAATCAGAAAATGTCTTTCAGCATATCTGTGGTGGCTAACTTAAACCTAAAAGTTAAGTTTTGTTTTAATATAATGGATGCTCATTAGGTGTATATAAAAGATGCAAAAATACTTATCTAAATTGAATTTTGATGGACATTCTCATCATTTTAAGTCTTTTAAGAAGCAATTTTTGTCTATGGTTCACAAGAGTATATGTGCTTAGATAATGAGTATAAAATTATGCATTATTAATTGTGTTAACATTTAAAATTTTTAATATTTACAATATCCTAGGCATTTTGTATATGTGTCTTGTATGTTATTTGAAAGATTTTTTGTATTAGCAAGATTGAATGTTTGCCAAACTTAAGTCAATATTTTTTGGTTTGATATGTCTTGCCATCTAGTTCAATGCTATGTAATTTTGACTATATTTTAAACATTTAATTATTGCAAAATGCTGTAATATGATCATTGCAATTATTGAAAAAAATCACTAAGGTTATTAGATATTTGTGATAGTCTGGGCTCTTATTTAAAATGAAACATGTGTTTTTGCACACATACGTCTTTATAAATAGCTGTATTAATACATGTGGTTTTGCAATGTATAGAGAAACTAAAAACACAGGTTAATAATTTTCAAAGGCAATATCTATAAATATTAACCTAATATTATTTGAAATTTATACAATTAAAAACAAAGGTAGAGATAAAATATTAACGATTACTACTCATTTTGTATAGCTGAAATAATGTTAGTTCACAATATCAAAATAGCATTGGAAAGACATCCATTTTCTAATACATGTTTGAGTAGGAAATGTTTTGAGTTAATCTGATTGACTCTCAGGCTATTTTGAAATCATCCATGGACCTTACAAAGCCTTCTAAAGAGGATTTATTTTCAACAGCCCCTCAGGTTAAAATGGTTAACAGCTGAATTAAGTGCTGTACCTTCAGTGACCTGAAAGGGGAAGGGAAAGAGCAGAAAATGAATAATTTGACAAATGTACTCTACTCCCATTAAACCCATAAGGAAATAAATGCAGACAGTAGAATTTTAGAAGCGGAAGAGCCTTCAATAAAACTAGGACATTTTCTGCATGTCACGCTCTTTGCTACATATACTATGTCCATTATTTATGAGAATAAGGTCCATTATTTTAAATTTCACAATATCAAGTTATGTCCTTATTTGTCCCATACAATGATGAGGAAATTTTAACTACATTTTCAACTCAATTCTCTGTTGTTATATATATATATATATATTATATTATAATATTATCTGTGAGGTTGATTGTGTTTGAAATCTTATAAATATTATTATGCAAAGGAGTGGTCATAACAGTGGAAAGAAGGAAATTTAAAATTAAAATTCAGAAATATGGGCTTGTACCAAAAGGGTAAGAATGGAAATTCAGCTGCAGTCAAGGAATGTCAGGTTGGTGCTCATAATCAAATATTATGAAGAGGGTAAGCTATATATTCTACCCTATCTCATGGGAGGATGGCCCCAATTATATGTGTACAGTTTACTAACTTCAGAAACTGTGAGTAAATAAGTAAATATATCTCATACTAAATAATATTTTTTCTACTTGATACCTTGGAAATGAATATTTAATTCAACATCTACCGTAACATTTGTATAAATAGCTAGTAGACATAGTAGACATCTTTAAGCTATGTATAACAGACAAAAATAAGTTGGGGTTAATGAAGTAAGCACCATTCTTGTTGACAGTTCCTGGACAGTTATCTACCCTCTCTTATCTTTTTATAAATATTGAACAAGAAGAAGTCAATGAATACAGAGTAGGAAGAAGGTTTGTCTGCAACCTAAAAGGAATGCCTTACTGCGGTGGTTTGAATATGCTTAGTTCAGAGAGTGACACCATTAGAAAGTATGGCCTTGTTGGCGTGGGTGTGGCCTTATTTGAAGAAGTGTGCTCTGTGGGGGTGGGCAATGAAATCCCTCCTCTTAACCATGTAGGAGTCAGTCTTCTCCTGGTTGCCTTGGAAACAAGATATAGAACTCTCATCTCCTTTTCCAGCACCCTGTCTACTTGGATGCTGTCATGCTTCCCGCCTTGAAGATAATGGATTGAACTTCTAAATCTATAAGCCAGCCCCAATTATAAGTTTGCCCTTATAAGAGTTGCCTTGGTCATTTTTTCTCTTCACAGCAGTAAAACCCTAATGAAGGTACTTACCATATATTTAAATGATCCCACTATCCTTTGGGATTTCCCACCCTCTAAAATCTGAAGAAAAAGGTCCTTTGTTTTACTCATGCTCTCTAGGATATTTTGTTATTTTAGCCAAAGTTGCTGAGATCAACACGGTCAATATGTTCCAAGTCTCTATTTTCTTGCAAAATAAGTTAGACCATCTAATATTCTTTATCACTGTATATTGGACCCCCCAACCCCATTCCTTTCTGAGTGCTTCAAAGGTCACAAAATGATGAGAAGTGTTAGTTTCTCGGGTTCCTTACATCCTAAATACATATACTGAAATACAGTACATGTTTTTCCCTGTCGGGAAGGTTTGTATTATACAATCTCTTTACTTGAATGGAAGTTCCAAGTGATAAAATGAAAATTGGAAATAGGCTTTCATCACGGACCACTGCCCAGGATTGAGCAAGTCCCAATGACTTTGGACAGATATCATCATACAGTTGGTACAATAAAAAAACTGATGACAGATGTACAGTGAAGAGGTTTTGATTCTTGATTATACAGTTTGTCTATCCTAGGACCTAGATGGCCTAAAAACCTCAAGTAAAACTGTTACTTTGACTTGCACAATCCTTTATGCTGAATTAAATATTTATAGATAACATGAAGGCTTTTCTACACTTTATCATTAAAATCCATTTGCACAGTAGAACCAGACCTCACACTTTGCTGACCTCAATTCCAATGACATACTTTCATTTAGCCTTACAACCACATCTCAATGGTCCTACTCTGACCTTTGTGATCACAAAAAATATGTTCCATACTACAAAAATGAAAACCTAAGGACTTTTTTTTTCAAAAACGTTGTATTTCTTCTTCCCTCATACTCTGATTTTCACTATTACTTTGCTTAAAACATAACCACAATCTAATTATTCTTAAATTTCATTTTATATATAAGTAATTGAGGCCTTTGTTAAAACTAGAATTCAACATTTATCTTAAGATCTTTTGTCTCACATGTCCTGAGGAGTGAATAAGACTGTTAGATATCCGTCCATGCCACTATCCTTTCCAGCATACAAATATTCACTCAAAGTAAATAATAGAGAATATTAAAGCTAACAGTAGAATGAACTTAACCCTGAAGCAAGTATTTCTTCTTAGACATGATGCAGAAATCTAAATGATAATATGATAGATACATAAATTCTGCATATCAATAATATGCACTGTTGTGCTACAAATGGCTTCAGTCAAGGAAAATGAAATGAAAAAAATCTACAAATTTTGATAATTATTGCAAACCATGTATATAATAGGAAATTGATATGATACTCTAGGAAATCCGTAATAAAAATGAACTAACAGAATTTAAAGTGGGTTCACTTTCTGATTAAATATTTCTCCAAAGAAATATGTGAAAATTTAGAAGTGTAAAATACCTTGTACATTGTAAGTCCTGAAAGAAATGCAAAACAAAATTCTATTACAATATCAAATCACATTAGACTAGTCTTAAGAAAAAAAATGTTGGTGGGAATACAACTACATTTTAACCATTCTTTTAGTGGATCTAAATATTTTAGAAACATTATATCCATTCCCCCAAAGTGTGAAGTGTGAAGTTATTGAGTTACACAGTACACATTATTATCATACACAAAACAATAATAAGTCATCTCCATACAGTCTTAGCACAAATCTAAAGAGTAATGTTATCCAAAAAAAAAAAAAAAATCCAATCCATATAGTTAAGAATTAAGCAGCAATTTGAATATAATATGTTTAAAAGATTAATTGTGTTTTTCAAGAAAAATAATGTCTCAATATGTAGCAATATTAGAAAAATACACTTTAAAAATTCCAACTAGAAGTTAGGGAATTATATTTTAATTGAGTTGCTTTTAGAAAGACGTATATAAATAACCTACCATAATCTAAAATTGTTTCTGGATAGAATTTCAAAACTATTATAGTGCTTTTTTTTTTTATAATAGCTCTTCCTTTTTCTATATTTTTCCCCTTTCTTGATCTTCAATATAAAGTTTCTGCTGACCTTATACTTCTATACTACTCCTTTTTGATGTGTCAATGACATTCTTCCAAGGAAAAGACAAAATAAAGACAGATAAGACAATAGTGTCCAGTTTGTTTTTATTAAGTGGCATTTTGTGGACAATCTTATAAAATTACTGGTAAAATGGTAGCATTACAGACTGATATCTATTGCTTTTTAAACTTTTCTTTAGTTGGTAAATCAAAAGACAGTAAAGAGACTTATTATATTTCTCTCTACAGATTAATCACAATAATTTTATAATTGATCCAGGAATAACTAGACAATTCTGTGTAGTATGCCAAGCATGAAAATACAGAAAATAGTAATTACATATTTAGATTTTTTTAAAAAAAATTGTAACATTTAAGAAGGTATCTATTTATATCAACTAGAAATAGAGTACATTGCAGTACCCATGTTTAAATGAAGGAATTTTGGAAAAACAGATACTTAAGCTACGAGCATTTTACTGATGTATTATCTTCTGTGACATACTAACACCCATGTATGAGCTCTAAAATGTACACTTATTAGCTCTTAGTCATTTAGATCAGTATCCTGAAAAAAGCTAAATATGATTATCCTAAGTCTCTAAGACCAGAATTGATGCAACAGCCGATGTAGGACTCATATTAAAGGCTTTGTTTAGAAACTCCTGAGCTCATTAATTTGTTGGAAAGATCCTATTCCTTGTAATTGGCAGTTGTCGGTCCCAGTTTTCTTGTGGCCTTTGGCTTAATGTTTAAGACAACCTGCATTCTGTCTTACAAGTGCTTTGTATTATACTACCAGCTTTTCACACTCAATCTCTTTTACTTACACTATTCCCTAACGTTGAAAAGAGTCTTTGCTCTCATAGGGACTACCTCATTTTATATCATGAATAACTTCCTTTTGTAAGTCTGATTCACATATAAATAAGAATAGAATTAATGGAGAATCAGCACATAATATTGACTCGATCATACTTAAAAGAGTGGAAGACTAACATACTTCTTAAACCTTTTCTCATGCATCGGCCTGAAGTGTCAGTGTTTGGTTTGCAGGAAAGTAAAAATGAACATTTACAATGAATGGCAAATATCTCCCATGTTAGATCATTTTTTCTCAGTCACCTTTTGGAAAATGTCTTACCCATTTGATTTATTCATTAATTTCTGTTATTTCTCTAGTTGTCTCGACTTATATCATTTGACTTTCTTTTCCATCATAGAAATTATACTATTGAAAGAATCACTGTAGGTACCCACACAGGAAACTCAATAAGCCATTTTCAATTAGTTTTATTAGTTTTCGAATATTTTCCTAAACTTCGACATTTATAACCTCGTCTATGAGGAAAATGAGGAAAATTGTTCAGGTTTTATATTTTCAATTTTCCTTTTGTTCACTATTGTCTACATTTTAAACCTTATTATGTAGCAGATAATCACATGGAAGTTTAAACATTTTCAAGACTATAGAATCTTTATCTTTATTTTTTATTTATTTTTTTTTTTTTTTTTGGTTTTTCGAGACAGGGTTTTTCTGTATAGCCCTGGCTATCCTGGAACTACTCACTCTGTAGACCAGTCTGACCTTGAACTCAGAAATATGCCTGCCAATGCTCCCAAGTGCTGGGATTAAAGCGTGCGCCACCACCACCCAGCTAGAATCTTTATATTGCAGATTCATTATGCTCTCCTTTAATCTCTCTTTAATAGAACAGAAGGATAAGATTGGCCGGAGAGTTGTCCAGAGTAGCATGAACTAAGGTCTTACACGGGAGGCAGGTTTTACTGGTACTTGGTGATCTTTGTAGATGACTTGATTGTCCCAGATATGATGCAATTATTTTCCAGCTGCATGACAAGTATGCACCAGTTTGCTTAGATATAGTCTGCACTCTTAGGCTGACTGCAAGGATTCAATGGAAAATATGACATGGGAGTCAATTTAACAATTCTAATGTGACAGTGATTCCCAGAGAGCATGATCAAATTATATAACAAAGGAGTTACAGAAAATATATAAGAGTTGGTAGGCATGGTGGACAAGAGGAGAGAGTAACTACCACTAGAATCAACAAAAATTTCCAGTATTTACTCAATGAATTATGCTAGCATAAAATACAAAATTATCATTGATATATTTAACAGGTAGGGTAAATATAGAATTAATAGAACTGAGAAATAACATTGAGACAGAATCAATTTGATGGATCTTCTGAAAGAATAATTCCAAGGTACTGAGATATGAAGTTTAGGATAAAAAATTATAAATCTCAGCAATTAGCTGTCAACACTTGCCTGAAAGAGCTGTGGAGTGTATCATGCCTGTTAATTACACCTTTCTAAAAGTGGCTAGGTAAAGAATATCAGTTTAGGCTATCTCTAGCCTACATAGACATATGCAGGTGCAAGGAAAAAAGGAAAGAAAGAAAGAAAGAAAGAAAGAAAGAAAGAAAGAAAGAAAGAAAGAAAGAAAGAAAGAAAAGAAAGAGAAGAAAAGAAAGAAATAGAAGAAAGAAAGAAGAAGAGAGGAGGGAGGGAGAAGAGGAAGAAGAAAGGGGAAAAAAAAGGGAAAGAAGAAAGTGAAAAATAAAAAGAAAGAAAAAAGAAGAAAAAACTAACTTCTAAAAGAAACAACATTATATAAGCTATAGTTAAGATACATAGATTACAGTGTTTAAGGACAAAAACTGAAAAATATGTTTCTAGTAATTTTATTTAAAGTGTTTAAGAAAACATAAAAATCATACTTATTTCTGAGTTGGAAAGATCAGATGTAATCTAAATGAGCTTAAATTAAGTTATATCACTTGGGCTAGGAATTCTTCCCACAAGAGTCATAGATTTTCTAAGAAAAACCTCGTACCAGACTTGAAAATCTTTAATCAGGTTTTTGGCCACAGTAATTCAGGTGATTCCCAAACTCATATAAGATATATATGTCTGTTGCTTTGGTAGCCACTCAGAAACTGAAGGTAGGTCACTGCTGCTAAGGAGAGTGCAGACTCCTGGAAAAGGACATGATTATCTAGATTAAATCTTAATATTTCCTTTCTATGGCCGAGTTTTCTATTAACAGAAAGCACCATGCAAACTGCCATGAACAAAACCAATAGCCCACCTGTGATGCCTCTGAATCACATTAATGACTCACTGCCAAGATATCTGTATTTCTTTACAGTAACCAACACATATCTAAGTAATCTTAAGACAAAGAAGCAGAAGATAAAACATCCCTACTAATAGAAGCTTAACAAACTACCCAGGGCTAGTTAAATAAAGTCTCTAAGAAGAGAAAATATCTTCATGTAGTCTTGATAAACATTGTCTGGCAACACTCATAAGGACTTATCTGAGATTAGTGATTCTCTAGGTGTGGTATGTCAGATCCTAATGCTCACATTTTAATATCTCACATTTAATAAGAAAGAACTTATGCTTGATGGTGCTAACAGAATTCCTAATGAATGTCAGAGGGTCATACTGATAACTTATATCATTGTCACTAATGCATGGGACCCTTTGAATGGACACTTTGTGGATTTCTTGTTGTTTTTCCAAACAAGAGTCTTCACTTTCATTCCAAAATTTAAATATTTAAAGTGCCAAATCTGCATTAGGCACATAAGAATTCTTACATGAACTGGATGTTCATCTCTAGCAAAATTTTGTTGTTGTTTAAATGAACAAGTTTAGGTATACTCAGCTTTGTCATTAGCTTGGCAGACTTTCAAAGGCAGTGAACCAATCTCATAAATATTATCAAAAGTATATCAAAACCTTAGTATAAAAGGACTTATTGCAGGCTGGAGAGATGGCTCAGCAGTTAAGTCACTGACAGCTCTTCCAGAGATCCTGAGTTCAATTCCCAGAAACTACACGTGGCTCACATCCATTTCTAATAGGATCTATGCCTCTTATGTGTGTCTGAGGACAGTGATGCTGTATTCACATAAATATTATAAATAAAATCTAAAAAATAAACAAGAACATATTAATAGGCAAAGTATATAAAAGAGTGACTTATGGTGCAGAAGCTAAAATTATGTCACAGGTCAGGTGTTTTTCTTTGTTTTCTTTTTATTGTGCAATTTGGGCATTTCTATTTCATCTTGTTTTATTTGTTTATTTTTCTTTCTTTGTTTTTTTTTTTAACTTTTTTTGATTCTTTATAATTTTACATCATGCACCCCAATCCCACTCATCTCCATATCTGCCTTTCGATCATTGCAACCTGTCACAAAATACAGTAAAATAACAAAAAGAAAACAATATAAAGTCTTGCTGTAGAAGCTGTGATGTGTCACTCTGTGTCACACAGTGTGCCCTTTTGTCCACTAATCTTTACTTGCAATTGTTTATAAATTGTTCATTAGTCTGTTTCCAGGCCTTTGTCTTTTGCTACACACCAATACTGAATCTTTACTGGGACTCCTCTGGACTATCCTGTTGTTCTCTGTGTCCTGGAGGGACCCTGCAGCTTTGATTCGTAGAAGGAGCTCTTTTGATTGTTCTGGATACACATAGACAGGGTAGATGTTGAAATGGGACATCTCAGAGCCCTAGTTTTGGGTAGTAGCTGAGTTGTTCAGACTGGACAGCTCTCCTACACCTGTGCCACCAGAGCCACCAGTCCCTTACTGGCCTTGTGCAGGCATGGGCACTGGAGAGATGACCCTGCCCCTCTCTGCCTGAGGAAGGCTGGAGATCTGTCCATACTTTAGTGTTTAACAAAGAACGTCAGAAATTTATAAAACACATAACTTGAAAAAATACTAACACAGAAGTTAAACAGATGCCTAGGCTTCCACATTCTGTGGGTTCTAAACCAAGTACAGGTTGCAGTGAACCCCTGAGTTTGTGATTCCTTCATTTATAGAAAAATCAGTGATTAGGGTACTAAGTTAAAAACCTGAAATAATGAATATTTGTTCACTGACATTTTACTTGAATGCATGAGATTTATTCTGGTATTTAAAAGCAATTAACAATGTCTAAGTTTTTCAGTCTTTCTGTTTCATGAGATGGACCTTTATGAATTGTCATGTAGCAGAAAATTGTACCTGTGCACAAATCCTACAGTCAGCTGTGAAAAACTAACGCTTTCTTTTATAATAAGAAAACATCCCTCCATTCTTCTTTCCTAAAGTATTATCTATAAATTTTATACAAAATATAATTTACTAGACATGAAATGCCACCAACCATTATTGATAATTCAGCAAGTATTATATAGAAATCCATATGCCAAGTATGTCTGATAAACTTATATTTATTATGAGTTAACAAGGATGGTGACACCAATAGTTTAGTGAGAGGAAAGAAATAGTAAATCACCAAAAAATATACAAAAGGTATATGATCTGTTAAATAGTGTCAAGAATAATAGGGAAAGCAAACAAGGAAGGCAACTGAGCATCAGGAAAGTGGGGTGCAGTCAGAAAGAGATATAGGCGCTAAACCTCCTTTAGTATACAAAATACAAGCAAAGATTTCTGCATGTGATAAATTCAGTTGACCAGTTATCTGAAAAAAGCAAGGTCCGAATGGAGCAGAAAACTAATGCTTAACGTAATAGTATCTGGGGGTGAGGCTTTTCAAAAGTCATTGCACCATGAGCAGATAGACCTTCACTTATTGGAATAATGTGTCAGAACATCTTCCAAAGTTCCAAAAATATACTGTGAGAAGAGAATTCTGAGTACTTGAGAAAGCTCTACAAAAAACAAGATAAAAGTCTTCTGACTTCAGTTTCTTTTTTTTTTTTTTCTTTTTTTCTTTTTTTTTTTTATTGAAAAATTTTTTTTTTAATTTTTATTTTCAGCAAATCAAAAAAAATTTAAAAAGCATTCAAACAGAGTAAAATAAAAATAAACAAACAAACAAAATACCAAGGGTCAGATATACTTATACAAAATTTTTTATTTTTTACATTTCAGATGTTCTCTCCTTACCCCATTTCCCCCCTCCCTCCCAGGAACTCACTATCCCTTCCCCCCTCTTCCCGCCTCCACGTTGGTGTACCCCCACCCACCCTCCCCTGTACCTCCCTCCCTACCCTCGAGTAACCCCCCCACGAGTCCAGCCTTCATGGGTCCAAGGTATCCTTTCTCCCAGTTATATATAGCTCCCTTGCCTATATAGCTGGAGCCTTGAGTCCCTCCCAAGCACTCCCAGGCTGGTGGCTTAGACCCTGGGGGCTCTGGTTGGTTGGGATTTTTTGCTTTCCTCAGGGTGTCGCGAATCCTCTCAACTCCTTCAGCCTTCACTCTATCTTCTCCATGGGAACTCCATGCTCAGTTTAATGGTTAGCTGTGAGCATCTGCCTCTGAGTATGTCAGACTCTTGCAGGACCTCTAAGGAGACGCTATATCAGGCTCCTGTCAGCGTGTACAATCCTGCCATCCACATCAACCTCTACCTTTGGTGACTGCACATAGGATGGATATCTAGGTGGAATAGTCTGTAGACGGTCCCTCCTTCAGTTTCTGTCCTGCACTGTGTCCCATATTTGCACCCTTGAGTATTTTGTTACTCCCTTCTAAGAAGGACTGAAGGCTCCCCTATTTGGTCATCATTCTTCATGAGCTTTATGTGGTCTGTGAGTTGAATCTTGGGTATTCAGGCTTCTGGGCTAAAATCCAATAATCAGTAGTGAATACAATGTATGTTCTTTTGTGATTTGGGTTACTTCACTCAGGATGATATTTTCTAGTTCCATCCATTTAATATGAATTTATCAAATTCATTGTTTTAAATAGCTGAGTAATATTCCATTGTATAAATGTACCACATTTTTTGTACCCCATTCCTCTGTTGAAGGGCATCTGGGTTCTTTCCATTTCTGGCTATTATAAATAAGCTGCTATAAACATAGTGGAGATATTTCCTTGTTATTGTTAGGGAAAACATCTTTCTGGATATATACCCAGGATGGTATACTGGGTCCTCAGGTAGTGATATGTCCAATTTTCTGAGGAACAGCCAGACTGTTTTTCCATAGTGGTTGCACCATCTTGCAATCCCACCAACAATGGGGAGTGTTCCTCTTTCTCCACATCCTCGCCAGCATCTGCAATCACCTGAGATTTTTTATTTTTAGCCATTCTGACTGGTGTGAAGTGGAATCTCAGGGTTGTTTTGATTTGCATTTTCCCTGATGACCAAGGATGCTGAAATTTCTTTAGGTGCTTCTCGGCCATTCGGATTTCCTCAATTGAGATCTTGTTTACTCCTTACTCCATTTTTTAATAGGGTTATTTGGGTTGTCTAGAGTCTAATTTTTGAATTCTTTGTATATATTTATATTAGTCCTCATGGGATGTGGGGTTGGTAAAGACTTTTCCCAATCTGTTGGTTGCCGTTTTGTCCTATTGACATGTCCTTTGCCTTACAGAACTTTGCAATTTTATGAAGTCCCATTCGCCATCCCTGACATCAAGCTGTACACAAACCCATAGTGATAAAAAACGGCCTGGTATTGGTACAGAGACAGGCAGGAAGATCAGTGGAATAGAGTTGAAGACCAGAAATGAACCCACAGAACTAGGGTCATTTAATCTTTGACAAAGGAGCTAAAACTATCCAGTGGAACAAGACAGCATTTTTCAACAAATGGTGCTGGTTCAACTGGAGGACAACATGCAGAAGAATGAAAAATCGATCCTTTCCTATCTCCTCGTACAAAGCTCAAGTCCAAGTGGATAAAGGACCTTCACATAAAACCAGCACACTGAAACTAATAGAAGAGAACGTGGGGAAGACCCCGAATACCTAGGCACAGGGGAAAAGTTCCTGAATAGAACACCAATGGCCTATGCTCTAAGATCAAGAACTGACTTCAGTTTCTTAAAGAAAAAAATTTTTTATATGCCTCTACATACAAATTTTATTTTTGCCAAGTGCAGCTTGTCCTTGTAATTATAAAATTGGCTTAGGCAATTCTTCTTAACCCTCATAATATAAACTCTCTAATGGAGACATTTTTCCCATTTTTAGATTCTATTTTTTCCAGGTTCTTAGAGTGCTTTTAGAGTGTTAAACAAGTGTCCCTGTTTAGATATCAGAGAAATCTAATAACTTTGACCCTTCTGACTCCTACCACCCGGTATGGATAGAGGCTAGGATTGGGATGTATTATATGAGAGAAGAAAAAATTTTAAAACCATAGAGTAAAAGCTTGTCTGAATTTTATTTTGTACCATCAGTATATACATGGATACAGGCATCCGCCATCACTCTACACCCAAAAACCAAAAACTTGACCTAGGACTGGTAGTCTCCAGAATTGAGAGAAAAAATATTATGTTGTTTTTTAAATAATAGTTATGAAATCTTCACAGTAACTGAAATAGACTAAGACAGACAAATGATTAAATTGGCTTCATGCTTTGTAAAACTGAATCTACCACTTTAGAAACATCTAAGAATTTAGGGTACATGCTCAGTATGCCTGAAGCTCTGCAATGAGTCACCAGTACTTAAAACAAACCAGGACCATAAATACGCAAAATTAATTTATAATGTCAATGTAAGCAATGACTTCCCATAATAAAATATTCTTTGTTAATGTCATTACCATAACCTTTAAATAATTATGAATTCATTCAATTTGATTATATTCTACTATAAAATCTCCAGATTATATTTCTCCAGATTAGAGTTAGAGAAGTGGAATAAATTACAGCATATTTTTGCTGTTTCATTTATGATAGTGACCTTTAATGCTGACTAAAGATAATGTGCAACACTGGCCTTTAAAACTCTTTTTCTAAAGAATAGCTCAATGTATTAGCTAGTCTAGTAACATTCTGTTGTTAGCCACATACAATATAGTCTCTAATTAAGCTTAATAATGTATTTCCATAAAAAAACAAGATCACTTTAAGGAGCCATCCATCTTTTTGTAGTAGGCAGGAAATATATTTATGAATCATGATCTTTCTTCCTTGAATTCTATCTACTTATAATATTTAATAAGAAAGTCTAAAAGGAATTGAAGGTTTTTATTAGAAAATAAAAATCAGTACATATTATAATTATATTTTATGTCTACTTATCATTCTCATCCTGGTCATTATAAAACTATTTTTGAGTTGTGGATAATTGTATATTTATATTGATTAAAGAAAATAAATAAAAGTTTCAAACTGTCAACCTTCTGATTGTATAAATTTTAGTATTTTTAAATTATCAACAAGAATACAAATTTACATGCAAACAATTGTTGAGATAACATTATAAAACAATTTTTGGCTTAATGTTTTTTTTTCTCTTCCATCTAGTTTTCATTTTTATTGGTTATGTTATTTATTTACATTTCAAATGTTATCCCTTTTCTTGTTTCCCCTCTGCAACCCCCCCATCACATTTCCTCTCCTCCTGCTTCTATGGGGGTGCGCCCATCCACCCACCCTCCTCCCACTTCTCCACCCTAGCATTCCCCTACACTGGATCATCAAGCCTCCACAGGACCAAGCGGCTTCCCTCCCATTGATGCAAGATAAGCAATCCTCTGTTACATATGCAGCTGGAGTCTTGGGTCCCTCCATGTGTACTCTTTGTTTGGTGGTTTGGGCCTTGGGAGCTTTGGGAGGCCTGGTTGGTTGATATTGTTGTTCTTCCTATGGAGTTTTGATCCTCTTTCAGCTCCTTTAGTCCTTAACCTAACTCCTCTACAGGGGTCCACGAGATCAGTCCGATGGTTGGTTGCAAGCATCCTAGCATCCGCATCTCTATTGGTCAGGCTTTGGCAGAGCCTCTCAGGGGACAGCTACACCAGGCTCCTATTAGGAAGTGCTTCTTGGCATCAGCAACAGTGTCTTGGTTTTTGTATGCAGATGGGATGGATCCCTAGGTAAGTCCCTGGATAGCCCTTCCGTCAGTCTCTGCTCCACTCTTTGTCCCTGCATTTACTTTATTAAACATATATACATATACATACACATATTAACATCATCAATCATAAAATAAATCATGTGCTCCTTTATAGTGCAGAATTAGTAACATTTCTTCCACTTTTTAGTTCTATTTTAAATTTTCCATACATGTATTCAATGAAATTTGACCATTTACCCTCTGATTCACCTTCAAGTTCTCCTTGAGATTTCCCTCTCAGATGCCATTAGTTTTTTGACAATCCACTAATTTCAATTAGTCCTGCCCATATGGGCATGACTGTGAGATTGCTAACGAAAGTACGAGTAACATACCAGGGTCTATATCTTGAATAGTTAATAATTCTTCTTTCCCAGAAACAATCTTTGGCAAATGTTCCTCAGTATAATATTGGGTCTGAGATCGTCTACCACATCTGTTGAGATTTGGATTGGCTTGATCTTATGTAGGTCTTGTGTTGTGGTGTGTTTGATTGCACTGTTATTGATAACAATAAATGGAATAAGTGGGACAAAGAGAGGCAGAAAGAACAAATAACAGAAGCAAAACTTTAAAATTTACAGGCAATTGAATGTAGCAGGAAATAATATTTTTTAGTAAAATAACAGAACAATGAAGGTAAGTTTTCCAGGTTCTGTCTTATATATGTATGATAAATTTGAATATTTTGGATATATATGCTAAAATTATAGTAGCCTTAGAATTTAGAAAAATACTAAAGTACATGGGGGTTGAAAATGGGGAGAGAGAGAGAGAGAGAGAGGCTGGGAGAGAGGAGACAGAAACACAGAGAGAATATAGATGACAAAAAGAGGGAAGAAAATAATAGAATATGAAGGTTTATAGGATGGAAAATATGAGGGATAACTGAAAACCAAAGACTTTGAAAATTTTATCTAGTAGCTTTTCCAAATTAGTATAAGAAGCTTTCCAAAATATACATAAAAATATACATAAGTTAAGTTTATATGGATTTACTTATAACATGAATGGAGATAACAAATCCTGTCTCGACACCATAGGTCATTTTGTACTGGGTAGACATTTTTAGAATTTAGAATATATACATAATCTTCAGAATTTGATCAATGTCTAGGAAATGGATAGATAATATATTCCATTAAATAATGTGTTCCTCCTGAAACATCAAAAGTATTAAAAGTCATAAATATGTTGTTAAACATTTGTAAATATTTTAAGTGTTAGTGACAGTTGTAACTGTGATATTTTTTCCAAATAGAAATTTTTTCTATTTTTTCAAAATAGAAAAAAATGTAAACTTATGAAATTATATTTTGAAAAATCACGTTTTCCTTGTTATGTAAATAATTACATATCTAGTCCTTAGAAACCTTTGCTGTTTCTGGTAATTGATACAAGCACAGTTATACTTGGAAAAAAAGTCAAGGTATGTGTTACTAAGAAGGTGACTACTAAGTAAAGACAAGAGTACTTAATTATCAATTCCTTCCAAGGAGTGAAAGTTCTTGAGTTTATAAACAAACTAGTGATAGTATATAATTAAGACATCTCAGTTAAACTTTATATTCATATTTCCTTTCTTTTAGAGAGATCTTGAACTTATTCAGAAATTCCATTTTATTCACATGGTTCCTACTACTTTGTCCATCAGAAGGAATTATGTACATCCAGTTATATTTTCTTTGACCATTATTTTGGGTTCCCAGACTGAGCCATCCCCCCTCTCCTTTCCTCCCTCCCTCCCTGTTTGTTTCCTTTTTAATAGTTTGTTTATTTTACTCCTCTGTATATTCCTATTCATCCTGTCCTGTGTAGACCATGATCATCTCAACTCACAGACACTACTTCTGTCTTCCTCTGGAATAAAAATATATATTAGTATTCTCAGCACATATTATTTCTCTATTGTTCTTCCTGAACTCATTTGATTTTGGTTTTCTTCTTTTCAGTCCTTCTGTGTATATAAAAACAACTGTCTCTTAATGGCACTTTTGACCTCTTTTTTGTTATGGGCTTTTTCACCTTCTGGCATTAAGCAAAGTCATAGGACTTTTTCAAATAAAATTGGGTGAGCTTTTCTTTTCTTAATGCATTTTTAATTAACACAGAATTATGGGATTTTCCCTATTCTGTTTCTTGTTTTGACAATAGTAAATCAAAAGTAACTTGCTACACTACACACCACACACACACACACACACACACGCACACAACAAACATAATCTTTTTTTTTTTTTTTTTTTTTTTTTTGGTTTTTCGAGACAGGGTTTCTCTGTGTAGCCCTGGCTGTCCTGGAACTCACTCTTAGACCAGGCTGGCCTCGAACTCCACGAACATAATCTTAAAGGAAGTACTATCACTGACAGTGTTACCTGAAACATAGTGATATTAACAATAATCTCAGGCCTACAAAGAAGCTCCTTTTAGGTACAATAAACTCATGATTTTAAAACAATGCGCCTGAGTTTCTCACCTTGAACACTTTTAAACTAAAATATTTTGCAACATTTTTCTATTTTACTGGTAAATTTTATATTAAATAACTGCATGTATGTTGATATATTGGAAAATCTAGAAAGGACTTTAAATATAAGACTTAATTAACAAATTAACAAGCATACACAGAGAAACAACAATTTCTTTGACAAACAATATTGCTTTTATTTATTTTTTTTTGATATCATCCTTGCCCTTTACAGAACTTCCACCCAATGAATTAATTTCAATCCCATCTTTGAGGGTGATAACAGCAGGGACATCTGAGCTTCTTGGCATCTTTTGTTTCCATCTTGTGTAATGATGAATGATTAGCTTTAAATTAACTGCTTCCAAATCCACCTTAATTAAGGTTCCAAAAGATTTAAAATTTCTTTTCTGAGACTGACATCATTAAATTATATTGCCCTCATATAGAGTGATTGCATTGTGAGGTTCTTGTAGTGAAACTCCATAATTGCACTTCCAAACAGCCTGCAGTTCCTTGGTTAGGTGAGTTTTCTTCCACAGAACCTCCCAGATGCACACCAGGTCTTCACCATTCCAGATCCTAATAAATAAAACGGAGTATGTCATCTGAAGGTCAAAGTATATCTGTAGCAAATATGTACACATGTTTGTAGACAACCAAGCTTAATAAACTTCCCTTTTAATACTCCATTTGAAGGTTAGAGGATTATTTTATGTAAATTAGTGTTTTTTATTATATAAGTTCTTTATGAAAACATGCTCAGAAAATATTTGAATCACACAGGAAATTGATAAAGTTGTTAAATTATTTTCATCACAATTATGAAATGTATGATTTCTATTTCTTTTTTTTTTAATTTAATTTTTATTTTATTTTTATTTTTTTGCTTATTCACTTTATAACCGTCCCAGTCACCCCTCCCCAATCCTTCCCCATCTCTTGTTTTCTGAGTACCCCCTCCTCCTGTATCCCCCACCCTGCCACTTTAAGTCTCTGAGAGGCTAGGTGCTTCTCTCCCATTGAGCCAGGTGAGGCACCCAGCTAGAAGACCATACCCCATATACAGGCTGCATGTTTTGGATAGCCCCCACTCCAGATGTTTGAGACCTGCATGAAAACCCGTGCACAATTTACAACATATGTGCAAGGAGGCCTAGGTCCAGCCCATGGAGCTAGATCTGTGTAGACTAGGTATGCTCCACGGTTGGTGATTCAGTCTCTGAGAGCTCCAAGGGTTCAGGTTGGTTTACTCTGTTGATCTTCCTGTGCAGTTCCTATCTCCTTCAGGCCCACAATCCTTCCGCCTATTCTTCTATAAGAGTCCTCAAGCTCCATCCACTCTGAGAGGCTCTAACCAGCAGCGACTCAGCCAGATAAGATTTCTATTTCTTTTTTGTATTTCCATTAAGATTCATCCAATGGCTTTGTCTAACACAAGTAGGAGGGGAGGCCCTTGGTACTGTGGAGGTTTGATGCCCTAGTGTAATGAATCCAAATGCATGGCATAAGGTAAAAGAAAACAGATATTATTTTGCTCAGATTATTTCATCACAAAGAAAAGCAAACAAAATGAATAAGAATTGTGGCAATCTGTGTCATGAAATAAGTAACTTATTTTTAGTATTTCACCCATAGAAGAGGGCTTTCTATGAGTTCTGCCTTACTACCCAAAGGATTTTCTTTAGCTCTTATTCTGTTAAAATATGTTAAATGAGTTCTTAAGACATTTTGTATTACATATATCTCACATTTTATTGTGTTATCAGACTAATTAAATGTATTGATTTAATATTTTAGATACTTATATACAGTCAATTCTGTTAGCAAATCTGACATATTTGTCTTAGTTTTTTTAAAGTATCGATGTTTCTTTCACTTGATTTATCAAAGTATTAATGTAACAAGTTTATTTAAAATAAATTTGCCTGTACTTCACTAAATTCTAGATAGAGGGAAAATACTTCATTACAATATTGCAACTAAAAATGGCACCTGTGTTTCTAGTAGAGTCTCTGGGTAAAGGTAAAGAGATTTTGGAATATGTGATTATCAATATCTTCCTGCAGGTCATAGTAGCTTTCTCTGTGATGGCTGTTATTGTGGGGTACATTACAACAAGATACTATGACATAATAATTGCAGACTCTGGACAGAACAGGGACAGTTAACCTTTGAATTTGGGAAACTGAACAAAGAAAAGAAAATCTGGAAAATATCAGACCTTTCAAAAAAATATCAATTGTATTTTCTTTTTGAATTTATTTTTTTGTACTGCTTCTAGGAATGACATCTTTTGTTGCTTGATCATGCTTATCATGTCTTACAATCTTTTAGATACAAAAGCAAGAAAATATAAAATTAAAGTAATTTTGAAATAATCCTAAGGAACTTTTAGAGAGAGTGAAATTGTTTCTGTGTAAACTTTACAACTATCTATACAAAAGTAGTGCTCTTTTTACGTACAGCAAAAAGTATAAGAAACCAGAGAAGCAAACTCTAGAGGAAAACCCAGATACTTCAGTTTGTTATACCCTAATTTTAATGAATTTTTAAAAACATATAAAGTCTTGGTTGAAATGTAGCAAGCTCTAATTTTTTAATCAATAATATAATAAGATACCCCATACTTCTCTCCTATGTCCAGTTCAGTTTGTCTTCATGACCTTTGGTATGGGACAATCCCCTAGTATGTGGGGAACCTATAAGAGTGATATCCTAAAGAAATGTATCTATGTCACCCAACAGCCATCAATCAAAATCATTTGGAATGAGTGGTAAAAAGAAAGTTTGGAGATAGAAGGAGGAAAAATGATATAAAACAATGTATATTGTGAAATTTGAAAATCAAATCAGAAATAAACTATATGAAAATATCAGAAAATTAGATTTGCACAGAACTAGCCACACCAATATTTAATGCTTTAGTTTACAGGTTTTTGGAATTAGTACAAAATCATCAACATAACAGCAGTTAATCACAAAGAAATAGCTACAATTTCTAATTCTAAAATTTTTGAAGCAGATCACTTTTCTTAAATGTTTATTTAGGAGTTAAATTAAAAAGCACGGATACTATAGTAAATAAATGCAGGATAGGTATAGCATGAAAATTACAAACTTACCTAATAATGTAATTATAAAGGAGAGATAAAATCTATTAATCATTATAGCAATAATGATAAAAAAAATGAAATTAAGCACCACTTTTGATTTATGATAGGAATGCTTAATATAACTAGGATATGGATATATATTTGTTTGTTCCCATTAATTAATTTACAGGAAAAAAGTAAGACTAGAGATATTTTTAGGTAGATCTATTTATTTTGATGCTTCAATTTTAATTGGTCAATCTCTCAAATTTTTATTACAGTTTCCTTTCAACCATTAGATTCTTCATCATTATCCTGGATATTTTACCACCTAATTGAATCATAAAGTCCAATTTTACAGTGGTTCAATGTACATTTTTTTGCCTTCCAATTGCAATTTTATAATGTGTAAGTAAAAGCATACTTCAAATTGAAGTATGACCTCTTTCAGGTTAGCTACTGCAAGTAATGATGCTTGGAAATACAGACACATTATTAAGCAGATTTCCCAGTTAGCTTTGCAAGCATAAGGCTCAGGAATCAATACTCTATCTTAACTGCATTGTCAGCATTTTTTTATAATAGTTCAATAAATTATATAAGGTTAACAACATTTAGTACAAACAGTCTTTGTGTGACTTGATTCTGTAAATGAAGGTTAAGAGTACTTTAGCAGAGTATTAGACTAAGTTATTTTTTGACAATTTTCTTTGTTAAGTTTACAGTTGACACTGCTTTCATTTGTTCTAATATTTTTATTATGAATGTAAGTTGATGATTGTAGTGTAACATAGGCACAGACTTATGTGATAATACTGGTTTTTATGATTTTTTCATTTATTGCTGAGATTATAATATAATTATATATTTTCACTTCCTTTCCTGCATCTAAACTGTCCATATACTCCTCCTCTTTAAATTTATGTGAGCTCTTTTTTCATTGATTGTTGTTATATGTATATACATGTAAATATGTATATGTATATGATATTGTGTATCGTGTGTGTGTCTGTGTGTCTGTGTAAGTAAGTGACTGAGTAAGTAATATATCTTGTTTAGTCAATATAATGTTACTTTTACATTGTTTTCAGGGACAACCAGTTATTATTGTATAATCATTTACTGTGCTCTTCACTTTCGAGAATATCACAGTGACCAGATTTAACTATTAGCAATGGACAGAATATTTGTGATTAGGTCACTGTTTTCACATGTCTAGTTGGGGAAAAGGTGAAGAAAAAAATGATTGTTAATAATGTGCTTGTAGTTTTTGATTCTTCACAGCAGTCTTGCTCTCAGTAATTCAGTTTTTCCTGTTTGATAAAATAGTTCAAGTATTCAATTGCCCATGTCATTATATTGTTTGGAGTCTACAGTGAGTGTTGACCTTGATCAGTGTTTTTCTTGATGTCTTTTCAATAAAGGGCTCATAAGTCTTAGATACTTTAGCAACAGTGATATCTTCTTCTAAAATAGATCTGACATTGTCATTAGTCATTCAGTGTAATCTGAGCTGTTAACCTACTTTGTCTTTCACTGGACATCAAATGCTGAAGTTTACAAGGCACTTTTCCCCTGTTAATCAGATGTCTCCTTTCTATTTTGAGGAGCATCAGCTTCTGTGCTGCAGACTTAATTCTTGAATAATTAGTCACATAGTTTCCTTTCTCTCCATTTCTTCACCCTGTTTAGTCTCTACTTTGTCTCTACAATTTGAAACAAACTACTTTTTATTTCTTAGAATTCTTAATTTTTTTAATCTCATGGGAGCTCATAACATTCATATCCCAGAGATTATGGAATCTGAAAACGTCTACAACCGGCGTCCTGTACTTCAGTGTTAATTTCATTCAACATCAAAATAAAATTTCTGTTACCAGGACTGTCAGTTTATCACATTTCAATGTCAAAGACATTGTTTAATGAAATTAATATATGTCCATTTTTAACCAGACTATGGAAAATCTTCTAACTTCATGATATTGAAATTAAACGACCTTAAAACTCTCATCTTCAATTTTCAGTGGTTTAATAAAGTATTCGGTCAGAGTGTTTGAACCACCACACAGCTAAAGATGCTTCTTCTGCTGGCCAAAATGGTGACCTTCTCTTTTATGTTATATTCTATCTACTGCTACCAAAATTTAAACACATAAATATAATCTCATTTTTTGATACGTGGAATATATGAATTAACACATAACGTACATACTGTTCGATACTGAAGTGATGTGGAAATGTACATGCAATGGATGACCAAAATACTAAGATTAAGACTAGATACATTTTGTGTTAATTTTTTACTTAATCACTTTTATAATTTTAGCATAATATAGGAATATATTCTGTGGTATAACTATGTATCAATGTTTGAATTAATTAAATAAAATGAATTTCTATTTCAAAATCCAAAAGCACATTATTAAAATCCTCATTTCATTTTCAAAAGAACCCAAAATAATTAACACTGACATTACTTTCGTGTTCAAGAATGTGCCCAAGGGAGTAGATACTCAATTTTATTATGATATATGAATCACAGGGATGTGATTTATATGAAGCTATCAAATTAAATTCAGATAAAAATATTGTCCAATCTCTTAAATAAATAAATAGTATATATTTTCCTGTCCCTGTACAATCTTTTTACAGTGGTAAGTTTTTTTGACTGCTAAATACTGACTGCTCCATTTCAGACAGAAGAACATGGTTAGTAATCCATGAGATTATATAAAATCGAATTTCTCCAACTGTAAACTGGACAATAAATGTATAATGGTTTTCTTGCACAGTTGTAAATTGTGGGCTATAGCTCATGCATGGCGTGGGTCCTGTTGGGCTAAGCTATGGGTCCCATGTGTCTGCTGCCTCAGGTGTCTCAGGGGGGCAGAAGCATAGAAATTCAATTGAGTTCACTTCATGTGGACCCAAGTGAATGCCATACTATGGGAACCACAGAGCTCAACTCTGGGCATGGGGAGATCCCAGTCTGAGATCCCATGTGGGCCAGAGTCTTAGGTTGGAGGTCTTCAGGCCAAGGTGGTTGGTTGGAGACCAACTAATCTCAGCCCTTAGGCTCCCAGGCCATGGAGACCACAGAAGGACGAGACGGGGAGGGGCATACATATCGCAGGCCTGCAGCTGAAAAGGGATTGGGAAAAAAGTCTTCATCGATGCCCTGCAAGGTGGATGAGACTCTTGGTCACGGCAACTCACTTGGCTAGATTCATAGCTTGCTTGAGTTGATAGGCCTACAATGAAAAGTAGAGAAGTCCTCCAACAGGAATTATGCAGTGCCTCATCAGTTAAAGGCCCCTCTACGGTTCTCCAAGGCTAGTCCCAAAGACAAGAAGTCAAGTCTAAAGGTTATTGTATAAAAGTAGATACTTTACTCTGCTTCTCAGGAGGCGAGTAAAATCTTTTAAAGGGAGTCTGGAGAAGCTTATGACTAGCCTTGCTTAGGTATTCATTATAGAAATCCTCTTGAGGCTCTGTGCATCGCCTTACCTGTGTATGACTAAGACCACAAACTTTCTTTGGGAGGGACTTGTGGATGGCTGTCCTGAGGAAAGGAACCAGGGCCAAGGAATAAGGCTGAACTCCTACTGTCCCTTTAGGGTATCCAGGATTCGAGGCCTGCACTCAACCAGGTACCCAGCTGCCTCTCACAGCCCACTGCCCCACAGTAAATCGTTTGCTGATAATGTCTTCCCTTATCTAGTGTTCCTATTAAATGTTTATTCCTTTAAAAGTGACCTGAATTCAACATGGAGGGGACTCAGAGGCTGAGTTTTGTCTATAAAAATTTTAGTATAGTGTGCAAATATGTATATCTGAGCAAACAGAGAGACCCATGACTGTAAGTAAGTAGAATTTTGTAGATGAAACATTGACTACAGTTTATAGTCAAGTTGTATCTCAGTTGAAATAAAAACTTAGATGATGCAGTGGTCTTTCACACAAGTTCAGACGGAGACATGAGGCAAAGATACTGCATTATGAAGATGACTAAACAAATATAGGTAATTGCTGATGTCAAGTTTTAATAAGCACTGAATTTATTATAATTTATTTACATTTTTTCATTAATTTATTTACTTATTCACTTTAAATCCCAATCAAATCCCCCTTTCTCCTCTCCTCCCAGTCATACCCATACAAACACTTCACTATATTACTACTCCCACTTCGCAGAGAAGTGGAAGCCCCCCTTGGGTACTACCTTACCCTGGGATATCTAGTTCCAGCAAGACAAAGCACATTGTCTCCCACTGAGGCCAACCATACAATACAGGTAGTGGAAGAAGATACAATGGTGTGTGTGTGTGTGTGTGTCTGTGTGTGTAAATACATGATCAAAGTCCTTAAGGAATTGTTCCAGTTTGAATCACACATCTAAGAAATGAAAACACAGAATTACGATTTGTATAATATCGCAGCATGACAAATTACTCTCTTCCAGGTTACATGGAATTAGGGATAATTGATATTCAGGATAGCCACCTGAATTACTTATCTTACTAAGCATTTTTCATAAGCTCCATGTTTAGACATAAGGTGGCAACATTACACCAGTGGTTGCTGACAAAAATGTCAGGATCTTTACACCAGATCCCTTAGCTTCACAGTTAATTGGCCCACACTAGATATAATCAAGGACAAATAAAAAATTCTAACTTGCTAACATGTATTTTATTTTCCTTTTAGTTGCCTTGGTTTAATGTTAATGACCATGAGGTTAATCTCCCACTCTGCATCCTCTTACTTGCTTAGTTTACATATGTCTTTACCTCTTTACCTATATTCCATTTAAACTGAGACCAGTCATTTTTTCCTAAGTCATAATACTTTGAGTTACCTAAGTATTGTTCTTTTTGCTCAGAAGATAAATGGCTACACCATTGGATTGTCTTTTATTGCTCTCTGTGATTTATAACACATGTCTTCATAACTATATTCCAAGACCACCTCTGAAAACAATTTTTGTTAAGCTAAAGTCAATTTTTGACTTTCAAACTACCCTTCATAGCCATATATCTGAACAGAGGTACAAAGATTACAATGACTTTGGAGTATGAAGTATATTATTATTCTACTTTTGTGGTTTTTTGAATTTCCCACAGTAAAACCTCATTATATTTATTCCATTGTGCCTTTCGTTACTTGTAGTTTGTTAACCAAAGCTAATTTATCACATAACACAAGAACAAGTTCTCTACTATCATGCCATAGGAATGGCAGAAATGTTTGCATGTAAATCATATTGACCCTAGTATGATTCTCAGATCTCACAAGATTGAAGTTTAAACTTCATATGTGGACTGTGGAACCTGTGGACATGAACTCACACACAATAGGAAAAACTCTAAATATTATGTGCGCATATACACATGTATAACACACACACACACACACACATAATTTGTAGGCTTAATTTTTTTAAAAACCTATTTCAATAAGTGTACTTAAATGCTTTAACCTCCCTTCTAGTCCACTAATCACCAGAGATAGTGGAAAGGAAAGATGAACAGTGCAGAAAGGATGTGGACCTGCTTAGAAATAGGTCTTTGGGCTAATCTGGTCTGCTTAGCCAAGACATCAGCAGTTTAGCACATGTGAATCATCCTTATATTGGGAGTGACCAAATGTGAGATAACGTAAAAGACAAGCATAAGTCACATGTAAATTTTAAAATTTAAGCTAAAGGCAATGAATACTTTAATGATCTTTCCAATTTACTTAATATTTACAAAACATTATTTTAATACATGATGAATATAAAATTGTTAATAGAGTATATTTTTATCTCATATTATTTTAAACTAATATAATATATATCACTTTTCAATTTGTCCCCATGTCATGTAACAGGTGGACCAAGGCAGGACTAAACATGTATAAATCTGCTAGGTATTTAGATTTAAGGTCATGGAGTTAGAAACACTAGTGAGGCTAGAATTTCTCCACTTTACACCATCTCACTAGAAGCTCGATATTAAATAAATTATCTAAGCAAAGCATATTTAATCCTTCCAATATGAGTCATCATATTCACTTGAGGTTATCTTGCCTAATTTTCTACCTTATATGAAGATTCTCAAACAATAACATGCACTAAAGATCAAACTAATATGAATAGAATAATTTAAAAATATCTTTTGAGTGTAATTAAAGCCTGTTCTAACCAATTTTGATACAGTGATATCTTTTCCATGTCCCACTGCAGAGAGGCTGTCATGAACTTACTTTCAAGAAAGCTATGAGGCTCCCCTTTTGAATTGTAGGATGTTACCAGGGGACTGTTGTTTACTCCAGAATTATAATTTGTGTATTCATGGACTGGATGCTAGTTCTGGACCAAACGGATTGTGTGATGGGAATCTTGGGGAACGTTACAATGCTTGTGTATTGCTACTGCTGTTTCTCAGTTTTGGTTTGCTGTTTCAGACGCCTGGCCTGGGACAACTGCAGAGACAACCAATGATTTACGTGTTGAAGGATAGTGCTGCTGTGATAGCAGTGGTGTCTGTGATAAATGGCAGCACAGCAAACAAGAAGGAAGGGAGATGTGAATTAGGAGAGAATGGATGGGAAGTGACAGATTTAAAGCCCTTTCCCCCAAACACCAGCCAGTTTACACTGTGAGGTAAAAGTACGCTATTTTAATTTCAAGGGGTGTTACAAAATGTCACACTAAGATTGTTTGATTCATAATTTAAATGTAAGTCACTATCTACTTAAATTCACAAGACTGGGAAAAACTTCTATTTACATTCATTTCCTGCAGTCACTGAAAGTTTCAGTTTTCATAAAGTAACACACATAATATTTTAAATAAAATATGAGGTAAGATATAAAATATAAACATGAATATTGGATTTATTTCTAAAGTAACTAGTGATTTCATGCAATATTGTATAATGACTTATAGAAAAATATTAATGATTGATAAACTATGAGTTCACTGAAATTTAATTATAGACAAGGATAGGGACAAGTTCATTTTATGTAATTTTTGTAGTGGTCGATGCTACAGGAAATAAGGGGAATCAACTATAGTTTTAGAAATTCAAATGTCCATTGAACATTGACACACCTCCTCTGAAGCCTCAGGTGTCATGATGGAACAGGGGGAAGAAAAGAACATAAGAGCTAGAGAAAGTAAAGACCATAAAGTAAAGAATCTTCAGGACACAACTGGGAAGCTGTGTATGTAAAACATAATGGTTTTGGCAGTATACACAAAGCCCAAGCAATATCAAACCAGAATATATCAAGCACAAAATCTAGAGAAGGGCATGAACGTTTATCCCTAGCTGAGGTGCTTTTAGCCAACACTAGCTGCTATTTCAGTGTTCTTCAAGAGTATAGCCCTGATGAATAGGCTGTGCTGCAGTAGAAGGCCATGTATCCAAAAATATTTAAACAGCATAAAATTGAAGAGTCTAAACAAAGAAAAAAAAAGATGTGAAGTTTAGTAGGATGGAAAGTGGGGGTGGATTTGGGAAAAGTTGGTGGATGAAGGTTTTGAATATATTCAAAATCTGTTATATAGAATTCTCAAAATTCTAATTATTATCAAAAAGCTAGGAGTATAGAATGGAGATATAATTGAAGAATGGTTTATGAGAGATGATTTAGAATATAAGAGAGGAGAATGGATCTAATGTATATGATAATGTATGAAATAATAAAGACTAATATTAAAGAATTTTTAAAAAATAATACAATCTGAAATTGGCATGAAGAAAATGGTTAGTGTAAAATGTACACAACATCAAGCAACTGAAAATATTTTGTAAAGATAATTATTACCAGAAAAAGTTATAATATTAAATATGGGTGTTATATATGCTTAAATAAAACTATGGGCATTATTCCAGGGTGAGGATTTTTAATAAAAAAGTTTACATTTTTTTTTTTAATTCTAAACTCTTCTAGAGTAAGCGTAGCTCAAAACATGTCTGTAAGAGGGGTGGTAGGGAACACAAAAGATGTATTTTGCATGAAGTCTGATAAATTCTCTAAGAAAAAATCAATTCTAGGAAAGCCTGGTATTTTCCAGATTTGGTGAGGAAGGGAAAAAAAAATTGCATGGTTTTAAGCTGCAACTGAGATATCACCGATTTCTTTATAAGAACCAAATATTTGATATCAAGGAGTAAATTCTGAGTCAAAATTATCACTATGATACATCAGGGATGAAAGGAACATTATTTGTGGTGATGTCTAAACAAGTGTATCACTAAATGTTAACAGCCCAAAGGGAATAGTTTCTGTACCATATAATTGGAAAGTGAACAGGGGGCTATGCCAACAAATCTGAGAGTCAAACCAGTCATAGTGGGAGTGGCTGTAAACAGCTGCAGGGAAATGTGTGATATGTGTGATTCAAAGCACTTATAGACATCGAATCCCTTAGAAGTTGAGAATGATGAAGGAAACTGAATAAATAACCAATGAAAGAAACAAAAAAAAAAAAGAAAGAAAGAATGACACTTTAATTTGCAGACATATTTTATATTTTATCTTTATATTTTAAATTTCCATGTGTGTGTGTGTTCATTTTCAGAGAATTCTCAATAGCAATTTTAAAGAAAATGTTGAGAGACAAAGGCACAGATGTAGCACACAGATATAGCACATCAGCAGAATGGGGCAAATCTGAAGAAACACTCATTTTATTGTCACAAGCATCTTTCTCTTTCTTCTCAGAGCACAGATTCAGGAATCCTACAGTACAGGAGAGAAACAAAACAAACAAACAAACAAACAAACAAGCAAAAAACAAGAAAAAAACTAGTAAGGCCAGAACACAAAAGCTTTAATTGCATGGGGCAGAAACAAATATTTGCTGTGTTTTCAACTAGTGATTTTTCAACCAGGTAGAAAATTGACTCAAGACCTACAAGTCCTGTATTATGAATTCTGATCTGAACTCTGACTTGGATTGCATGTGCTTATTTGACATGTGGTAGTTTAAATGAGGGTTTTATGTTCCATAGTCGGGCATTGAACTCTTGGTTCCTAGTTGTTGGTGCTAGTTAGCAATATTTAGGAGGTAGAGTTGTGAAGAAGTTGGTCTCTGGACAGTGACTTTGAGAGTTTTAAATCCCCATGTCTTTATAGGATATAATACTCAAGCTTGTCAAATAATGAGGAGATGACCTATATTAGAACTGAAGAAATAATAATTTTGAAGTCATAAATAAGCTTTCTTGTGTGTATGGGCGGAGGCTGACCTTGAATTGTTCTCACAGATTCATATATTTTAATATATAATACCCAGTTGGTGGAATTGTCTAGGAATGATTAGGAGAAGTCTCTCCATTGGAGGAGATACATCACTGGGGTTTGCCTTCTAGGTTTTAAAATCCCATCCTACCCAATTCTGGTTTCTTTCTAGATATCTGTTTCCTGCCTGAGAATTAGAATATAATTCTTCTTTGTGGTCCTGAGGTCCACACAATGACACCCATGGACTAATAACCCTTTGAAACGGTGTGTACGTCCCAATTAAATATTTTTTTTATTTTTATAAATTGCCTTGATAATCAATTCTCTTCACAGAAATAGAAAAAATAGCTAAGACATTGTAGAAAGAAAAAAAATTGAAAAAGGGAGAATATTGGTATCTGCTATTTGCTACTATTATTTACTGATGAAGTCATCCGTTCAGACATGATGAAGTCTACACTTAATTTTCACATACATTGATAGAGAGTAACTAATTTTGATTAGACAAATATTATGAAATTAAAATGCTACCTTTTGACTATAACAGTTTCTTGGATTACTTTGAAGGAGGAACATACCATACAACAGACCTAGAACAGAAACTATGAGATTGCCTGGCTCTGGGAAGAGCAAGGGAAGAGTTACAGAGAATTCTGACTGATGAAGTGAATTCTGAAGAAAGGAAAAAAACCTAACCAAAGCTATTAATTTTGTTGTATTAATGGACAGCTACTGCGCTGGATGATGCTAGAATGAAAAGTAAACAAAATTATCACAAATCCTTATTTTTTAGGGCAATGATTTACTTTTGTAACTCAGAAGAATTAACTAAGTGTATCACTGCAGAAAGAAAGGGGAAGGTTAAAGGGAATAGAAACATTGTTCAAAGAAAATAATCTGTATTTGCACAGATGATAGACACTTGCCTAATTATTTTGTTCTCTCTCGATAATAACTTTCTTGGTTAATTGGATATTTATTTATATTTCAGGTGTTATCCACTTCCCCATTTTCCCCTGCCACCTAAATCTCCCTATATTATCCCCACTCCTCCTGCTTCTATGATGATGTCCCCTACCCACCCACCAACTCCCACTTCCCCACCCTCAGATTTCCCCACACTGAGGCATCAGACCATCACAGGACCAAGAACTTCCTCTCCCACCTATGCCAAAAAGGGCATCCTCCCCTTCATATACAGCTGGAATCATGGGTCCCTCCTGTGTGCTCCCAGGTTGGTGGTTTAGACCCTGGGAGCTCTGATTGGTTGGTATTGTTGCTTTCCCCATGGGACCACAAAACCTTTCATCTCCTTCAGTCTTCTGTCTATCTCCTCCATTGGGAACCCATGATCAGTTCAATGGTTAGCTGTGATCATCCACTTCTGTATATGTCAGGTCCTGCCAGACCTCTAAGGAGACAGCTATATCAGACTCCTGTCACCATGAACTTCCTGGCATCCACATCAGCATCTACCTTTGGTGATGGCACATGGGATGGATACCCAGGTGGAACAGTCTTCAGACAGCCCCTCCTTCAATTTCTGTCCCACACTTTGTCTTCATATTTGCTCCCATGAGTATTTTGTTACTCCTTTGAAGAAGGACGGAAACACCTACACTTTGGTCTTCCTTGGTCATGAGCTTGATGTGGTCTGTGAGTTGCATCTTGGGTGTTGCGAGCTTTTGGGCTAGTATCCACTTATCAGTGAGTGCATACCATGTGTGTTCTTTTGTGATTGGGTTACCTCACTCAGGATGATATTTTCTAATTCCATCTATTTGCCTAAGATTTTATCAAATTCAATGTTTTTAATTGCTGAGTAATACTCCATTGAGTAAATGTACCACATTTTCTGTATCCATTCCTCTGTTGAAGGACACCTGGGTTCCTTACAGCTTCTGGCTACTATAAATAAGGCTACTATGAACATAGTGGAGCATATGTCCTTGTTATATGTTGGAGCATCTTCTGGGTATATGCCTAACCCAGGAGTGGTATAGCTGGGTCCACAGGTAATTCCATGTCCAAATTTTCTTGTTTGTTTATTTATTTTTTTGAGACAGGGTTTCTCTGTATAGCCCTGGCTGTCCTGGAACTCACCTTGTACACCAGGCTGTCCTCAAACTGGGAAATCCACCTGGCTCTGCCTCCCAAGTGCTGGGATTAAAGGTGTGTGCCACCACTGCTTGGCTATGATCAATTTTCTGAGCCAGACTTATTTCCAGAGTGGTTGTACAAGCTTGCAATCCCACCAACAATGGAGGAGCATAATTTTTTCTCATCCTTGCCAGCATCTGCTGTCACCTGAGTTTTTATCTTAGCCATTCTGACTGATGTGAGGTGGAATCTCAGGGTAGTTTTGATTTGCATTTTCCTCATGATTAAGGATATTGAAAGTTTCTTTAGGTGCTTCCCAGCCATTCAATTTCCTCAGTTCAGAATACTGTGTTTAGCTCTATTTTCAATTATTGATAGGGTTATTTGGTTGTCTGGGGTCTAATTTCTTGACTTCTTTGTATATATTGGATATTAGCTCTCTCTCTCGGATGTAGGATTGGTAAAGATCTTTTCCCAATCTGTTGGTTACCATTTGGTCCTATTGACTGTGTCCTTTGTCTTATAGAAGCTTTGCAAATGTATGAGGTCCCATTTATTAATTCTTGATCTTAGTGCATATGCCATTGCTGTCCTATTCATGAACATTTCCCTTCTGCCCAAGGTTTGATGTTCTTTCCCATCTTCTAGTCTATTAGTTTCAGTGTTTAGTATTAGTTCAGTAGTTCTAGTTTTATGTGAAGGTCCTTTATCCACTTGAATTTGAGCTTTGTACAAGGAGATAAGAATGGATCGGTTTGCATTCTTCTTTTGTTTTAGAATGAAATGTTCTATAGATATTTGCTAAATCCATTTGTTTCATAACTTCTGTTAATTTCACTGTGTCTCTGTTTAGTTTCTATTTCCATGATCTGTCCATTGCTGTCAGTGGGATGTTGAAATCCCCCATTATTATTGTGTGAGATGCAATGTGTGCTTTAAGCTTTAGTAAAGGTTTTTTTTTTTTTTTTTTTTTTTTTTTTTTGTTTGTTTGTTTGTTTTTTTATGAATGAGATTGCCCTTGTTTTTGGAGCATAGATGTTCAGTAGATGTTCAGATTGAGAGTTCATCTTGGTATATTTTTCCTTTGATAAGTATGAGTGTCTTCCTTATGCTTTTGAAACATTGGTTGAAAGAAGTTTTTCTTCGATTTTAGAATGGATACTCCAGCTTGTTTCTTGGGACCATTTGCTCGGAAAACTATTTTCCAGCCTTTTACTCTGAGGCTGTGTCTGTCTTTTTCCCCTAGATGCATTTCTTGTATGCAGCAAGATTCTGGGTCCTGTTTATGTATCCAGTCTGTTAGTCTATATCTTTTTATTGGGGAATTGAGTCCATTGATGTTAAGAGATATTAAGGAAAAATGATTGTTGCTTCCTGTTATTTTTGTTATTAGAGGTGGAATTATGTTGTCTAGCTATTGTCTTTGGGGTTTTTGGAAGATTACCTTTCTGCTTTTTCTAGGTTGTAGTTTCCCTCATTGTGTTGAAGTTTTCCATCTATTATTTTTTTGTAGGACTGGATTTGTGGGAAGATATTGTGTAAATTTGGTTTTGTCATGGAATATCTTGGTTTCTCCATTAATAGTGATTGAGAGTTTTGCTGGATATAGTAGTCTGGGCTGGCATTTGTGTTCTCTTAGGGTCTGTATGATATCTGTCTAGGATCCTCTAGCTTTTATAGTCCCTGGTGAGAAGTCTTGTTTAATTCTGATAGGTCTGCCTTTTTATGTTACTTGACTTTTTCCCCTTACTGCTTTTAGTATTTTTAATTTGTTTTGTGCAGTTGATGTTTTGGTTATTATGTGATGGGAGGAATTTCTTTTCTGGTCTAGTTTATTTGGAGTTCTGTAGGCTTCTTGTATGTTCATGAGCCTCTCTTTGGGTTAGGAAAGTTTACTTCTATAATTTTGTTGAAGATATTTACTGGTTCTTTAAGTTGGGAATCTTCATTCTCATCTATACATATTATCCTTAGGTTTGGTCTTCTTATTGTGTCCTGGATTTCCTGGATGTTTGGGTTTAGGAGCTTTTTGCATTTTGCATTTCTTTGACAGGTGTGTCAATGTTTTCCATGGTATCTTCTGCACCTGAGATTCTCTCTTCTATCTCTTGTATTCTGTTGGTGATGCTTACATCTATGACTCCTGGTCTCTTTCCTAGTTTTCTATCTCCTGGGTAGTCTTCCTTTGTGTTTCTTTATTGTTTCTACTTCCATTTTTAGATCCTGATGGTTTTGTTTAATTCTTTCACCTATTTGGTTGTGTTTTCTTGCAATTCTTTAAGGGATTTTTGTGTTTCCTCTTTAAGAGCTTCTACCTGTTTACCTGTTGTATTTCTTTAAGAGAGTTATTTATGTCCTTTTAAAGTCCTCTGTCATCATCAAGAGAAGTGATTTTATATCTGAATCCTGCTTTTCCAGTTTGATGAGGTTTCTAATACTTGCTATGGTGGGAGAACTGGGTTCTGATGATGCCAGGTAACTTTGGTTTCTGTTACTTATGTTTTTGTGCTTGCCTTTGGCCATCTGGTTATCTCTAGTGCTACCTGCACTCAATGTCTCTGACTGATCTTCTCTTTTCAGTTATCTTGCTTGTGTCAGAACTTCTCAGAGTCCGACCATCTCTGTGATCTGTGATCCTGAGGTCATTTGTGGATGAGCTCCTGGGACTCAGGATGCCTCTTGGATCCTGAATCCTGCTGCTCAGAGTCCAGTGGTTCCTTCACTGTCTGAGTGCAGTAGTTCCTCCACTGCTTGAGTACAGTAGTTCCTCTAGAATAGTTCAGGATATGGTGTCTTTAAGGGAGCAGACCAGCTTATGTCTGCCCCATCCAAAAGACCAATCAAGTTGATAGTAACTTTCAATCATCTCTGTCCTACAGAGTCAGTACTAGGACAGCAAGAGCTACACAGAAGAAATTAATCACAAAATAATGAAATAGAGAAAAAAGAAAGACATAAAAGAAAAGAGAAAGGAGAAGAAAAAGAAGAGGAGGGGGAGGAAGAGGAGGAAGAGGAGGAGAAGAAGAGGAGAAGGGGGAAAGGGAGAAGGAAGGGGGAGAAGAAAGAAGAAGAAGAGAAGAAGAAGAAGAAGAAGAAGAAGAAGAAGAAGAGAAATTTCCCTAGGATAACATCACATATGTGATATTATTTTAAAAGATTTTTAATATTTACATTACAAAGCCTCATCCAGGGATATCCATGGCAAGTTAAACTTGAAAAATATTAAGTCCCTTTAGCTGAATTGCTAATCAATAAAATCTAGTAACAACAGTAATATCAGTTTTAGAAAAGTACTGATATATACTTCATGAAATACAGTTCAATCTGGAGGAATGACCTGAAATTATTATCAGATAAGTCTTGAGTACAAAAAATTCATATATCTCAATAGACTTTTGCCACAATGGAAACTTTAGCCCCAAAATGTTATATATATATAGATTAACACATGCAAACACACAACTGCAACACACACACACCACACACAACACACACACCACACATACCCCTAAGACTAAAAGCACAGATATTCTTCCTAAAAATTTAACTAATAAAAGACACCAGCAAATAAAAATCTCTGAGTTAGCCTACTGAGTTCCAGGTTTTTACTTGTTCTATTAAAACATGTATGCTCAGATGCTAAGGAGAGTTTAAAAATTCTTTCTAATAAAGCAATGAAATGGAGCAAATAAGGTAGAAGGTATACTTAAGTTTAGTTATAAAAGCAGAGATCATCTATGAGAGTTTTAAATATGAGTGAATGGAATATTTCACTAAACAAAGAAGTTGCAGTTTGAAATAAAATATCTGTAAATATAGGAAGAGCTAGAACTTTAGCATCACTAAAATAAAATGTCAAAATAATTTTAATTTAAATTAACAACTTCATCACAAAAATGTACCCCAATATTTAGTTATGAACTAAAATATTATTTGCTTTGAAATTATGCAATATAGCATAGTGCCTTGCTCTCCAATATGCACCTAACCTTTTTCAAGGTCTTAATCTTTTTTAGAACAAGATGCAACACAAGAGTCAAGCACAGAAGGGTCAGAAAAAAGAAGCAAGAAAAACATCATTTATTTTCCAGTGAAGAATATCTGTTGCTAGACTACTGATTCAGTGCTTACATTATGCTGACATACAGGATCTTAAGACTTATGTTGAAAGCCTGGCAGAGGAAAATAATAAAGTGTAGTTGTGCATAGTATTGAAGAATGGTGGGCGCTTTAGATCCATTGTCCTTGTGACTAAATCACTCTTGTTTATTGGAATCTAGGTTAGAGGATAGTTTCATGCAGAACATCAGGTCAAACCTAGTGGATACAGATTTAATATTGCCTTTGGGAAGTTATTCTATAGAAGGATCATCTAAGGTCTTTTATATTTCTGAAAATTAACATCAAGGTAGTTTGAAAAAGTGTGTGCAGCTCTGTGAAGTCTGATAAGTAACACCACAGGGACTTTTCACTGTTCAGCTTTTATTTATTTATTTATTTTTTATTTCAACACTCCTTATTGTTAAAAGACTAATTTTGTTACTTTCCCTTATAATAACTTAGTTCTCAGATCCAGAAATGTTGATTAAAATCCAACTTTTGTGACTTAATTACTGAAGTCCAATCTTTTAAAAAGTACTTCAATTTTCTAAAAAGAGTAAAATGTGGGATAGCAACACCATTCCTCCAGTTGATGTCCTGTCTTTTTACTGGAGGTGGACTCTAAAAGTTCCCCACTGAAGAGCATTTCATCTAAGGTCCCTCCCTTTGAGTCTTGAGAGTCTTTCTCACCTCCCAGGTCTTTGGTATTTTCTAGATGGTCCCCTAACGTACCACCCCTGAAAGTTGCACATTTCCATTCATTCTGCTGGGTTTTCTCTCCTGTTTTCACTCCCCATAACTGATCATGATCCCTTTTTTCCTTTCCCTTCCCTCTTCCATCCAGGTCCCTCCTGCTCTCTGCTCACCTTGACTGCTTTTATCCCACCCAAGTGTGATTTAGGCATCCTTGGTTGGGCCCATCTGCTTGTTAAACCTTCTTTATTTCTGTGGATTCTAGCTTGGATATCTGTACTTTTTGACTAATGTCCACTTATTAGTGAGAATATACCATGCATGTGCTTTTGGGTCTGTGGTATCTCAATCAGGATGATATTCTCCAGTTCCATCCATTTGTCTGCAATACTCATGATGTCCTCATTCTTAATAGCTGAGTAGTATTCCATTGTGTAAATGAACCACCTTTTCTGAATCAAACAAAATAATTATCTTGATACTAAAATTTGTTTTGAGATTTGTATATTACAGAATACACGCCTTGGTGAATGAATCTTCTTGTCACCTGCATGTCCACTGATGTCCTGTGACTTCCAGCTGGATGCAGTTAAGACAGACATCAGAGCTTATCAAATTACCCTTTCCCTCATCCCTCTTCTAATACCTCAATGCCCATATTCAGCTTGAAGAAGTTAATGAAGAGTTGGCGCCCCAATTCCCTGGGCTTGGGAACTGAGGTGATTAACATTAGGCTGTCATTGTAGGGAAAAGTAATGGTTTTATAGGAAAAGGGAGGAAGAGCTAAAATTGATTACACAGCCATAATCTATTGGTAGAAAACTGTATAATTATTACTAAGCTGATGCAAATTCAAGGACTTCATTGGTATAATTTCTTCTATTCAAAATTTGTGGGTACAAGGCTTAGACCTACTTTAACTTCTCCTACAGGAAGAAATGTGTGCTGCCCTTAAAAAAGAGTGTTGCTTTTATACCAACCATTCAGGCAATGTTAAGTCTCTTGTCTCTTGGGTTCATGCTGTTCAACAGACTGAGGGCTTTTGTATGACAACAGATATACGCTATTCAAATGAAACCCATACAGGTTCGTTATTACAGGCTGGAAAGTAGAGCACCCTAAAACCTCTGTCATCAAGATTGACAAGGATTAACCCCTAACTTAGGCGCTAAGCTGGATAGTCAATGACTGGTAAGAGACCACCTCAAGACCCTTCCGCCTAACTGGGAGGCCTCACCATCCTAAGACAGGAGGTCAATCAATGGCTGTTAAGTATCCAGAGACAGGAAAGGGAGGTTGGGGTCCTTTGTTCCAACCTAAGACAAGCACTGTTTCTGTAAGTTTTCCCAGCCTTCCCTTTTGAAAAAAATTTTAAAAGGGGGACCTGTTGGGAGCTGACTCCTAGCACAAAGTGGCTATCATCTTTGCAGCCATCTCAAGCCATATACCCTGACAAAAGACTTTTTTTCCAACAGCTTACTACAGCTGAGCACATTCTGATAAACATCTTGTTTTTCTCACATATCTTGTTTTGCTGTTTAGTGCCCCAGCTGCAGGAAGCATGTGGTATCAGCTGCAGATGTGGTAAAGTGCCTTCAGCTGTGTTCCCCTGCTTGTCCACAAGGGTAAGGCAAGTGGCAAAGGGTATAAATACCCAGGATTTCCTTTCAATAAATAGAGAATTAATCAGACCCTCTGTCTTGTCTCCATTCCTTGTGACTCTTGCCCTTCTATCCCTACTCTCTCTTGCTAGACCCTGATCCACAGACGAAGCAGCAGCTCAGGCCAGGACAAAGTGGCCCCCAAACATGGGGTAGAATGGGTTGTTACAGGGGAGAATGTGCCCCTGGGGTTGCCATCTCAGAGTCAAAAACTCTGACTCAGAATTGCTCCTGTCTAAAAGAACTGCAGGGACAAATATGGGGAAGAGATTTACAGAAAGGAGGTCCAGTGACAGGCCCAACTTGGTATACATCTCAAGGGGAGACTCCAGGACTCAACACTGTTATGATGCTATGATATGCTTTTGGACAGGAGCCTAATATGGCCATTTTCTGAGAGGCCCAAACAAGCAGATGACTGAGACAGATATAGATACTTACACCCAACCATTGGACTGAAGTCAGGGAACACTGTAGTTGAATTAGGGGAAAGCTGGAAGAAGCTGAGGAGGAGGGCGACCCCATAAGAAGACTAGCAGTCCCAACTAACATGTATCCCTGAGATCTCTCAGACACTAAGCCACCAAACAGATAGTATAAATGGGCTGGTTTGAGGCTCCAGACACATATATAGCATGGGATTGCCTGGTCTGACCTCAGTGGGAGAAGAGGTGCCTACCCAGGAGAGACTTAAGGCCCCACAGAGTGGGGAGGCCTGGCAGGGTTGGGGCATCCTCTTGAAGATTGGGGGGACAGGAGGAGGAACAAATTGAGGAACAGTAGGTGGTGGACAAAGAAGTGGGCAATGACTGGACTGTAAAAATTAAATGAAAAAAAATAGAGTAAAATGCACAAAATTCATTCTTGGAGTGAATAGCAACTATTGGTTATCAGAGGACACAGTGTCATGTGGATAACACAAGGAAACCCACAGAATCAACTAACCAAGGCCCTTAGGAGCTCACAGAGACTCAACCTCCCACAAGGAACCTGCATAAGAGTAAGCTATGTCTTTGGAATATATTTTATGCTTGTGTAGCTTGGTCTCATTAAGGGATTCCTAATAGTGGGAGCAGGGCCTGTCTCTGACTCTTTTTTTTTTTCTGCCTCCTTTAGAAATACTTTTCTACTACTGGATTGTCTCATACAGCGTCAATAAAAGAGGAAGTACCTAGGTATTTTACTCTTGTATTTTACTGCAACTTGATATGCCATTGTTGGTTGATAGCCAGGAGAGACATGTTCTTTTTAAAAAGAAACAAATGAGGAGTAGATTTGGGTTAGGGTTGAGGGCAGTGGAGAGGTGAGGAAACCAGGAGGAGAGGAAGGAGGAGACAGTGCCTCTGAATTCTCATAAAGAAACCAGGAGGCAGGGAGAGACAGAAGCAGAGAGACAGAGAGACAGAGAGGAGACAGAGAGAAACAGAGAGAGAGAGACTCAGAGAGACAGAGAGACACAGCGGAAGACAGAGAGACAGACAGAAAAACAGAGACAGAGACATACAGAGAGAAACAGAGAGAAAAGAGAGAGAGAGAGAGAGAGAAGAGAGAGAGAGAGAGAGAGAGAGAGAGAGAGATAGGAAGAAAAAAGTGAAGGAGGAAAGAAGATAAAGAAAAATGTATTTATAAAAATTAATTTCAGCTACTCATATGTTTTAGAAATAATTTTCCTAATGAGTCTTCTATAGCAATATTCCTTTTAAACATTGCAAGAATTCTTGATGCCAGTAGAGTAAAATCTGACACCAAAGTTCAGATTTCAAAGTCTATCCACAAAGCAAGTGATGGCCCCTAAGTGAGTTAATTCTGAAGTTAAGTTGTGCTTCATTCTATATTATTTCACTCTTCCCTCATACACAGTTTCATTTAGGACAGAAAGAGATCCATGGACTGATGATATGGAATTCCCTGGAGTTTAAACTTTAGCTTCAAAATGTCATGACCAATCAAGTGAGAGGTCAAAGTTTTTGAACCAATTTATATGAACATGTCTCTGTCTCTTCCAGTCTACCTAGAATGAAATTATGGCTGAACATGAGAAAAATAAACTATTATTTGGTTAAGCTACATTACCATCAATCAAACAAGTAAATTAAAATAAACTGCTCACTGACCTTACACAAGATGAAATATTATTTTTTTTCTTTCCACTAATTTTGGTAAAGTAAGACCTTATATTATGAGAAAATATTAGTAAATAGATTAATGTGATTGTCCAAGTATTTTTTCAGAAATAAAAAATAAAAAGAATGCTCATTATGAAAAAAATACTTCTGTGGAGCTTTTATGTCTTTTAAATTTTTTTTAAAGACCTAAAAAGTTTTAAAACTTTAAATAATTCTCTTATCAAAACATGAACTTAAATTTGGCCAAAATATTTGTGTTGTCATTTTGAGGAAGAAAAGATAACAGCTGAAAGGCTTTAAAATACTTTGAGTTAAATTTCACGTTTGCTTTGGGAGATAGAGGGACACACATACACACACACCACGCACTCATACACAACAATACATCACACACACACAACACAACAAGAGAGTAGGAGAGAGAAAGAGAAGAAGTAAGGAGTATGAAATTAGAGTGAAGAGATTATACTGTTAAAATAATAAAAGTCATGAAAATATTCAACAGTCATGTATAAATACCTTAATTTTCCAGAATTAATATACATTTTCAGTAACAAGATAGAAAAGAAGTTGTAAAATTGCAAGCCCTAAAATTTTATTGGTTTTTATTGATTTTCAATAGCGATGCAGTGTTCTAATAGGATTTTGTCTGGCTAATGAAGGTTAGCCAGGTACATTTTTGAGATTATTTTTAACATGAATGAGTCAAATTATGACTGTATTATATTTATGTAAATGATCTGTTTTCTGTGTGTGTATTTGTGTACATGTATGTATGAAAGAATTATGCTAACTTGATTAGTTATATAGATCAGTTTTCAGTGAAGAATCATATTTTGTTATGAAGACAGCAGCCATGTAGTTTTGATACATTTGTCTTTTTAATTTAATAGTACTTGTAGCACTCTCTTTTTCATGATATGTATTCATTTAATCTAATTTGAGAGTAATTTCCACTGAACTTTCCATATCATATTACTTTTGTAAATATTGTGTTCTAGATTTCATAATGGTTAGACTTTGAAATAATTGAAATAGTCGAGAGAATAATACAAAATATATAAGAAAGTATTGAAAGAGAGTAATAACATATGTTGATATTTGTACTATATTATAGAAATGTACATCAAAATTTGAATTGGTGTAGAGCCTAGATAAAAACACATTTAAAGTTTATCCTCAGTGATAAGCATTCTTGGGATGCTCTATGGATAATACTAATTGCCTTTTGTAGTAGTTTGAACTACAGAGACTCTCATATATTGGAATATTTTTTTTCTAATTTGTTGGAAGTGTTTGGTAAGGATTAAGAGGAGATGCCAATTTGGAGGATTAGAGGAGGTGGGTGAGTCACTGGAGAGGGTTTGTCCTTTCAAAAACCATTCCATTTTTATATTACTTATTGTAAATAGAAGCGTAAACTCTTAGCTACTGCTCCAGTGACATATCTACCTGTTTGCTGCTATTAATTACTTCTGCCATAATCTTTCTGAACCTCTAACCCTTTACAAATATCAGCTCCAAATTAAATGATTTCTTTCATAAGTTTTCTTGGTCACAGTGTTTCGTTACAACCATAAAAATTGGAACTAAGATACAACTTATTGATATGTATAATGCTTTTTTTTTTTTTTTAGGTATGCTCACATTATCTCTTCTGTTTCACAATATGTGGAATAGAAGTTGTTGCATTTTTGTTTGCTAAAGTATTTGTAGAACATCCTTGTTGTGCTGCTGCCAGCCCGACTTTTGATTTCACTATGGAAATGAAAGATGACCAGGGGACTAAAGAGAGACTGAGATTTAACTACCAATAATATTTTACCCTGGACACTGTCAGAAGAAAAGGATAACTGTATTCTACCTGATCTTCCTTGTGATTGAATAGCAGGGGCTGGATTTGATAGTTTACTGACAGGATTTCTTCGTAATTTTTTTTTTTCTGAAAAGGTGTTATTTTATTCCTTATATAAAGCAAAATAAAGTTATTTAATTAATGGAGAAGGAAATGTATACACATATGTATATATAAACATATATACTCCCAAATATATATCTGTGTGAAAATTATTCAATATCTCTTCATTCTGACAAAAATGTCTATATCTCACAACAAATATATTCCACAAAAAATTAAGTATGTATTCTCACAATCATGAGATTGCTAAAATTCTGAGAATACGAACACAAAAATTCCTAATTTGATTTGAACATTCTATTTCTAGACAAACCTGTTAAAGAAAAATAGCAAGTCAAATAGCATATCTAGAATCACAGGAGATGTTTGAGAGAGTTCCCAGTCTCACACAAATTAATCTCTTTCCATTACTTACGCTAATACTTGCAATGCCCTTCAATAGTTATTGCAACAATTGTAATAGGAAGAGAATTCTATATTTTAGATTTATATTGTTAAAGCAGAGTGACTAACCTAAGGGATGTAAATTAAATAATAATGAAAAATTAGTCTTATGTCCTTGGCATGAAGCACTGAAAGCATACTATAATTAATTGCAGCTATTTTCACACAGCCTCATGCAATTTCCTTTTCTTCCCTAGAGTTGCTGAATCAGGCTCTATAGCAAAGTTGATGTATACCTTCTGTGGAAATGAGATGTTTTAGATGCACTGTTCTCGGATGCCAGAATGGATGACAGTGTGAGATATAACCCTTTCCTGTTTAATGCAACCTGAACCAATCTACATCCTAGAAGTCATTTGATTTCTCCCCTCTGCAGTGCTATCAGATAGCAACCTGCTCTCTGGGGACTCCATTCATGCTGAGATTGCATGAGCTAGTGATTACACTGTTGAATCAGCCTGCAATCAATCTTGCATCCTACTGATCTTCTTTGGTATTTTTCTTTTGATCACCAACTAATGGGAAACACAGCATGGTAAAGAATAATATAGCTTCATCTAATTGTAGCTCCATTGAAAAGGCCTCTGGGTACTCTTGTATTCACCTTTCAATGAGAGTGTTTATAATGCAGTCAATTTGGAAAGTCAAAACAGATAATTATTATAGAGTTAGCCTGATTTATCAGGAGTATAAATGCATCATTTTCAAAATTTATGAGTTTTCAAAACAAATGTGATTTCCCAACATGAAAATGTGCTCTGCATTCTCTGTCAAGTGTCTCTATTTAAGTAAGTCAGACAAAGACTCTTGGAGAAGCAGTTTGTTGGGCTTCATAATTAGGTGCCACTCTCTGTGACAAAGGAAAATATGTAAGTCATGATACTGGAGATTGAAAGTTTACCATCATCTCAAAGAGGGCTTCTTAGTAAACTGTGTGTGCGAAAAAAAAAAACATAACACAGCTCAGGTCTCAGCTCTTAAAAATTGGATGTAAAAGTCTGTGAAGCAATAATCAAGTCCACTAAGAAATGGACAATAAAATGTGTAGCTAAAGTAACATGGAGATCAATTCAATGGACAATATTGTTTCATGTTTCTCAGAGATTGGTTTTAATAAATATAATTTTTACATAGTCTTTTGTATTCAGATTTATGTCAGTTTTGGCTAGGTTTTGCCTAAAAGCAAAATGAAATCCTGTAAGTTCTTTCAGAGGCCCGGAGCCTCCCTTTTCAGGAGGCTAATGGAGGGAAATGGCAAGTTACAGGCTCCCTGTATAACATATTGAAACTCTAATTCAAAAGTAACAAAAAATAAAACAAAGAAGCAATCAGAAGGAAAATTTGAAAAGAACTGAGTATATAAATTGCTTGGAGGTCCCTCTTTTTGAAAAAGTAGAGAAGATGGAAGGAAAAAAAAGAGTGGCAAACATTAAAAAGAGAAATTTGCAACAGAATGATGAAAAATAGAATAAAATTAAAATAATGAGAAAGGGAAAAACAATAAAACAGTTCTGAAAGTTACTGCAGACACAAAAAGTGGCTCTTTTCTGGCATCTTCCCATAAACAATGAAGCAACTTATGTCTCAGGATTCTTCCCCTATGCATGAGTGGAAGAGCATCTCATATCAATTAATGAAACAACAAGTCATAAATTTAAAGTTGAACTGGGAGAGGTAAATTGTGGAGGAAATTGTAAGTTGAAAGGAGAAAAGAAAAGGGAGAAAAGTAATTATATTATAATCTCAAAAGTAAAAATAGCACCTCTCTATGACCTCCATGTTTGTTGAGGAAATTGCCCAGACATAAATATCTTGCATTAATTTTTAGAAATTGAAGAACTTCCTGAGCTTGTATGTCATCCCTTGACAAAACAACTGAGTGAAACTAGGAGGTGGTAGCACATAAGTTTAATCCCAGCACTTGGGGGAAAGAGGAAGGCACATCTCTGCCTGTCAATTCAAGGCAACCTAATTTAGGGAACCAGTTCAACGACAGCCAGTGATATATAGAGAACATGTTTCCTAAAAGAAAACAAAACCAAGACTAAACAAACAAGCAAAGCATGATTTGGGTGAGTACTTTACAGGCAACTTTACTCATACAAATGGGATCTGAAAAACAAAACAGCAAAAGTTCAGTTAAGACAAGCAAATATGCATAAAATTTGTGACAAACTGTCAGCCTTTAAATATTTTAATTTGATTACACTTATATTCTTGGTGCAAGATTGACATTGATGTGTATTCATGATAGGCTTCAGGCATACATATGGTACAAGGTCTAGCAATGAACCAAAATAGGATTGTGCATATGACTATATCTGAAATACAGAAAGGACTTAAGTAAAATAGAAGCTCCATGCATTGATATCTGTGCTATTAGTTTTTACTGTAAGTCTGAAAATTTGTGAAACCCACAGATTACTGTGATATATCTACTTGTAAAAGGGATCATGCTCAAATTCCATATTTGATTTTGCTTTTTACTATGATACAATATTTTGAGATACTACATATATGCAAAGGTAATCCTATTAATTCACACATTTAGTGTTTGTATTATGTTCAAAATCTTTTAGGTGTTTTGTAGCATGACTGTATTTTATTTTACCTCAGTAATTATAGTTCCAAATCTTCAATGTCAATCCTTATCTACACATGTTATTATTTATTTTTATAAAACGTCGTATAGTGGTTGCAATGTGATATCCCACTGGAGGTTTTATTTGTATTTATCTTACATGTATGAAGATAAACTCTTCTAAATGGTCTGTTGGCCATTTTTATGTCATCATTAATTTTATCTCACCATTTCTGTTGTTACCATTATTGCTATTATTACTGAAGTTCAAACTCAAGGCCTAAATGTACACAAGCAGTCTATCGCTGAGTGTATCTCTAGTATACCCAGATCACTCTAGTTATAGTCATGGATTTACACATGCTCAGGATCCAAATCCTTAGCTATTTCTAGTTATTTATTTTTGTTTTTTCAAAGAAAATGTAATTAGTAAGTTTTCTTTCCATTTCCTTTTCTAGCTCTTCCCATGAATTTCATCTGAATCTCTCAAATTCATGACTCCTATTTACTTAATTGTCAAATTCCTAAATATTTCTACATAACCTACATAAGCTATATTATGTTACTTTTATGTATATGATTTCAGGGCTGATCACTTCCTATTAGATAAACTCTTTAGGGCTTTCCCAAGGGGCAAATCTTTTAGCCTCCTCTGAACATTCCTTCATTTCTAAAGTTCTTTGTCTGAGAATAAGTTTTCTGAGATTCCACCCTTCCATGTTAGCATTACTATGGGTATAATGTTTTTTCATGTCTGATGTCTTCAACAATAGTTTATGAATTCTTTGAAAAATTAATATGATGCATTTTAAACATATTCTTCTGTCTTCTCAACTTGCCCCATAACTCTCCTCTCAACTCCTCATCACTCTGACCTTATTTTGAGTTTTTATTTCCCTATCCTTCAAGTTCAGTTCATGTTCTGCAGTCAGTGTTGGGAATGGAGCCTGCAAAGGGCCAATTACTCTTTTCTTTCCCTTATTAATATAATTTTGAACTAAAATCAATATTGTCTACTGAAGGTTTTAATGGTTTGCTCTAATAACATTTTACAAAATTTTTGCACTTGTATATTTTGAATATACATGTAAGAATCAACTTAAGTTAATTGCTTGTATGATGTGAAATGGAATGTTAATGCCATTAATTTTATTCCCATTTGTCCCAGATATATCTTTAGAAAATGTTATCCTTTTCCAGTTGTATGGCATTGAGACGTTTCTGAAACTGTAAATTTTAGTTTCCAATATTTATTTCTCTTCTATTTATGTACATACTCATCTCCTGTGATTTCTTTATCGTCCACTTAGTAGGTGGAGGCAGATAGCCTAAGAGTTACAGGCTAGTCATGCTACAGGATAATTCAAGGCAAGCCTGGACTTCATGAGACTATTAAAAAATAGTACATATAGAAATGCAATTAATATGTGCTGTTCCTTCTAGGACCCATGCTTGCTCATAATTACTGTACTTTTATAAATTACATACAATTACTATTTTTGCTAATGTCTGAGATAATTCAGTGGAGTCATATTTTTATGTGTAAATACTACTGTTGCTGTATGGGTTACTTAATATTCAACTAACACCTGAATAAGCTTTCTCTTAATTGCCTTAAAGCTATACTTCTTTCCAAATTTATAAACTGGTAGAATATTGTACATATGCACATTCATACATACACATATATTATGTATATATACAATATATCATTAAGAAAGGAAGATTGGGGAAGTGTTTTACTTTATATCCTGGAGAATATTGAACTCACTATGTCCCGTAGGCTGTCCCCAAACTCATGCCAATCCTCTTGCCTCTGCATTCCAAATGCTGGATTTATAAGCTTGGTGTCATCTTGAACTACTTAAGAGATATTCTTTTAAGTTCGAAATGTTTACATTCCTTTAATTTCTTCTTATATGCACTACTGTCAGATTGTTCATGCCTTTTCCTTTATGCTCGTAGTTATCAGAATATTTTAAAAATATGACATTCTTTAAAACACAATTTACGTAGATTGTTGTTATTAAAGAACATTTGCTTTCTTCTTAATATTTTTCATCTGTTTTTATATATAAGAGAAGGAAATTCTATTTATCTAAAAAATTATAAATGTAAATTTATAATCAGTCAAACTAACATACCTAATATGTGTCAGTTGTGAGAGTATGACTTTGGAGAAGTCACTGCTTGAACAATTATTTCATGATGGGGCCTAAATACAAGACTATAGAAGTAAAAACAAAAACAAAAACTAGCTATGATTTGGCAAGGGGTCAGGAGAAAAGTATGTACCTTAATGAACGTGATGCTTTACTAAGCAAATATTAATGGTAATATTTCCTGATAGTTGCCAATGACATAAAATTAGTTAAGTCATGGTCTTGTGTGCATGTTATTCCCAGTCCATAGTGAAAGAATACATAAAAACCATGTAACGCAAATTGTTGATAGTTATAAGATGGATGCAAGTAAATTTCAAGGTGCTCAAAATTGATTCCATAAATTCATTTGGGTCCTAACCAACACAGTCCAATGGGGATATTATTTCCCATTACATAGACAATTAACTTCTATTATCCATCTTGAGATTGCATTACCTTGCTAGTTATACTCCACTGGTGGCTTAAATTACGCAAGAAGAAAGAAGTTGGCTAATTTGTCCCTTTATATTTTTATTATTTAAGTCTATGAAGATGTTAGATGGTGTTCACTTTAGTTCAGGGATTTGTGAATTGCTTTCTTTTTGTAATTATCATAGTTAGCGATTACAGTTCACTAAATTAAATTTACATTTTTGCTAAAATTAGAGTAATGAGAAAATATACATTTTTTTAAAATTTAGTTTTCAGAATATCCTATTATACCACAATGGAATACTTTTATTATTTTTCAGTGCTGGCTACTTTTATGACACAACTAGAGTCCTTTTAGGTATAGGAAAGTTCAAATGAGAAAGTATCCCATCACATTAAACCGGAGGCAAGAGTATGGTGCATATTCCTAATGGAATATTGATATGTGATGGCTGGTGTCACTGTGATCTGTCTCATTACTAGGCTGCTGGCTCTAGTCATATCAGAAAGCAGGATCAGCATGCAGCACCTTATGATGTAGGCTTCAATTCCTGCCTCAGAGTTCCTATATTGAGCTCCTGGCCAGACTTCCCTGGATGATGAACTCCAAGCTAAAAAATTAAATAAACCCTTTTTTCCCAGAGGTGAAGTTTGTCATAGTGTTTAGTCATGGCATCTGAAGCCCCAAGGCATTTTCCTTGTTCTTCTACAATATGAACTCTCATTATCTAAGTTTTACATTAAATTAATTTTTATGAGATCACATTATTTTAAAAAAATCATTTATGTTATTTCATTGATTCTGAAAAGTTCTGAGACATTTGTATTTTATTCCAACAATTTAAAATATAATTTAAAAAATAGCACTAATTTAAAGCCAAAGAAACATTAATTAAATTTCAATCATGATAGTCACATTACCCTATGAAGAACATGCTTTTAGAGAATGTGTCCTCTTCATAATTTAAGCCAGGTAATAATCCTAACTTCATTAAACTGTTTTGATAAATAATTTGTTCTGGTTAACACTGAATTATCCTAGATATTGTCTTCTTAGATACCCACAGCTGTTTAGAATTAGCATTATGTTTTTAAATGTTATATATTACAATATATAAGGTTTTTGTTTATTATTTCTTAGCTCATTGTGCTGGAAGGACATTTTATTTGAATACTAATTATTGTCAGTAGCAGTGCTAGACACAGCTCAAAGCTACAAGCTATTTCTTCCCAATTGAAACATTCCCTCATAAAGGGTATGAAGATTAAAAACATGAAGTTTGAGACTAGCCAGATGGCTCAAGAATTAAGAACCCAAGTTTCATTCCCATCGTTCAGGTAAGGCTATTTATAAATCTCTGTTTGGATCTGACATTCTCTCTGGCATTCACAGACACCTAGAAGTAGATAGTATACACTTAATAGTCGCATAAACATACAAAACTAAAATTAAATAAACAAAAATAAAGAACTTGGATAGTTAATAAACCTTACTAGGGTTAATGAGTCCAAATCGTAGAATTCACAGAGTTCTCCTTCAAAGTTATGTAAACACTAATCAGCTGGGGGAGGGCATAAAGAAACTTTAGTTAAATCTGCCTTAGATGCCAGGTTTTCAGCTTTTGTGTGTTTTTGTTCATGTGTGGATGGGATTCCTGATTACACTGTTGCCTTTCACCTTCTATGTTCCTACAATTACCATAAATTCCATCCTTCATTAAATGAGACCTAGGTGGAATCACTTACTTTGTCATCAGTGTCTTTTCCTGGGTAAATAGTTTTTAATTTATATATTCTCTCAAACGTCCATGCACCATCATCTCATTTGTCTTCTACTTATAGAAATCTGTGTCTTTAATGATACCACAGAAAAGTTCAGCCTGCCAGAGGTATCTCAAATAAGCAAGTTTATTAAGTATACTTGAATATGCTACAGGCTTTAGTTATAAATGTGTGCCTATAAGTGCTCTGGCAAACACAATTTTCTAAAGCATCACCTATTGCTCTGTGATCAAGATCATACATCTTGGAGACAGGGCCCAGAGGACTTGAACTGGGTCAGACATGAAATTTTCTTCCTAGAATGCTCTGTGAATGATTTCAGAGGAGAGAAGCAACCAATAGTACTTACTACCCAGTGGTGAAGCCTATGAACCACAAGGACCAGCATGACAATAAATGCTTATCAGTCAGTGGTTACACAGAAGAAATAATAGGGCAGAAACTTCTGCCAGGCAGGGGAAGGAGAGAGAAGGAGGGAGATTCTGAACCATGACGAGGAGAGGATACTAGAAGACATAATTGGAATAAACATCTGAAACAGATAGAACTAGAACAATATTAAACTGCAAATATCATGGGGAAGGGGATGGGAGGGAGCCAGATTTGTATTTGGGGATAATATATATATATATATATATATATATATTTATATATATATATATATATAATTTAACTGTTAACTATTGAGTTACAGTCTGAAATAAATCTTGGTTTCTCTGTGTGGTTATTAGAGGATACAAAATGTAAAGAAAGAGAGCCACCTGATTAATTTACTACTTACAATTATAATAAAAATAACTCATTTTACAGATGAATCTTTAATGTACAGGTTGTTATTTGTTTGCTGATATTGTGACATGCTATCAGAATCTACTCATTCACATACATACCATAACTTACCATATTCTTGACCATTTATGGCATACTGCTCCGAAAAAAAGAAAAGAAAAGAAAAATAAAAAAAAAATCTAACTCTTTCTAAAAATCAATTCAGTTCCAAAAGTCCTAAAATTATATGATCATGTTCTGTCATAGTAGTAACTGCAATTTTCTCCTATAGATGGGAACAATTTTATGTTTTAGTCACTTTTCTTATATTAGACACCAACTGCTTGACTAAAGCAACTTAGAACAAGAAAGATTTAATTTGCCCTGGATTTCAGTCCATTATATCTGGCAAACCATAGCAGATCAACATAGTTTACATCGTAGGTACTAAAAAGTTAAAAAAAATAGCAAAAGGAAACACACGCATATTGACATCTTTCTTTTTCTTTTCTTATTTTTTCCCAACCTGGTTTAAAGTTCAACCACTTTCTAATGGCATTTTAATTTTAGACATCCACTGATGGGTTAAACTCTCTTTATGTTAGAGTCCCCATGGATTATCTTTTCTCTAGAAATACTTGCATGGATATATCTGGGAGTGTTTTTTATTAATCCCATAGTGATTATAAATCTACTCAATTTGACATCCAATATTAACTATTATCATATCCCCAGGCTTTCGTTTGTTTTTTTTTTTCCATGAGGTAGATTGGATATTTTCCCCACAATTCATAATTGTTTGTATATTATGTGTGTCAGAGATGGAGGCAGAAACAATAATGAAATCATTTTAAAGTGTCATAGTGAGGCACTTTCATTTAGAAGTATTGACATAGCCGTCAGAATGTTGAATACTCTTTTTTACATGAAACCAACTAATGAGGCTTTAGATTACTCACGATATTAATTTTTAGCCATAACATTATATAGATTGGAAATCAGCAACCAAGTGACAAATGGACACCATAACAATAAAATTAATAGTTGCTCCTGTCAGAGTAGTGTCTGTCTGGGATTTCCTAGAATAGAGAAACTACAATGTGAGATACACAGACATACAATTCATACCTATGATGACAAAGATCCAAATCCATAATCCTATACATACATATTAAGCATTGACAATTCTACCTGAGGTTAATTTATAACAGCAGCTCAATAGATGGTAAAACAAAACAAAACAAAGCATCACAGTTAAGTACAGATTTCCTACAGGTAGCAGTTTAAAGCTTAAATTTGCCATGAGCCAGCAGACAAAAATGTAGTTCAAATAGCAAGATATCCAACAACCAGATAGTGAAGATAAAGAAAAAGAGAAGAATATATTTTCTGGTGATTATTACCTGAAGATGTCATCAATAGTAGGGTCAGCACTGAGATTCCAAATGAACACACAAGCCAAGCATGAATCAGAGGTTATTACTATTAAGAATAACGCACCAAAAGTTTATAGACAGTCTTATGCGGATTTCCAGTAAGCGGAGAAGGCTCACAAGTGAATTTGTCAAGGGTCAACAATGTTGAGTTAAGCAACTAGATTTGTTTTTTTCTTTACAGTTGGAGGCTGTGGTTGAGGAAAGAGTTTCTCACATGTGTACAGTTTGTAAATTATGTAGAACAAATTGCACTTCTGTGCGAAAGTCTAAAGCATTGGAGATTCATTCTTATCCTTCTTAGGACTGTGCTAAAGGCCAAGAGGAAATGGATGACCTTTTAATTTATCATTAGTCATATTTACATAAAGTTAGAATATTTATTCTTATTCATGCATACTATTATATCAACAAATGCTAATTGTGCCAAAGAACAAATGTAAGAACATTTTGTTTAATAATCATTAGATTTACTTTCCTTCTGAAATGAGGCACTGTTTTCTTACACGGCATACAATAAGGGCTGTGATAAACTCAATAGTACAGACTATCTTTTATAATAGACTAAGAAAGCAAAGACAAACACTGACCAATCTCAAAATACATCATTATAAGATAAGGACAAGTTATCAGATGATAGAAAAATCACTTGGCTAATATTAAACTACAAATGATTTTAGGAAGACAGCTCAGTGGAAGAAGATACTGTGTCTCAAGCGTAGACAATTCATATTGTTTCTTTACCTATAACCCAGCCCTGAGGAGGCAAAGACAGGAAGATCCTAGAGAACAATGGTCAGATATTATTGCAATAAATAAACATCAAGGAAAATCCCAACACAGCTCTACCTTACTCACACACGAAGAGACACATACCTTTATACACGTTCATGTGTACACTGCATAGTACACACATCAATCATGCACATACACACACACACCACAGATGGTGCATTCTTTTCAGAGAAGAAATCTAGAAGAAATCTAACTAACAGGAAAAACGGCTGTTTTTACATATTGATTTTTCGGAGAATTAACAAAAATGTAGTTTGGTCTCTGTAGTGAGGAAATTTACCATCTGTGAATATAGTTAGGGATGAGAATAAGATCTTAGTTCCATATTATGGTTTCTAATAAGTGTGCTTCTCCCAAGATTTTTCCTATCACAGTTACTACTTCGATTCTCAAAGTGACTACTGAACTTCCTGCCATCACAGGGGAAAGGGGGAAATCATACAAAGAGATACACTGGTGTATAATTATTCAAGCTGCAGCACTGAGTATGAGGAAAGCCTAGAGTTAAAAGGATTGCTCAGTTAAAGATAACAATTAGAAGGAAAGCACCACTCATGATTCATGTTCCTCCAGCTCTCAGATAGGAAGCTAGATAGCTATAAGAAGAGCACCTATAAGAATAAAAGTGAATTAGAATATATAGAATGCTGATTTGGAGTGAAGGTAAAAATTTATACTAGACCTGCATTGGTTTTGAATAATAGAAACTGTGGTGTAAACTGAACAAGGTTGTAATGTAATTGGAGTCCTACCCCTCAATTCTTTTTTCCATTCAATCTCATAGCTTTTATAATTAAATTAGATATGGCACAAAAGATTTTTGTTAACATCCTTAGAAATTGACTAACTCTAAAGGAAATGAATATCTTTGGTTCCAAAGAGTATGAGAAAACTAATATCTATAGAATTGAGCTGATAGAAGAAAGCATGGTGTTCTTTAAAAAGAAGGATAGAACCATTCTGTGACAATTTCAACAGCAATGATGCTTGTATTTATTTTTTCGTGTCTGCATACAGCCAACAATCAAAACCACTGGATTGAAACATAGCATCTCACATTCCCTTGCTGAAAGTTATACCACAAACACCAATAACTGAGAATGAGACAACATTTATTTCTTTGGCAACATTATATCTTATTTATGTAGAGGCTGACAGGAACCTGATATAGGTGTCTCCTGAGAGTCTTTGCAGAGCCTGACAAATACAGAGGGGATGCTCGCAGACTATTGGACTGATCATGGGGTCTCCAATGGGGTCCCCAGTGGAGGAGTTAGAGAAAGGACTGAAGAAGCTGAAGGGGTTTGCAACCCATAGGAAGAACAACAATATCAATCAACCAGACTCCCTCAGAGCTCCTAGGGACTAAACCACCAACCAAGGAGTACACATGGAGGGATCCCATGGCTCCAGCTGCATATGTAGCAGAGGATGGCCTTGTAGGGTATCAATAGGAGGAGAAGCCCTTGGTCCTATGAAGGTGTTGCCCCAGTGTAGGGGAATTCGAGGGCAAGCAGGAAATAGTAGGTGGGTGGATGGGGAAACACCTCACAGAAGCAGGGGAGAGGGGATGGATAGGAGATTTCATAGAGGAGGGAACCAGGAAAGGGTATAACATTTGAAATGTAAATAAAGAAAATAGAGCTCTATTTTGCTGCCCACAAGAGGTACAGGGATTCTTCTCCTGAGTACTGAACTAGGCGTAGGGTTGGGCCAGCCCTCCTACTCTCAAATTCTTTGGGCTGCCTTGCCTGCAATCCCAGCAACCAAGGCTAGCTCTACTGTGTTACTCAGGCAAGGATGCAGGGCCCACTTTCCCAGGGAATGTTGGAGTCATTGAGGACATGGACAGCTCTCCAGCTTTCATGAACCTCAGGGCCATCTCTTCCGTCTGCCAAAAGAGGGTAATGTCTTAAGAAACAAGAATAAAACTTTTAGTTTTTGAGTATCATAGTCATCTGTTTAATTTTTTTTCATACTTATGAAAATAATACCATTGAGAAGGAAAAGAAAGAATTCCAAGCTCTCAAACACATGCGCTTTTCTCTACGCTTCTGCATTGATTAACAGTGAATTTGCACAGCTGCAGTGTTAGACTGATATCCCCTTCCACCTCATATGACTTCACTCAGAAAATGGAAGAACGGCTTCTCAAGTAAAGCAGTGAATATGATGTCTCATTTGTATTGGAGTATAGAGAAAAGTATAGCAGAGGGCTGTCTCTTTATTGCCAAGTGATTTTGTCACCTATAAGTTATCGATGATATAATGGAGCAGATTAGGTCACAATCTTTTGACCTTGATTTCTGTAATCCTTGCCTATCATTTTATTTAAAAATGTATTATTACTAAGGTAACAATCAATAGAAACACTGCAATTTTAAAAATACAGGTAGGTATTACTGTCTTGATTTCTGTAGAGAATTATTTTATTTTGTTAGATCTTATATATATTATTTTTAAAAGACTTCCAAAAGAATCACTTCAAATTACTTGATGAAGTATTAAGATGAACCAAATTAGAATGTTTTCAAGGCTTGACTCAAATGTTACCCACTCTAGTCTAACATATAATACACACAAACAAAAACCACTTTAAGTTTTTAAATTTGTATCTCTTTATAATTAAGGAAAATCCAAAGTATAAAATAATTACAATAATAGCTATGTTTGTTCTGCTTTGCATTTATATTCTTAACAAAAATACCAAACGACATTGTTAAAGCAGATCTATAAGGATGTTATACTTCATAATTAAGTAAATGAAATTAATATGCTTACCTCTTTGTTTTGTTTATCCAATACATTACCCATTGCATTAACCCTTCCAACAGTGCTACATCACTAAATCTCTGGTGTATGTATTCAAAATACTCAGCCTCTTGAGAAGCATCAGTCATATAAAAATCTATTCCACATCCGAAAGGTCCAACAAGCAGTTGAAAGAGTCAGATGCAGATATTTACCCCCAACCAATGGACAAGAAGCTGAGGACCCATGTGGTTGAATTAGGGGAAAGCTGGAAGAAGCTGAGGAGGAGGGAGACCCTGTAGGAGGACCAGCAGTTTCAACTAACATGGATCCGCGAGATCTCTCAGACACTGGACCACCAACCACGCAGCATACACCAGCTGATATGAGGCCGCCAACACATGCTGCTCAAGACTGCTGGGTTGGGTTCAGGCAGACAACATGCACAGAACCCTTAAGGGACTGGAGGCCCCAGGGATTTTAGAGGTCTGGTGGGGTGGGGTTTGGGGGAGTGTAGGGACATCCTCTTGGAGACAGAGAGCAGGGAGGAGGTATGGGATGGGGAACAGTTGGCTGGTGGACCTGGAGGGGAATAAAATCTGGAGTGTAAAATAAAAAGATCAAGTAAAATTAAAAAAAAAAAAAGAATCCAGATGTGTTACAATACTTTTCTAATACAAAGAAATAAGAAAGACACAGTGAAGGGGGAGAAAAAGTAAGTTCTCATATTTCCAGCTTCTTCTTTCACCCATGTCTGTGAGGCAGGAAACAGTGAGATATTTTATATGGAAGAAGATTGGGGTAGAGAGTATGTGACTCCTACACAGATGGCAAGAGCAGATATCTCCTATGAATTCAGGGCCCAGACTAGTTCTAATGACTTCAGAAGTGTAAAAGTGAAATGTTTGTGGTTTCAGGCTCAAAGCACTCTCCACTATCATATCTATAAGATATTTGTAGGCCCTGGAAATGCTTATTTGGTCTCAAGAACCACTACATCTCCAGGAGATCCTATAACAAGCTTGGTCATAAGTCCATATTATTAATATGCATCAGTGGATTCCATTGCTTATCCTGACCTAAATCACTAGGAAGCAGGTTAGACATTTGTTGCCTCAGAGATTGTGAAATAATGAAGACTTTAGTCAGCCTGATATCAATAATTTCAAATGCAAATTTCTATCAGTGTTGCTTATGGTGCATATATACACACATATATCAGTAAGTTTATGCATTGGTATAATGTCAGCTCCTCGCCCCCTGCTCAAATAAATTACAATTTTGGCTCAGATCAGGCTGGACTCTAATCCTGTACACATTCACCCTTCCTTAGAAATGTTGGAAACTCCTACAATATGCAAACTCCAGAAAGGGCATCTAGTTCTCTATTAATGCAAAAAAGCCTCCAACAGATCCTAGTTTCCATGCTAGTTTTCAGGCTGTTCCAGCTAACCCACTCTCCTCCCTTTGCAACATAACCCCTTATAACCATCAGTCCTCTCTCACCATTTTTGCTATCTTTTCTGCTTTCAGAGCCCCAGTAATTGCCAGACTGCTTTTCTCACAGCTTTTTCTCCCTGTCCCTGAGAAGTAGCCATGCCAAAATCCTCTAGATGCTGCTGGCTATTCTCTCTCTTATCTTGAACAAAATCATTTCAATAAGGATGGAATGGCCATCTTGACGTTGTCTTTACAGCACTGCTTGCTTAATAATAATATAATAATAATAATAATATAATACATATGTAATATAATATATATGTAATATATATTATATCCTAATATATTATATTCTATGTATTATATATAAGATATATGTATGTATGTATATACTAACTAAACGGAAATTAAGTAATTAAAATATAAATTAAAAAAAAAAACGGGTTATGTGTGTGAGCAATGTAAGAATGGTGTAAGATGCTTCCTCAGTAAGTGTATGCACAGACATGACAGCATTGAGAATACAAACCTCACCCTGGTATATTTAAACATTTTTAACACCTATTTCACAGGCTCTGTTGGACTCCTTCCTACTTGCTAGAATTGTAGTGGAATAATACTTATCCTGCTGTTTATAGTTCACTGCAGCCCAACCCTACTACAGGCTCTGCACCCAAATGTTCTCCTAGCTAATTACTTCTGTTCAACATTTTCAAGGACCTTCATCTTCGCATGTCATACTCTCAGGTAATTGGAATAAAGTAAGTGCTAATGCAGTTAACTGTTTGCAGATCCTAGCTCCAAATAGATTAAGGAACATAAATAAAAATTTCTAGTAGGCGCATGCCCAAAAAAGGAGAAATAGAAAAATGTAGAGTTTGAAAAAACAGGGAGGTTGTATTTCAGATCAAATAATAAATAATAATAAAAGTTGCATTTATTTTTAATCTTCATGCTTGCCAGTTTCTTAAATTTTTTTATTTCCTTAATAATTGTATTTCATTTTGATAAAGACAAATTTCAGGAAAAGTTAGTGTAGTCTACATTCATGGTATTTGATTCAATGTCATCATATTCACTCTGTGTAACCACGACAGCGCATGTCTCAGAATCTTCTAGGAAGAGATATATCAAGTGTAAACATTCTTAATGGAATACTCAAAGATTTGTGTTTAAATTCAGGGATTAAAAAAAAAATGTCTGTTCCCATTTTTCACTATTTCAAATCATAAAGGCTCCTTACCTGTAGCATTCGCTTTACTTAGTGTTTTCAGTTACTTGCTAAATGAATATAGCTTTAGTTCACTACTTTGCTTACTTTTTAATAAAGGTTTTAGAAGATGTATTCAATTCTAGCCAGAGGCCTTGATTCTTGGGACAGATGTGTCTTTTCTGAGAAAAAACAAACCAACCAACAAACAAAATATAATGAAGTAATCATGAAGCGCCCTTTCTAGAGGCAGAAAGAAGATGGAGAGATGAGCTTGAGTCTTCCTCCCTCCTCTGCCTTTCATCTGATGTTAATATGGCCACAAATGTAGTGAATAAAATCAGTATAAAAACATTATCTTGCTGTCAGTTAGTCATATATATCTACAGTTCTAGGTGAACTAAATATCAAGGAATTGGGTGCAGAATATGCCGTTCTGAAAGCTCTCAGAGGCCGGGAACTATCATTTTCATGCTCCCCCTTTGTTCTGGAGACCACTTAAATTCAGTAGTTTCTTTGTTTATTCTCCTCAAAGCCTGAAACAGCAGGTCCTAAGATCAATAAATAGATCACTAACTGACTATATAGTCTTCCTTTTAAACATATAAGGATTCTTCTGACTATTCTGTGTACATTCTGTAAACACTAGATATTCTCTCTACCTTAACTTTAGCTGACTAACACATTTATTTCAATTTGCCAGCTTTTATTACAGTTACAAACAAAATGAAACATAATGAGGTATCCATAAAGAGCACTTTTGGAGTCAGAAGATGAATTTGAGTGTTCCCGCTTTGTTACTGTTACCCTACTTACTTCACCTTCAGAGATTCTGGGTGCTCAGTCCTTGATGCCTCTAAGGTTCACTGTTTTTGCTCCAAGGACCCGCCTCAGCTTGGAAAGAGGTTATGAGGACAGAGTTTCTGAGAGCAGCAAAACAAAAGACTCGAAATTAAATTGTGAGTCCAAGCTGTTGACCTATGTTCTACTCAAGACAACTTTCCACATTGATTTCTCTCTGTTGTGCTTTCTTTCTCTCTGATCAGTATTTTATCTCTCTAATCTGCATTCTCTGGAAATCTCTAGACAGTTCTTTCTCTATGTTCTGCTCATGCCAGTTCTCCAACCAATTCTTTCTTCATATTCTAAAAAAATTCTATGAATAGCATCTCTAGCAGATCATAAGCTGAGTCTTTTATTTTACATATCAATCCAGTCATTTACTCCAGGTTTCCTTTTGATTATCCTACAAATCAGCATTCCTTGACCCCAGGCCCTTAATTCTTAACAAACAACAAGCACACATTCTCTTTTAACTTTGTAGAATTCAGGATCTGCCTGACTCCTTTAAGCACAGGTAATGAATTAGCTGGGTGGGACCTTGTCCTGAAATTATCATTTCAACCACACTTGGACCTAAATTAGTTCAACTCCAGGCTGAGCTTGAACTCAGGAATCTACCTGCATTTGTATCTTTCTGACAACCTGGCTCATTAATGCAGCTGCCTCTGTTCCTTTAGGTTCATGAAGCCCCTCATATAATTCATATTGCATCCTTATTTTTTGCCTAGTTGAGAAAGTATATATTTTTGAACTCATGTTTTTAGAGTTCTTTTCCACAGCTTTAAGGGCTGTCCTGAAAATGAAAATGCTTATCATTTTGCTAAGATATTAGTCACACCTTTGCCTTCTGGACTTGTACTGATTATTTTGGAGTCATTAACAGTAACAGGACATTTCTTAAATGAGGAATGTAAAATAAACATGTACATTATCATACAAACAAGCCTTATGCCTATGTAAGCCATTGACATCATGAAGGATCACATCCACTGCCTCTGTATCAAGGTAAGGAATCATGTCATTCTGTCCACACCAAGGCCATGCTGGACCTGGCACTTTTGACTACCATGGTCAAACCTGGTAATCATTTCTTCCACTTGTGTGAGAGGTTAGCAGAGAGCTACATGAATCATCTTGGCTGACATCTTCCTACAGTAAGCTTGACGAGTGTGAACAAGCATCTTTACACTGTTAGGTTAGCTGCAAAAATACTACAAAGGCCGTTTCCTTTCTTCTCGGAAACCATCCGCAGTATAGCTTATTTTTAGAAATCCCTTTACCAACAGACAAAATTCATTTTCACCTCTTGAATCCTGGCAGACATAGCCACTTGCTCTGATCAGTGAAATATAGTAAATGTCTATTTCTATAGTCTAAGCTAGGAAAATAAACAGAGAAATGGCACAGTCGTACACATCCTCATTTTTCTCAGCTTCTACTAAAACACCTGTTAGAAAATCAGGAGAGCATGCTAGGGCACTAAAACCACATGGTCAACTTTGTTCTAACCATCCACATTCTAAAATACAAGTTCAAAACAACATGCAGTGTACAGCTTTTACTTACTGTATGCTGTGTTGCTGTGCTGTGAGGAACCACTGTAAAAATATATTACTACAACACACCATATCAACTATTTTCTTAATGAAGCTGAAAAACATGTTCGATGTCAGACATGCCATTTAGACATTGAATGAGGGATTCCATTATTTATACTCCATCCCTTAACAACAAGCTCTACATTAATAATATTAACCCTAATTGTTGTCTTGTTATTTTGTACTTTGTTTCAAATTAATCAGCGTCCTTTAAAATGTGGTCTCGTTTTGGAAATCTAGGTAATGTATAATATATGAAATCATGCAAGTAATTTTTTTTTCCATCTATATATTTATTCAAAAAACATACATTAAAATAATAATTAAGGGAAAAAAGTCCATGAGTTTGAGGGAGGGCATGAGAGGAGCTGGAGGGAAGAGAAGGTAGGGTAGAATGATGTAATTGTAATTTTTTAAAGGAGGATGTGTTGGAACAGGCCTTAATCCAAATGTCTCTATAAAAAGGGGAAGCATGGATGGACACAGAGACACAGATGGAAAAAGGACACAGGAAGAGACACAGTGTTCCCTGAGGCTATCAGGTATTTAGATAAACATTTATTTTTCAAACTTCAGGAGGAACTATCTCTGGTGACCTCTTGACCTCAGACTCTGTGCATCCAGAGTGCTGTGGTGCTCTATTTTCTTGAATTTAAGCCCTCTAAGTAAAGGTAATTTAAAAAAAAATAATTTTTTATTGAATAATTTCTTTATTTACATTTGAAATGTTATCCCCTTTCCTGGTCTCCCCCCGAACCTCCCTATCCCATTCCCCTTCTCTGCTTCTATGATTGTTCCCCCAACCAACCAACAACTCTTGCCCCTCTAACCTCAAATTCCCCTACACTGGAGCATCTAGCCTTCACAAGACCAAGAGCTACTCCTCCCATTGTTGCCCAACAAGGCCATCCCCTGCTACATATGCAGCTGGAACCATGGGTCCCTCCATGTGTCCTCCTTGGTTGGAGCTTTAGTCCCTGGGAGCTCTAGGGGGTTTGGTTGGTTGATAGTATTTTTTTTTTTTTTTTTGATCTGTGTATTTTTCTTTTTCTCAAACTTCTATTATACCATTTTAATTACATGCAAGTATTAAGGTCAGTTCTAGATTGAGGAACACGTAATACAATAGATGCAAATAGTCTAGTAACAAGCAAGATAAACACAAATAGTCAAAGATCAAGCAAGGCAATAAACAAAGTCCCCATGATCACTTTTTCTAAGGGTTTATGAGGAAGATCAAAATATCTGAGCCTACTCACCTATTGTAGCCCAAAGTCATTTTCATGCCTAAAGCCTACTTCTTTGTTCTAACCTAAGATTTAGATTCCTGCCTGAAACTGTTTATTTGTTCTAGCCTAATGTCAGATTTCTGCTGGAAGCCCATTTCCTTGTCCTTGACCAATGTCAGATTTCTGCCAAGCAGCTCCAAAATCTCTCTACATTTCCCCCTTTTTTATTTCATAAACAATGAAATAGTTTTAGCCTGTCTTAGGTCATTCTGGCAAGAATGCCTTCTTTACTTGTCATTGAATATGCATTATCAAAATTCATACATTTCTGTCCTAGGTTGCTAAGGCAAAATCTTAACAGCCCTGGGGTTGTCAACCTGTTAAATTAGTAACTCTGGCTACACTGAAACTAATAGAAGAGAAAATAGGGAAAAGCCTTGATCATATGGGCACAGGGGAAAAGTTCCTGAACAGAACACCAATGGCGTATGCTCTAAGATCAAGAATTGACAAATGGGATCTCATAAAACTGCAAAGCTTCTGTAAAGCAAAGGATACGGTCAACAGGACAAAGCGGGAACCAACAGACTGGGAAAAGATCTTCACCAACCTTACATCTGGTAGAGGGCTAATATCCAAGGTATACAAAGAACTGAAGAAACTAGATTCCAGACCATCAAATAACCCTATTAAAAAATGGGGTAGAGAGTTGAACAAAGAACTCTCAACTGAGGAAACTCGAATGATTGAGAAACATCTAAAGAAGTGCTCAGCATCCCTAGTCATCAGGGAAATGCAAATGAAAACAACACTGAGATTCCACCTCACACCAGTCAGATTGGCTAAGATCCAAAACACAGGTGACAGCAGATGTTGGTGAGGATGTGGAGAAAGAGGAACACTCCTCCATTGTTGGTGGATTGCAAGCTGGTACAAACACTATGGAAAGCAGTCTGGCGATACCTCAGAAAATTGAACATAGTGTTACATGAGGACCCAGCTATACCACTCCTGGACATATACCCAGAAGATATTTCAACATACAACAGGGCCACGTGCTCCACTATGTTCATAGCGGCCTTATTTATAATAACCAGGAGCTGGAAAGAACCCAGATGTCCTTCAACAGAAGAATGGATACAGAAAATGTGGTATATTTACACAATGGAGTACTACTCAGCTATTAAAAATAATGAGCTCATGAAATTCTTAGACAAATGGATGGAGCTAGAAAATATCATCCTGAGTTAGATGACCCAATCATAAAAGAACACACATGGTATGCACTCACTGATAAGCGGATATTAGCCCAAAAGCACACAATACCTAAGACGCAATGCATAGACCTCATGAAACTCAAGAAGAAGGAGGAAGACCAAAGTGTGAGTGCTTTTGTCCTTTTTAGAATGAGTATCAAAAGATTCAACCAGAGCTCCCAGAATCTAAACCTCCAGCCTGAGAACAGACAGGGGCAAGCTGCCCTCTGAGAGGCTCTAACCAGCAGCTGACTCAGACAGATACAGACATCCAGAACCAAACAGTGGATGGAGCTTGAGGACTCTTATAGAAGAATAGGCGGAAGGATTGTGGGCCCTAAGGAGATAGGAACTGCACAGGAAGATCAACAGAGTAAACGAACCTGAACCCTTGGAGCTCTCAGAGACTGAATCACCAACAGTGGAGCATACCTAGTCTACACTCCATGGGCTGAACCTAGGCCTCCCTACACATATGTTGTAAATGTGCAGCTTGGTTTTCATGTAGGTCTCAAACATCTGGAGTGGGGGCTATCCCAAAACATGCAGCCTGTATATGGAGTATGGTCTTCTAAAAAAAACAGTTATTCAGTTATTCATGGAATATTATTTTTTTATATCTCTTGTATTCAGTTTGCAACTACTTCATTGAGAATTTTTGTATGTATACTCATGAGGGATACTGGACTATAATTTAAATATTTTTGTTGGGTTTACACTTGATTTCACTACTTCAATATTATTTGCTTTGTGAAGGAAAAAAAAGAAAAAGAAAGAAAGAAAGACCACAATGGGGGTCAAAGATATTTACTTTAGGGATAATTACCAGGAAATGGCATTGATTTACAAGTACTAGTACTGACAATCATAAAATTAGAAGATTTTTTTTAACTTCCTATTTTTCCAGGTAATAGTATCATTTTGCTTTTGCTTTGTCGTTAATGTCAGCTCTTATTCTTGTATCCTAATTATCTACTGAGATACATTTGGCTAATAAAGAAGCCATTGAACTTTAAAAAAAAAAAATTAGTAACTCTGTCTGGGGGGGTCCATTTTCAGTTTTAAAGCATGTACCTTGACTGCTAACATGTTGATGTTATTAAAGACAGCTTTAACATGATGGGCAGGAATAAAAGTACCCAAGACAAAAAGGACTAGCATGATTAAGCTATATATGCCATTCTTGAAGGTTGACCAAAATGGAAATACTGACCTCAGGCCATTGATAATTTTATCAGAAGTATCTGCAAAATCAAAGCTCAGCAGAGCAGTATTCTTTAAATTCATAATCTCACTATGCAAAGTTAAAACATCCAGAGTGTTGTTAGAATTATGACAAGTACTCTGCAAGTGTCTTTAAGCTTTTCCTAATTATAATGACTATTATTGTAAAATTTTGAAATAACAAATCCATTAGTATTTGGCAAGACACTTGAGATAGCTCCTTACTCTTAAAGTCTGAACCTCTTTCCAATAATTTGAATAGGAAAAGGAACACCAATCCGTTGTTCCAAATGCCTATTTGTATACTCAACACATTAGTAACATCTTTTGGCTAAATGATTAACAAAAGTAGTTGTTGTAGCTTCTTGTGTCAAAGCAATTTCAGAAGCAGTGGTGCTAGCAATTAATGTAATTAAATCTGTTATACCAGCAATAATTAAGCCCACTACTCTCTTGTTTTTGCTTAAAGCCTGACTTACTTCTTCCAGTACTTGCAAGCTTTTTTCAGAATGCCTAGGTCCTGTAATAATCAGGGCAATAAAACAAAAACTGGTTGATAGGCCCCCATAACAGAGAGATATATGCGTTTTTGAATGTATATCAGTGTTTTATCTAAGACAATATAAAGCATTTACCTTAGTAATATTACAAATTGTTTCCTTTTATATAAACAAGATTTAGACACATAGCGTTCAGCTTCATTAATCATTGGTAAGAACATATGGAAAACTCAGAGATATAGCTGAATTCAAGGAATGACTTACATTAGAAGAAAGTTAAATGATGGTAGAAAATGTTTATTATGAAGCCAAACAAGTAAAAATATTTTAAAGAATTGCACTAAAACAACTAATTTTAAAGCTGCCAATGATTAATATAAAACCAAAACAACTTTAGCCCTCCACAAAAACCATAGCCATTTATATTTCCATTTCACATTTCTTTGTTATAATATTTAAAATGTAATATATTATCTTAAAACATTTATTATCCCACGTTCTGTTATTTAACATAATCAAAACAGTGACATATATATGTATATATACATGTATGCATATTCAATTAATTATATTCAAATAAATTACCAACTTATATGTTTCTTTTATCATGATTCAAATTCCACCATATAAAGTAACCTTCCACCTCCCATATCCTACTCTTAACTGTATTCAAGATGCGCATTATCTCTAGAATTATTCATCCTGTACAACTCCAACCATTTTTACCCTAGAAATACTCTTCCATAAAACCTTTTTTTACATTATTAACTAGGCTAACTTATTATGTACATAAACTATAGTGCTATATACTAACTTATCATAATTAACTAAAAGGGGAGTTCTGTCAGATCACCAGAATTCATCTGATTGCAGCAGAATCACTGCTCTCCCACTCAGTACTTTTTTGCCCTGTGAGAACTCTTCCAGTCTATATGATTTAGTTTCCTTATCTGTAATATTAATAATGATACAAAACTATAATGTTACAAAGAATGTTAAATGTGTAAAAAATATGTAACTCCTTTGTATAAGAGAAGTTACACAGAATATTCTGTGAAGCTCTTCAGTTAGTATCTTTCTATAAAGGTTGGGATAGTACAAAAAATGCTCCTGGAAATTGACCATTTTTTTTTCATGTAGCCTTTTAAACAAGAGAGTAGGAACACTGCAGTTATTATGTGAATCCTTAAGATATTTTATATTGTGCCATTAATTTTCAAACAATAAAATACGCATACAATTCTTATACATTCAGAATTTGGAATGGTTCCCATTTGCTCTTAAGGAAAAAAGTTGATAGAAATCTGACAATAGGAGGTAAAAGAGTAACATAAAATCATGCTGGGACTGGCCATCTTCAAAGCAGAAGAGTGCAAGCAAGGGGAATAATAGTCAAGCTTAGATAACCTCTGCATTCCCAAGAAGCATTACTAGGAAGAAAATTTGGTTAAAATAATTTACAAGGCTTTTATTGTGGTATTTTAAATAACTTTTCTCACTGGGAAGAGAAAATCGATGTAAAATGCACACTTTTATTTAGTACTTTGTGCTCACCTTCCATGGGAAGAAAATGCTTATCTCACAGTTGTACTTCATTTTTATTTGTTCAAGCCTAGGACACAATTCCAGCAGACATGAAAAAATATGAAAAGAGGAAGACAGCATTTGTGACATTTCATGTTAATATTGACTCATAATTTATTTTGATATAGGTAATTCCACTTCTATTATAATTTCTGATTCCCTGGAGCTTAGCTTTGTATGATTTGGCTAATAAGCATTAAAAAATGGAGTTACTGCAATGACTCAATAAATCTCAACCGAATTAATGATGTCAGAATTATAGCTTTGTTATGTGAATGAAACTAGTGTTACATTTGTTCTACCCTCAGTGTTGCTGGGACCTTAAGGATTAAAACACTGTATTTTTAATGTGAATGAAAACATAGGAGAAGGAAATTTAGTAAGACAATTAGGGTAAAGGAAGTTGACAAAATAAGTAAATAAATAGTAAGCCTGATATACATGAATATATCAAATTAAAGGTTGAAATTATTGATGAGAGGGGTGATTTAGGAGAGAATATCCTTCTAGACAATGGAGATTTTTATTCTAAAGCCATCATCCTATTGATACAAGACTGAGTTCTTAGGATAAAAGTCCTAATCCCATTAGATATGGTTCTAAACCAAAGGTTAAAGGCAAATGAGTAGTTTCTCTTTCCTGACTATAATAAAAGTCTGGCCTCTGTGATGTTTCTTTCAGTAATTGAAGCACAGAACGGAGGCTGAGTCCCAGTCAATTAGAGTCAGATAGAGATAGAAGAAAATAGAAAAACAAACAGATAAATATAATTGCTCAAGACACCTTTCCAATTAAAAAGCATTAGACACAAATAATTGTCAAGAAAATAAGTTCAATTACCATGAGAACCAACATCAGTGATGTGGTGATCAATGGATGTACACCAGAATGTAAAAACTAAGAAAAAACATTTAAGCTGTATTATTAATATAAATTAGTATGGAGTACTTATTTCATGCTAAGACAAAACACAAACATCAATAAAATAAAACAGTAGATCTTTCACATGTGTGTGCTGTTAGTATTATCTGCTGTTCTGTAATGAAAGCAACAGACATCTATGAAACCTTGTTAGCCATGATATCACAACATGCCATTAAAGTTACTGTAAAAGATTTTCAATATTGTATTGTTACTACACATGCAATATTCCTTTTCCCATGTGTCGCATTTTCTGAAGCAATACTCTTGTTTTGACTTGGCATATTCTATGGGAGCCCATGTGGCACTGGTTTTGTCTTCCAGTGGAAGTACTAGCAGTAAGCTGTTGCCATCTTTAAGAGGTTAGGCTTGGAGTGGAGTCCTGATGACTTTGTGGACACTGCGTTCAGAAGAGAATGATGAAGCTTTGTGGCAGCGCTGAATTAGTTATTTTGAGAGAGTAATTATAAAAATGGTTACTCTACTTTACAACCTTCTGCAATGCCTTCTCGTGCTTTGATCTTTTATACTCACATGATTTTTTGTTATCATCTGCCATAAAGCTATCATATTCTCCAACACTAGGAATTGTCAGACAAACTGATCTCATGAATTAATCCAACCTCAATTGTTTTGCTACATTAACAGAATATTGGCTAGGTGATTACATTTCCTTTGATGTAGTTCAAAAAGTTCATGGTTGTGTTTTCACAATACAAATGGGCCCAAGATTTCAAAACTATTTCCAACTTATTATTATTTGTAAAGTTATTTTTCAGAGGCTAAATTTCTACAATATAATCTCATTATTTGCATATATTACCAACTGCCATCTTAAATGTTAGATTTAAGATATCTGCAAAGCCATCTAAAAGAAATATTTTGAAATTTCAATTTACTTAACATACTAGCCATAGTTACCAAAAAATCACAGAGAGTTAAATACTAAGAACACATATTTAGCAAGGAAAAAAAAATCACTTATCACATTCAAATGTTCTTATGGTATTAAAAAAAAATTCAACGATATTCTCCCAACTTAAGTTACAATATTCAGTACTTAAATGTTTCATTGATAATTCTCAAATAAAATATCTAGAACATTGCAAATTATCTTAGAGTTAATTTTAGATGTTTATTTGTTTTAGTCTTCATTCTATTATGAATGTCATATATGAGGTGGCTTTTAATTAAAATAAATGTTTTTCTTATTCTTTAGAGGCTGCCGTGTTCAGGGTCAATATTCAAGACTTTCTGTGTCTGATTATGACTAGGTTCCTGGCCCATAACCAATATTTTCTCTCACAGTAAAGAAAGTTATCACTAATCCTTGACATCATATATATATATATATATATATATATATATATATATATATATATATATATGATTGTGTGTGTGTGTGTATAATGAATATATGCAAAGAATGTTTAAACAAGTGTCTAAAAACTTTTTATAGGAAATTAGACTTATGAATTTATAAACACTTCAAAAAATCTCCCTCTTGATTCCTGGGCAATGATAACATACACCTTTAGCCCCAGCACTCGGGAGTGGATCCAGGAGGACCTCTGAGTTAAAGATCATCCTGGTCTACAAAGAGAATTTTAGGACAGTCTTGGCTGTCTCAAAAAAGAGAGAAGAGGAGAAGGGAGAGGGAGACAGAGAGGGAGAGGAAGAGGGAGAGAGAGAGAGAGAGAGAGAGAGAGAGAGAGAGAGAGAGAGAGAGAGAGAAGAAATCTATTGCCTCTTTTCGCTCTTGTGGTTGATCTTGACATAACATGTATTTTAGGGCCATGGCAATCAGGGTGCAGCAGTACTTCTCAGTTTTAAAGGACTTTAAAGGAATTGCATCTCAGTTCATAGAATAAAGTTATTTTTTAACGAGTATGAACCTCTAGGAAGTACAGAATAGGTACCTGCTGATGTCTGAAGAGTTGAATTTTTACATATCAAAAGAAAGCTCCAGTATTAACAAAATGAAAACAAAAGTTTGAAAAGTCATTTGGGCATCATGGAGCTACCTTCATATCTTAGAGAGTCAGGCACTCATGGTTATAGTGATATTTAGAGATGATTGGTTGTTAAGTGTGGTCAGATTCTCCTTTCTTGATTTCCCTTTGATTTTCTTTCAGGATGAGAAGTTATTAGAAATCTATTTCAATCAGCAAATCTTTGTGCGTATGTAAGAGACAAAGCCACATCAATCAAGCAGACAAACAACCCCAAACCTGCCTATTAGCCAAGTAGACATGACGGGAGTTTAATTTTACCATTCCCACAACAAGGATTGTGAAAAGTCTCCCATCGCTAAATTTGTTCACTATAGATATATGTTTGGATGATTATCAGTTTTTATTTATGACTAAAATTTTTTCTTGATTTTGCATTAGTTCTAGAGTACATGTAATATTTTTGAAGCATATGGGCTAGTCTTTAATTTTGAATAGATGTTTTTCTTCTCAATACATAATTGATTGCCCTTATTGGGCAGATTCCGACAAGTCATCTTACATGAAGTTAAGTAATATGTATTCATCTCAAATGTAGTTTTCTTATTAAATATGAAAAAAATTGACCTTGGAAACTTCTTATAATATCTGTATTGTCTGGAACTATTAACTTTCTCAATTCTACAAAATTGAGCCAAATATTCTTTCACAAGGACTAGATATTGCTAGCAGTATTTTTCAGCAGACACAATGCAACTGTTGATATTTTAATATTTTTTATTGGATATTTTATTTATTTGCATTTCTCATGTTACCCCTTTGCCTGTTTCCCCTCTGCAAACCCCCTATCTCATATCCCCATACCCTGCTTCTATGATGGTGCTCCCCCATGAACCTACCCACTCAGGCCTCACAGCCCTAGCATTACTCAAATTGGGGCATCGATTCTTCACAGGACCAAGGGCCTTACCTCTCATTGATGCCAGATAAGGCCCCTTCAGCTCCTTAAGTCCTTCCTCTAACTCCTCCATTGGGGTCCCTGTGCTCAGTTGGATGGTTGGCTGAGAGCATCCGCATCTGTACTGGTCAGGATCTGGCAGAGCCTCTCGGGAGACAGCTGTATCAGGCTTCTGTCAGCAAGCACATCTTGGTATCCACAAAAGTGTCTAGGTTTGATGTCTGCATGTGGGATGGATCTCCAGGTAGGGCAGTCTTTGGATGGCCTTTACTTCAGTCTCTGCTCTATACTTTGTTCCTATATTTCATTTAGACAGGAGCAATTCTGGGTTAAAATTTTGGAGATGGGTGGGTGGCCCTGTCCCTCAACCAGGAGGCCATGCCTAACCTCTGGATATGGTATCGACAGCTTCTCCCTCCCCTTTTTGAGGTATTTCAGCTAATGTCATCCCCGTGGGGTCATGGGATGCTCTTGCTTTCCTAACATCTGAAACTTCCTGGTTGCTACCCCCAGTTCTCCATCTCCCATTGCTACATACCTCTGTTCAATTTCCTGACCCCTGATGGAGGAAATGTTGATATTTTTAAATGGTATAGCATTCAGGTAAATATATTAAACATGTTATTTCATGAAAGTAGTCCTAGTGTATGTTTATTGTTTAATGCTTTATCTCTAAAATTATCTAAATTATAGAATTATAATATTAAAATTATATTTTTGGTTGAGATGAAATACAAAATGCTTAAAAGTTTTAATTTTCTTTAGAAAAGACTTCATAATACAGAACATTACGTAGGATTCTTTTATATTTTTCAGATGCACATCATTTTCTTTTTCTTTTTTCTTTTATTTTTTTTTTTGTGGTTTTTCAAGACAGGGCTTCTCTGTGTAGCCCTGGCTGTCCTGGAACTCACTCTGTAGACCAGGCTGGCCTTGAACTCAGAAATCTGCCTTCCTCTGCCTCCCGAGTGCTGGGATTAAAGGTGTGCATTACCACTGCCCGGTGGATGCACATTTTCTGGTTATATTGAAGATATATTGAGATATTATTTGCATGCTATGAGCCAAACCTAGGCCCTCCAGATAATCAGCAACTTTTTATAACAACCCGGCCATCTCTAGGTCCATGAAGGACTTTAAGAATGTGTGTGTGTGTGTGTGTGTGTGTGTGTGTCTGTGTGTGTGTGTGTGTGTGTGTGGTGTGTGTTTTCAAGGAAACAGAGCATAATAATGGACTACCAGATTTAGTACTAATAAAAGCAATGCTATTTCAAATACACAAGGAGGTCACTTAGCTCTTAATAGATATGGATAATAATAAATAAAATAATAGATCAATATTTAGAAAATATCATAACTGTATACCCATCATATTTTTTATTTGGTTGTCACTTAGAAATTGTGAATTTGGAAAATATATATAAGCATTTTGTTTGATATTGTTAATTTTGTTTTATTTATAGAAGCTGTAAAATAGCAAATAAGTTATTAAGATAAACATAATTATTTTTAAACCCATGATTTTCTCTTTAGGAGTATCTTATTGTTTTTTAATTTTTATATTTCTATTATCTGTATGACCACAGGAGATAATTAATAATATATATGTAAAATTAATTTTAATCAAAATCTTTTATGATATAAAATGGAGAAATCAGTGAAGCCATTTAATGGATAATTCATAGTTACTCAGATATAACCAGAAAGTTTGTTAATGGTAATCTTTGGGCTGTGTTATGAAAATTAGTTTTTTTTCTGCATATCTCTTTCTGCATGGCCATCTGGTTTAAACACGAGTTTATTCAATAACGCATAGCTATAAAAGAGGAAATAGAGGATTCTCCCTAAAATTCATTCAGAGGATACATTTTGCCTTATTGCACATGCCTGAAAATGCATTCCTACCCTTATACCTCCCACATCTCCTTCCTATACTTGCATGTATTCAGGAATTTATTTGAATAGAAACTGTCTGTTAGAAGATTAGTTTTTGGTTGCTGGGGAGGAATTTTTATTTCATTTCTTAGAGGTGGTTGCAAGTGCAAACTGATGCAAATGATGGTCTTTTGTTACTAGGTGTAAAGTAAGGAGAGAAAAGTATGTGCATAACATATACATGTAAGTGCCCTAGCTAGCAAACTGCATGAGAGAAGATTAGTGTATATCTAGCCCCAAACAAGTATACACTGAACTTGCTCTTCTTTATGTTTGCCTGCATCAGTTTGTTAGGTGCTTCTGTTTGGTTGAACTTTGTTATTATCTTTAACAGTCTTGCACATGAAAATAAAGAAAATTATGAGAAAAGTTTAAGTCACTCTTCCTTTCTGTTTGTAAATCAAACAAGACTGAGAGGTCACTAGGAAGGCAGATCTGGATTTGTCTCCGCAAGTATTCTTCAAGTCTTCTTTCTATTTCAATTTAGTTTCAGCAACTGCTTGTGTTAAATAATACACACACTTTTCCCTTTGTCAGTTCATCCCTGATTTGTCAGTTAGAATGTGCAGTTCATCCTTGAATTGAAGGTAGAAAATTTATTTTGAATCTTCACATGGTAAAAAGGCAAGCTCTTCTGCCTCATGAGGTCATCAATTCCATTCAAAATGTCTCTCATTCATTACCTAATTATCTGAAGAACCACTTGGGTGGTTTGAATATGTTTGGCCCATGGTAAATGCTATAATTAGGAGGTGAAGCCTTGTTAGAGGATGTGTGTCACACTGTAGGCATGGAGGCCTCCTAGTGCTCAAATCTACTTCACTGAGTGCAGAATAGGAAGTCTTCTTTTATGTGTCTTGGGATTAACATGTAAAACTCTTGGCTCCTTCTCTACCACAATGTCTGCATGGATGCTGCCAAGCTCCTGTAACGATAATAATGAACTGGAACATATGAAACTAGAAGCCAATGCCAATTAAATGTTGTCTCTTATAAGAGTTGCCTTAGTCATGGTGTCACTTCATAGAATAAAATCCAAACTAAGACAAACACATTTCCCAAAGATATGTCATTAGAAATTTGAATTCACTACATGAATATCAAGAAAAATAGGTAGAGGAGAAATATGAGGGGAAGATGATCAAAATACTTTATATTTATATATTAAATTCTCAAAGATTTACTAAAACAATTATTTTATACTTAAAAATATTCTATAATGAACTGAATTTACAGAAATATCATGCATTTAGACATTTTCATTATATTAAATTAGAAGTAGAAGTTAGGGAATTGATGAACATAGTAAGATAAAAACATCAACAAATCCCCCAAAAAAGTAATACTGAATATCTTTTCATTATTATACACAGTATTGAATATATCACTGTTTTGTAATACCTTATTAAAATAGTAATTTAATTTTTAGAATAAATTAATACTCATAAAATGTTTCATATAAGTTAGGCTAACTTCTAACTTACTCTGTATCAGATGACGACCATGTGTGATGGTCCTCTGAATGATGAAATTTATGCATTAAGTATAAATGACTCAAATTTAATAATATACTACAGGTTGTTCAAAGTTTTTCTTAAACTTCTCTGTTCAAAATGATTGTGTTTATTTTAGGTTGTTTGTATAGCAAAAAGTGTACTGATAGAAAGTATATCATGGCCTTAAGTGATTTTCTTCATTAGTTTTCTTAAACATTGTGCCATATTCTGTCCATAGACACAGTGTTAAAACAGAAAAGTTTTTCCTAAATGCTAAGCAACTTTTCATTGTATCATTTACATTGCTTGGTAATAAATAGCAATCTTCTATTTGTTTTGTTGACATTCCTTTAATAGCCAGTAAGTGTAAACAAAATGTACTTTTGTCAGTATTTAATTATATGAAATTATCAAATCAAATGTCCCATTTCAAATATGTTTTATATTAATTGTTTTGCCTATTCAATTTTAAATGGAAAAACTAAGGCAGTGATGCAACACAAATAAAAACATATTACAAAGGGAATACTGTTTGACAGTTTAATTTAAAACTAATCTATTAACACCTACACCTCTTCAAAGTTGACAGAGGAAGCATTTGCTGAGCTATTTTGTGGTGCACACACTTAAAATTAAAAGATTATTCTAAATTCTAACACAAACACTGTGATCTGACAGATGTTCAAAACTGTTGAGTAGAGTCTAAACAATGTGATATATTCTTATTCTCTAAATGATATAGTAGATTCTTGTGTCCTACATTATAGCATCTATGCATGATATTTCATACAGACACATACATTTTACATATATATATATATTACTGATTCTTACATGTATTTTTCTTTTTATTATTATAAGATATTATCATTCTTGTGTACAATGTATCCTTATTATATATACCCCAGCAACTTTGCTACAAATATCTCCACTTTGCCTGACACAACTTCCTTTAAAGTACATGTCCTTGTTTAATATTCTTAATATTAAATATTAACAAATATATATAAAATGGATTTAATAATTAAATTTTATTTTAATAATAAAACTTCAGTTTATGCTGACCATGTGTACATGTATATGGGAGTATCCACTGATGCCTAGACAGCCTACCAGTGCATCTCTCCAAAGAAAATTGATCACTTTGCTACAGAGATAGCTCAGCAGTTAAGAGCACTGGTGGCTCTTACAAAAGATAGGCATTCAATTCTGAGCACTGAAATCACACAGTTCACTAGAACCTATGACTCCAATTCCAGGCAATACAACTTCCTCTCCTGGACCCTGAAGATAGTGTACACATGTCTACAAGCAAGGATCACACATAGACATATAAGTAAATATAAATTTTAAAAAGCTAAGGAGAAATTTTTAAAACAACTCTTATTTTCTGGGAATTGTTCAACTGCTTCTTAGTGACTTGTGCAACATTTGCAATGTTGTTCTCATCTATGCTCCAATTTTAAAATTGTTTCTTCTTGTACATGTCATATACAGGTAACTATATCTGCTGAGAATTCACATGTTCAATTGCAATGATATTTGTAGAAATGAAAATCCCACAGCTCTCCTCCCTGTCTTTAGTCCTTAAGCTCTTTTAATTTGTTAATTTATTTTTAGAATTTCACTAAAATTTCTATGTGTACATGAAACCCCAATAGAAAAACTTCTAAAGTACAGCATTATGAAGAAATGGCAACACATTTATTAGTATTTTTTTCATACTCTTAGAAAGTAGCAAGAAGACTAACTTAGTTCTAGAAGTTTAAATTATTTCCATATTAAAAAATTGAATGTGGACTTTACATGCTAAATCTTTTGTCTAAAGATCAGAAATGTTGCTGTCATAAACTTGTGAACAATAAATATCACTCCATCTCTTATCTGTATGATACTTTCAATAAAATAAAATGATGTTACAGGAGCCTGGTCCTTTTGCCTGGGGCAGACACTTAGCTGGTCTGCTCCTGTGGAAACACCTAATCCTGAGACATCCTAGAGGACCTACTGCATTCAGAGCAGAGGGTAAGACACCTTGCCCACTACCCCACGCTCCAGAGTTACACCTGGGAGCCAGGGGGTGTTAAGGAACTAGCAGGCACCCAAATCCTGCCCCTCTGGAATACCACCTCCCTTCTGCCCAGAGCCTGGTCCGTTTGCCTGGGACAGACACTTAGCTGGTCCTCTCCTGTGGAAACACCTGATCCTGAGACATCCTAGAGGAACCATTGCACTCATAGCAGAAGAATACCACTTCCCTTCCGCCCCAAGCCTGGTCCTTGTGGCTGGGGCAGACACTGAGCTGGCCTGCTCCTGTGGAGGCACCTTACCCTGAGCCATTCTAGAGGAGCCACTGCACTGAGAGCAGTGAACGCCTAGCTGGTCTGTTCTGGTGGAGACACCTTGTCCTGAACCACCATAGAGGAGCTGCTACACTCAGGGCAGCAGGATTTTAGGATCCCCGAGGCGGCCTGAACCCCAGGAGTTCTTCCACACAGGAGCTTATGATCACAGGAACACAGAGACATCTGGAATCTGAGGAGTTCTGACACAAGCAAGATAACTGGAAAGACAGACTCCAGTCAGACACAGTGAGCACAGGTAACACAAGAGTCAACCAGATGGCGAAAGGAAGGGCAAGAACAAAATCAACAGAAACCAAAGCTACCTGACATCATCAGAACCCAGTTCTCCCACCATAGCAAGCCATGGATACCCCATCACACAGGAAAACCAGGATTCAGAATTAAAATCACTTTTCATGATGATGATAGAGGATTTTAAGAAGGACATAAGTAACTCCCTTAAAGAAATACAGGAGAACACAGGTAAACAGGTAGAAGCCCTTAAAGAGGAAACACAAAAATCCTTTAAAGAATTTCAAGAAAACACAACCAAACAGATGAAGGAATTGAACAAAACCGTCCAGAATCTAAAAATGGAAATGGAAACAATAAAGAAATCTCAAAGGGAGACTACTCTGGAGATAGAAAATGTAGGAAAGAGATCAGGAGTCATAGATGCAAGCATCACCAACAGAATACAAGAGATAGAAGAGAGAATCTCATGCACAGAAGATACCATGGAAAACATTGGCACAACTGTCAAAGAAAATGCAAAATGCAAAAAGCTCCTAACTCAGAACATCCAGGAAATCCAAGACACAATGAGAAGATGAAACCTTAGGATAATAGGTATAGATGAGAGTGAAGATTCCCAATTTAAAGGGCCAGTAAATATCTTCAACAATATTATAAAGGAAAATTTCCCCAACCTAAAGAACGAGATGCTCATAAACATACAAGAAGCCTACAGAACACCAAACAGACTAGACCAGAAAAGAAATACTTCCTGTCTCATAATAATCAAAACACCAAATGCATAAAACAAAGAAAAAATACTAAAAGCAGTAAGGGAAAAAGGTCAAGTAACATATAAAGGCAGATCTATAAGAATTACACCAGACTTTTCACCAGAGACTATAAAAGCAAGAAGATCCTGGTCTGATATCATACAGACCCCAAGAGAACGCAAATGCCAGCCCAGACTGCTATACCCAGCAAAACTCTCAATCACTATAGATGGAGAAACCAAGATATTCCATGACAAAACCAAATTTGCACAATATCTTCCCACAAACCCAGCACTTCAAAGGATAATTGATGGAAAACGCCAACACAAGGAAGGAAACTACAACCTAGAAAAAGCATGGAAGTAATCTTCCAACAACCCCCAAAAAAGATAGCTACACAAACATAATTCCACCTCTAATAACAAAAATAATAGGAAACAACAATCATTTTTCCTTAATATCTCTTAACATCAATGGACTCAATTCTCCAATAAAAAGACGTAGACTATCAGACTGGATACATAAACAGGACCCAGAATTATGTTGCATACAAGAAACACACCTCAGTGACAAAGACAGACATTACCTCAGAGTAAAAGGCTGGAAAACAATTTTCCAAGCAAATGGTCCAAGAAACAAGCTGGAGTAGCCATTCTAATATCAAATAAAATCGACTTTCAACCAAAAGTAATCAAAAAAGATAAGGAAGGACACTTCATACTCATTAAAGGAAAAATCTACCAAGATGAACTCTCAATTCTGAACATCTATGCTCCAAATGCAAGGGCACCTACATACATAAAAGAAACTTTACTAAAGCTCAAAGCACACATTGCACCTCACACAATAATAGTGGGGGATTTTAACACCCCAATCTCTCCAATGGACAGATCGTGGAAACAGAAACTAAACAAAGACATATTGAAATTAACAGAGGTTATGAACCAAATGGATTTAACAGATATCTATAGAACATTTCATCCTAAAGCAAAAGAATATACCTTCTTCTCAGTACCTCATGGTATCTTCTCCAAAATAGACCATATAATTGGTCACAAAACAGTCCTCAACAGATACAAAAAGATTGAAATAATCCCTTGCATTCTATCAGATCACCACGGACAAAGGCTGGTCTTTAATAATGACAAAACCAAGGGTAAACTCACATGCATGTGGAAACTGAGCAATGATCAACTCAATGATGACTTTGTCAAGGAAGAAATAAAGAAAGAAATTAAAGACTTTCTAGAATTTAACGAAAATGAGGAAACATCATTCCAGAACTTGTGGGACTCAATGAAAGCAGTGCCAAGAGGAAAACTCATAGCTCTAAGTGCCCACAGAAAGAAATTGGAGAGATCACACATTAACAACTTGACAGCACACCTGAAAGCTCTGGAACAAAAAGAAGCAAATACACCCAAGAGGAACAGGCATCAGGAAATAATCAAACTCAGGGCTGAAATCAACTGAGTAGAAACAGAAAGAACTATACAAAATATCAACAAAACCAGGAGTTGGTTCTTTGAGAAAATCAACAAGATAGATAAACCCTTAGCCAGATTAACCAGAGGGCACAGAGACAGTATCGAAATTAATAAATTCAGATTTGAAAAGGGAGACATAACAACAGAAACTGAGGAAATTCAAAAAATCATCAGATCCCACTACAATGGCCCATACTCAACAAAACTGGAAAATCTGGATGAAATGGACAATTTTCTTGACAGATACCAGGTACCAAAGTTAAATGAGGAGTAAATAAACCATCTAAACAGTCCCATAACCCCAAAAGAAATAGCCGCAGTCATTAAAAGTCTCCCAACCAAAAAAAGCCCAGGACCGGATTCTTTTAGTGCAGAATTCTATCAGACCTTCAAGAAAGACCTAATACCAATTCTCTTCAAACTATTCCACAAAATAGAAACTGAAGGAACATTACCCAATTCGTTCTATGAAGCTACAATCACACTCATACCTAAACCTCACAAAGACCCAACAAAGAAAGAGAACTTCAGACCAATCTCTCTTATGAATATCGATGCAAAAATACTCAATAAAATTCTAGCAAACCGAATCCAAGAACACATCAAAACAATCATCCATCATGATCAAGTGGGCTTTATCCCAGGAATGCAGGGATGGTTCAATATTCAGAAATCCATCAATGTAATCCACTATATAAACAAACTCAAGAAAAAAAACCACATGATCATCTCACTAGATGCTGAGAAAGCATTTGACATAATTCAACATCCCTTTATGGTAAAAGTCTTGGAAAGATTAGGAATTCAAGGCCCATACCTAAACATAGTAAAAGCAATATATAGCAAACCAGTAGCCAGCATCAAACTAAACGGAGAGAAACTTGAAGCAATCCCACTAAGATCAGGGACTAGACAAGGCTGCCTACTCTCTCCCTACCTATTCAATATAGTACTGGAAGTCCTAGCCAGAGCAATTAGACAACAAAAAGAAATCAAAGGGATACAAATAGTAAAAGAAGAAGTCAAAATATCACTATTCGCAGATGATATGATAGTATACATAAGTGACCACAGAACCTCCACCAGAGAACTCCTAAACCTGATAAACAACTTCAGCAAGGTGGCAGGTTATAAAATCAACTCAAACAAATCAGTAGCCTTCCTCTACATGAAAGATAAACAGGCTGAAAAAGAAATTAGGGAAATGACACTCTTCACAATAGTCAGAAATAATATAAAATACCTTGGGGTGAATCTAACCAAGCAAGTGAAAGATCTGTATGACAAGAACTTCAAGTCTCTGAAGAAAGAAATTGATGAAGATCTCAGGAAATGGAAAGATCTCCCATGATCATGGATTAGCAGGATTAATTTAGTAAAAATGACCATCTTGCTAAAAGCAATCTACAGATACAATGCAATCCCCATTAAAATACCAACTCAGTTCTTTACAGTGTTAGAAAGAGAAATTCTCAAATTTATTTGGAATAACAAAAAATCCAGGATAGTGAAAACCATTCTCACAATAAAAGAACTTCTGGAGGATCGCCATCCCTGACCTCAAGTTGTACTACAGAGCAATAGTGATAAAAACTGCCTGGTATTAATACAGAGACAGGCAGGAAGAACAGTGGAATAGAGTTGAAGACCCAGAAATGAACCCACACACCTAGGTCATTTGATCTTTGACAAAGGAGCTAAAACTATCCAGTGGAACAAGGACAGCATTTTCAACAAATGGTGCTGGCTCAACTGGAGGACAACATGCAGAAGAACACAAATTGATCCATTCTTATCTCCTTGTACAAAGCTCAAGTCCAAGTGGATAAAGGACCTTCACATAAAACCAGACACACTGAAACTAATAAAAGAGAAGGTGGGAAGACCCTCGAATACCTAGGCACAGGGGAAAAGTTCCTGAATCGAACACCAATGGCTTATGCTCTTAGATCAAGAATTGACAAATGGGACTACATAAAATTGCAAAGTTTCTGTAAGGCAATGGACACTGTCAATAGGACTAAACAGCAACCAACAGATTGGGAAAAGATCTTTACCAATCCCACATTCGATAGAGGACTAATATCCAATATATACAAAGAATTCAAGAAATTAGACTCTAGACAACCTAATAACCCTATTAAAAAATGGGGTACTGAGCTAAACAAAGAATTCTCAACTGAGGAAATGCAAATGGCCGAGAAGCACCTAAAGAAATGTTCAGCATCCTTAGTCATCAGGGAAATGCAAATCAAAACAACCCTGAGATTCCACCTCACACCAGTCAGAATGGCTAAGATCAAAAACTCAGGTGATAGTAGATGCTGTCGAGGATGTGGAGAAAGAGGAACACTCCTCCATTGTTGGTGAGATTGCAAATGGTGCAACCACTCTGAAAAACAGTCTGGCGGTTCCTCAGAAAATTGGACATATCACTACCTGAGGACCCAGCTATACCACTCCTGGGTATATACCCAGAAGATGCTCTAAGATATAACAAGGTCATATGCTCTACTATGTTCATAAAAGCTTTATTTATAATAGCCAGAAACTGGAAAGAACCCAGATGCCCTTCAACAGAGGAATGGATTCAAAAATGTGGTACATTTACACAATGGAATATTACTCAGCTATTAAAAACAATGAATTCGATAAATTCTTATGTAAATGGATGGAACTAGAAAGTATTATCCTGAGTGAAGTAACCCAATCACAAAAGAACATACACAGTATTCACTCACTGATTATTGGATTTTAGCCCAGAAGCTTGAAATACCTAAGATTCAAATCACAGACCACATAAAGCTCATGAAGAATGGTGACCATGTGGGGGATGGGCTTCAGTCCTTCTTAAAAGAAGTATCAAAATACTCAAGGGAGCAAATATGGAGACAAAGTACAGGACAGAAACTGAAGGAGGGGCTGTCTGCAGACCATTCCACCTGGGTATCAATCCCATGTGCAGTCACCAAAGGTAGACGTTGATGTGGATGTCAGGAAGTACATGCTGACAGGAGCCTGATATAGCTGTCTCCTTAGAGGTCTGCAAGAGTCTGACATATTCAGAGACAGATGTTCACAGCTAACGATTAAATTGATCATGGGGTTCCCAATAGAGGAGTTAGAGTGAAGACTGAAGGAGTTGAGACGATTCGTGACACCATGAGGAAAACAACAATACCAACCAACCAGAGCCCCCAGGGTCTAAACCACCAGCCTGGGAGTGCTTAGGGAGAGACCCATGGCTCCAGCTATATATGCAAGGGAGCTATATATAAGTGGGAAAAGAGATCCTTGGTCCCATGAAGGCTGGATGTCATGCTGGGGGGGGTGGTATTCAAGGGTGGGGAGGTGAGGTACAGGGGAGGGTGGGTGAAGGTACACCATCATAGAGGCAAGAGGAGGGGGCAAGGGATAGGGAGTTCCTGGGAGGGAGGGAGGAAAATGGGGTAAAGGGAAAACAACTGAAATGTAAATAAATTTCAAAAAAAAAAAAAGAATAGAAGTAGAAAATAAATAAATAAAATGATGTTACAAGATAATTAGTATATAAAATTAGTAAATGATTTGTTGGAGTTTTTGTTATAGTTTTCCTTTGTTCTTAAAATTTTAATTCATGTATGCAATTGAATACTATCAGTTCCACCTTTCCCATCTTCTCTCCATCTCACTTTATGTGTTCCTCAGACATTTCTCCCAACTTTTCTTCTTTTCTCTTTTTCTTTTTTTTCTTGATAAGCTACAAAGTGGGTGTCAAGTCCACCCATGTGGGTGCTGGGACATCAACTGGAACATGAGAAATGAATCTGTATACAGCCACAGCCTCAGAAAAGAAAAGGATTCTCTCTCCTTTAGTAATACATATTACATGGTAAGTCACTATTGTAGCCTGTGTTTTGAGCCATACCAGGATTCCATAATCAAGACCCCAGGCCCAGTAAAACAATTGATTTCTTAGAATATTCTGAGAACACTTATGTCAGGAAGTAATTTGGAGATACTTTTATTATACTGACATATTTATCCTTTTTAAAAAAAAATTATTAATCATTTTGTTTATATTTGAAATGTTACCGCCTTACTGATCTCTTATCTACTAACTTTGAGCCACCACAACCACCTTCCCTTTGTCTCTAAGAGGGTGTCCCTCACCCACCCATGCACACACTCACGCATGACTCTTTTAGTGTCTCCCTTCTCTGGAGAATCAAGCATCAAAGGACCAAGTGTCTTATCTCCCATTGATACCAGATAAGGCAGTCCTCTGCTACGTATGTAGCAGGAGCCATGGAACCAACCATGTATATACTCTTTGCTTGTTGGTTTGGAATCTGGGAGCTCTAAGGGGTTCAGTTAGTTCTATTCTTCCTATGGGGTTGTGATTCCACTTAGCTCCTTCAGCCCTTCCCCTACCTGTTCCACTGAGGTCTCTGTGCTCAGTTCAAAGGTTGGCTGTGAGAAACTATCAGGTGCTGGCAGAGCTTCTCAGAGGACAGCCATATCAGGTTCCTGTCTGCAAGTACATCTTTGCATCAGCAATAATGTAGGGATTTGGGGATTGGAATATGCAGATGCAATGGACTGCACAGTGGCGAAGTTTCTGGAGGGCCTTTCCTCTAGTCTTTGCTCCATTTATTTCCCCTGCATTTTCTTTAGACAGAGACAATTCAGGGTTAAACATTTTTGAGATGTATGGGTGACCTGTCCTCCACTGGAGGGGTATGTCTATGTACCAGAGGTGGCCTTTATAGGTTCTGTACCCCTGCTGTTGGCTATTTCTGCTAATGTAATCCCAACTGGGTTCTGGGATCCTCTTGCATCTCTGAAGTCTGAGACATTGTAGTGATTCTCCTAGTTGTCCAACCCCTACTGCTACTTATTTCTATTCATTCTCCTGGCCCTCTAGATTTCTCTCCTGTCTCTTTCATACCTGGTCTTGCCCCCTTTCTTTCCTACTCCATTCACTCTCCCAAACAGGATCCTCTGCCTCCTATGATTATTTTGTTCCCCCTTCTAAGTGTGCTTGAAGCATTTACACATTGGCTTTCCTTCTTGTTATGTTTCATATGGTCTGTGAGTTGTATCGTGGGTATTCTAAGCTTTTGGGCTAATATCCACTTATCAGTGAGGACATACCATGTCTGTCCTTTTAGGTCTCGGTTATCTCACTCAGGATGATAATTACTAGTTCCATCTATTTGTCTACAAAGTTTTGAAGTTGTTGTTTTTAATAGCTGAGTAGTATGATATTAAGTAAATGCACCACATTATCTGTATCCTTACTTCCATTGAGGGACATCTGGGTTATTTTGAGCTTCTGGCTACTAAAAATAAGGCTGCTATAAACATAGTGGAGCATATGTTCTTATTATATGTTGTGGCATATTTTAGGTATATGCTCAGTAGTGGTATAGCTAGGTCCTCTGGTAAAAATATTTCCAATTTTCTGAGGAACTGATAGATTGATTTCCATAGTGTTATTTTTTTTTACTCCAATTACTTTGCATAATACCATGAAATCAATACATTAGGAAGTCTTTTGGTTGGTTTTGAATTTCTATAGTCCTTAGCTAAAATATGTGATACATTTAGCAATAAAAGATTACTGATGGAATTAGCAATAGCCTGTGTCATTTTTGAGACTCATGGGGCTTCCTGACTAATAACAAGGAGGGAAGTGTTCATGGCTTGTACTTTGATTCTCATTTAATAAACTATCTTGTAAGGGATATTGTTCACCTATTCAAGGTAACTATACTTAAATAGTTTATTATATTTTGAATTTAGCTCACTAACCAGTTGGTTTCCTAGTTTTCTTCTTAAATCTTTAGTTTTGGCTAATTCATCCACAACTGTCACTTTTCTCTGGGTCACTTTATCTTATCTTTGTTTAATTCTTTAACCTCCAGTATTTATCTATCTTTTTCTCATATCACATAAAAAATTTAAATATATTATGTCTCTTTTTATAAACTTCATTTGTTAGCTCAATACCTGTCTTCTTTTTCCTCATCTTCTTATGTTCTGCCTCACTTAAACTTTTATATACTAACATATATTTCTGAACAAAATTTTAAATGTGTCAGATTTCTATGACTCCAACATCTCCTATACTCAACTCAAATCTCAATAAATTGTAAATTTATTTGAAGAAAATCACAATGAGAGCTTCTACTCATGAAAGAAAATTGTATTTTAGTTCATGAATTTAAAATGGTTTTCTATTAAAATAAACTTAGATAAGTTAGACATATAGAGCACTTGAAAATAAAACACATGCGCGCGCGCGCGCGCACACACACACACACACACACACACATACACTTTGTTTCTGCAATTTATACCTTACATAGATATGATATGCATTGTCTGAAGAGTGAGAAACCTCATCCATGACAAGGACTCCAGGGAAAGAGGGGTGGAAAATAAGCACAAAATATGTGAAAACATTTAAATCTCATACTTATGTCTTCCTTACTGTCTTTGTGTGTTGTATACAAATAACGCTGACCATTGTTATTCCTTTATATACTAGAAAGAAATGAGTCTTAGTCCATAACAATACTTAGGAATAAAGACTTGACCATATTTTTAGTCTGCTTAGTATCAGATAATTTCATGTAGTAAGAGGAAATGAATGCTGAAGAGCAAAATGAATGGATTAGCTAGTTTTCTTCCATTTATATTTATAAACATACACTCACCACACATTCCTACCTAAGCTGTGTGTTTATGGAAGAAGACATGTTTAGACTACTTCAAAAGCCACCCTGGCCATTTGGATGTCAGTTGTAATTAGCCAATAGCTTCTTCTTTCTGAGTGTAAGAAAAGTAAGGTGAGGATGGTTGGCTCCTCTGCTGTTTGTCACAAATCTCTGATTGACTCTGCTGTTGTATGTCACAAGTCTCCAGCCTTGCTGTCTTGTCTGTTCGTAGATTTTATTCATCCTGAGTTAGCCTCATTAAAATTTATCTTCACTTTCTCAGTAATTTCTCTTGGCTACCTCTGAAAGAAGAGAAAAAGGATGTGGAGAGAAAAGCAATAGTGTACCAATATTCTAAAATTCACAATGCTTTGAAAATAAGGTTTATCTTAAACTCTTTTGCAAATCATGTTAATTAGAATTTATATGTTTCTGGCTGGTACTCAGGAAGACTCAATTTGACTTTATTTCATGTGCATATCTTCTGTTTTCCCCAGGCTACTTACCTCTTTAGCTTCTAGTCATCAATAAAAGAAGTCTTAAATTGTAAAAATATTAAAATGTATTATGAGATTCTGATGTGGTATTATGACTCATATTAAATAATTCTGAACACCTTAATGTCTTGTTTGTAACATTTTTCTCAGTCACAACTAAATAACTGACTAAAATATGGGCTTAGTTATTCTGAGCCTATTTTACAATCAAAATTTATATTGTGAAAAATAATAATTTTGCCAGGTTTAATAAAACTATTATATAGTTAAGTCAGATTAGATAGATGTCTAGGGAACAATGCTAATTATTGTGAAAATTATTACTGAACAATATTTGATATGTAAATTCCTCATGTAAAATCAACAAGATTATTCAAGTGATCTTTGAAAAGTGAAATCATAGTCAACAATACCTTTCTGCAAACCTCTTAAAGATATTATAATAACTACAGCTTTGTAGGAGCATCTGAGGCTCTGATGTAACTACATTCTAAACCAGTTAGTATAATTTTATCTCGTTAATACCTATCAAAACAGGGAAACTGAAATGGCCATTTAGTAATTTCTTGAGTTGATCAGACATCAGATCGAGGTTCACTATAACCTTCATTAAAGGTAAATTATAAGAAAAAATCTTCTCAATAAATACAACAAAAGGTATTGGAAACACGTAATTCTTTTCCCCAAATTCCATTCTGGGAGACTGTCAATTTAACAGTTCAGAAGTGCAAGCTTTTATTATAATAACTTTTACCACCTTTCCTGCCATATTTTATATACTTATTACATTTACTGCTTTCAGAATACAAAATATGCTTTTACTTGTTTATTCATATGTTACTTTTCACTTTATAATATAGAACTCACACAACTGGATTTTACTATAATAACTAAAGTTATTTTTCAAGTTTTAAAATAATGATGCCTGGAGAAAATATTACTAATAAATTTATTAGTTATATTTTAGTAAGCAAAATGCTTTCATTTGTCATTACTGCATACAGCTCTAATACAATATATATTTTCTTTTGACTTCAATAGTAAATCATTTCAGAAAATATAAATTCAGTGATGAGTTTTCTAACACTATAGTTTAACAATAATATGCTGCTCTGAATGATACTGTCCTCTGCATAGGCTCATAGATCAGAAGCCTTGCTTTTTAGTTTGTGGAGTTGCTCAGGGATGTCTACAAATTGTGACTTATTAGACGAGAACATTACTAGAGAAAGGATATGAGGTTTCAATGCCTTCTGTCACTCTGACAGAATGGCCTCTGTCTTGTCTCTGTCTCTGTCTCTGTCTCTGTCTCTCTCTGTCTCTCTCTCTCTCTCTCTCTCTCTTGTGTGTGTGTTTGTGTGTGTGTATAAACCTCTAGCATGAGCTCACCACTAGTACCTTGCCAAATATATAGTGTCTAACTGTCCTCTCAAGGTTTTAAAAGAATGCCTTCAGTGCAATTTAAGGGACTTTAGGTATACTGTAAACAAAACTTGTAAGAAAATGTAGATTGCAAATGACTTATCTACCAAAGAAATATTTTAAGTGTCAGAAAACTTGGTAATGAATAACTGAATAAACTCAGGAAGTCAGAAACCTTCAACTGAAAATTTCAAAAGAACTTCATTAAGGTGAGACGAGGTGGTTAGAGTCTGAAGGAAATCTACATCTATACCACTGATATACTTAAGGATAAAATGATTAAAGTTACGGCAGTAGAAATCTTCCTCAATAAATGAATATAAAAATTTAATTTTAAAGTCCTAGACAATTAATTATAAAAGGTGACAAATCTCCAGATAATCATGAAGTGCTCAGAACACATGTTTCACTAAACTAAAAAATTCTCACACAGAAAGAATTTTTAAAATATTGAAGAGAATTATTCCAAGTTACACTTACCATGCATAATGATTCTTTTCAACTAAGATTGGCAATGAACAATGGCTTCACTGTTGAACATTACCAAGCAGATAGAAACATGAATGATCTGCCTAAAAGTTTATGAGGAATAAGTGAATGTAGCACAGCAGAAGCAAAGTAAGCATAAAAAAATGGATAGTTTGAGTAGAATTATAGTTTATTTTATTTAAATTTTTCATGTATTGATGTGCAAGCACATGTGTGCATGTGTGTATTATGTGAGTATATGCACACACATGTTTCTGCTCATGTTCATTTGAGTGCCTGTGGAGGTCAGAATACTGTGCTATACTCCCTGACACATGTTGCATATTGTTGTGAATCACACAATTTAAGGGCTGGAAACCAGTCTCAGGTCCTCCATGAGCAGTAAGCACTTTGGAAGGTTGAGCCCCATTCTGAGCCTTGAAGATTGCCTTTAAAAATGTTAATTTCTGAAAAAAAAAACAATAAAATATATTCCATTAAAATTCACCACAAACACCAAACCAAAGCAACAAAAAAATATAACACCATCATGTAAACTTAACTGAGGAATAAAATACTGTAAAATTTTCAGTCAAATACTAAAGAAATCCATCGATCTAAAAGAGAAAAGGCAATGTCAACCAATATCTCCAGTGATGCTGAGAAAAATAAAATATCCATATGAAAAATATTGAAATTAGATTTTTATACCCTCTAAAAGGTATGAGCCAAAAATTTATCAAATACTTCATAAAGACCATCCAGAGACTGTTCCACCTTATGGGAAAAGGGGCCACAGTGGAGGAGTCCTGGAGACTTCCAGGCAGCTGTCCCACATACAGGAGAAAGGTCTGGAGTTCCAAAGGCTGGAAACTTTGGCGATGGCAGGCATCAATGATACGAGGAAGGCCTTTGTTCCAAAAGGGTTTGTTTTCATGGTGAGTGGTGGATGGATCTGGATGTAACCCCTCCCAAAAAAAAAAAAACAAAAACAACAACAAAACAAAACAAAAAAATAAAACTCAGGGCAGACCTGAGTTAAATAGGGAGGGAGAAAGAGGGAGGTTCTGGGGGCAATGCTTAATTGGCTCCACCCTCTGACCTTCATTAGTATTAAATCTCTAGGGCCTGAGGCCTGTAGTCACACCCTCTACCTGTGCACTTTGGGAGGGGCTGTAATGGCCTATGTGACTGAACTATATAGGTCCATGGAGATTAGACTGCTTGTCAGGACCCTGGGTTCTGGGGACATGACTGAACTGCTGTTTCTCCCTTGGAGTCTCAGGGTTCCAGGCCCATGCCCAGCCAAGAACCAAGATACCCTTACACAATCCCACACTACCTGAGGGTCCATCCTATATAAAGCCACCAAACCCAGACACTATTGCTGATCCCAATAAGTGCTTGCTGACAGGAGCCTGACATAGATGTCTCCTGAGAGGGTCTGCCAGAGCCTGACAAATACAGACACAGATGTTTGGATCCTATCATCAGACTGTGCAGGAGGATCTCAGTAGAGGAGTTAAGGAAAGGACTGAAGGAGCTGATGGGGTTTGCAACCTCATAGGAAGAACAACAATATTAACCAACCAGACACCACAGAGCTCCCAGAGACTAAACACCAACCAAAGAGTACACATAGAGGATCCCATGGCTCCAGCTGCATATATAGCAGAGGATGGCCTTGTCTGGCATTAAGGGGAGGGGAGGCCCTTGTTTCTGTGGAGGCTTGATGCCCCAATCTAGGGGAATGCTAGGGCCGTGAGGCAAGAGTGTGTAGGTGAGTGTGAAGCACCCTTGTAGAGGCAGGGGGAAGGGGGTGGAATGGTGAGTTTTCAAAGAAGAAACTGGGGAAGAGGGATAGCATGTGAAATGTAAATAAACAAAATAATCAATAATTTTTAAAAAAATATATATGAAAATATTAAATAAAAGTACTTGTAGGACTATAAAAGGGTCCTTATCAGTACAAACTTGTATTTTGTTGCTGTTTTTGTTTGTTTTGTTTTCATTCCTATGACCAGGGTGTGCCTCTTAGTATTGCTTCTCCATTATCTATCATTTCATTTTATTTATTCAGAGTTGCTCATTAAAAATTAAAACAAACTCACTATTCAAATTATATACATTCCCTTATGATCATTAAAATATATCAATTTTTAATTTAAAACTTCTTTAATTTACTAAAATGTAGTGTTTACCTGGTCAAATTCATTATTTTATATTACTTTCCCTTATTTAGGCTATTCAATTGCCACTGGTCTGGATTTATGCATATATTCTGCATTTATGATATTCTAGAACAATTAACACTTACAAAAAAATTGGAATTTGTAGAATGATAAAAGTGAAGTATGGTTAACTATTACTTCCAAAGTTGTTAAGGCTGATTACAGCAGTAGGCATCCATTGTACAGTTCAATATTCTTGAGTAAGAAATTCTCAGAAAAAAAAAAAAAAAAAAACCAACACTATTATTAGAAGTCACCAAAGCAAGGCAAATCATCCAGACGGGTTGATTAGTATCATCAGATGAGTAATCTTAGCCAGACTTGAAAAGTCTATTGTAAGTTTTGAGAATATTTAAACTTGATTCTCAACAATTTCTACTTGACGGACAATTTTCCACCCATGTGTGCATTTTACTAAACTCTCTGCCATAAAACAGATATGTGGCAGAGATCACTAAATGAGCGTCATCCTATAGAAAAGATGCAATAACTAGTACATGAAAGATAGAACATAATTCTTTTATAAAGCTGTCTAACAAAGAATCCTACTAAATTTAAAAAAAAACTAAGTATCTTTTATTTTGTGTAACTATTTAGATCTAGAATGTCTCAGATTTTACCTCTACATGACAGAGTGAAAATCAAACACTCAACTTTTAATAAATTGTATACCACTTAAACAATAACCCTCATAAGACATAATATTGAAAAATCTGCTTAAGAAGCATAGATAGCATCATACATTCTTAGATTTTCTTAGAAGTACCCAATTCATGCTACTTAATTGATTCCTGTGGCAGCAGAGGTGGTGGCAGCCTCCATAGCTGCATTGGTGGTAGCAGTGCTTGTCACTACCGACCCCAATGTTCGGATTTCTGAATAAAAAGCACAAAATGCAGCCTTTATATTTTATATGCCTTTAAAATCTCAATGTCCGGAACAATTCCTAACCTCCATGTGGCTAAACTACCTCTCTTTGATTTTCCCCAATGTATTACTTAATAAAACCTATATTCCATCTTGGCTGCTCTGGATCCAGATGTGAAGCCCAGATTCCCCTAGTTCCTACATGGTGGTATCTTCTGTGTTCTGCGTGGTGTCTGGTTCTCCTTCTCCTGGCATGGTGGATCTCTTCTTCCTTCACTTTCTTCCTCTTCTTTACTAGATGCTTTGTTTGAAAATCCTAAAAGTTCTGCTTCTGTCTTCCTGCCCAGCCACTGGCTTCCAGCAACTTAATTTACCAATCAAAACCAACTGTGAGCAGGATTCCCTTAGTGTTTTTACATGTTTACTTGCAGAGTCCCGTGTAATTTTTTGGGTTGCAAATTAACACAGTACAAGCAACACTAGACCAAACTCACAACAACTTTCAAGTATAAAGAGGTTTTAACCACACTTGCCATTCTGAAAAGATAAAGGTTGAAATGATTGACTACTTTTGAATTTCATTGCATATTCAAAGACTAAAAGACTATCACTTTTGGCAACATATATTTTTCCAGTCTACCTACATTTCCAAAATTTGATAATGAAAATGTCAGCAATTTATGATAATGTTGGTCAAAATTGGTAAATGTATGGCAATAATGAATAGATCTGTAGTAGTAGAAGTTGGGCACCAATTTGTAGTAGATGAATTATTTAAGCGCCAAATTTGCCGCGGCAAATCTCTGCCCTAAGAGACCAGTAAAGGAAAACACAACTCAATAATTATGGTATAAATTGCACACCTAGATTGGGCAGATTTACCACTACACTACTCTAATCCCAGGCTATGAGATCCCTTATAACTTGTGGTTATCCCAGGCCGAGTCATTGTCCTCCGTTGTCTGCTTCCTTCTACCACCAGCTACCATCTGCTTCAACTTCCTCCTGCTGTCCTCTGCCTCTCTCTCTCTCTCTCTCTCTCCTCTCTCTCTCTCTCTCTCTCTCTTTCTCTCTCTCTCTCTCCCCCACCCAGCGACTTCTTCTCTTCTGCCTCTGCTCTGCCTTTTATATCCAATTTCTCTCACTCTCTCCTCCCCTAAGCCTTTTTCTCTGCCTCCCTTCTACTGCGCAATCTCTGGCTCTAGTCTTTATTTTACAGGTTTTAATTGGACAGAAGGTTTACAAGATGTCCTCTGTGTACAGATTCAATCATCCTCTGCAGCCCCTCCCAGAAGGGTGGAACTAGGATCAAAATACAAGCCTAGGGCTATCCACTGGGAACTAGGATCAAAATACAAGGCTGGGGTTATCCACAACATAGATCTGCATTTAAACACAATATTTTGAGGTTCTATTGAAAAAGCATTTCAGTTCTTTGGATAAATTTATTCTTAGGCATGATAATTCTTTTAGATATATTATGGATGAATAACAGAATGCTTTGGACATACAATAATGGTAGCTAACATTATATGCTGATCTAAAAAAATAAATTAAAATTCTTAAAATTTGGCCACAAATCTTTCCATAAAAAATCAATGAACTAAATAACTTATTGACCATGTATTTTAATTGGCTGTATAGATCTTTATAAATGCTTCTTAATAAATTATCAAGGGTTATTTTTAGAACACTGCATAAGCATATTTTTACTGGGAGTGTATGTATCTCTGATGAAGTCACCCCTTCTTTCCTCATGAAATCTGCTCAAGTACTGTAAAGAATGAAGATTGCATGCATTTTTTTTAAAAGAAATGAACCTTCAAAGAAATGAATATCTGACAATGTAATTGCATACAACATTCTCAGAACTGCAGCTTAAAATTGTTCACCTTAACTTTCTAAAGTCTATGCTATAAACATCACAACTATCTGCAGAGGATATAGGATTGAAAGTTATTTTATGTATGCTTTTGAAAATATATCTCAAATACCTCAATCAAAATTTCAGTATAAATAAAAGTAACTATATTTTAAAACTCTATTCTTTACAGACACTTAGTGTATTTTAATCATATTACTGTTTTATATTAAACCTTTAATTATTATATACAAATGTTTTGTAATAATTATTATTAGTTTATATATATAAACATTTGTTTACTTTGTTTCCATTGTCCCAAAGTTATCTATCTTTCTGCTATATGTCTGAGGTCTTTATTTTCTATTTAATGTTTTATTGTCATTATACAAATATGAAATGTTCTCTCTTCATAAAAAATTTGTATTATTTGTGATCAATTTTGATAACTATGCTTTTATTTTCTCAAAGAAATAAGACAAAGAATATGGTTTCTCCTTTAGGTATATATTTGCTTTAGAAAATCAGGGATAATGTAAAAATATATTTAAAGATTTTATTTGGATTTATTTTCACTTACAAAACATAAAGTAGTAAGACAAAACTGGAATTATCATTGACAAGATCAGAGAAATTAAGAATTGAAACATTTTCTCATAAAAGATTTCAGTATTTCATGAGTTATAATCTTAAGGTAAAAGCAATTATTCTTGTAATATGAGCAAGATATAAAATAAGTTTTTAAGAAACATGAAAACAGAATACAAAAAGTATTTTGAACTTAAGATAACTATATAAGTATAACTACTTATCATATTTACCTTTATTCAATCTGAAGTAGTCACTATTTAGATTACTTAAACCTGTAAGTTGATACTCTAAATCAGCTTTCAGTCATATGTGTTTTTCTACTTTTCTCATACAATAATCTGAATACAGTTTCCCCTCTTTCTACTCCTCCAGTTCCTCCCCTCTTCCTTCTAAATCTCAACTGTGGTAATAATATATTGAACAGCCTTACATTATGAAATTAGGCTAAAATAAAACTATTCAATCTATATAATGATAAAAATATAATTCCTTAATATTTTCTTTGATGAAGAGAGCTCAGCCAATCTATGAGTATATAAATAAATACTCAGAATACAGTTAGAAAGTATATTGTTTTGAGAAATTGTCAGTAGGAGTTTGTCCTCCCAGGTTTATGCATTTTATATCCATGATTAGTTGACGGTGTTTACAGCACCAAATATTAATCCCTTCTTCTTAAAATGTTATTGATTATAATTAAATAAATATGGTTATCTCCAATATCAGAGTGTTATTACTGCACCATTAAGGATTTCTCGCCTGTCTAGTAATTGTGAAAAGTATAATTTACAGTTGTTTTCGATAACCATACATCTTTCCCATAGAGGCTTGTATACCATCTTTGGGTAAATATTCAGACACAAAGTAACTTTAGGGTGCCCAAGCACAATAGATTGATATCTGCAGTCAATGCACAGAGATTTACATGGAATATCTGTTGGTTAAGATAGTAAGAGCCAGAATACCAGCTTCACTCCTTTCAAATGATGTTCTCAAAATATTATTTTGGGAAAGTGAACCTGTGAAATCTTAACAATATGGTTGTTTGGACAACCTCATATAATAACAGTATGCAATTCTCTGGAATAACAACAGTATGAATTATTGTAACCAATTATAATTTATAATGAAACCAGATACTTGGATTTCTACTGAGAAAGAATTCTGTTCTAGGCTATACATTTTGTTGCTGAATGAAGAAATTTTCCATTTTGATATTCCTATATTTTTATCTATTTTGTATTTCACAAACAGTTTTATTGTTGTTATTGTTGATGATGATGATAATTATTATGAGGAGGTAGGGTATTCATAAGCAGAAGTGTTCATTTCTTCAGATGTTTATAATGAATAGCTAGCAACAAACTTGGATCATATGTGGGTTCAATTATGTCACTAAAAGCCTTCAGGTCCAAACTCCAAACATGAAAGAAATGACTGAGCAACAAGAGTTGATGGGTCAGATTCATTTTCGTTTGAAATAAGATTCTATCTTCTAGTACTTTTGGAGTTTCAGGAACGTAATTTTCCTATAATCCCTGTGTGATATTGATTATCTGTCCTCATAGGATTGCAGTAAAGATTAGAAGAAATATTATTTTCAATGGCACTCTGAGTGAGAAGTTCAATGTGGGAATGACAGTTTCAATGATGAGAGTTGCAGTCTGTTTTTTGGACTTCTATCACAGAAGACCACAGACTGGATAATTTGTGATGAACAAAAGTGGATTGGGTCACCATAATGGAGGCTAGAAAGGCCAGTATCAAATTACTGGTATCTTCTTAACTACTTCTTGCTGCATCACTACATCTGAAAAGGCAAAATGAAAACGGATAGAAAAACAAAGATATAGAAGCAGAGATAGGGACTAGCAGGGTAGTGGAGGCTAGATGTGTCAGTTACTCTGGAGTTGATCTCACTCCTGAAGGTGGCAGTCTCATAATCATCATATTTCCACCACTGATATTTGAAGTCTCAGTATATTCATGTTACTACTTTTGGAAGGACAACAAACTATGATGGTGGTGGTGTTGGTGGACATGGAACCAGTGTGTTTATAGTGTCATATTGTTTGTTAAATTTTCTGGCGTGAAAAAATGTATACACAGACACATGTATAATTCCATCAATGTCGAGCTCAGTGAAACAGTGCATGGACGGATCTTATTTATAGAGCATAGATGGTGTGTTATTTACTGGAGCATGGGGCAATCCAAAGTAGTTGTGTCACCACAAAAGTCACCATGAATGATGATTTGATGAGAACTGTATCATGGAGTCACCCTACAGTTAAATTTATTCCATATATACTAATATCTCAAAAGGTTCCTTAAAACTAGAACAAAGCAAGAGAAAGAAAGTGTTGAGGATCTATATGATGATCTGTGGATTCAGATCTTCTTGCTTCTTCTATAAACTGTCAGTAGACATGGTATCACAGTATATTATGTTAATTTTATTGCCATTACTACAAGAACAAGCTATTCTCTATTTCTAAATAGCAATGAGATAAACATGCTATGTCTTGTTCTATAACTATATTACAACATGAATTATCAAAGACAAAGAATTAGGATATGAATTTTTATATACAATAATTTTACACTTAGTACTACCAAAAATTAATTAGGAAGAGTAGTGAGGGACCTGTGATAACCAGTAACTCTTTATTACCTGACTATTATGAACTTAAAAACAGTAGGTTTCTTGATATGATGTTTACAAGAAATAAAACAAATGTACTTAGCTAATAATATATCGTCATGGAAACTCATTAAGTCACACCTAACAAGTTTGACTGAATAGATTCTACCTCCATAAAAACTGTAATTTACTGCATTATTTATATGAGACATCTAAATTATTCAAATGTATATTACAATTTCAACATGAATTGAGACCAGAAAATAGTCTCCATATCTATCTACACTTAGAATTGTAGCTGGCCTTGATAATTTAAATACCATTCTTGTTCCATCTATTTGATGATTCAAGAATGTTGTTTCTTTACCTTTTATAAAGATAGAATGTGCTAACAGTTCTGTACCTGGGCACTCTTTACATAATCATAATTACTATTCATGAAAGGCTAAAAATATACTAGAATACGCTTATAAACAAACATAGTACATAGAAAATCATTTTAACATTTATCTTTATTAAAAAAATTAAAAAAAATACAAAAATGATAAATTCAAGTACTTTGATATGTATTCTTATTCAAAATCATTGTTTACATGTGCTTTCTTGAACCAGATTGCTAAGTAAATATCATCAGTTTAGAGCATTTGAAATGAATTTTACTTTTTACTTTTTAATTTTTTTTTTTTTTTTTTGGCTTTTTGAGCCAGGATTTCTCTGTATAGCCCTGGCTGTCCTGGAACTCACTCTGTAGACCAGGCTGGTTTCGAACTCAGAAATCTGCCTGCCTCTGCCTCCCAAGTGCTGGGATTAAAGGCGTGCGCTACCACCGCCTGGCTTGAAGTTTACTTTCAATGTTACAAGAATTTACACGAAATCATTATAGCTTATCACAAAACTAGTTATTTTTATCTAAAAAGGGAAGCCACTAAAGTAAAAATAATTTCCTTTGAAACATCATAGCTTTTAGATAATTAGATTTGAAGGGAAATAGTATATTTGACAGAAACAGAGATTGATTAAAAATACAGAGAGTAATTTTATGATAAATTATAGACTTATCTATAAATATATGAATAACAAAGTAATTCACTATTACTTTAGTCAACGATGCTTCAAAACTTTTAAAGACAATTCATAGACATTATATATCTTTCATAACCAATTTGGACATGGTTATTCTTCAATCATAAATAAAGTAATATAAAACTCTTAAGCAATTGGCTTGTTATTCCCTTTGTTTTTTGAGTGTGCTTTTTCCTTCTGTTGGCTCTTCTATTGCCATTTGTGTTGAATAATGTTTACCTAGATATTTATACAGAAATTATCATATGGGACTTTTAAGAATATTTTGACATAAAAAGAGAAATCAATGTATATTAAAATACAGATACATTTTATAAACATTTATAGATACATATTGACCTAGTATGGGAGATAGGATTTATTATAGGCAATACATAGCACCAATATGAATTTCTGAATATAAAATTATTAATTAATCATAAAACCCTGTATGATGAATACTGTCTTCTTATTTTTACTCTTTTATTTTTAATGTTGGTTTTATTTTCTGGGATTATTATATAAACTATTTCCTACTTCTGTTTCCTCCTCCAAACTTTCCTTGATACCTTTTAAGTTCATGGCCCCTTTTAAATTAATTGTTATATACATAGCAGTATAAATATATATACACATAGATATGCACATTCATAAATATATAAACTCAATGTTCTTAGTCTGTAAATTTTACCTCTATATATGTTTTTAGTGATGACTATCTTGTATTGGGTTAATCTAATGGTTTGCTTTTTCCTGGGGAGAACTGTTCTTTCTGCTCTCATCTTTTCTTTGTTTCTTGTAGTTCTTTGTGCAGATTTGGAGTGCTCCTGGGTCTCCTGTCCACATTAACTTCTATATTACCGTCCTTGTTCAACTCAGGGTTAGGCAGTCATGTTGGTGAACCTTTATGATTGTAGCTTCTTACATGCACAGAAGACATGGGCCTACAGCAAACTCACTAATCTTCTGGTTGAAACAATCTTTCTTCTCTTTTGTGATTATAGGGGCTTGAGCAAAGGCTGAATGTACCTATTGATTGATGTTAGATCCCAGAATCCAAGTAAAATTATAAGTAAAGAAGCCTGTCTAAATGCTGTTGTTAAATTTCCTACATGTGGCTATACACATGTATCCATATGCACATGCACATATACACATATGTACACACATAGAGGTAATAATATATAAGAATGTCTATATATAAACCATCTCTGTTTATCAGCTATATATATATATATATATATATATATATATATATATATATATATGGTTATACATGTGTGTGTGTGTGTATGTATGTATACACATTCCAGACAGAGTAAAAAAAATCATAAAGTTGACAAAAACAAACATACAAAAATTTAACAATAAAAGAGGAGTGTTGATCACTTTCACTCAAAAAGTTATTGTGACCCTGGAAGCTTATTATATTTAATGACTTAAAAATATTAACTACTCCCCTAGTAGGTTTGATATGAATAGGCATTATTTATGATCACATAGTTATTATGGTGTCTTAAAATGAATTTATCAATACAATTACAGTTTTATTTTAGGACAGCATTAGAATAGTAGTACAGATTTGAAAACAATGGTTCAGAGAAATGGGAAGTCTGAACTTATGTCAGAAGGTGTAGTTTGAACGAAAATAAATGACAATACATTTACAGGAGGCTATTATCTAAGAGGAGTCAGACAGGCGGAAAAACTTGAGATTTATTCAGAGGAAAGTTTAAGAGTCAGTTTGTAAGGAGCAAAAAATGTAAGGCAAAGCTCAAGTATGGTTTTGAAGGGTCATTAATCCAAGTTAAAGTGGCTACATTACTTTACCCACAATACAGAATCATTAGGGGAAGGAAATGGACACTTGAAAGTATTGTGTAACTAGTACACAGGTGCATGTGAATTAATATGATAGATTCAAAGCAGTGATTCTAAGAATCTAAGAAGTAAGCCCATAGAATAAACAGATTTTAAATAGGTAGATAATAGAGATAGGTAGGTAGGTAGGGAGAGGGAGAGGGAGAGAGAGAGAGAGAGAGAGAGAGAAGAGAGAGAGAGAGAGAGAGAGAGAGAGAGAGAGAGAGAGAGAGAGAGAGAGAGAAGAGAGAGAGAAGATATATTAAAAATTTTTTCGGGAAGTTGTGAAATATGCACTTGCAATTTGTCTCCTAAATTTGTGCCATTGTTAAGCTTCCAGAGGCACAGTAGTTTTGAGATTGAAAGCTATCAACACTCTGCTTTTCTTGTTGATTTTTTTTTTGTTTGTTTTTGCCAATTTTATGCCTTTGTAACTGTGTTCTGAACAAACTATCTCCTATAATGCCTATAAACAGAGCTGATGAAGAAATTTGTGCTGAGTGACCTTTTATTCAGAAATACCATTTTCTTTTGATTGAATTTAATGACAAAACTTTTATGAAACTGACCCTAATTCTTGCTTAGATGGTAGGAACTAGCTATGCAGAATCAGGCCACTAGCAGATCGCTCCATCTCTGTCTCTACACCTGCTGGAAATGAGAGTAACATTTTATACACAAAGAAACAGGGTTAAAAACTCATCCATGAGTGTTTTTTAATCTTATTCTCTCCTGATGGGGATCTTTTTTTGTCTGTAGTTTGAAGGACTCCAGTAGTGATTTCCATGAAGAATAGACTCAATTATCTATCACCAGAGTGGGTATGGGTTCCTCCTTCAAACCACCTCCACATATTTCCAGCATTTCTTAACAATTGTTTCTCAATTATCATCTGGACAAACATGAAATGAAATGTAAATATAATTTTAACTTGTATAACCCTTATGAGCAAGGATTTTAAACATTTTTCATGTATTTATTGGCTATTAGTGCTTCATTCTTTTTTTGTCTGCACACTTCATTTGCTCCTTATCAATTGAGTTTTGTTTTTTTAAATTTAAGTACTTCCTTAATTCATTAAATTCATTATATAATTTAGGAACTAATTATCGTTTTAACATAGAGATGCCAGAAAAAGACTCTAATTCAGAACTAAAGAGTATGTTTCTCTGTATCAAATGGAGTTTGTAGTTTTACATTGGAAACTGAATTATTTAGAAGGAAAAGCTAATACAATAACGAAGGAAAGTAATACCAGATACAAATTTAGGAATTTGCAGACACAATAGGGAAAATCAACAGATGAATTCAGAGAAACTACGACAACATACACAAGACTGAGAGGATTAATCCAGTCCCAGCACAGATAAGAAAAAGGGTATAGGAAGTTCTACCCATAGTCAAAGAGATATTCACAACTGATAGTTGCTGAAAGAGAATGAATAAGATTTGTTCACCGGAGTGTAACTGGATATATTCACCACTCTCCATGGAAGTCTCAATGCTCAGAAGTAGTGGGGGATGGGTGAGGAAGTGAGAGATATGAGTGGAGTTCAGGGGTGAGAAGAATATAATTCAAATATATGGAATAAAATTTTCAAAGAAAAATAATGATAATTTAAAATTATTCTTGTAAACTTTCTTTTTGTTAGAGCATTGGTTATTTTATTTATTTAATTTTCAAATGTTATCCCCCGCTTCCAGGTTTCCCCTCGGTAAACCCCCTATCCCATCCCCTCTACTCCTACCCCTGCTTCTATGAGGGTGCTTTCAAAGACACCCACCAACTCCTGGCTCATAGCCCTAGCCTTCCCCTATGCTGGGGTATTGAATCTTCACAGGACCAAGGGCCTCTCCTCCCATTGATACCAGATAAGGCCATCCTCTGCTACGTATGCAGTTGGAGCCATGGGTTCCTACATGTGTACTTTTTAGGGAGAGAAAAAAATAAATAAAAGAATCAAAGACATTCCTGTTCTCAATATGTTAGGAGTCCACAATAATACCAAGCTAACTGTCCTAAGACATATAGTGAGGACCTATAGTAGGTCCATGCATGCCTTGTGTTGCCACTTCAGTCTCTGTGAGACCATGTGAGACCTCCTTAGTTCGTTCAGTGGGCCATGTTCTCCTGGTGTCCTCCACCCATTTTGACTCCTACCGAATATTTCGTCCTGAACTTTTGTGCCCTTAGCATAATCTCTGACTAGTGGGAACAGATGACTACCATGGGATTCTTTTCCTCCTGTTGGGTTGCCTTATCGAGTCTCAGTATGATATATTTTTGGCCTTGTCTTATTGTATCATGTTTTGTCTTGTTTGGCTGTAATCTCTTAAAAAAATCTGCTCTTTTCTGAAGAAGAAACAGAAGGATGTGAGTCTAGAGAAAAGGTCAGTGTGTGGGGGCGGGGAGAGGGATAGAACTGGGAGAAATGAATAAATGGCAAATTGTGGTTAAGGTGTATTGTATGAGAGAAGAGTATGTATTCGATAAAATAATTTTTAAAAATATTAACAAAAAATTCCAACTAACCAATTAGAGCTAAAGAATGCTATATAAGCCTGTAACAGAAGTAAGTTAAAGTGTCCTTAGATGCATAAACGAAAAAGAACGGGTCTATGTTTAATGGTGCAAAGTATACAATAAGATGGAACAATATTGTTGTTAGAAATAATCTTCAGTGGAATGGGTCCATGATACAGACATCCAGAGCCAAACAGTGGATGGAGCTTGAGGACTCTTATAGAAGAATAGGGGAAGGATTGTGGGCCCTAAGGAGATAGGAACTGCACAGGAAGATCAACAGAGTAAACCAACCTGAACCCTTGGAGCTCTCAGAGACTGAATCACCAACCGTGGAGCATACCTAGTCTACACAGATCTAGCTCCATGGGCTGGACTAGGCCTCCCTGCACATATGTTGTAAATGTGCAGCTTGGTTTTCATGCAGGTCTCAAACATCTGGAGTGGGGGCTATCCCAAAACATGCAGCCTGTATATGGAGTATGGTCTTCTAGCTGGGTGCCTCATCTGGCCTCAATGGGAGAGGAAGCACCTAGCCTCTCAGAGACTTAAAGTGGCAGGGTGGGGGATACAGGAGGAGGGGGTACTCAGAAAACAAGAGATGGGGAAGGATTGTGGGAGGGGGTGACTGGGACCGGTTATAAAGTGAATAAGCAAAAAAATAAAATTAAAAAAGGAAAAAAAATGAAAAAAAAAATGTATGATTTTAGTTTTCTCCCCTCATCACAACTGTGAAACCAGAAATCTAGATAGACTTTTCAATACTTGATATGAGACAATCTTTCCATACATTGACATTCTAGGGGAAACTGTCCAAGGAAGCTGATCTATTGACCAAGCAGAGCAGTGTAGAGTCTCTCTCTTTGTTCTAGCCCTGTTACGGAATGAATAAACTTCACCACCACAGTCTGTAGTCCTGTTAGTTTTCCATCGGAAAAATCAGTTCAAAAAGCTGCCTAACCACTCAAGCTATAATCTGAAATTTTGTCTGTTCATCATCAAAGAAAGTCAGGACCAGAATCAAATATGGAATTAAAATAAAGGCAGGAACTGAAGCAGAGGCCCTAGATGAATGTGGCTTATGGGCTTTGTCCTGGCTTGTTCAACTGCTTTCATATAGAATCTAAAACCACTACACCAGTGATGGTACCACCTGATGGGCCTTCCAACCAATAACTAATTAAGAAATTGTCCTAAGGCTTGCCTACATCCTGATCTTATATAGATATTATTTTTCTAATTGAGATTCCCTCCTCTCAGATTGTATTAGTTTGTGTTAAGTTGACATAAAACTATCCACTACACTACAGCTGACAATAGGTCCCCTAACTCCATTTTATACAGCTACAAGATAAACACTACACAATGAATATATGTGTGTTTTTTTTATTTTATTTTTTTAATTTTTTTTTGTTTTTCAAGACAGGGTTTCTCTGTATAGCCCTGGCTGTCCTGGAACTCACTCTGTAGACCAAGCTGGCCTTGAACTCAGAAATCCGCCTGCCTCGGCTTCCCAAGTGCTGGGATTAAAGGCGTGCGCCACCACCTCCCGACAAATATATGTTTTCTTAATTCTCATACATTCATCATGATGTTTCTAGTCCAACAAATTTTGAAAATTTATGGTTAATAATTTCTGTTATGATTTTTTAAAAAATTTTCATTGAGCAACCACTCAGGGAATGCACAATACCAACTTAAAGAAATAAAGTTTCAAAGGTATATAGGTATAAACTTTTATAAAGGTAAACATTATGATTACTAAGGAGGGGTAAAACAGAAAATAATATCTTGTTGAAATAAATAAGACTGTACTTCACAAGAATATAATTTCTAAACAAAGTATCTAATAGATCATCTTTATTAGTTTATTCAACTTAAAAAATAATAAGTTGTTTCTATTGCTCTGAGCATTGTTATAAATTTAATGATAGATTTGCATTGAAATAAAATGAATTATTTGACTTCGAAAGATTAAAGTTAATAACTAAATTATTCCAGTACATTTTACATGTTATAAGTTATCTAATAGGTAGATATCCCTCAGATAAAAGATAAAGTAAGAGTTGAGATATTTACAACATTTAGTTCACTTATAGGTGACATATCCTGTCCAAATACCTTTTAAAAGTTTATTATATATAACATAACATTACATATATTCTTTTATTTTAATTCTCATATTGTAATTACATTTCTTCACTGCTGTTGAGGTTTTACGTGATTTGTTGAATTAATATAGAGGGAGAATATATAACCTGAAATTTAAATTCATTTTCATAATTTAATGCTGCATTAAATTAGGAATAAAAAACATGAGTAGAGAAATTTAGTTTTAGTTCAAATGGTCAAGGAGTATGTGAATTATATATATATATATTCAAATATCTGAGAAGTAGCCATATAAGCTTTGTTTTTTATTTACATTTTGTCAACATGTTTTTCTATAGTTATGCTTAGTAGTAAATCTTTAAAATGCAGAGAAACTTGTTTATTTACCAATCTAACACACAAACTGATGCTTTGGTTTGAAAGGGTTTTTTTCCCTCTCCATTTCACACTTACGCCCGTTATCAAAAACTGGCACATAAGAATTCATAAACAATTTTGTTTCTGAGTGCACAGGGTTTGGTTTTCTCACTTTCTAGTGATTCCTGTGTTGCTTTCTAAATTCAAGGTTCCAAGTCAGATGAACAACCTGTGAAATGTCATTTTTTTTTCTTTTACCCTGGAGTTGAGATGTCTCCTCTTGTCACTGCAAAAACTCTCTCAGCACTGCTGGTAACTGTCTGATTCTATCATACAAAATTCTAGAACTTCAGTCCAAAAAAAGAGAGAAATAAAGAAAAAAAGAGGAGGAGAGGAATAATAATAAGATAATAATATAATAATGATAATAATAATATAAGAAGAAGAAGATGAAGAAGAAGAAGAAAGGGAGGACGAGGAAGAAGCAGAAGTCTAGCATAGTTTACAGTCCTTTCTCACTTTGTAGGATGACCTGATTCACAAAGGAAATTTCTTATACACATCAAACAAGGAAATGGAGGGAAATAACACAAATACCAGAGAAAGGTGAGTTTAAAATACAAAATATTTGGTAAATAAGTTTGTTTTTCTTTTTGTTTGTTCTGTTTTCCTGTCATTTTTTATTTTAAATATGTCCATTAACTATTTATTCACTTTACATCCCAATCACACACCCTCCACTCCTCCCAGTCTCTTCCTCACATAGCTCCCCCATCATCATCCTTTTCTATGAAAAAACAAGGTCAATCCCCACCCCCAATCTGGGTACCAACCCTTCCTGGAACAGCAAGTCACCACAGGACTTAGGGGCAGCATCCTCTCCCATTGAAGTCAGGCCAGATAGGGAGCAGGATCATAGGCAGGCACATAATCAAGGACAGCGTCACTCCAATTGTTGAGGACCTGCATGAAGTGCACTTCTGCTTTATGTGCAAGTACAAGGTCCAGGTAGGTTCAGCCATTGTAGCTCTTGTTTTGTGGTTCAATTCTGAGCCCCAAGATCAGGTTAGTTTACTCTGTTCGTCTTCTCATGTGTTCATATGCCCTCCTGGTCCTCAATTCTTCCTCAACTCTTGCATAATACCCCTGAGCTCCATTTAATGTTTGGCTGATTTCTATCCATCTATTTCTGTCAGCTGAACAAAATTCAACAGATCAAAGACCTAAACATAAACCAGATACTGAACTCTAATAGAACTGAAAATGGGGATAACTTGAACACCTTGGCACAAGACACAACTTCCTAAGACTCCTAGTCATGAGGGGGATATGATGACTGCATGGACTACCTCCTGTAGACAGATAGGACTCCAGTGGAAAATAAAGACTCACCTACTAAACCTTGTATCTGAAGTCATTTTTAATTTCATGTTATTAGTTGTATCTTCAGTATTCCCTTTTCAACTACAACTTGACACTCTATCTAACAGTGGATTTCCAGTTATGAATACACTTCTGTATCTTAGTCACTAAATAAAGGTGGTGCACAGAGTGGATGTCTAAGCAGGGTCCTGTGCAGGTATGGATGGAGAACAGCATGAATACATGGGATGTTTAGAACTTCTATACTGTATTGAATACTAACATGCATAAATGCTTCAAACTATATCTAGTTCACTTCATATTCATTGCGCAAATAATAAACATCACATTATCACAAATAAATGAGAATGAGTCTGTACAAAAAGAATTTAAGATTAAATATTCAATTGGAAAAATGTGCTCAACAAATACTTGTTTAAAATCTTATGACAAGTTCTGTGTAAACAAGGTCTCAACTCTATGAAGAGCTGTGGAGAATCAAACCAATGATTGCCTAAAGAAAGAGAGTCACTTTGCTCTGGGGACAAAATCTTTCATAAGTTTTCCAATCTTAAGTAGTCCTAAACACATGTACATATGGAGAGACCTATTGGATTCAGTAATTATAAAAGACGTCATAAATCCCACAGGTGACAGGAGAGGAGTTAGTGGGTAGTCAGAGAGCTGGAAATTGTGCAAATACAGCATGCACATGTATGAAACAAAACCACACAAATGTGCAGATAGAATAAGGAAAACAATCTCTTTATTGAAAACTATTCTTACATAATTACATAAAGTTTGTAATCTAATCCAACAATAGGAAAATGATGAAAAAATTGGTAAATTATTGTATGATGATTGCTTATTCTTACGGAAAAATTCTACTATTGTCTTTCACATGAGAAATGAATTCCAACTGAATGCATCCATAAAAGTAAAATAACAACTGTAGGTGGTAGCTCAGTGGTAGATTTTGCCTAGCTTGAAGTCTAAAGAAGTTTCTTCAGTACATAACAATCAAATATAAATACAAAAAGATAGCAGCCTGACAACTTGTAGAAAAAAAAATATTGAAGACAAGATATTAAAATTCCTCAGATGAATGCTATTCTTCTGAAACATCAATTATATCTTTGTCTGGATAGAGACAAACCAGAGAAACTAAGTGTCCAAAAATGATTAGAAATTCATTGATATAGTAAATGGGGGCAAGAGGAATCAGTTATTCAAACTTAAACATTGAATATAAAACCATGTGTATGTTTCCTTGTATGTGATGTTAATTATTATCTTTATCTGGCAGATTAAAGAAATCACTAGGAAAAGACTGACACTGTATTTAAGAAATTATGTCACAAGACAAATACAATAAAAATTATGTTTATATAAAAAAGTGAAATAAAGTTTAAATGATTCACAGTAATATTGATATTGCATTTTGTCAAGGAGGTCATGCCATATATTTTAATTATATGTAATAATATATAATTAATATATATACTATGTATATATAAATCACAAAGATATGATTGTTATATATACTATTCTCATTTAAATGTTCAAATATTTAATCTAAGTTTTATTATTGAAAATAATAAAAGTAACTTTCTTTTTCTCATTATACTAGCATGTTTGTGAAAAACATTTCACATTATAAAGGATTTACCTCAAAGCCTGAAAACTGGAAATTGAGGTATTGTTTAGAATGGTTCCATTTTTTTTAAATTTAAAGAAATATTCTGAAAAATAAATATATTGATGTTTGAAACAATAATGCTTTAATGTTAAGACTAGACAACAATATGTAATTTCACACTTGGAAATATTTAATTTTTGTACATATCTTGTGAGAATAAAAACATTAAAATTTTCTTAGCTGAGGGAGAATCGTTCTGAGTTCCTGAATTAATAAACATATTTACTTCTTAAATTCCTTCTCTTCTAGGGCAGTTTATAATTGTTGACCTCTCAGAAGTCATTTATAAATATTAACTTCCATTCACAGCATATTTCTGAGTTACTTTGCAAGTACTAATGCAGTCATGAGGAAATTGGTGCAATTTTCTTAAATATGGCTTAAATTTTAAGTCATCTCCCACTAGCAAAGAACAGATCGTTTTTAAAAGCTGTCCAGTTACATTACTGAACAAAATAAATTGGTGGGTAAATCTCAAGTTTTTTAATAATTAGAAAGCACATTTTAGAAGATAGTAGATATTTTATTCTCTCCAGCTCTTGTGTGTAGTGCTACCCACAGGAGTAAAACTTCATTTGAAAGTTCAATCCTTATGGAAATGTGAACAAAATAACACTAAAAACAGTATTAAAAGAGTACTGAAATAGGTAAAGAGTTAAAATTAAAATAGTACTAAAACAAAACAGTACTAAAGACTTTTTTACTGCAAAGTTAGTTTAAATATGAGAAAATGTTCTTGTTGCATTATTTATCTGCATCACAGACTCTAATAGAAAAAATGTTATTCAAATTACCATTCTCAGAGAGCAATGTTTTAAGATGCACTGTGGTGGTTTGGAAGAAAAGATGTAGAACCTGGAGTTCTCAGATTTTGGGAAGTTTTATGACTATTGATGGCTTGTTATCAGATAGCAGGGTTGTGGCATCTTCATCATCACAGTGCTAGGCAATCACCTCTTATCAGAGTCTAGGTAAAGGTCTCCAATCTTTGTCTGTCTGATAAGCTATTCTATTTGTCCACGTGCTTTAATTATATGTTTCCAGTACGTCAATTTTGTCATTCATTCACGGTATACTTTGTAAGGATTGAGATGAAGACTTTTCATCTATTAGAATGTATCACATGGTTAGTATTGGATGACATTAAACTAAAAGTGGCGAAAAAGTTCTTTGTAAATGCATGAACTACCTGGAAGCCACTGCTCTGACGATTCATGTATAACTGAGATCAAGGCACAAACTTAGCTCCATGAATATGAATGTGTGTGTATGAATGAGTGTCTGATTTCATTTTCTTGTTACTAGATATATTCCTTATAACAGTTCTCACAGAACTCTATTTTATGAATTCTTCAGACTTTAAATAGAATTAGGTTTCTATAAAAAAACATTTAACATAATATTCATATACACAATTTCTGATTTCATTTATTTATTTTTGGTTCCTGAGTTCATTTAATTAATGCAATATTTCTACAAAACTGCATTAGGGAAAAGGAATCAATTACACTGATCCATGCTGTTTCCCAAACAAAATCTTATTGACTGGGTGAGTTATAATGAGAAAAGGATCATTTGAACTCCTGATCACTGCAGGTTTTAGAGGAGGAAGAATGATCAGATGATGGGCTTCCTAGAGGTAGACGATGGGAATTCAGGATATTTCACAACCAGAGGTAACAAGTGTGTATATGGTTTTCTTCTCTGTCACCTCCTTTATCAATCAGTATAATGCAACCATAAATTTTCAATTGAATGACCTTAACTCACTCTTACCATCTCTTCAGGTGTCTCCTTTATTTCCAACATCAGACTAAATTTTCATATCTTTAGTGCTTTACTGTAGAGCTAAATTTCAACACACACACATCTTGTAGAATATATTTGCACTGTATTCAATTGGTCTTATGGCATATAACATTTTTTAGTTGTGTTTTTAAATATAATTTATTACTTACTTTCAATTCATGTTTCAGCTGGCAGCAAGTTACAAAGGAATTAACTTTAAATGTAGTACTCTAAGAGTTCTCACCAAAATTAATAATTTTGAAATAGCTTAAAGAAAAGTTTCATGTGATAACTTACATTGACTGGCCTCTGCCTGGGTCTTAGCTACTACCTGTAATGTTTAATTAATCACTTTAAAACTTCCAGTGTTTTCAAGACTTAGGTAGATTCTGGAGAGAGGTAAACACACATTACTCCTTGACTAATTTTTAGGCTCCTACCTCTGATTTTATATTACTAAAGATTCTTACTAGAGAGTTCATGATTTTAATGTGAAATATTTTAGCTACAATTACTCTTTGTTTAAGCAGAGGAACTAAATGTGAGCACCAGTACCACAGAAGCGTGAATACTTGTCCAAGAATTTGCTTGTTTGTATATTTACTTCAAGATTAATAATATTTTAACGTATCTTAATAAATTCAACTTTCCTTCTTCACAGGCTAATAATTTCTTCATTCACTATATGGAGAATTTAATACTTGTAAATAATGAGTAAAACTGTGTTTACACTTAAACACTGACTTTAAAGTTGATATCATATTGCCCACTGGCAAAGAAGCTAATACTATATTAAGACTGCTCTGTTAGACTATGCAAATGTTGAATCTTTCAGAGAACTAGGCTTCTAGTTTTTTTTTTTTTTTTTTTTGGTTTTTCCAGACAGGGTTTCTCTGTGTAGCCTTGGCTGTCCTGGAACTCACTCTGTAGACCAGGCTGGCTTCGAACTCAGAAATCCGCCTGCCTCTGCCTCCCAATACTAAGATTAAAGGCGTGTGCCACTACTGCCCGGCTAGGCTTCTAGTCTTAGTATCTGATTCAAAAGAAGAGCTAAAAACAATTCTTTGATGTATATTTCATCCTCTAAAGCAACTTGGTTCTTTTACACTTACACACAGATAATTCTTTTAAAAAATGATAATTTGGGACACATAAAATTGAATGAAAACTTCACTAATATTCTATGTATAAACCCTACATTAATTAATGGCTTTGTAAACAACCATATTTATTATATATATATATATATATTATATATATATAATATATGTTATAGTAAGCTACAGGGACTATGAAGTCAACATGACCATTGAGGTCTATGCTAATGGTCATGAAATAATTAGCATTCTTCATGGAAGGAACTGACTAATTAGGAAATACAAACCATATATTGCAGTCACCATACTCTCCTGGCATATCATTAGATGGTTTTACTAAAATAATAGAATATGTGTGAGGTGGAAAGAAGAGGGAATGGACAACCAATAATCAGCCCAACTTGAAACCCATCCCGCAGGCAAGCACCAATGCCTGGCACTATTTGTGATACCTGCTATGCTTGCAATCAGGAGTCTAGCTAGTATGGCTGTCTTCCTAGAGGCTCCATTCAGTAGCTAACTCAGACAGATGCAGGTACCTACAGCCAAATAGTGGGTGGAGCTTTGGGATTCTTATGGAAGAGTAGAGGGAAGGACTGCAGGCCATTGGAGGGGTTAGGAACTCTACATGAGTACCAACAAAATCAACTAACATGGACCCTTGGAGAGTTCAGAGACTAAACCATCAAAGTCATAACGGCTGGACGTAGGCATCCCAGCATATATGTACTGATATGCAACTAGGTCCGGAAGTAATGGAGCAGGGCTATCCCAAAAGCGTCTCCTGCCCATGGGATATGCTTTTCTATCTGGATTGTCTTGTTTGGCTCTGCAGGAGAGATTTCAAGTGCCAGGGTGGGATACTTAGGGGACCCAACCCATTCATAGGGATGTGGTGAATTATTGTGTGAGGGTTTGACTGGGAGGGTACTACAAAAATCCCTCAAAGTGTTGACCTAGAGAAATTCATCCTTTAGAAAATGATTGTTAAAGTAGTTAGATCTTCACGGAGTCCAAGTAAACAGTAGGAAAACAGGGCTTTGATAACACAAAAAATAATGAGTTGTAATTGAAAAACACTAAGCAGTATAAAATATAATTTTGTATTTACATAGAAAGATAGAAAGTATGTCATTTGTCAGAAACAAAGCTATGTTTCTGGGTAGAGACTCGTGTAATAGATATAGCTATTAAGGAGCAGTTTTAAGATAATGTGAATTTTATTTTTTATATTTTTGCAGTGAAATGGTATATTTTTGATCATTAAATGGGAGTGAGCATGTTAAATGGGAGTGAAAGCTTTCTGAAAATTAAATTAATTAAGGCTTTTTAAAAAATCTTATTTCAAATGTTTGAAACAGCAAAGAACATTGTGTATCTATTTGTTGGACAGATTTTTTTTTTCCAATTAATACTTTGTGTGTATTTAGAACGAATATTTCTTAGATTCAGACTGTGTTGTACAGGAACTTCAACAAGGGCATGCTTCGGTTTATTCTTCCTTCTTCAGTGAAAGACAGTAAGGTGGGCATGTTATTGGCTTCACAAATGACTATATTGGTGACTTCTATTGTCAATTTTATAGACCTAGTATCATCTGGGAGAAAGATTGTTGGTCATGTCTTTGGGGGAATACTTTCAGTACATTAATTGTGTTCCAGTACATTAATTAAATCTTCCTACCATGGTTTGCACTATTTCCTAATTATGAAATCCTGAATTGTATGAGTGAGAAGAAAAATGAATTGAACATTAGCATGCACACATCATTCTCTTGTGATTATCTGCTCCAAGATTCTGCCACTGTGACTACTCTGATATGATGGCCATTTGCCAGTGACTTTGTTAAGGGTGTATAATGGAATTTTCTACTCTTGCAATTTGATGTTTTCCTGAAAAGTCACCATGTTGAAATCTTAATTCCCAAGTTGATAAAATATAGAGAAGACAGGGAATTCTAAAGATGATTATTAGGTGAGGAGAAAACAAGTCTATGGAGAGAAACTGTTGCTTAAATAAGAAGAAGGAATTGATGATCATCTTTGACTCTGTCTCCCATGTTCAGTCAAAGAAAGAAATCACTCAATTATAAGCCTTTCACACAAGTTGTAATTAAACTTACAAAATTTGGGAACTCACTAGATATTGAATCCACTGGTACTTTAATATTAGACTTTGTAAACTTAAGAAAGGTGAACCATTCCGTTTTGTTACTAAATAACCAATTAATTAATTTTTATTATAATCAGAACTATTTAATAAAACTATATCATAATAACCTCCCTTTAGCACTACCCATAAGATCTGTGATAGTAATCTTCAGTATTTCAAGTAAACAACAACAACATCAACAACAACAACAAAATAACCATAAACTCTTATATTAGCCATTTCTCTAAGAAGATGGAACACAGTGTCATCTCATACTTCATTAATTATGCAATGCAAAATATTTTTCAGAAGTAAAATGAAATTAATGAGCCTGCGGGAAATAAACATTTCCAAAGCAATTATACATAAAAATATGACATTTGTTATAGCATTCTGCAGAACCAAGGAGCAAAATTATAAGTCTATATAGTCAATTATTAAGTATCAGGCATGGATGAAAAGAAAATTGTAAGACTTGGATGTATGTACTCCTTATCATTTATATATATTATGTAGGTTTTTATTTATTGGTTTTTAAACCATGAGGTAAGAAGAATAAAAGGAGTGGCTTGTTGATAACAGTTAAATTTGAGAAAAGCTGGGACCATATATAAAAATGATCCATAGCATGTTCAACCATGTAGTAAGAAAGAATTCACAGCTAAAACTATTTTTATACAACTATAAATTTTCAAACATCATGATGGAATTTTACAACTTTGCAAAGAGTAAAAACAATAAATCAGCAAGTAATGTTTAGCAAATATTCGCAGCAATGCACTGAATAGAAAAGATGACAGTGTCATATTTCCAAATGTCAATGATTATACATATAGAGCAAAAATACAGTAAACCAAGATGTAAACATATAGGGATACATTAAGACTCATAAAAGGAAGGGAACTCAAGAAAACATTGTAAAATACAGATAGAAGCCAGGCATGGTTGTGTTCACCTTTTATCAATCACAGCTCACCAGAGAAATTGGCAGGTAGATTTCTGTGAGTTTAATGCCAGTCTGTTCCTCAAAGAGAGTTTCAGAACAGTCAGAGCAAGTAAAGAGACCCCACCCTCACCCAACCCTTCTCCCGTAAAAATTAATAGCCTATATAGGAAGCTATTAAAGAGAAACCTTAAAATTTGTGATAAAGATGCTGAAATACCTGTCTTCTGAGAGGTCCAACAGCAACTTATTGAGAGAGAAGCAGATACTTAAACACAACTAAAGGACTGAAGTCTTGGACACCTATCGTTGAATTTGGGAAAGTCTGGAAGAAGCTGAGGAGGAAGGCAACTCCATCGAAAGACCAACAATCTCAAGTAACCTGGACCTCAAAGATCTCTCAGACACCGAGCCCATCAATCGGGCAGCATGCAGGAGCTGAGGGCTGACACACATACAGTAGAGGACTGCATGGTCTGACCTCAGTGGGAGAAGATATACTTAATCTCCTTGAGACAGGAGGGGAGAGACCAGGGAAGGAGGAATGGGATGGGGAAATGTGGGAGGGCAGCCCAGGATGGGGGTAATGACTGAACTGTAAAATAATGAAAGTAATAAAGAGTAAGAAAATTAAAATGATGCTGAGGTGCTGCTGTCCACAATTGATGGCTTCTGGCAGGGATGCAGGTGGGGAAGGACTCAGTTTTCTTTAAAGGGCTATTCATTAGGAATTTGACCATGCTTCAGTGAGTACCTGGGTTACACAAATAAGTTTACTTGTTTGTTTGTTTGTTTGTTTTTGTTTATTCTTCTTATTTTGGAGTGAAGAAGTCACGAAGATTGGAGATGGCCCTAGGAGAACCAGAATGTGAGTGTAATTGGAATGGATAACATAAAATTCACAAACTATCAATAAAAATATGATGAAAAAAAGATAAAAAAATACTTATTGTAAGTTGTATTGATTGTACAATTGTTTCTGATTGTGCTAGTGTGTTGAAACCTGGCATATCTGTTAAAGAAGTCTACCAACCAGCTTTTGTTTTGTTGTTCTGACTATTATAGGACCTTTGTATTCTGAAAAAAAGCTTGCAAGTACTGGAAGAAGTGAGTCAGGCCTTAAACAGATGCAAGAGTGTAGTGGGTTTGGTTATTGCTGGTATAACAGCTTTAATTACATTAATTGCTAGCACCACTGCTTCTGCAATTGCTTTGACACAAGAATTTAAGACAGCTACTTTTGTTAATCATTTAGCCAAACAAATGTTACTAATGTATTTAGTATACAATAGGTTTTAGATAGGCGTTTGGAACAATGGATTGATGCTCTTTATCCTATTCAAATTATTGAAGGAGTTTCAGAGTTTAAGAGTAAGGAGCCATCTCGATGTGTCATGCCAAATGCCAATGGAGTTGTGTTACTTCTAAAATTTTCAATCATAGTCATTATAATTAGGAAAAATTTTAAAGACACTTGCAGTGTATTTGACATAATTCTAACAACTCTCTGGATGTTTTAACTTTGCATAGTGAGATTATGAACGTAAAGAATGCTGCTCTGCTGAGTTTTGATGTTGCAGATACTGCTGATAAAATTATCCATGGTCTGAGGTCAGTATTTTTATTTTGGTCAAACTTCAAGAAGGGCATATATAGCTTGATCATGCTAGCCCTTTTTGTCCTGAGAATACTTTTATCACTTTAATAAGCAAATGTTAAAATATAAGCTGGGAAATATTTGTAATTAGTATAGTATTTAGTATAATAGTATAATAAATATATATATTTATATGTACAAGCTCATGGTATAAGCTTAAATATGTGATAAACTAACAAATTTTTCTGAGAATTAGTCTTAAACCAGGCTTCTATAATAGGTATTGTAGACTGAGTGATTAAATAAAAAATATCTACTGATTCCTGGTTCCAGAATCTGGGAAATTTAAAATCTAGCTGATTACTGATTCAGCATCTGGTGAAAAGCTTATTTCTCATTTGCATATTATATATTCTTGCTATGGCAAAGGGAGACAGATAGTATTGTTCTAAAAGAGGGATAATTTAAATCCACTTTTTAAAAATCATGGATGAAACTTTTTGGATACAAGAAGCTAGCCCTTAAATGCTAAATAAAACTATGTATATTACTGTTTAAGCAGAAAGGCAAGTATAAAAGGAAAATAAATATCATGAACAAAAGGGCGTTAGAGTTTTAAACTAAGAAACTACCACATAAAGAATAATTTTCATGATGAATGGAGAAGATACAATATATCATCAATAGTACTTATAAATCAAAATACCAGGATGATGAACAGATGTGAAACCAATAAAATATTCTCAAATACCCTCAGGGAACAACTGCTTGAGAATAGAGACAAATAGCCAGATCTTAGCAGTGGTCATTTGTAGTAGTTGACGAAACGTTTCGGAGAATATTTAAATAGCAGAACTACTAAAACTTGAGCTACTTTTTCATGTCTATTTGAGGTATGTCAGTGAGTGTGTTCTGTTCCTAGAAGTAATCATGACAGAGTTCTCCATTAGTACAACGATGAATAAGTAAAGGTCCCCAAGTTGTTCTTATAATTAAGAAATTCTTCTTGATTTATTGCGTGCCACATCCTGAAAGGCTGTGGCCATATACTACTCTCAAGGCAAGCTGATCAATAACAAGAAAGGAAACGGCATTAGAACTGCTCATACAAACTCTAGGAATGAGGATGTATAATATATACCTTAGTATACAAGGAAGGGAACAGAATAATCAAAAAACTTCAGAAATATATATCTTCTAATTATTTGAGGATGGATTATTGTATTTGTTCTGAAACTCCTGAGTATATACATCTTTATTCAAAGGCAATAATTTTATTAAAAATCATACCACATCAACTGAAAACCAAAACAGGTGTAATGACTTTATTCTCATGACATTATGAACTTATGAGCTTATCAATGTTAATTTATAAGATTTAATCTTAAATAGTTTGTGTACACTGAATTCATCCATAAAAATAACTGATTTATTTTTATAATTAAAATATTGCTTGGCGATTATTTTTTAAAACACTAGGGTTTTTTTTTGTTGTTTTTTTTTGTTTTTTGTTTTTTTTTTTTTAAGTATATAGCACGTACGAGTCATGCATTATTTTCACCTTCTTTCAACTTGGCTCCAGTTAACCTTTTCAACACGCTCAATGAGAAACTCCAGTGAACTGTATCACCACACACAATTAATGGATGAATGGTCTATAATAAATGAAAATGCCGCCACTGCTTGGCAATTAGCTTATGGATCATCTCCAACCACTTAGAAACTCTTCTGTCCACAGTATTTAAACACGCTGGGTGATTTAAATTACACCTAAAGTGAGAGGCAATATTCAATTACCTGGGGCTTCATTGTGGGGAATTGTCACCGTTATGATTAACAGCCCTTATGAAAAATAATTAATTTGGTATCTTGTTGCTAGGTCAACTATTAAATCTATTTGCCCTGAGGAAAAGACAGCGTGTGCCAGTACAAACTCATTTAAATGTGTGGCCCTAATACATGAGTGCTACCCCTTTAAGAAAAAGTCTTAAAACTTAAGCATAGCAAATATATCCCCAGTATTAAGCTAGAATTTTAAAAAAGGAAAAAGAAAGAACAAAACAAAATACTCTGTCATTTATTTTCCTTGCTAAAAGAACATAGTGACAGGTAAAAAAGGGAAATAAAAGCTTCAATTTACACAGAAAATCAGATGCATTCTCATATTTCAGATCTTTCTCTGGGAACTCAATTACTGACATTCAAGGGAGGAATTGCAGCTAGACAAAAGCGTTTGACTTTTCAGAGAGGAGTTCAAGTACAAGAAGCATGTTTCATTTTAAACCCAGTAGCACAAAACACAAGTAACCATACATCAGACCAAAGCACTGAGATAAAAAGAAAATAAAAAAAACAAAGCAACACAGCCTTTTGAGCAAATGTCTTCCTGCGATAAGAAAGAACTCTTCTTGACTTATTCATAATCCCTTGGGTGAGAAAACACTCTGGTCTTTTAAAAGCCACTTTTTGTTCATATTTACATTCTTCCCTGAAGGATCTGAAATTTATTATCATACAGTTTTATGAAGTCCTTGGGATCAATAGGTCTATTGCTGTGTGCTGAAAGTCCTATAATATATCCACATTGACTTTGCATCATTACACTTACATAGAGATAACTATTTGAATAAGGTTTTAAGCTACTTTCCATACTACATATATGTTTGTAGATTATTATCTACTGTAGCTTGTATTAAGATACCTTTTTTAACACTGATTTTTTGTTATCCATTAGTTGCTTTATTTGTTTGTCATGTTTTCTTGATATCCTGATTTTTCAGGTCTAACTATATTTTGAATATTTGTCCTTTATCAGATGTGTCAAGTTGCTAAAGTTCTTTGCGCATTCTGTAGCATACTGTTTTATTCAAATGATTTTGTCCTTTGGTGTTCGGATGCTTTTTTTGTTTCATTAGGTTCCATTTATTATTTGTTGATCTTAGTCCATGTGCTAGCATTTTTATTGTTGCTCAGACACTTTTTCCTCTGTGTAAATAGTTCAAATATATTCCTCAGTCTCTCTTCTATCTATCGGGTTCAGTGTGTCTGGTATTATGTTTAGGTCTTTGATATATTTAGAGTTGAAGTTTTGATGGGTGTTAAGTATTGCGTTATTTGCATTCTTCTACATGCATCTGTCTATTTTAATCACAGCTATTTGATAAAGATACTATCTTTTTCCAGTATGTATTCCTGAATTCTTTATCAAAATATACATGTGCATGGTATGTGGATTATGTTGGGTTTTCAATTCAATTTCATTAATAAATGTGTCTGGTTTTGTGCCAATACAACACCCAGCTATTTTCTAATCATGGTCAAAATATTTTCTATATAATATTATCCATGCTTGCTGGATCTTTGTTGAGACTAAGGCAGAAATATAGGACAGTTTATTGATGGTTTACTTACCAAAGACTATATATAAATTTACATTAAATTAAATTCATTAAACTAACAAATATATTAGACTTCATACAAACACATGAAAGTGTTTCTTATGCGTTTGTCATCTATATAAAATAAAAACAACAAAGAAAAGAGCAATCACATGGAGATGCGACTCTCTAAAACTATTAGTTTGCTCACAATGAGGTAAGATCCAAGTTGTTACATTTTATTTCAGAAACAGGAATTTCTTCATTTGGAAAGACAATATGTGTTATTCTATAACATATCTGTATTATCCAAGTCTTTTATATATTCTGATGTATGTGAATGTATACTTGCTGACTCTTGTCAGGAATAACAACACCTAGATGAATGTGCTTTAAAATTGTTGAACAGCTAAGATATTAAAACCATAACTAGACCCTTCCTTTATCAGACTGTTGTTTTAAGGGGCATTTGCTATAATCACATATAAAACAGGTATTGAGAGCTGCAAATTTAGAGCTTTCTGATGTGATTCACATTAGTAAATCCTCAACTACTTTTATTATTGCATTCATTGCTTTTGACAGACTCCTAATAAAGGTGCCTTTCTCAAGTGGACTCCATTTTCCTGCTTATTTGATCTCACTGTTACCTCTATGAAACTCCATGACAAGACATATACCCTACACAGAATCTAAGAGCACAGTCTACCAGTTTCCACATGTTGAATGTTTTTCTCTTCATAATAGCCAACATCCCAAAGCATCAACAGACTAATGGATAAGTAAAATGTAATACATATACACTGGAGTTATATTCAGCATAAGAAAAATTGTAAAATGACAATTTTTGGATAAATGATCTCAACTTTAAAGTATTATGTGAAATACAACAGACTCGATTCAATAAGATAAACACCAAATGTTTTCTCTTTTGTAAAACCTATGTTGAAATCATGTGGGGGTGTTTGTATTTGTATCTGAACCTGTTTGTGTGTTTGTATGCATGTAAATGTATCTTTGTGTATGTTTGTGTTCATGTATGTGTGCATATGTGTATGTCTGTGTTTGTATGTGGGTTTGTCTCTAAATGTGTATATTGGCCTGATGCATTGTGTATGTGTGTATGTATGTCTGTTTGCATATTATGTGTTTGTATATTGTGTGTATGTATGTTGAGTGAGTTGGTGTGTGGTTATTTATATGTCAGAGGATTAAAAAGCAGATTAAGGGAGATAAGATTTTAACAGAGATGAAATAATAGAAAAAAATTATGTCCTACCATGTTTTAGTTAGTGTTTCTAATACTATGATGAAAACCATGACCAAAAATACATGTGGAGAGGAGAGGGGTTATTTGACTTCCACCTAGATATCAATCTTCATCATTGAAAAGAAGTCATGACAGAAGCTCAAATGGGGAATAGAACCTGAAGACAAGGGGTAATGCACAGGCTATGGAGAGGTTCAGCTTACTGCCTTGTTCAGCCGACTTTCTTATAGAACCTAGGACCACCATCCCACAATGGGCCTGGCCCTATCCCATCAAGCACTAATTACAAAACTGTCTTACAGCTGGATCTTATGGAAGCAGTTTTTCCATTGATGTTTGCCCCTTTCAGCTAAGTAAGTCTAGCTTGTGTCAAGTTGATAAAATCCTAGCCAGAGGATACATGTGATAAGAAAGCAGCAGAAGCATTCACTGGAATTTGGGAAAGGAAATAGATGGTGAGAGGTAAATGATGGGCAGGGGTTGAGGACTTGGTGAGAGAGATCAATAAAAACAAAGAATAAAGACACATGCACAATCAAGCTAGGATAAAACATTCCATTGTATTCTAAAAAATAAAAAGAAATAATTAGGGCTATCAGGTAGGCTCCCTTATAAAGTGCTTTGTGTACAAGCAAAGAGCCTTAAGGTAGACCCTCAGAGTACATTTAGCAAAGTCCAGAGTTTGTACAATTGTCATCACAACATTGGAAAAGTAATACAGGTATATTTCTCAAGTCTACTGGTCTGACAGTCTACCCTTCTGGAAATTCCAAAATTGTGAAAAACTCTGTCTTGAATAAAAAATGATAGTCGAGGCCCCATAATTTTTGAGCAAGAACACTTGAAGTTTTCCTCTAAGATATACACATATGTCTATAAAAGTGTTCACGCAACCATACACACACACCACATACTTGTACATTGTGTACGTGTATGTAGAGTAAGTGGGTTCGTGGTTATTTATAGGTCAGAGGATTAAAAAACAGATTAAGGGAGATAAAATTTTAACAGAGATGAAAAAATAGAAAAAAAAATATGGACTGTGTGTGTGTGTGTGTTGAGACATTCACAGGCTATGAACTTTCCCCCAACAAACTGGATAGAACTTCATTACCCACATATAGAACCAGGTTTGATTACATTATTCTGACACTTTGAAATGTAAAGTATGTCAAAAAATGTATAACTTACCTCAACCTGCTGTTATATATTAAGCTCAAAAGACACATGTGTCTTCCGATCTAAATTAAAATAGAAACCATAGAAAGCCCATCAGTATTAAGTTCATGGTTATTACAAAAATAAAGAGACAAAAGCCTCCATTTAAAAACTGAAAAGTGTACTCAAACGTGAAGTAGTGAACTAAATTATACTTCTAAGTAATTAATGAAATTTAGAAAAAAAATGTTTAATAAATCTATGTGAGTGATGGGAAGGTATCTTACTAAGAATCCTAATTACTGTTTTGACTTTTCTAATATTGATCAGTGAATATGTACAAATATGCATTTGTACATTGCCCATAATCTAAAAAACATAACTAAGCCTCAATAATATGTATTTATAATTATCCCTTCTTAGGTCTATCTCTATATTCATATATAAGTATGGAGAATCTGTGTGGCAATGAGAAAACTAAATATTAAAAATAATATTCCACAGAGATGTCAAAAGTGTATATGAAAAAAAATCTCTATAAACTCTCAAAATTTCGAAAAAAAAACACTTCAGGATATATGTACTTAATCAAGAAATTAACATAAAACTTTCTCTAAGTCTATTAAAATCTCCAGGCTACATAGTAAAGGTAAACACAAACTTGACAATGTTCACAGGGTGGAAGAGACTGAACTTCTCTTCAGATTGGAACTCTTGCCTGGCAGTTAGATCAAAACTTAACAATACAACCTATGTAAATAAGTAAGCAATTCTGAGGGCAATTGTCATTGTGAGGAGAGATTGGAATTAAGATGAATTGGCATCACAATTAAATGAACATATTTGAATAAAAAATTCTGATATGCTTATATAGATAAAAACAATAATTGGGAAATGTAATAAAATAAAAAGTCAGCCTAGCAGCATAACTACATATTAATATTATTTCCGGAAATATTAATCATTAAAGTTAAATTCAATGGAGAATGTTAAGACACTAAATATGAATTAAGAATAGTGTTTTCCATATGCAATTTCTACACCTGGGAAGGGGAAAGCAAACCAGTTAAATATGCACAAATGCAATTTAACTATTTTCTTTTCTTTCATTTTTTTCATATTTTTTATATTTAATCTTTCTTTTACAGTCCACATTTTATCCTCTTCCAGTCCACCCTCCGACTATTTCACATCCATGCTGACTTTCCCCATCTCCACAAGGATGTCCCCACTTCCCTACTCCTACCACCAGAACTCCCCACTCCCGGGGCCATCAGTCTCCTGAAGTTAGGTGCATCTTCTCTGAGTCAGTCCTCTTCAGTACATGTGTTGGGGCCTCATATCAGCTGGCGTATGCTGTCTGGTTGGTGGTCTGAGAGGTCTTGGGAGTCCAGGTTAGTTGAGACTGCTGGTCTTGCTACAGGGTCAGCCTCCTCCTCAGCTTCTTCCAGCTTTTCCCTAATTCAACTACAGGAATCGCAGCTTTGCTTTTGGTTGAGTGTAAATATCTGCATCAGACTCTTTTAGCTGCTTGTTGGGTCTTTCAGAGGGCAGTCATGATAGGTCCCTTTTTGTGAGCACACCACTAGTCTCGGTAATAGTGTCAGGCCTTGGGGCATTCCCTTGAGCTAGATCCCAATTTGGTCCTATCACTTGTCCTTTTCCTCAGGCTCTTCTCCATTTTTGCAGTTCTTTCATACAGGAAAAATTATGGGCCACAGTTTTGACTGTGGATGGCAACCCAATCCATCATTTTCCAAGCCCAGTCTTTCTGCTGGAGGTGGCTCTACAATTTCCCTCTCCCATTGGAAGGCATTTCATCTAATACGATAGTCTGTGATTAGTAATGTCTGCAATCGACTTGAGTGAAAGGTAAGATGGCCAGCTCTGTACATTTGCACACATTCCGAAAGACTTTGGAGGAACATACATTGACTAGAAATGCACAGCTCCCTAGCTCTGTATTCCATTTTGTCTTTATGAACAAAGGTTGAGATGATTAACTCATAGAGAGGACTCTTGGAGTAGTGGCTCACAAGCATCAGGGAACAAATCTACTGAAGATATGAAGAGTGCCTAAGATGGAATGAAAGAGTAAACCGAATGGGTTTAGACGATAGGAGAAGAAATCTATAGGGATAGCTATCAGAGTTCTCACCCCTACATAACATTAGCAACACCCAAAACAATGGAGAAGTACCTCTTGAAATTCTGTAAAGACAATGACTTTACAAACGAGTTTGAGAAACATCCCAAAGCTGTTAAAAAGGCCAAAAAAATATAGTAAAAAGTAAAAAAGACATTAGAGGTCGAGGAAATTGATGTCTCTGAAACCTTGTTCTCAGACAAAAATACCACATCCTAACTTTTAGATAGCTTAAATAGATGAAGTAGAAGGAAACATGCACGAGCGCAAGGCAAGTGAGCGCACGCGCACGCACATGCACACACACCTCCACAAACATCAAATAATAAAAGGCCCTTTTTAAAGGCTAAAATGTATAATTTTATTTTTCTCTGAAATTTCTTTATTTATTGGATGTTTTATTTATTTACATTTCAGATGCCATCCCCTTTCCCCATTTCCCCCTAGAAACCTCTTATCCCATTCCCCCTCCTCTTAATTTTAAATAAAATAAAAATTATAAAAGACAAACATGCTATGCTTGTAAACACATGTATATTCAAGCATGCACACACACACACACACACACACACACACACACATCACGAGGAAGTTTTCTGAGATTAAAATCTATTCAATATTTAGAAACGTTGACTTAGACATATGTATCCAAATTAAAATGATGTAAATGTTTGGAGACTACATTTTTAGTAGAAAATACATTACTCTTAATGTCTTTGTAAGAACCGTTTGCAAAATTTGAAGAGATGTAAAAAATGTTTTGTGAAATTTTAATGTAGACAAGTAGTTTCCAGTTGTGCATGTCCATACAATTGTGATTTATAACTTCCTCAAAATCCATAAGGTTAATAAGATGTTCAGAAAAGAAAAATAAACAACTTCTGCACTATCAGATGACTAAAAGCTAAAATACACTAGAGGCTCTTTCAATTCCACTCTCGCTTAATACCGCTGTTTGCTACAGTGTACATGGCCGTCTTCCAGATAAACAATTTGGAACCTAGCAGTAAAAAAACAGCCATGTTCTGAAATGCTTTTATTTTAATTTTGTTTCATAGTCATTAATATTCTCAAATGAGAATAAGTGCTTCAATTCATTTAGTTAGATGAAAGCATGAATTTAGTCAGACTGAAATGTCTGAACACATAGTAGAGTAAAATGTACGCTTCTACTTTCTAAAGCAAAACTCAATAACGGGCATAGTGTTATTGTTAATGCTCAGTATGTATATTCCAGGAAATATGTAATACGTTGTGATCTCGGGCACAATTTTTTCTGCCTTCTGTTTAACTAAGGGTCACCATTAAAGTACAGTATATAGCCAAATAATTATTTGTAGAGTTCATATTTTACTGTTCTTTGAAGTTCAGAAGAGGTTTTCAATTTAGATATATTTTGTAGTAAACAATGAAGACCTGGCATCTTTCTAAAACTGTATCATGCCATTGTATTACCCTTCTTTATTTATTGTTTATTAAGATACATTTTTCTTACTCCTCATTCTAAATTTTCAAGTTTATAATATTAATGTAGATTGTTGCAAACTGATGATAAATTGTTGAAACCATGTCTCTTGTTATTGCTGAGTAATTACAATCATGTCTATCTATAAATGGAATTTAAGGGCTTTTAAATGGTTGTGGGACATTAAGAAACATTCACTTTATCATTAAGGACTACAGAATTTTCAATTTTTACTATTTGAACAAAATAATATATACATGCTGTCATAAGAAAACAAAACTCATAACATATGAATCCTTTGTGGGTAGATATTAGTTTATTCATTCCAAATTTAGTAGATTTGCAATCTTAATAAACAAATGCAATTCTTTTGGTGATAAGGCAAATTGCACAATGCTTTTCAGTGTTAGAGTCACCATGTATAAGTAAAAACCATCTGCCTATTAAATGATTTTAATGTTTTATATATCTCCATTTATCAAGTCAATACAATAAAATATTATATAGCAGTTAAATAATAATAAAATATTCTTATTTTATAAATTCATTTGAAATTAGATATTCATTAGACAGCAAAATAATACTATTTCTGAAAAAAGTGCTCTTACTATAAACAGTGAATAAAGATTCACTCTTCTTAGTATTAAAATGCTTGCAAAAATTTTTCTTCAATGAACTTTCCCTAGGTATATTAGCCATACTTAAAGGCAAGATCCATACTCAGCAGTAGGTGACCAATCCAACAGTGTTTTCGTAGACTTTTTGTCATGTACTGTGATGTATTGTGCATGTAAGGCAAAATAATGATAATGTTCTTCAATATAGTTTTCAATTAGTATTATTTTTAAAGTATTATTGTAACTTATGGGGAATTAATGGGGTCAGATTGACTAACTGGCCACATTGAAGGGCAATCAAGTTTGTTACTACAGAAAAATGAAAATTTAAATTATAAGAAATGAGCCAGAAGAAACAAGTAGAAAATATTGAAATTTTTTCATTACATTTTAAATTCCTTAATATCCCAAAGCCAGAAAGGAAGCTTTACAATTTAGCATTATTATCACTAACAGAAATACAAATAAATATGTAGATGAGCCTTCACAAAATAAGGATTACTTTCCAAAGAGCACACACACATCGTTAATATATGAAACGTACCATAGAATAAATAAAAGCAATTCACAATTTCACTTTTACAAAATAGAAAATATAACTAGAATGTGCTCCAAATAAGGATATATTGAATGAATATAGAAAACAATACTAAAATTTTTCAGCACAAGGAAGCATTGGAAGTACATGGACATCACTGAATTTTTTTGTCAATTTCAGCAAAGCCAAATATTCACAAATATTTCTTATGCATGAAGGCCTCAATAAGCATGCTGGTAAGACCATACATAAACTGTGAACTGATGAATGGTGTTTTAAATCTCTGAAAATAATTATAGTAACTTTGCAGTGTATATGTGTAGAAAAATATATAGTACACATAAGAGTAGGTTGTTTAATCAAGCTGGGGACTAGTAGTTGCAGAAGAAAGAATTCATTCTATTTATTGAGGTAATGTTACAACCCTGCACAGTTTAAAACAACCAGTATAAAAATTATCTTGATCATGCCACTGTTCGAGTATATATCGTTGAGGCAGACAGAAAGAAAGGAAAATTTCTGGGTCCCGAAAAGGGACAAAGAACATTCCACTCTGGAGCCTAGCTGAAGAAATCTCTTGCCAGCTAGCTGAGATGAAAACTGCAATACAATTAACATTTGTTTCTTAAGAAACTCTCATTATTCCCAATTGAATACCAAAAGATTTCCATGAATCTCTACAGAATCTCCTATAACCTCAATGGCTTTTGTTTTACAATATGAGACTATGTTTTTGCTAGATAATGAATATGCACTTTAAAATTTTTATATATAATAAGATAAAATAATAATCATCACACCAAAGTTGAGCAGGACAAATCAACAGGAAAAAATGAGACTATTTATGTTTATTGTCTTGCTTATATTTTGATTATTTGCATTTTGCATCTATTGTATTATTAGCTCCTCAACCTAGAACTGACCTTAATACTTGCATGTAATTAAAATGGTATAAAAGCAAAAGGAAGGAGGGGGATGGGATAGGGGATTTCTAGGGAAGGGAAATGGGGAAAGGGGATGTCTTCTGAAATGTAAATAAATAAAATATCCAATAAAAAAAAGGAAAAAAGAAAAGAAAAAGGAGCCTACAAGGAAAGCACAAGAATTAGAGACCCCCTTGTTTAAACATTCAGGAGTTCAATAAAAGTCATCAACTGAGAGTCATAGCATACTTACAAAGTAATTGTTCTACAATCTATTCTGAAAGCCTTCCAAAGCTATTCTACAATGTTACCCCACAAAACATAGTTATGATAAGGAAGTTAATTATTACTTAACAATCTTTTGTGATGTAATATTGGAATCTTCAAATGATACACTTGTCTCTAACATAAAGACATTTAATCTTGACTGTTACCTACAGAATTCCTCATCTTTGCTAGTGTATGCCTCATCCCCACCCCTCCCCACCCCGAGAGTGTCTGTTTTCTTAACCTATGGTCTTAATTCCTTCATTTTAAATATCTTTGAGTAAATAAATGACAGTTAGTATGGGAGAAATGGAACTCTCTGCTTTTGAATATATATCAACTCTGCTTGGTACTGGTTAGTACTGAATTGCTTTCCTCTGTTGATGTGAATATTGAGCCCATCTGATATGAGATCCCTAAAAGATCGTGTGTGAGATCTTCAAGCTGATGTATATGATATGTAGAGCTGGACTTCTGTCCCTCTTCACTAAAAACAACAACAACAACAACAAAAATCTCACTGGAAAAAATTAGTACTATACTCATCCCAGATTTATTGAATATAAAAGAGCTAATTTTGAAAGTCTTAAAACAATTTATAGACATTCAACTTAGAAATAAATAGAAAATCATTAGTGAAATAGGGAAAGAAATTGAACCAGTGTAGTTTTATAAGGAAGACAAGTGGATGCTGTTGCAATTAGGATATGCATTCTTCTAAGTTACACTGTACTGTGTAAAACTTGCTTGTTTGCTTACTTTTTCTTCACCTTGTCTGAGTGAATACATTTTACCAGGAGCTTTTGACTACATATATTCCATGGAAAAGGGAAGAGCCCCATCTTTTTACAACTTTTCTGACACATGATACTACTAGAAGGAAAACTCCACTGCAAACCAGGTAAGGAAGTGGAACCTTAGTGCTATGGGAGTGATTTTCCCCAGTGTACTCTCATCTGCCCATCTGTGTTCAGAAGGACTCATAAGCAGAGAATTCTTCTTGCAGGGTTTCACCCTGCATTTGTCCCCACTGTTGAGTGGCCTACGTACATTGCTCTCTGCACATCCTCCTGTTCCTCGTTCTGGACAAATTCTCCAACTCTGTCTTCAGGACACTTTCGTGTTTGGAACCTGGACTTAAATCTACATATTGTCTCTCAAAGTTGTGGCTTGCAGCAAGTTGATTTAATACTAACATCTCCTCTGCCTTGTCTCTATTATAGAGATTCTCTTTACATCTTCATTTTCTTTCTTACGCCAAGACTAAAACAAACAAACAAACAAACCAGCTTTCAAATTCTGCTGTTGCCTCCAGACACTTCTAGAATAGTTCTGTAACACACACACGCACACACACACACACACACACACACACTCACACTCACACATACATGTACTTTATTCTGTTCCTTGTATATATAAACATATATGTACTATATGTACTATGTAATGTGTAATCTTAGAGTTGGGATAAAAGAACCAATGTAAAAAATCCAAATATAATTTTAAGCAAGACATTCCAGCGTTTTATCATGCTTTTAACAACTGATCAAGCATATGTATATACAACTCAATTATTATTTTTTGTTTGCTTTTCTGTTTGTTTTCTTTTGCTTTTTTTTTGGTAAAAGCTAAATAAAGTCCCTATTATAATAGCAGCAAAAATACCGTTTAGACATTATAATCACACATTAAAAAAATACAGTGATGATGTTCTTCATGTGTAGATCACTATGACCCATAAAATATTTTAATTATTTTATTAAAACAGCAATTCTAAAGAAATGGCACCATATTATGAAGTGAAAGAGTAATTATATAGCTTAAAATTTAAAAGTATTCTAAAAATCTAAAAGGAAAAAAAATCTTTGTTCTTGAATCTATTAGCTGTATTTGTTCTTGGTTTTTTTGTTTGTTTGTTTTGTTTTATTTGTTTGTTTTGTAAGAGGTGAGTTGGAAATGGGGTCTGATAAATCAGGAAGATTTAGAACAGGTATGGAAACCACACTTTTATACAAAATTTGTGGGCTTTTTGTATCGTGGGTATGTATGATTTTCTGAGCTGAACTATAAGTTGCAGAAAAAAATCATCACAAGAAACTGCCCAAATTTATTTAGCCGACTTCAGTCTACAAGGTATAGAGTTATCTGGAGACTTCTTTGCTTATTCCAAGTACATTTATGTACCAGCCCAAGGACTTTATATACATTTTCTTCTTCTAACTATAATTCCCTGAATTATATTCTCAGGTAATGTTTCAGAAATTTAAGCTTCTTCATTGTAAATAAGAACAAACAAAAAACTGATTTCTAAGTAACATGTTGAGCTTAATTTATATCTTACTAGGCCTAAGTCCACAGCATGATCAAAATCGAAAGGACTCTACTGACTCTACTTAGGAAGAATAGATGTTTTTGCTAGATTCCTGAGTCAAAGAATAGATTTTTTTTTTTTTTTTTTTTAGTTTGTAAGCCTGCCACTTTAAATTGGTGCTCTTTTTTAACTGGACTGGCCTCACAACTCCATAGCTTCAAGAAGCAATGTCTCATCCTGTACAACCTACCTTTATATGTGCATGTGCGTATGTGCTTGTGTTTGTATGTACATGCACTTGCGTGTGTGTTTGTATGAGACGGGGGGGGGCGGGGGAGAGAGAGAGAAAGAGAGAGAGAGAGGGAGAGATCATGGGACAGAAAGATAAGGCACTAAAATTCATGTTCCTACTCAATGTCAGGCTTCCCCATATCTCTCTTGATTTAGATTATTTTACACTTATGTACTGGGTATGAAATTTCCCGCAACCGCTTGGAAGTACATAAAAGATAAGTATCTCCAGTTGTTATGTAAGAAGAGGACATAAATGCCTTGTAAGGGACCTAAATTGATATTCCCTTTACAACTATTATCTTGCCTTTGATCTCCACTTAAATCTACCAATCTTAAATAAACTTTTAAAGAAAAATTTTTATCCCTCCTGGGACCCAACATACTGTTTTTAATAAAATCTATTGTATATTCTGTGAAGGAAAATTACTGGAAAGTATCTCTTTTTTACAAAAATTCAATTGATTGCTTCAAACATCAAGGATTTGGAAGGTTGTAAATCTAGAATTCAGTAAGAATATATCCTGAACTTTGGTTAGCCTGCTACATAATCCCACTTTGTGAGAAACATTTTAAAAACTTATACAATGTATTAACTTAACAAGATCCAACTTTTTTGTGAATCAAAGGACTAAGTGTATTCTTAGATCTTGTTCAAGGCCTCTAGTAAACTTTTCTCCATCTTGCTATAACCCACACACCTGAAGTAAAAATAAATGTATTTGAGAGCTGTCTTGATTTATGATCTCCTTTATCCTGTTACTATAAAAAGATAATTATTTTGCTACATTGTTGGAACATACTATTTTTTGAGGCCTAAATCTATCTTTCTGTGCTGTGGTCACTCATATTTGGAACAAAAATAAAATATATCTTTCATTCTTTTGAAGTGAGAGCTGGTTTTTGATTTTGGTTTGTTTTTCATTTTCATTAAGATTTTTTTTCTTTCTTTCTTTTTTTTTTTATATCTTTATTTCCCTCCAGGTAAACCATCCAACTGTACCATATCCCATACCTCCTCCACGAGGATGTCCCCACCCCCGACCCCACCAGACTTTCAAACACTCTGGGGCCTCCTGTCTTGAGGGTTAGATGCATCTTCTCTGACTAAATCCAGAACCTGTTGTCCTCTGCTGTATATGTGTTGGGGGCCTCATATCAGGTGTATGCTGCCCAGTTGGTGGTCCAGTGTTTGAGAGATCTTAGGGGTTCCAGGTTAATTGAGACTGCTGGTCCTCTTAAGATTTTCTTTTCCTCCTAAGATTTTTAACACTACTTTATTTCAAACCTGATAATGCTCCCCATGATCACAAGGACCTATCTTGTAATCTCCTATCTAAATGAAAATCATTTTATTCATTTACTGTTGCTTGTAGGTATGTGATTTTGAGTATTGAATAGTTATTTATTTTTAAAATTGAATAAGTATTAAATTATTAATTAAGACGTGAATCCCTGGAGAAAACTTTGTTCTTTTACTTGCAGTCTTCCTTAATTACCTGTACTTCTTTGTCTAGGGTGGGACCTTGTCTGAAGAATAATTTTGTATTAGATTCCTTAGTCACTCTGTGTTATCAAACTTAGGCCTTAAGTCAGGATTGTCCACTCATTTTCAGTAATCCAATTAAAAGAGAAAATAATTAAGGAAGAAAGAAGAAAACAAATTTATTGAGCCAATATAACATTAATTGTAGAAATGAGGGACAAAGATATCCAGCTAATTTCAGAAATACATCATGTTGGTTAGTTTTTTGTCAACTTGATACAAGTTCATATTATCTGTGAGGATGGAACTCCAATTGAGAAAATACCTGTGGCTATTTATATGGGTATTTTAATGATTGATGAATAGTGTGCGAAGGTCCAGCCTACTATGTACAATGGCATTTATGGGTAATTGTTTCTGGGTTGTATTGTAACACAGGTAGAGCAACAAGGAGCATTCCTTCATACCTCAGCATCAGGTCTTGCCTTATGTTCTTGTCCTGAATTCCCTTCAAGGTTACCTACCTTTCTTTTGTTGATGGAATTAAAAAGGAAAAAAAAAAAAAACCCACACACATCAGTGATTTTTAAAAAGCATCAGAGGGAGAGGAGGGCCTTGGTTTCTTGAAGGCTAGATGCCCCAGTGAGGGAAAATTCAAGGGAGGGGAGGTGGAGTGGGTTGGTAGATGGGGGCACACCCTCATAGAAATAGTAGGAGGGAGGATGGGTTAAGGGGTTTCTGGGGGTAGGGAACAGGGAAAGGGGATAACATCTGAACACAGGTAAATAAAGTACCCAATAATAAAAAAAAAGAAAAAGAAAAACAGACAAAAAATAAACAAACAAATAATGGAACTGGCTATGGCAGTCAAATATTTGAGACTCTTCAGCAGCAATTTAACATTACCCATATTACAGGGATTCCTTATACTTGTCAAGGACAAGAGACTGTGGAACAGGCTCATGGAACTTTAAAACAGTATCTTCATAAAATAAAAAAGGGGGAGATATTACTCCTGTACACCACAAAATTATTTAAATCATATTCTTTTTTAATTTTATTTTAAAATAGGTTGGTTTTTTTTTTTAATTTGGATGCCAAGGAACTTTCTGCTGAGTGTCTATGGCATCCTACAACTAGGTATACTTATGCATAGGTGAAGAGGAAGGATCCACTTATGGCATAAGGCATGATCCGATCAGGTATTAAAAATGGGGAAGAGGGCATGCTTGTGTTTTTTCTGCAGGATGTTGAAGGAGCATGGTGGCCATCAGAGCAATTGGTGAGACATGCTGATGCCAGGACAAAGAATGATGCTGACCTGTGAGCTTGCTGAATGCCCTGACAATGGTGACTGGGAAGCTGTAATGGACATAAGTTCCCAACCCACCATTGCTTATCTATACCCCTGATGGGACAAGCTGCCTTGCCTCAAGTTCTTAGACCTTGTAGAACAGCTAATCAAAAAGAGAAGTTATAATGACTCTTGTATTGTTATTAAATGTGACCAGTTATTCAGACTCAATCATGGACTGGTCTAGAAATCAATCCAATATTGGAAACAACTGTCTTCATTTGGAAGTCTGGTTCTGGACATTTTAAGAGACATACAAGGAAATTAGCTGCAGTTCTCTATGATGTTATGTTAGCAAGAGAGAAAGTTGGGGCAGGATCTGGATTTCAAACAGGTGTTAGCACATGTGTTAAGGCTCTTTTAATTGTCAAGCTAAACGTATTTTTGTTTCTTCTACAGTATTTAATGTAAGTTGCATTGATTGTACACCTATAATTGTGTTTGTGTTTTGAAATATGGTATCTCAGTTATGCAGGTCTATCAACCAGGTTTGTTTTAGTGCTCTGAGTATCACAGAACCTTGACATTCTAAAAATAGCTTGCAAGTACTGGAGGAAATGAGTCAGGCATTAAGCAGAAGGTGGTGGGCTTGATTATTGCTGGTACAACAGCTTTAGTTACATTAATTGCTAGCATCACTGATTCTGCTATTGCTGTGACACAAGAAGTTAAGACAGCTACTTTTGTTAATCTTTTAACAAAAAATGTTACTAATGTGTTGAACATGTCAGAGGATTTAGATAGGCATTTGGAACAATGGACTGATGCTCTTATCCTATTCAAATTACTGGAAGGAGGTTCAGAATTTAAGGGTAAAGAGCCATCTTGAATGTCATGCCAAATACCATTGGATTTATGTTAGTTCTACAATTTACAGTGGTAGTCATTATAATTAGGAAGAAGTTTAATGCCAAGTACAGTATATTTGGCATAATTCTAACACCTCTCAGAATGTTTTAATGATATATAGAGAGCTTATGAATTTCAAGAATGCTGCTCTGCTGAGCGTTTATGCAGTAGATACTGCAGATAAAATTACCCAGTTATTACATTAATATGCATATTAACTCTGATAATCAATTGAAAGACACAGATACAGAATGGGCTCCTCTCACAGTTCTTTAACCCTCTAACTGAATACTCAGTTTTTAAGTTGAACTATTATGCCAACAATAATGGTGAAGAGACAGACTTATAATTCAAACTGCTATCATAAAATATTATAAACATCAAAGAAAAGATTCTTCATTGTTCTAGAGTCTATAAAATTATAGGCAATTATAATATCTCTTGAAGGACTTTTTGTCTATATAAGAAAATTGATAGACTTTAAGTTTCCAGGATCTTTCTCTGGTTTCCTCAGCTTTCTATTTTAGGATTGTAAATCATGAGAAAAGATAGGGATATTAATGGAATCTGGCCCCTACCCAGGTCTGATTGAAGTCTTTTGTGTGATAGGAATCAAGAATATAAGACAATTGGTATTGCTAAATGCTTTTCTTTTGATGATATAAAATAATAATAAAAATGCCTGAAATGAAGTTCTTACCTCTAAGAGGAAACAGTTTATTCTTCAGCCAAATGTGAATGACCATGACCTAGGAACATAGACTCAAATTGCACAAATTCCATTTTTAATCTTTGAGTTTAGGTGAGAATCATTTCAGGTCATGATCAAATTCTGCAGATCAGATGGAAGGAATTTTTGAATATGACAACCTGCCCCCTTCTCAGATCAATGGTTATGTGACTAAAGCCTTATTTAAATATTTAATTTATGTCTCTTTACATGGCATTTATGGTGACAGGCAACAGGAGTCCAGCCCTGTTCCAGCAATAGTAAACCAATTGCTTTCATAAAGGACATTTCCTGTCAAGGTTTTTGATCATCTATTTGATTAGCTCTTAATGGAAGGGGCAATTGAATGTCTTTGTTCTTCACCAGAAAGCTTATGGTTAAACCATTATCTGTTGACCTTTTGGCTGTTTAAAAATGTTAACATACAGGGATAGAGATGTACTCAGATCTCATTTTGTTATTAGTGTGAATGAGAGTTCCTGGAAAGAAGCTATGTCTCCTGAAACTGAGTGGCTGAGTACAACCTCAATGATTTAGGAATTTGTGAATATTCTCGGTACAGAGGCTAATTACCTTACTTTAGACTAGCTTTAGCCTCCTTGATTGGTATTCCTTATGCCTTTTGACCCCTGTATCAGAAAAAAAAATCCTGTGACTTGTATATAAAAATTAGTTGGAATCTATTAACTTAGAATTTGATTACCTTTTATCAACCCAAAGCTAACTAATGCATGTCTCCAGAAGTGGCTCATACCTTTAATGCTAGCACTCTGAAGTCAGAGGCAGGGGTGTATCTGGGTTCACGGTCACTCTGGTCTACAAAAAGAGTTCTGGGACAGCCAGGCCTATACAGAGAAACCCTGTCTCAAAAAACTAATAATAATAATGAAAATAAAAGAAGAAAAGCATCTGAAGCCTATATATATTGGAAAAGCATCACCTATCTTGTTGAAATAGTCTCTATGATATAAATCTATTAAACTTGCCCTGATTTACAGTTCTCTTTGTTCTGTAAAACCATAGACTTAAAGAAATGATTCCATGTGAAAACACATAATTTAGAGTAACCTAAATCCATGTTCTTAGGATACAGCCACTCAAGTTTCATTGTAAAATAAATTTTATCCTACTTTTTGGTAGATGAAGCTATTTTTTTTTTTTTTTGCATTGATGTTACTAGTCTGTATTAGAGTTTCAGTTTCTGTTTTTTTTTGCAGTTGCTGGTTAGGAGAAAAGTATGCATTTAGAGCAACTTCCTGGCTTCTAATTAATATTTAATCAATGTCACTTTACATTGTCATTGGCAGCTTTTTCAGATGGCTCACAGGGGAAAGTGAGTCCCCAAAAACTTTTTTTTTGAGAGTCTTCTGTTGATGAATATCCCATTCTTACAACTCCCAGAGAATCAACCTTTAAATATATCCACCCAGGTGGGTTACAATGTGTATATTTTGGAGAAACACAAGCAGCAGTCTATAACAATGTCAAATAACTTAAATTGTCTAAGAGCACGAATAAATCAGTTGAAGCAAATCTTAGCAACATTGCTGGTTTTTTTTGTGTGTTTTTTCTCTAGCAAATAATACAACTGGTATTCCTGAATGCTCTGGTTTTGTGTTTGAATGATAATGGCCCCCAGAGACTCATACATTTCCATGCTTAGTCCACAGGTTAAGGAAATAATATTGACAGGATTCAGATGTACAACTTTGTTGGAGAAAATATGCCACTGGTGTGGGGTTTTAGGTTTCAAAATGCTACAACATCGCAGTTAGGACTCTAACTTTGCCTATGGTTATGTCTCAAGACGTAGGCTGTCAGCTACAGTTACTTCATCAAACTTGCCTGCCTGCTGAGATCCTCCTTGGCATAATGTTCATGGAATCCTACTGTGAAACTCTGAGTCCTCAATAAATGCTTTCCCCTATAAGTTGCCTTGGTCATGCTTTTTCATTACAACAATAAAGAATTACTAAGCCAGGTCCCCAAACTCATCTCCTTAGAGATTAATGACACAGAGGAGTAATTGAAGCAGGATGTCAAGACAAGATAAAGTATGGGAACATAAGAAAGGAGAAGAGTTCCTTTCCCTAGAGTCTGATCAAAGGCATTTATCAACTAAGAATAGAGAATTTTGCCAACTGAACAGTAATGTCCACATAAATACCCATATTTGTTTAAGTTTTTTTCATCCTTTTCAGTTTATCTTATAAGTTTTAGGACATACAGTCTTAATGACTACAATCACATGATACATTGTGATGGATCTAATATCCTTCCTAAGTAAGATATATAGCATCACTCAAATTAATTATTATTATATAATATTTATTATTTCCTTTATAATGTCTCACAAAGAAATACAGTGACTGCTATGGCCTCAATTACAGTGGAATATGCTCCTAGTTTGTGAAGGTTATAGTCTTACATTTTTAACTATAGAAAACTAGATTCAAGCTTCTAAAACAGTAAAAACATTATAATTTAGACATTACTTTTAAATATATACATGTAACACATGCAGGCACCAATATATACCTTCACACATGTAGGCACTGAAGTGATAGAATTGGTGTATATTACTTTAGTCTTATCTAAATAATATATCACTAACACACATAGTATTCTCTATGACCTCAGAATTTGTGTCAAGAAGATATGGGAGTAGATATGGATTTTTCCATTTTACACAATTATGTAATGTTCCTTGAATTCATTTGCTGGGAAATTGCATCTTGTAATGAGGGGTGAAAAGATCTTTGCTGTCCCCTCATTTCATAACTTTGTTCTTCCCTGTAGAAGATTTCCAGATTCACCATGAGTCTTTGACAACATTCAACATTTATTAAGACTTCTTTCACAGTCAAGGTCTGAGAGAAATGCAAAATCTGTTGGAAGGAAGGAAGCACTGTTGACTCATGCAAAGCTGAATAGCAATTAATAAGTGACATCAAACTGAAACAGATAGCACCAGGATGACAGAAGGAGCCAAGAAACAGAATTATAACTTGCTATGCTTAATTGTAGAGGCAAAGATTTCAGAAAAGAGACAGATATCAAGAAACCCATGTAAGTAGAAACAAAATTGTTACAGCTGTGAAAAAATCTGGGAATACATATATAGAATGGAGTGACACATCCCATGTGTGCCTTTGAGGGCCAGATGTTCTTTATAATATTTGCACCCTAGGATGACTGTAATTCTGTCGCCAAACTTATAATATGTAATCGTATACTGTAGACTTTCTTACTTGTAAACATTACTTTGGAAAGAAAGATAATACAAAGTTTTGTCATCAGCCCATGTCCTTTCACCAATATTTTCATTATATATATCCTCATTATGTTTGCACATTTTCCTAACACTCTGTAATGTATAATATAAGTCTTATACATCAGGAAAATGCATGTGATTAAGAACTAGCAAGTTTATTTGGTATTTAAATTAAAGAAGATTTAAGGGGAAAATGACTTTCTTATATGGGTTCTTCGAAAAAATGACTATTATAAAATTAATTTAATTTAGTAAACATCTATATTTTATGTGCTAACTGATTTGTTTGTGAGCTTGAATATTTTGCATCACAGTAACTCTTTTATTGTTGTTTTTGTTGCACATTCAATAAAAACTTTAGGATTATTCTTAAAATCCTAAGAAATTATGAATTTTTAAAAGGATCAATGAGACACTTAAATGACAGAGAAAAAACATAAATTATATATTTAAGTCAAGAATTTATTACAAATAATTGGATAAATTTTGAGTAACCTGAACTGAAAAGTGACAACAATTATTTTGATTGGGTAATATCCTGATCCCAAACTTACACACATACATCTGAAGATGAGAAGAAATCATCTCCACAGATTTATGTTTCACTTACCTCAGGGTTTGAAAAAATGCAATATTTTTTCATATAATATGGATTTTGGTGTACTTTAGTGTTCATACACAGAATTGAAAAATTGATGAAATTAAACTCATAAATTGAAACAATTTATAAGCCAAAAGTGTTTTTTATAAATAATTTAATTGAAGACATTTATTAGGTCAAAAGGAGAGGCATAAACTCTCAGAGTGTCTTACTGGTTCATGGGATAATATAGCTTTATGTAAAGGTTAAAATCCAGGAATATTCTTACAGACTTCTCTGGTTCTACACTACATTGGATCTGTTTATTTTTGTTTTTTTGGGGGGGGCGCTGCTTGTCATTTGTTATGTTGTTGTTGTTTGACATACAGAGGTATACTGAGAGGATAAATTGATATAAATTAAATACTTCAAAAAACCTTTACACACAAAATAAATAAACCAAAAATAAAAAATTAATATGGAATGATTACTACTGATTGTATTTGTACTAAAATAAACATTACCTTCTATTAAATTTAATCCCACCTTTAATTTGAGTTTTCTAGTTTTGACTCAATATCAAGCTGAGATGTTACAGTCAAAGTAATGTAGTTTACACAAAATAAATAAATAAATAAACCCACAAATGCCGAGAGCTGGGGAAGTTTCATCAAACACAATTCAAATATTTGAACTAGATCTATCATGCCTTCTGGTAGCTTTTATGTGCATCCATAACTTGGTCCTGATAAACCACCCCCAAATAAAAACAAAACAAATCACCAAAAACAACAAATAATCAAACAAAAAACCCTGTGTAATAATGTTCAATGTTGCTGTGAAAACGATTTTTGTTCTATACGAAACCTTGTCATTACTTGATATTCCTGCATGCCCCACCTTTACACGGTAATTTTAGAAATCTTGAGATTATAAATTATTTCTCTATCTTCTGAGATATAAATCTATGCCTCAAAATGTTATCCTATGAACTTGAGAGCTATCTTTGAAAGACAAGTAAGTAGATATTTAAGACCTCACTTTCTCCCTGTTCCTTCACTGTGGGGTAATAAAGGGACACAAATGTGGTCACTTTCCATCTCCAAAACTGGCTGCTCACATAAAGATGAAAGTTTATTACTCTTTCACATAAGCATCCGTAATCAATCCTGGTGAACACTTTAATTCCTCTCCTATAAATCTGATTGTTTCAATGTCTCTGGGCTTTGTTTTCATGAACTGGAGTTGTAGTCATCTGTCCACGCTAGACCTTTTTTTGGTGCAATAGTTTTAATAAATTAAGTCTTCCTTTATTGTCTTTGCCAACACTCAACTGTTAAATAACAGACATATTATTAATAGCAGGTGATGGTTGATATATCCAACTGAAAATTAGATTGGACTGGAGGATGGCTCAGTGGCTATGACTACATATTGTTCTTCCAGAGGAGTGTAATCTGTTACCTCGCCCACACATTTGTTGGAGCACATCACTGGTAACTCCAACTTCAGGAAATCTGAACCTGTCATTCCCATTTGAATCTACATACACACACACATACAGAGACAGAGACAGAGACAGAGACAGAGACAGAGAGACGAGAGACAGAGGACATTAAGAGAAATAATAAGCATAGATCTTGAAAATGAGGCAGGAGGATCATCATTTCAAGGACAAAAATCTCGAGAAAGAGATTTGAAAGCCAGCTTACATATGCACAGTTTAATGTTGCTCTTATTTGAGAAAAAAAAAAAAAACTTAGTTGTTCATCTTCTTTTCTAGTTAAAAAAAAAAGTGAAAAAATTCCTTGGGCCTTAATGATTAAGTTGGGTGACCGATAGAGGCTAGCTTAGAAATGTGGCAATGGGTAGCAATATTTAGAACACTGAAGAAGTGGTTATGAGATGGTCAAAGAAGAACTAAAAGGGAAATAGTTTTCTCTTTTCCTGGGTGGCCTGTGAAAGCATTGCTTCAAAGGGACTGTGATATGTCATCATAAGGATAAATGATTCTTTGGGGAAATAGGAAAAGAGGTAGTACAGAGGGTGGAGTGGCCAGAGAATTCCTTAAGACCAGAGCTTATCAGTAGTTTTCTGTTGCCTGTATAATAGATACATATAATGATATATCATTAAGTTCAAATAGGCCAATTACATTTTTTGATTCAGTAGTCTAAATATATAAAATCAAAGAAATTAAGTATTGAAATAAAATTGACATGATTACAAAGTTTGAACCTCATCTTTAATTACTAGATCTTGGAGTATACAATTAATTCATTTATCATAAAATTCATAACAAAAGTATGTATGTGTATATGTACATGCTAACTATTAAACTATAAAGTAGATCAAATTATAGTTTAAAGTTAAAAATCTGTGATCACTTTATTTTAATAAATATTATATCATTCATTAGTATCACTTTTATCAGTTCAAAACTTTAGTGTTGAGTATGCATATAGTCTTTGCTATAAGTTTGTCTGACAAAAGTCTCACATGCCATGCAATTACATCTTCATAATACAAGGCACTGATATATGAACACATATCAGATAGTAGTGTTACAGTAATAGAGATAAAAATATAAAACTGAACAGAGTGTAAGGAGATATTTTTATGGAATGTATAGCACAATAAATTTTCAGAGTAGTATTGTGTTTTATAGGAGCAACTATACATTTTATTGAATAATCAAACTATCTTTATATTTGTGGCTGTTTGAATAAGAATGTCCCAAAAATGTCTCGCGTTTTCCACTTCATGGTGCTGTGTGAGGGGGTTTAAACGCGGCATCCATGTTGCAGGAAGAATGTTACTGAAGACAAACTATGAAAGTTAAAAGACTGGCTCCAGTTCTATTATCCAGTTTGTTATCTCTGCTGTGATAGTTTGTTATCTCTGCTCAAACCATTGATGGTTTGGGTTCTCAGCTTGCTTCTAGAGTCTCCAAGCCTAACCTCTTCCATGACATGAACCATGGTGCACCCTCATCCTTCGGGAACTCTTAATCCAATACACTTCCTTCCTGAGTTGCTTCGGGTAATGGTGTTTTATTACAACAATTGAAATGTAACGAATACAGTATTAATTGAAAATGTTAATTTGTTTTAAAATTGTATGGATGTTTTTCCTATTCTAGATCATCAAGCAAATCAGATAATTGCAATTCATTTGTATTTAAGTATAGTCTGCTTGACTGTTCTCTCTCGCTCTCTCTCTCTCTCTCTCTCTCTCTCTCTCTCTCTCTCTCTCTCTCTCTCTGTGTGTGTGTGTGTGTGTGTGTGTTGTGTGTGTGTGTGAGTGTGTGTGTGTGTAGATCAGATGAAAATGTTTTAAGAACTGGTTCTCTTTTGCCACACTGAATTCTAGGGATTAAAAGCAAGCTAACAGACTGGCACAGCAAGTGCTTTATCAACGAATCATTATGCAAGCTAAAATAAGACAAAGCTTCCTGTTTGTTCTACTTTGCTTGGACAAACAAAGATGAAGCTACTAAGTAACCAACCACAGTAAATTATATCCTCAGTTAAGTGTTGACACATGTATTTAGTTGCAGAACATCATCATTAGCATCAAACCAGAGTAAATACCTCTTTACTACCTAAGTGTTAAAGTAATAGTAAAGATTGACCTTAGCAATTTTCTAGTTTGCTGTGGGTGGTTCTTCACTGGGGATGGAGGGAGAGCATATTTGACATAGGCATTCACACAGAGGGTCAAAGGGAGGTGTATCTTTATAGGCATTTAAATATATCAGCTATGTAACAGATAAGTGATATATTTTCTTAATTACACTGTATTTAAGCACCAGTCATGTGTTATTTAGTGAGGATAACATTGTGAGAAATTACTGTTATTTTATTCTCATAAAGTGTTAGTTATTACAATAATAGCACCCCATTTGAATTTGCTTCTGCTGATGATAAAAAATTCACTATCTCCAGGTTTTCTGAAAATCTGAGACCAGTACTTCAGTCTGTACTATATACCCAAAATAATTTTCTAATGTTGGATATGCCAAATGCATACTTAAACACTCTACAGGAAATAACTTCATATTCATAATAATTTTAGAGGTATCATTTCTCTTTAAATATACATACATAAAGAGTTGTGAATTGAATTATCCATATTTCAACTACATGGCTATAACTATACATATAGTGTTATTTTATGTAATGTGTTATGATTGAGGTCGTACCATAATTAGTAAAAAAGGTTCTTCTGTTTTGTATTCCCAAAAATTCTCAGTGGAGTATGGTGATTCATGCCTGTAAGCTCAGCAAAGGGCCGACTCAAAAGAACTACTATGAATTTGATAAGAATGTTGAATCTTAAAGTGATCCAGTTTAGACTGAATTATAGTGAGAGATCCTATTTTGAAAGTCTCTTTGTTTTATTCTCGTTTAGGAAGCCATGTCCTTGAAACTTCATGGGTTCAGCTTTCTGTATATTTCTAGGAATTTTAACCTCATAGCAGACATTCTCATAGAATATTGACAGATTAGAAATTTTCTGCCTCTTTTAAAGTTTCCTGGGCCTCTGCTGCATCAGTAGTGTTGTAAGTTAGTCATTTGGGGCTGCATAGCCAAATCTCTTTCTCTCTGGAATTTGATCAGTGTGGTTTTCAATAAAAGTCTATGCCTGTTACAAAGGGAATTTTTGTTGAGGGGTGAAGAAAACTTAATCGTGGCTATAAGCATAAAAATTTTGAATGCAGTTAAGAATTATGCTGGTTTAGGAAACCAGTGATTGTGGGTTCTCCTAGCTTACTTTCCACTATCATAGATAACCATGTTCTCCTGCTGCTATCCCAGGACATGGTGCACTCCAGTTGCATGGTATACCAATACTAAATTCAATTCAATGTAGCACATTTACTGAATTTCTTTCTTTTGGCTGTCAGTCTAGCGCTTAACACCTGAGTTGTCTCTCCAGTCCATTTTTTTTCTGACCCTCTTTTTTTTTATTGGATATTTTATTTGTTTACATTTCAGATGTTATCCCCTTCCCCTGTCTCCCCAAACCCAGGAACCCTCCATCCCATTCCCGCTCCTTAAAGGAATTATATGTACTTCAAAACCCTGTTACAAAATTTATTTTTCATGAAAATGAAAATGACCCTGGGTTTGAATTTTACAAAGATATTAGATTATCTTCTGATATTCTAATTATTATTAATTTAGATATTAGATATTAAACCACAGGCTTCTTAAATATTCAGAATTTTGTTATTTCAATATTAAAGAATGCGTGTGTCATATATTTCATCTGGAGTTATATGTATTAGGTTTTGTTTAAGCGTTTGTGTTCAGGAATGAACCTTTATTGAAAAAAAACTCATATCATTATATCATAAGGCAGTTAAAATCAAGGAAATGATGCTCTTCAGAACTGCCATCCTAGATCATGTTTCTTAGTTTGTTCTGTTCTCTTGTTGCTTACAATGTTTTGCAATTCCACCCATTTCATGCCTCTCATTGTGCATAAAACCTACTCAGGAACAGCAGAATATCAAATTTGACCTCATTGGAGTCTACATATGTATAGCAAAACATTTTTTTCTTTACTAAATTGATATTTTCCTTTAAAACCTGGAGGAGTAGGAGATATGAGCTGCCTCTTATAAATATATGTTACATATGTTTCTCTTATTCATAAAAGGTTTCCTTTACATTTAAGCCTGTCCTCTTCTCTCAGAGAAACTGAATAGATGTTGATGAATAAAGAATTTATAGATGTTGGCTTCAGGGCAACTGAGTTCAATCTCATTACATGATATTGTTAAGGAAGTTGCTAGTTTTATTCAGGGTGACCATTATATGTGACACACAGTATGTTCAAGGTTAAGTACATATTGTAAATTTTTAAAACGTGTTTCCAATTTAAATAGATTCATGAGAAAATATGTGTTGCTATGAATAGAAAAATTACAGGGGATTGAAGCTTTAGTTTAATTTACTTCATCACATTGAACTTTCAAGATGGAATAAATGATATTTTTGGTTAATTCAAACTACAACATTAACTCCATAGCAGCACTTGCACAGGAGATTAAATTTTATTGCTTCTAATCTATGTATTATTTTTTCTTCTTACCTTTTTGTTTCCCTTATTTGTCCTTTTTAAACAATTTTTATTAATTTTTCATGAAATACTAATAATAACACAATTATCTCATCAGATGCTATCTTAAAATCAGAAGCCACATTTAACCATCAAAATTAAAGGAATTTTATGAAAATCAGTATATTCATTGGTTTACTTAATTATAACCTGAGACTTGCCTATTAAGGAGAGATTCTCATGAAGATGCCAATCTGTATGGACCAGGTCTATATTTACCTGACAACTGAAACTATATACACAGTTTCAGTTAATCTTTTACAAAAGGTTTTGAACATATTATGTTATAAAATACAATCTAAACAGAAATTGAATAAATTATATATATATATATATATATATATATATATATATACTATATATAATATATACATACTGTATAAGTATACAATATCTAGTCACAATACACTATTATAAAATAGTATCTAAATTATATGAAAATCTGATTATTGAATATGATATTTAAAAACATATGTAACATAATTAGGGAATCTTAACTTTGGAACTGATATTTGTGGATGAACATAAAAATGTTTAGAGGCTTTTTGAAATATATTTTGTTGGGAATGGAGAGTTTTTCTTTTGTCTTTCATTTTGCAGTTAAGCCTTTGTATCATAACTGGTTTTAGCACCTAGAATAATTTATTTATAAAATTTAAGTACGTAACATTTTAACATGCAAACAAAATGACGAATTGTGTTAAACATCCAGATTCATCATAAAACTGTATGTGTGCCAATGAACATTTAATGCTGTAAACTGAAAGCTTTAAAAGCTATAGGTTATTTCCTTGATGTTAAAAAAACTACTCAGGTGTGGTGATATTTTCAATTAGTGATTTTACAGAAGAAATTAATGAGTTATCACATTATGACAATGATTTAATCATTACTTCTCAAAGAACCAATCTAGGAAACTGTCCAGAGAAAGTTTTCAAAAAGTAAACTAAGTTGAATAAAGAACCATGTTCAAATCAGATAGCCACCTAGGCAGCATGTATTATCATATTTCCTTAAATTCATGACACTCTCTTCTGCAATTTCATTTGATGCTTTTATTTAATGTCAATGGAATAAGAAAGTGAAATCATTTGGTTCAACCAATTACTTATTTTTTTTTCATGGGCCCAAACTGTACTTCAAGCATAAAGTACAGCATAAAGTATTTCAAGTGAATTGAATAGCATTAACGCTTAGTAGTTTTTTGACATGATAAATTTAACAGAAGTCTTCATGAAAGAAGAAAATATTGCTAGAGTCTTCAAAGAATTACATTCATTTGCAGTACAAAATAATGTATGCATTTAGATTATAGTCAAAATATGGGATTTATATTGGGCTGTGTAAAAAAAAAATATGAACTGACACCTCAGTTGGACAACATCGTAAAATGTTTCCTCCAGAGAGGGAGCACTGCAACTGGATCAACCTCATAGCTTATAGAGGTATGCAAGTCATTTCTGTACAAGGAAGATAGTAAGCACACTAAAGATGAACACAATTTTTAAAATGTCTTCATATTTTAACAAAGATCATGTTTATTCAGGAAAATAACATGAAGTTCTTTTCATCAAGACTTTTTATTTTGGACATGAAAAGAGCACACATGTTTAGGATTGTATGTGTGTCTCAGAAGATACAACAGGTGTTTAGCTTTCGTGTGTATCTGGGCTCAAATTCCAATGTTGAAATGTGTGTGTGTGTGTGTGTGTGTGTGTGTGTGTGTGTGTGTGTAATTATGTGACGCTCCAAGGAAAACACTCTTGAGTTTGTTCTTTCGTTCCTGTGTAGGGTTCAGATTTTGAACTCACAGTTAGTCTTTGTGTCAACTATCACTACCCACTAAACCATTTCACTATATACCAATCTTTATTAGAAACTATAAGATGTATTCATACTTGAATTGCTAGTATAATTTGGTATCAGCGTTTTATGTGACTCAAGGCTCTCTGGAATTAAAGCAAAGAAATAAAGTCAAGAATAAGGTTGCTTTGGAGAGTTAAATAAGAATGAACAACTTTAGATCTTTGTCTCTGATCTTAGTAGCAAAATATATTGAAAAAGAGAACCATATGGAGTGAAAATTCTACTCTACTCTTTATCCATGGTATGTAAGAGTGACTAAATGGTTAATTTTTCCTTTTTCTTTGCTTCATGTTTTTTAAACTGTAGAAAATTGAGGCATCTGCACGCTGATACAAACTTAGACCAGTGTTTCTAAATTTAGTGGCACATTGATGTAAATCCAGAGTGATCCTTTATTAAGGGAAAGGGACGGAATCTGAGTTTTGGAGACACAGTTATTGCAGCTAAAGAATTAAAAACATGCATTAGCTCATTAAATACGCAGTGAGATGTACATCAGAAGTACTGGTGCAGGTAAACGCATGAGGATGGAATGTATCTGCCAATATTTTTTCATGATAATTAATAAAAAGTCATTAGTATCATAATCTATTTAAAGGATATGTCTCATTAAAGCCACTAATTTATAATTTATTCAACTCATAAAGAACCTCCTTGAGGATATAGCTTAAATAAAACTTCCATTGGGAAGAATGCTTGACATCTCTGAATTATCCCTTAACAGCTTGGAGACCTACCCTAGATAAGCAACTCTAACAGCCTGCAGACCTCCTACATGAAATAAAATAAAATATCCAGAGTGCTGTAAAATAGCGAAATGCTGTAAGCCTGTGAACTCTTCCTATTTCTGTTTTATTTATACTGTTTATAAAAGTAAATTACTTGTTTGAAGCACTTACTCTTGAAGCTGCCTGTATCTCTATGGGAAAGGACTCCAGTGAATCCTCTTTTATTGGAGGTGGTTGATCTTTAGCCCCAGGGAGGAGATCTGCAAGGTTGAAAAGCTTGCTTTCTAAGAAGAGAGTCAATCTGATTTGAGAATAGACAGAGACCTTTTACTAAGAGCCCAACCTGGTAGAAATTGCTTTTAAAAATCCTACTCCCTAACTCCAAACACTGCACCCAGGACACCTATATTTCTGTGAAAAGCTAGTAATCTTGTCCTTTATGTTTCAGTTTCAAAGAATTCCAAAGTTAACAACATCACTTCATCAGAGCAAATACTGACTTATTTTTCTTTTGACTTCCTGTATTTTTCATCAAATTTCAATTCAGCTACGAACATAATATTCTCTATTTGGCTGAGGAATTTTTAAAACTATCAATAGAATTTTAAATTATAAATATTTTTTCTCAACATATTTCTTTAATATGAAGAAAGTACATACTTCTTATCACCATTTTATTTGTGCTATTATCATTCTTCTTTATCTTATTATGAGTATTGACAATTTTATTCTTCTTTATTTTAATCTATGTATCACATTTTTACATTTATTGTTTATTCTTGATTCCTTTAACTACCATGAACCGAAATTTCCCCTACTGGTTGTTTTCTAGTCCATGCTCTAACTTATGCTAACTTCAAACATGAATTCACAAATTTAATTTTTAGGGAAAGGAGGATTCACCCATTGAGGCCAGATAACGCACCCCTCAGAACTACCATATCTCAATCAGCTGCATGTTTTGGGATAGCCCCCACTCCGGATGTTTGAGACCTACATGAAAACCAAGCTGCACATTTACAACATATGTGCGGGGAGTCCTAGGTCCAGCCCATGGAGTAGATCTGTGTAGACTGGATATGCTCCACGGTTGGTGATTCAGTCTCTGAGAGCTCCAAGGTTCAGGTTGGTTTACTCTGTTGATCTTCCTGTGCAGTTCCTATCTCCTTAGGGCCCACAATTTCAATGTCAGAGGAAAATATTAGTCTCAGTAGTTAAGTGAGTACACTGTGACTAAAGTCTGTTATGTCTTCAGCAATAATGTCTTAAATCCACTATGGGAAAGTATCAAAGGGCATTGTGATAGCATATATTGTTTGGGAATCTCTTGAGTCCTTCTAACTAACAATTAGAAGGAAAGTTTCCTGCCTGAGACTGGGATTTTTGTAAGCTAGTCCATGGCTCTAACTTAATTGTAACTTCAAACTATTGAATTTTTAATACAAACTAAATTTTAAATTTTTTAAATGTGGGGAAAATGGAGAAATGTCACCACACTGGGTCAGAGATGCTATGTAGCTAACGACAAAGCCTCCCATCAGACCTACCATATTCTCAACATCTTTAGTTCTTCTACATAAGGATGTGTATTATCCAGGGTCTGTCAAAGCAAATCTGAAGATGTTTATTTGTCTCTCCTGCTTCCTATTGACCATATATGTCTCAAACTTATTTCTCTTCCAGTTAATGCTTTTGTCAGTCATAGTGTGCTTGACCTGGCTTAGCTTAGCACCATCACCTCTCAGTTGCTGAGAGCCTGTTCCACCAAATGTGTCTTTGTTGTGATCCATGTACATTGCTTTAGGCTTTGAGAGTCCTTCTCATCAGTTAATAAATACTATTCTTTTCTTAGCACATTAGTAAATAAATCTCCTAGCTCTTCTTATCTTCAGCTATGATGTGTTGTGTGTGTTGTGTGTGTAGTGTGTGTGGTGTGCAGTTGTGTGCACCAGCATATGTGTGTAAGTATATGGATGTATGTGTATGTTTTTCTTTTGGACACACTTATCTTTTTGTGCCTCATGTGACTCTATGCTATAGCATTTACACTTCAACATATTGCCCTTCATATGTTCCTTCTTTTATTTGTTTCTTGACCCCTCCTTTGGGGGTTTTATACTTGGAATTAGGATCTTAGCTTCTTCAATCTCATGATTATTTCCATCTATGTCCTCAAATCACTGAAAATGAGTTTATCAAATTTAGCATCTATGCCACAACCTATATGTTAGATTTTGCAACATTTAGACAAGTGTTCTTGCTTCCTGAGCTTTTTACAATAGCATCATCATTCTTACAGCTCTACTTGTTTCAGATACTTATCCTTACAAGCATACAGATTCATTTAAATCCACTTGTAATTATTTCATTAGCCTAACATGAAACTTAACCATTCAGTTCTATTACGTATACATTATAGACATTTTTTGCTCTTTTCTTATTTTATATAATTTTTACTTCTAAATGTAATCAATAAATTCCACTGAAAAGTAATATCTGTTTAAATAAATAAAGCGCCTTGCATTATATAAACCTAGACTTGTTCATTTCAAACATTTACATATTTGCAAAATTCTTCAGGTCCATGATTTGCACTAACCTTCTCACAGAATCTTTGTCTTAATTGATTGAACACATAAATCTTAGCTTATACCAGAGGTGGTGCAATTACCAGCATGGTAAGGCTTCTCTCCACTGTTCCCCTTGTTCCCAAGCTTGGTCACATTTCTTCTATAACAATAAAGGTCAAAATTACAAATTCTTATGTGGCCTAAGCTTGAAATACTCATAAATGACTTCAATCCAACTCTAATATCAAAACTAAGTTATGATATATTTTTAATTCCAGGGAGAAAATCAGCTCAATACTTTCAGAAGGACAAAAATGTGTTCCTTTTTAAAAACAAAAATGTTTATTTTCATTCATTTTTTAAATGTTTGGTGTACTTCTTACCATAGGCATGTCCCTCCAATTCTTCAATGAACATCTATTCATTGAAGTCTACCCCTTTTTTCTTTTCAAAACCAATCAATTTATTCATGCTGCCTATATACTCATAAATGTGTGGCTATCCACTGGAACATGGCCAAATTACCAGAGGTAGTGCCCTGTATAAAATTAACTCTTCCTCTTTGAGATACTATGAATTACCACTAGCTCCACAAGTAGGGGTGGACCTTTATGTCTATCACCCCTCTTTATGGTAGGATTTTTCTGGCTTAAGCTTGCGGATAAGTCATGAATGTGGTCTCAACCACCATGACATCATATGTCCTCAACCTGTTGTGTTTAAAAAACACTATTTAATGATATCATCAACTTTTTCTGGATTTTACAAGCTTTCCATTCTCTTTCTACAATAATTCCTGATCTTCAAAAAGCTAGGTAGGTTTCCTTTGGGGATGAAAATTTCACAGTCTTTTATTCTCTACACCTTCACAAGTTGTGGGTCTCTGTACTACTGACTGCCTACTGCATAGAGAAGCTTTTCTAAGGGTGATCAAGAGATTAATTGATCTGTTGACAAATAGTAAATTATTAGAAATAATATATATACATATATGTATATATTTGCATATATTTGTATTCACAAAATAGTGAATTACTAGAAATATATATACATATATACATATTTGCACATATTTGTATTCACATACAGTGAATTACTAGCAATATATATATATATACATATACGTATATGTATATATATATAGCAATATATATATATATATATATATATATATATATGTAATGTATTGCTATAATCACTTACTAGGTGACTAATATTAGATTCTCTCCTAGGACCAGTTACCTATCGAGTCACAAGTTCTTGGCTCTAAGAACAGTGCTAAGAATGAATTTCCTATATAGAGCAAGTTTTAAATAAAATCATAAGCTATTGTTTATGCCTATGAAATTTGTATCACTATTACAACAGTGCGTCATTCCTGAGAGTCTGGTTTTTTTGTAGTTCTCAGGTACACTTCTGGATACAACTGATGAATATCTTTCTTCCCTGATAATTTTAAAATCTACTTCAAGCTGCATGAAAGCTAATAAGTAGGGATAAAACTTCCAGTTTATCCATGTTACCAGTGTGATTCCCCATGTTCTATGATTTAACTATGTAACATCTTCACCAATTAGGGTCTTAGAATCAATTTCTTGAAAGTATCAAAAAGTATTGAAAATAGCCTACCACTTAGGGGGAATTTGTGGAATCTCAATGGCTAATAACTTCAAACAAGATTACCCTTTGCTAAACTGTGCTTTCTGTTTGTTAACTTCTATTGCCTATTTTTGGTAGTGTTTCCTTATCATAGAATGACTTCAATTGAACTGTTTTTCTATATGTATATATTTATATTTTACAAAGCTTCTACAGTAGTAGCTATACAACCTGTGGTGATTTGAATAGATTTGTTCCATAGATTCATGTACTTGAATGGTTGGCCCACGGATGGCACGATTAGTAGGTTTGGCCTTCTTTCATTAGATGTGGCCTTGTGAGTAACTGTTTCACTGTGTGGTTGGCCTTGAAGTCTCTATGCCTAATTTCCACCTTGTGTGGAATCAAAGCCACTTGCTAGCTATCTGAGGATGGTAGTTTCTCCTAGCTGCCTTTGGATAGATATGACTCTCACTCTCTAGCACCATGGCTCTCCGCATGCTGTCAGGCTTCGACCATGATGATAATGACTAAACCTCTGAAACAATAAGCCAGCTGCAATTAGTTGTTCTCCTTCTTTGTAAGAGTTGCCTTTCTTTTGAGAAAAGGCAACTCTTATAAAGAAGGAGAACAACTATGTGGAACATTCTATAAAGGAATTTGCTGCTTAAAAAAAAAAAAAAAAAAAAAAAAAGAGTTGCCTTTTCATGGTGTCTGTTCACAGCAATAAAACTCTAACTAAAATACATATTCTAGTCATATTTTCTAAAGATTCCTTTATTATACTATATCAATGCCTGCTAATCCATGTTCATTGATAACCAATTTATAATACCCTGGCATAAACATCATCTAGATGATTATTATAAATGAATATTGCAATTCAAGTTTTATACAATGAAATTTTGTTCAGCTGTTAAGTTAAATTAAGATAAGAAAAAGAAAATTTGATGTTAAGTAGAAGGAAACTACCATTCTTAGTGCCAGATCTCAGATCAAAAGGTCAAGTTGTATTGATTCTCTCATCTGTGGCTGTTTGCTCTTACACATACTTTATAAAATGCATATGCTTATTGTAGTCACCCAAAATACCTAAAATGTAAGGATTATGTTAATGGTTGGTTAGAATTTTGAATATATCATTAGATAGCTATTATATTTATTTTTATTATATTTTTCTCAATTTTTGTTCTCAAAAATTCTCCAACAAACATTCTTCTTTAGAATTAATTAAAAATATTATTTCTCAATGGAAATTTTCTTGAGTTAATTTTGTTTTAAAATATATTTTTCAATAGAAAATTCAATATTAATGCTTATTGATTGTTCACCTACAAATAGTAACTATTTTAATGAGTATATTCCTCATTCTCTACAGTAAATTTATCAGTGCCTCTTTTGTCTGGTTGAAAAAACTTATTAATAGGCAAGATGAGTCAGTGATTAATTCATTGTTTGTATCATACATCAACATCTATTTCCTATTGTAGATTAATGAAGTAAAAGTCAATCATAAAACAATATAAATTTGTTAAATGTCCTTTTTGTTTTCCTTTTTTTTCTTTTCTTTTTTAATTTTATTTTTTTGCTTATTCACTTTATAACCCGTCCCAGTCACCCCCTCCCACAATCCTTCCCCATTCTTCTTTTCTGAGTACCCCTCCTCCTGTATCCCGACCCTGCCACTTTAAGTCTCTGAGAGGCTAGTGCTTCCTCTCCCATTGAGGCCAGATGAGCACCAGCTAGAAGACCATACCCCATATACAGGCTGCATGTTTTGGGATAGCCCCCATTGTTTTCCTTTTTTTAACCTGAGAAAAATCCTTATTGTAAAATCTTCAGTAAAACAATTTATATATCTGTTATCAGGTTGTAAATCTATATAAAAATTAGAGAAATGGTACAAAGAAATAAGTTGAGTGAGGTGGTGGTGGTGCACTCTACAATCAATCCCAGCTCTTTGGAGGCTAAGGTAGGCTAGCCTCTCTTTACTCTGTTGTCTAAGTTGCACCCAACATCATTAGATAATGATGGATGTTATCCACCATAACATCTTTTCTCAAAAAAATTATGAAAAATCGCCAGGCATGGTGATGCATATTTGTAACCTCAGCACTTAGAAGGGAGAGGCAGAAGAATCAAGAGTCCAAGGTCCTCAGTTAACAAGTTTGCTCCTAGCCTGTGCTATATGAGAACTGTGTCAAACAAAAACAACACACAAAAACAAAATAAGGTAAAACTATGAAATAAAATGACTTCTAATCAGGGGAAATGTGGCTGACTTTCTTCTTGTTTCAGTATAGTTAGTGCTCATTACAATATTTGATTGAACATATATAGCTTTTAGAACTAGAATGTATATTTATGTACACTGAAGCAGGATTTCATGTAACACACATTGGGCTCAAACTCACTATGTATCTGAGTACAATCCAAGGATTAAGCATCTGATGCTCCTGTTTCCACCTTCCAGGTGCTGGTATTATGGCAATCAAACCCAAACAAATGCTCTACATCCTGACCACATTCCTGGTTCCCAGTGGAGTACATATTGATGATTGCATCTGTGGTGGCAAGAGCTGAAGAGCAAGTCAAGGCCAGCAATCATGCAGAGGACAGAGATGACAAACAAGGTCTCGGAATAATAGAGATAATCTGCAAGGAGAATAGGCTTGGTTAGTCCAGTAACTGAAATCTCAAGGAAAATTGGAGAGCCAGGCATAGATGTACACACCCATCATCCCAGCACTCAGGATATGACAACAGGAGAACTGTGTAGGTCTAGACCTCTCTGGGCTACATAGTGAGTCCCAAGCTAGCCTGGACTACTTGAGACCATGTGCCAAACAAATAAATAAAAATATTGAAACACATAACTAATTAAAGTCGGATAAAGTTTCAGAGAAGGTTAAAAGAAGGTGAAATTGAGTTTGTCTTGTAGTACCACGGACACTAACAAGATCCTCTTTACTAAGTTTTCATTGTCACATAAAATATCTTACTCCCCATTCTGAACCCAAGCTGGCCTTGAATTCCTGATCCTCCTAAGTCTGTGCTGGAATTACAGAGACACTACCATACTTAGCTACACACTTTTTTCTTTACTGTAAAGACAAAGCATTTGTTGGTAAATCATGGATAATATATGAATATTTCAGTCATGTCAATTAGTTTATAAAGGAGTGATGACCATCACAAACCATTTTAATTTTCTTTATAGATTATCATCATGCTTTTATCTTTCAGAGTTAGATATAGAACTCCAGGTTTTACACCAGGTAGACAAGTGAAAGGTGATCTAACTCCAGCAAAAGTTGTTTTTATTTTATTTTACTTATTTTTTTATTTTATTTTATTTTATTTTATATTTTATTTTATTTATTTATTTTATTTATTTATATATTGAGAGAAAGTTTTTCTTCATAGCCCTCACTGGACTTTAACTCTCCATCCACATTTATTAGCCTCTCTAGTACCATGAATACAGGGCTATAGCAACATGCCTGGATTTACTTTGTTAATGAAAACTATACTATCAGACTTGTGATGACATATTTAAAGGAAGATATTGCCCCATAATTAATATTTTCAAATTCATGAAATTTTAAAAAGACTTTTGTCAGTGGAAACACTGCTAAACAGACTTTTTAGAGTACAACATCACTTTTCTGGTGAATCTGTGCCAGCATAATTCCTATATATTCAATGATCTTTATTTTATGTCAGACTGTGCAATGAAAAGGTGATTTACCTTTAAGTATATAGTAGAAGACACCAGCAAAACAATGATGAAGTAAAATGTGCTATGTCAAATTGTTACAATTACTTCCCAAAAGACTAACAGTAGGGGCGTTTTAACTTACATGTAAAAGAGAAAAGATGCAAATTGCTTTTTTTTAAGTCCACCTTTTGCTAAATGGATAGTAAATGTCAGAATAACCTTATGCTTAAAGAAAAAAATATAAGAAGATAAGTGTTATGCTTCAGAGAAACTCACTTCTAAACATTTCAAAGTACAGGAGATGTTAGGTGAAAATTACCTTTTGGTAGTTATCTGTTAACACACACACATGATAATAAGAAAGTAACAACATAATATATAGAACTAAATGGGATTATATATTTCTTTATTAAAATAATGCTAAGGGCATTAAGAAGTGAAAATTTCCTGAAGTTAAACAATGCAGCTTTCAGTCCTGGATGTGGTATTCATTTTCAATGCTAATAGTTTCTTAACTTGTAAATATGCTTAATAACACTCATTCAAAGTAACCACTGGACAGAGAATTTAGGTACAAGATGTGTATATTTAAGTCATTAATAATAACAACCAATGTTACTTGTTATTTCAAGTGGAAATATTTGTTCATGAAATGCTTTCTCAATAAAATGGTATTAAAATATTCTAAAAATTATAAAAACCATGAACTAATATCTAACAATGTATAGCTGTATCTATGTTCCAAAATATGTTGCTAACATACCTAAACATAACAAAAGCAATATACAGCAAAACAACAGCCAATATTAAATTAAATGGAGATACCCTTGAAGCAATCCCATTAGAATCAGGGATAAGACAAGGCTGTCTGTTCTCTCCATATCTATTCAATATAGTACTCAAAATTCTAACAAGAGAAATAAGACAGTAAAAGGAGATCTAGGAAATACAAATTGGCAAAAAGAAGTCAATGTACCACTATTTGAAGATAATATGATAATTCACAACTCCAAAAATTCTACCAGAGAACTCTACACCTGATATAAATATTTTAGCAATGTGGCTGGATATAAAACTAACTCAAATAAAGCAATAGACTTATACAAATGAAAAACTGGCTGAGAAAGAAAACAGGAAAACAACACCATTCACAATAGTCACAAAGAATATAAAATATCTTGGGAGTAACTCTAACCAAATAAGGGAATGACCTATATGATAAGAACATCAAGTACCTGAAGGAAGAAATTGAAGAAGACCTCAATAGATGGAAAGATCTCCCAGGCTCATGTATTGGTATGATTAACATAGTAAAAATGGTCATCCTACCAAAAGCAATCTATAGATTCAATGCAATGCCCATTAATTTCAAGACAATTCTATACAATCCGCAGTTTAACATGGAAAAACAAACAAACAAGAAACCCCAGGATAGCAAAAACAATTCTCAATAAAAAAAAGCACTTCTAGGGTAATCACCTTCTCTGACATCAAGCTGTACAACAGAGCAATAGTAATAAAAACACATAGTATTTGTACAAAGGTAGACAGGTTGAACAACGGAATAGAATTGAAGACCCAGAAATAAAACCACAAACTTATGGACATTTGATCTTTGACATAGAAGCCAAAAACATAGAGTGGAAAAAAATAAAGCATTTTCAATAAATGGTGCTGGCCTAACTGGCAGTCTGTATACAGAAAAATGAAAATAGATCCATATATATCTATCACCTTGCACAAAACTCAAGTCCAAGGGGATCAAGTACCTCAACATAAAACCAAATACACTGAATTTAGGAAGACAAAGTGGGAAACAGCTTTTAATTGCTGCCACAGGGGAAATTTCCTGAAGAGAACTCCAATAGCTCAAACTCTTAAGATCAACAATTGACAAATGAGACCTCATGAAACTGAAAGGCTTCGTTAAGACAAAAGACACAGTCAATAGGACACATCAGCAATCCACAGATTATGAAAAACAAATCTTCACTTACCACCCCCTATCTGATAGAGGGCTGATATCCAAAACATATAAAAAACTCAAAATATTAAAATCCAAAATTACAAATAACCCAACTAAAAAATGGAGTACAAAGCTAAACAGATAAATCACAACAGAAGAATCTCAAATGGCCAGGAAGCATCTAAAGAAATGTTCAGCATCCTAAGTCATTAGAGACATGCAAATCAAAACAACCCTGAGATTCTACTTCACACTAGTCAGAATGGCTAAGATCAAAAACTCAAGTGATGACATATGAGATGAGGATGTGGAGAAAGAGGAACACTCCTCCATTGCTGGTAGAATTGCAAGCTGGTACAATCACTCTGGAAATCAGTGTGGTGGTTACTTAAAAAATTGGACATAGTACTAACTGAGGTCCCAGCCATATCACTCTTGGGCATATACCCAAAAGATGTCACACCATACCACAAAGATATATGCTCTACTATGTTCATAGCAGCCTTATTTGTAATCCTAGAACCTGGAAACAACCCAGATGTCTCACAATGAAAGAATGGATACAGAAGATGTGATTCATTTAAACAACAGAAATCTATTCAGCTATTTAGAATGAGGACATCATGAATTTTGCAGACAAATGGATGGAACTAGAAAATATCATCCTGTGTGAGGTAACTCAGTCCCAAAAGGATATGCATGGTATGTACTCACTAATAAGTGGATATTAGCGTAAAAGTACAGAATACCTAGGATACAACCCACTGACTGCAAGAAGTTTAACAAGCAGAAAGGCCCAAATAAGGATGTTTCAGTGCCACTTATTAAGAGGGAATGAAATAATCAAAGGAGGCAAAGGTAGGGAGAGACCTGTGAGGGGAAGAAAGGAGGAACAATATTAGGTGAAAGAACAAGAGAAAAGCCCAGAAGACCAGCAGAATATGCAACCTTGGGGGGTAGGAGGGGGGGGCTTTAGAAAGTATCAGAAATCACTGGAAATAAGAGACTGTAAAGACTCAGTAGGGGTGCCTAGAACACCCATGCTTCCCCTGTATTATCACTGACTCTTATATGATTAGAACACACCAGAATGAAAATAATGAAGTACTGAAGGGCAGTATAAAATGACTTTTTTCTTTTTAAAAAAAGATTATAATATAAATATTTCATATTTTTTCCTACCTTTTCCTTCCTCCAAGCCCTCCTGTATAACACTACTGTATTTCTTTCAAATTCATGTCCTTTTTTTGATAATTGGTTATTATAACCACATAACATAGGATAATTTTGTCTTATTCTATATTCTTGTCAAGACTGTCCCAGCATTTATTTTCATCTCAGTCACTGAGAAGTAAAACAAAAGACAGAGAACTACAATTAGAAAGATTTAAAATTTATGTCAATCATTAGGAAACTTGTCTCACTCTGCCTTACAGATCAAAGTAATGCAAATGAGTCTGGGAAATAGATATATACTCTATGCCAAACTGGACATAATGTAGTTAACAACTTGTAATATGTGACACTTGTATGTTTATTGTTTAACTATAGAAATTAGTCCAAAATGCCATTGATAATTACTAACATAAACAGGAGCAGGATAATTAATAATTTTAATTTTAGAATAAAATATTTATAACTTCAAAAAATAAATATAATCTACCTTACTTGGACTGTGACATGTGAGTATTTTTTTTTTTCAGAATCAATAAAGATTAGTCTTACAACCAGGGGAAGAAAACACTTAACAATAAAACAGTATTTTCTAGGCATGACTGTGGTATTTCACATGTGAATTCATACTAGCTGTCACTACATATTTCATCCCTATGAAGATCACATCAGCCAAAATCTTAATATAGATGCAAGAATTGTTTAAGAAGCCTACACCAGAAATTTCCTTTTCTTAAATACAGAATCTGAGGAGGTTGCAAGACTGCATTAGGTATTCTTATACTCATTCAAAAAACAGCAATAAGATTACTCAGAGGGTTAGAAAACAAGCTACATATATTTGGGAAGAAAAATTGGCAGAAGGCTAGAAGGGGAATTGGAAGAGAGGAAATGAGTGTTGCATTTGATCAAGATACTATAAGCATGGGTGAAGTTCTTAAAGAACAAAAGTGATTTTCAAAATATTTAAATTGACTAGGAATGAACAATGTCAGAATAAAAAAAACACAGGTGAAGTACCTGCTCAGAAGAAAATACCTATATTTAGCTTATTAAACACAAAAAAGCTGATTTTCATAGAGAATTTATAAGTAGTCACTTAAAGGAATCATCAGATTCATATATATATATATGAATACTATATATATATAGTAATATATAGCAATATTACTATATGTTACTATATATTGAGATATATATCAATACTCAACTAACAGGATGTGACTGTCCTTAATGCAAGTGACATTCACATACTTTGCCAATATGAGGAAAAACACAGTTCTAATGTAGTCATAAACTTCTATCTACATAACTCTCCTAACTGAGGAAAAAAGAAAGAATCACAAAGTATTTAACTTAATAATAAGTACAGATATACAACACAGTTACAGAAGAAAATGAGCAAACCTATTGCACTCTGTTTTTTTTTTTTTTTTTCTATCACCTGTTTCTCACTTCTCTTATCATCACCGAAACCTCAACTGGTTCATTCACCTTCATTAATTAAGTCATTCTGAATTTGGAATGATCCACTTTTTACTTGTAGTTACTGGGCATAGAAGAACTAAGAAAAGTTTATAGAATTCCCTGTATGTTAGATACTGTTTCCTATCACCTTAGATAATTGTACACAATTTCTATAAGTAGTAGAGTGGGCCATTTCTGTTTGATCGTTTAGAAACATAAATCTCCAAATTGCACAGTAATAGTCCTATAAAATTCAGTTACACAATGTCTTTAGAGCTTGAATAAAATCCATTAAGTAGGAACTAATACATTTAAACCCAGGAAATAAACTTCACAAGACAGGGAATTTTAAAAATATAAAAGTACCCTTGTGTTTAATAATAAGAGAAAAACTTGCATTTTCCCTTCTTGTTTTCTGGAGACAATTAAGTGGATTTCTGTTGAAGATAGCCTTGTCTTCTTAACTCACAATATGGATTGCATTGTTAGGAACAATATTCTTGCTCCCAGTTTGTTCCTCAACTCAGTTATTTTTTAATAACCTTGACTATATTTTGCATTTACATAGTGCAATTTGGATTTTGAAGTGTATAGAAAGACTTTTTCTTGCCATATCTGTGACTCAAAAAGGACAAAATACCTATCCTAAATATATTTCTTTGTCATATTTTCAATTTGTTCTTTAGAGAAATTAGAGACTTCCACAAACACAAGTATGCTATTGCAAAATATCCTTTGCTGAAATGTATATCTATGTACATCAGCATACAAGTAATGTAAATAATGGCCTTTGTGTGTGATATATATGGCCTCTTCCTGACCCAGAAAGACATTCCACTTGAAAAAGACATTAGCAGTCTCACATGTAAGTCAGAGATAGCACCACAGGTGGCTGTTACCTGGGAAACTACATTTCCATAATATTAGTTTGCTGTGCATGTCTTTTTCCTGATCTTTAACGCAAAAACAGAAACAAAAAAACCACATAAGTTCTTTCCCTTTCCTTTAGGAGCTCAATATATTTGGTAATGTCTGTACAAGATCCTGATTTCTTCATGTTTCTTCTTGTGTGTTTGGTTCATGTTTGTTGGGCAGGTAGCAAAATGTATACTTCTTACTTCCTGCCTGTGTTTGTCATTTTTCTTGCACGTAATAGCGTGTTAAAATACTGAATGCAAAATTATAGAATTAAAGTTCCTTTCAGTATGTTTATTAAACATTTCAGAAAAATAATTTTACTGAATAGTCACTATGCCATGTGTGCTAATTTAATACTGGAAAACCCTCTTCCTAGGCCGTGGAAGGAGAAGGACCATATGTTCTTTCTATAAAATTCCTGTAATATTTCTGTAATTAAAGGGTTTTGATGTGAAGAATTACTATATAACTCTAGAGGTAAAAATTGATTCACATTATACTGGGCTAAGGTAAAAATGTCATTGAGTCATACTGCTTTCTGAAGCCTCTAGGAGATGGTCCTTCTGCTCCCCAGACTTCTCGTTCGAATCATTCGGTTTTTGAAGCCTTGGAGTCAAGATTTCTGTCATTTTTATAATTCAATCATGAGGGTCAAGATGTCCTTCTCTCTTTAGTTTAGTCCACTCGACTTTGTAAAAATGAATTCTAGGAATGCTCCAATTATTACTCTATCATTTCACTGATGCTCACTCAGCTCTGTGACTTTATAACTACAGCTAAAGAAAGCTCTGCTCTCATGCTCCACAAAGGAATGTTTGCTTGGTACTTGAAACATCAGGAAACAAAACCAAAACAAACTAAGGAAACAAACAAACAAAATACATGGCTGAGAAAGTTACAAATCTGAGAAGAGAGCACAATAACATTGTCTGCTAAATGGTCACATTGGTCAACTCCATTTAAATTATTTGTGTAATATCCATAGATTTGTACTGCCCTTAAACTTGATCAAAAATGTTTCTTAGAATAGGGTACTGAACGCAGAATCTTATAACTATGAGGCACATAACTGTTGAAAATGCTGACCACAATTGGCCTTGGGTGCTTAGTTTTAGGTGAAACACCTATGTAGCACCAACTTCTATAACACTACTTAGAGAAAGTTATTAAAGACTGAGTGGAAAGAATATAAGAGAGAGGATGAAGAGCACTGATTGTAGTCTGAAACCTAAATATGACATGCCTCTAACATACATGAACTTACAGCGACTGTTATTACCAGGATTAATCTGGACAAGGTCAAGCTATTGAAAATTTTCAGCATGACTTTGGAAGGTCTCCTAATGACCCATCCTGACTGAAAAGCTAATGGCAATTGAATGGTTATTGAAGGAAAGTCACACATAAGCTGCCTATGATCCAGTAGATGACGCTAATGTGAGCTAATGGGAGCAAACATCAGACATCATGGATTCTAAGCAAACAAACATACAACCAATGAAAGATATGTTGGCAGGGTAGGTGAAGTTGGAAATAGAGGAAGGAAATAGGACTAAACATGATGAAGACAATCACAACATATAGTATTTTCAAAAAAAAAAAAAGAATTAATACAACAATATTAGATCCAAGCCAAATTCTTCCTGATATTTCATATTATATGCTGACTTTTAAACCTATCACCGAGAAAAATGAAAGTTACCAAATATAAACCTGTTTAATCCTAATTTCTTAATGCTGATGATTCCACTGAAAACATTTAATATTTTTCTAGTCATAATTGAACATATATGTTCTTCTTTCCATGAAGCTACCTCAACATGTACTCCACTCATTAGAAACCTTTAGCATGTCACTGACAGTTCAAATGACGTGAATTCATTAAGCTATTTTTTATGGGTTTTTAAGACATTATTAAGGAATAATTATCTCTCTATCTTTAAGAAATATTTGGTCTGGTATTTATAGACCCAAGAAAACAAAGATATATAAAAACTTGACATCCTTAAAAACTAATGTTAAAAACACAAACTTTAGAAACTAAATTAGAGGGACAGTGTACCATGAGATTTGGCTTGAACTGAGTGGAAGAGGGTCATACTGCCGGGCCTGAAGATTTTCATTTAGTGGAAGAGAAGCCGGAGAAGTAATATCTTGGCTTCATTTTTTCTTTAGATTTTTTTTTCTTTTTTTTTTTTTTTTCTTTTTTTTTTCTTTTTTTTTTTTTTTTTTTTTTTCGAGACAGGGTTTCTCTATGTAGTCCGGGATGTCCTGGAACTCGCTCGGTAGACCAGGCTGGCCTCGAACTCAGAAATCCACCTGCCTCTGCCTCCCAAGTGCTGGGATTAAAGGCGTGCGCCACCACCGCCCGGCTTTTTCTTTAGATTTTGATAAAACGTTTGTCAATGGCTGATTCTAGCTTTCTAATTTGTAGATTACTCCAAAGTGAGTCCGCATGATCCAGTACTGTTAGTTTATAAGGAGCACAATTCAAGTATGTGAAGAGTGAAGAGAAGTAGGGAAATACATAGAATAGTGCTTTGGTTACTCAGCATTCTTCCATTTATAAATGCTCATGACGAAAATAAGAAGAGCAGAAATTCCTCTCTTTAATAGATTTTTAAAGTCTAGTCACCGAAATACTCTACAGAATTAAAATGACTTTCATTCCCATTGATTCTATCAAGATGAAGTCTTCACAATTTCCAGAAATGGATTCTCCCTCTCCACTAATTTAAAGAAAAAAAAAAAAAAGAACAAAACAACAACAAAAAAATCCAAAACAACAACAAAAACCAGACAAAGCAAGATCTCAACACTCAGATATACTTGTTTACTTGTTTGTTGGTTTAGTTTTTGAAAGCAGAAGCAAATACACCTCTAAGAACACAAAGGAAAAAAAAAACATTCAGGTGGAAAAAGTCCACAGAGTCTCTATCTTAGAAAGGAGGAAGAAACAGGAATTTGACCACCTTAAATGTTCAAGTGAAAAATATATAAATTTACCTAAAGGCGTGTTCATGTCTGTCTGCCAGTTAGGGAACTGACTCAAAGGGCTTTATTTTCATTAATGATCATAAGTGAGGAAATAATGTATGCACTCCCTTTCAAAATCAACGTGGAGTTTTCTTACCTTAAATGTAATTTTTTTCCTATGTCTTTTATTCTATTACAAGGAAGTGCAAATAATTTCTTCATTGTTATGCACACCTACTCTTTTCTACTTTATACAAATTCCTATGCATTTTGGTGTACAATTCTCCACTTATCTCTAAAATTTACCAAAACCCTGTCAACAAAGGCACAAATTTACCTTTTGTCATGAATCTTTTTCAGTGTTCAAATCACAATCTTGAGATACATACATAGACTACATTTCCTGACTAAGTAAGTTTGGTTACTATCTGATTTAATAATGATGCTGTACTCCAAGGATATGCACAAGGAAAGTTGTGGATTTCTGAAACAAAGAAAGAAATGAAAGATAAAAAATAAAAAGTGAAAATTAAGTTATTTAAATATCCAGTTTAAGAGGCAGGCGGATTTCTGAGTTCGAGGCCAGCCTGTTCTACAGAGTGAGTTCCAGGACAGCCAGGGCTATACAGAGAAACCTGTATTGAAAAACCAAATAAATAAATAAATAAATAAATAAATAAATAAATAAATAATATCCAGTTTCTGAATCTTCTACTCAAAGTTTCAGCCTGAAATAAAGAAAATCTCTATCTGGGCACCACATATCCTAATGCATGTTTATAGTCTTGATCTTTCTTTTCTTTCTATCTTTTTTTCATCTCATATTCATATTTATTATGACCCCAAATGGTGCTCACTCATATCATGATACCAGATATATCGATTTTACTGCCTTTTTAAAATTGCTGGTGAATAACGTAATCAATTGGTCAAGTTAAAATAATATAATCACATATGATAGGCAATCTTGGTTGTTAGATTGTCTAGATCTAGAATCAACTAAAATCATGAGGTACTGAACACTACTGTGAAAGATTTTTTCTGTAAGATTATTTTAAATAGGAAGCCTTACCCTAAATATGGATGGTACCCTATGGTGGTATTCTATATAAAAGAATACTATAAGTGAATATTTGGTCTCCTCCCACCTTGCTTATCTCAATGTTTGCTGCCAAGTTCATTTAACATCTTTTGTCATTCCAAAATGGATGTTCAAGCCAACTTTTGGGAGGATTCCAAAATAGAAGAAAGCCCATTAGGAATTCCCTGAGGGACAAGCCTGACTGCATAGGGGTTGATGTCAAAAGTATCCCCTCTCCAGGAAAAAGACCCTCGTGCCTCATTGGACAATGACAGGAGGACCGGAGCCATTACAAGGTCCCCTTCAATTATTGGAGGTCAGGCCTCTCCCCACCTTCGCAAGAATAGAATCCCCAAGGCCCTTCTATACTTAGAGAAGGGAGGAGATGTCAGGAGCAGCCCTACATATACACTAAAGGCCTAAAATCAGCCATAGGCCTAAAATCAGCAATAGGCCTGACATACATGCATGCTAACACCAAGTCTTCGGTCTCTGTGGATAAACACTGAAACAGAAGGCTATATGCTATTGTAAACAGGCAGCTTCTGTGGAAATTTACCAGACCTAGTAGTCATAGGTCTTATAAATAGGCAGCTTCGGTGGACAGTACCAACTTAGATAAGGACAAGTGAATCATAGGCAGAGCCATAGTGACCTGTCCCTGAACCTACACTCAGCTGATACCCTGTTCTGAAAGGTATCTGTACTCCCCCTGAACACCTATGCTCCGATGTCATCCCCTTCCCCACATCCTGCCTTTTTGTGTTTATAAACTCTGTGTAAATAAGTAACTTATGATGTGATTTAAATAACTAAATAAAAAAATTAAAAAAAAAGGAATTGTAGTATATATCCTATGATGTTGGAGCTATGTGGTCTGGTTGCCTCACAAACCACACAAACACTGATTTCAGTCAGAAAGGGGTGGTATATTGAACACATACATTAATACTGACTGATTAGGGTCATAGCTCAGAATTGAGAGGCTGAGGCTACAGCCACAAACGTTTCTCAGAGCCAGCTGGAAAAAAAATGACAATGAGCTCATGTGTAGGTATAGGAAGTGTTGCTCAGTGGTTTCTTATGACTAAAGCTATTTGAGACATTACTGTTCATATTCACCTTTATTTTGATGGTTCCTACATAAAGCTTTGTGAAATTTCTTAAGAATAACAAAACACATACAGAAAAAAAAAAACAAAACAAAACAAACAAACAAAAAAAAAAACAAGATGTGATCACCATGAACTTGTTCTGAGTCAAGTTATTTTTATGTGTCAATGACTGACAGGCATATTTTAGCAACAATATGAAATACGTGGGAGGCATGGAAGAAAATGGTTCCAGTTAAGCAGGAGGGTGGGCAGAATGTGGTGGTTTGAATATGCTTGGCCTGGGGGTGCCATTATTAGGAGGAGTTGCTTTGTTGCAATAGGTTTGCCCTTGTTGGACTAAATTGTCACTATGTGTGGTCAGCTTGGAGACCTTCTTCTTAGATGCCTCAAAGTCAGTTTTCTCTGATTTATCTTTGTAACAAGATGTAGAATTCTCAGCTCATCCAGGCCCATGACTTCATGGATGCTGCCGTATGTCCTGCCATGATGATAGTAGACTGAAGCTCATAACCAGTTAGCCATAAACAATTAAATGTTATTTTTTTATAATAGTTGCCCAGTTCATAGAGTTTCTTAATAGAAATGGAAACCATAAGGCAACATTCTAGATAATTTCAATCACATAACATATCCTGTGATTTCTCCCTATCTATCCATATAAAATATTAATTTATTTTCAAAATATCCTTCACTTTTTATATTTCTAAGTATGGTTGGTAAATTTGTCTTCTTTGATATATTTAATATCTCTGGATTTGGTTCTCCTATTTTTCTTGTCATTTCAAATTTGCTAAACTGATTAATTTTCCCTTGGCAATCCCTTTACATTACTGAAAACTGGAAGCCATAATACATATGCAGAGGATATGTAAGGAAAAAACCTGACAGAACATTATGAGACAAAGCACATGCAAGATGCAATCTAGTTTGATTGTGCTGAGTAGGGGTTCTACACTTAAGAGTATTTGCTTTCCTAGTAACTCTCCCTTGGAGCAACCTCCTTTACAATGGCAAGTGGTTGTCATTGAAGCTAGTATCTGGGTTAGAAATGGGGCATGTGTCCATTTCTCCTCTCAACTTTAGAATCTCACCTGGTGCAGACTCATGTCGGCCCTGTGTATGCTCTCTCAGCTACTGTGAGAGTATTATGCTTAGAAGGCCAGTTTCTTTGATATCTCCATTCTCCCTGGCTTTTACAATTATTTTCTCCCTTTATCCTACATAATTTTCTGAGCCCTAATAAAAGGGAGTTTAAGAAGATATGCCCCTTAGGTGTTAGTGTTACCACTGCACATTGTCTGACTGTGGGTCTGTGTTCTTATCTGCTTCAAGAAAAAGCTTTCTTGATGATGGCTGAAAAAGGCTTCAAATATTAGTATAGCAAAATGTCCTTAGGAGTAATACTTTTTGTTATTTTCATATAGACAAACAGTAGTATTTGCTTTTCCCCTAGTTGTTGAACCTTTCTAGTATCAGGTTATTGGTCAACTGGGCAATATACGTTATGGGTTCCTTCTCATAGAGCATGCTTAAGTCAGTCAGAATTTTGGAGGAAGGTTTATTGTACTTTAATATTTTCTCTGACAACATGATATTTGATTACACACTGTCCATGATACTTAGGATTAAAGATTATATCTATGTGGCACTAACTGCTCCATGAAAACAAATACACATTGCTATGTAACACAGAGATATGTAAATTCTGGTTTTCCCACAAAACATAAGTTAGAAAGATATTTTTATTTAATTCTCAAACTAGCAAATGAATAGGGATGCTTTTCTTTTAAATTTTACTTTGGCATAATTGTATTTCATTAAAATTATTTTGTAGCTTTGTAATTCATGAGTGCTACAATGAGGTGTGAGAAATAGTTCGTGGTGTTTGTTCCTTACTCTTTCTAGAGTCCTCTGTTTCTTCTCTTTGTTCTGTTCATTCCTGTTTCTTAATGTGCAATCCTCCTAGTGATTGCTCAAGTCAAAGGCAAAAGTTTCTTATATTTTACTACTCTTAGATTTCCACACTAAGCTGCATGAACAATTTATGCTTATATCCATATTTACTCAAAGTATATAGTGTATAGTCATGTGTTTGAAGTTTTGTCCTCATTCAAACTGGCTCATAAGTGTCATCCATATTAGTATCTGATTTTAGTTTTCCATCCTGCCTATTTTACAGTATAGAGATTTCAGGATTACACACATCTAACAGTGTTCAGATCATGCACTTGTCAAGTTTTCTCAATTTAGGAAACCTCCAAACACTAAGATACTCATAATACCTTCAGGAATGATTTGCATCCCTATAATTATTTGAAATTATGACATCATCTCTATTGGTCTTATTTGATTGACAACTGACTCATCCGTGTGTTCTTCTAAATGACGTTATAAACTCCCCTTCTTTCAGCTCTGGATAACGTAAGCATGCATATCAGTGGAATAAAATTGCTTCTTAGTTGTAAAAGTAGAAATAATTTGTATACAATTATCTGCCACATTTTTTCCTCACTAGAATTTAACATATGCCATCACAATAGATAGAGGAATATAACAAAAAGAGAGGTTTGTATGGGTCAAAAAAAATGATGTAAAACCTCAGTGGAGACTGACATCCTGTTAACAAGTCTCTCCAACCCTGAATACTGTCTTTTGGCTTGCAAGTTAGGAAATGTAAAATTGAATGCAGTCATTATAACTCCTTCTGAAATTATTTTGAGCAAATTGCCAAAAGATGCCAGAGGAGCAGTAAAGTTTTTTTCATAAAAAATGTTGTAACTGTCTGATTTAATGCTGGCTAGAATGTTACTAGGGGATCAGTGCTTTCTTATCATTTCTAAAATAACTATCATCCAAGGTTTGTTTTTATAACAGTATTATTCTTAACTTACAGATCCTAGAAGTTTTCAATTTTTAGTTTCCATTAATAAAAATTACAGCAATATAATACAAATATATGTTCACAAGTATAACCCATACTATTTACTTTGCAATAAAGATTTAACTGAATGACATCTCTTGTGTGTGTGGTTTTTTTTTGTTTGTTTGTTTGTTTGTTTTTTTTTATCAGATCTTGGGAAGATTCATAAGAGAAACTTAATTCCCTAACTCCCTCCTTTTTGCTCTGGTTTCCTTTTCAAATATAGACACATAAATTCACAGTCCAGATACAACCATGTCACTCACATTAGGGTAGACAATTACTTTGAAAGTAGAGACCTTTATGGCTCCCCTTATTTAATAACTCATTACCTTTGTTATATTATGTACATTAATCATAAAAATGACCTAACATATATGCTGAAAGGTAAATATATCAATTAAGATTGTTTGTTGCTCTTGTAGAGGACTGAGTTTCTAGTCCCAGAACCCATATCAAAAGCCTCAAAACCTGCAATACCTCTTGGTCTAGGGATTAGTATGCCCTCTCTCTCCTGGCCTCATTGGGGTTCTTCTACACTCACATACACATATCATACATACATACATACATACATACATACATATATATATACATACATACACACAGACAAATACTCAGGTGCATATAAATTAATAAACAAGCAAAGTATTTAAAAATGCTCTTGAAAGAGATATACAATTTAGAATTTGCCATATTTTTTTCGGCCAAAAGCTGTCACTGAAGGAGGAAGGACTTATATGAAGGATGAATTCTAGGAAGCAGAAATTGTTTGATGACCTTCTAGGTTCTCTTTCTTCTGTAAAATTTAATTTGTTACTATGATTAAGACTTATGTGTAGATATTTGTTCCATGTTCAAAGATTATTTACCTTCTAGATATGATGCTATTCATTGGAAAAAGGAATTTGAAATTATATTTTATTTCTTACAGATACACACACACACAGATATACATACACAGGCACATAAAATTAAATTAACTCAGCATTAAGATGATTAAACATACAAAGTTGAAAGAGTAATTTTAATTTTTATGATTAAAATTTATTTAAACAATGACAAATTCTTATTAGGGATTATTGCTATATTTTGACTTTCATCCAATAAAATTAATACTTGTTTGTGATATATATTGTACTAAAATATATACTTTTATAACTATCCCTACAAACTTCAACCTTATATTTTAATAAAGTTTTTAAAATTTTACTATACTCAACATTATTTTTCTTGGTTACCTATTGGTCTTTACATTATTTTAAAGAATAATATTTCCTATATTTATACTGTAGTATTATCCACCTTCACATATATATTTTGAAGATTTCTATATTTTTTATTTCCAGACATATTTTATTCTGATTTTACTTTGTGGGAGATCTTCAAGGACAACTTTAAAATTTCATGGTTAACAGATGCTGTGTTTAGCTGAAAATTATACAGGCATTTATTTCGTGTACTGTTCTTTTTTGTTAATCCAGAAAAATGTGGTTCTGATCACTTAATTATAAACAATATGTTGCATCTCTGAAGACAAATTTTCCATCCTTAATATTTTTCCTCCTTCATGTCTCAGTTTACTTAGCAGTTAATATTATTCATATAAACATCTAATAGTAATTAATCTTTTTAAAAATTATTACCCTTGCTATGAAAAATAAAACAGATTAGTGATAGTGTTTTTGAAACTATGATGGTTTCATAATAAACTTTTAGTAAACTTCTACTGTATCTAATATTAAAACATACACATTTTTTTCTATTTGCTTAGATTGGTGGTATAATCTTGCAAATATGTATGCTTTATTATTGTATCTTATAGACAGCAACTAATTATTACATTTGTATTTTTACATAACCCTCTTGTTAAACATTTTCCATATTTATTGAAATTTGATTTTATAGATATACATCCAGTATAAATGTTTATAATAGAAATCATTTATCTATTACAAATTACATATCATTTCTGTTTGGCATCATATATAACTAATGATGGTTGGTAGTGTATGGGAGAATATATAAAGGTTTTATGCAGAACCCATACAATTTTTCTGAAGTAATTGAGCATTTTCATATCCTATGTTTTTGTAGAATCTAGTTTACCCTGTCACTGAGAGTGAACAATGACTATGCAACCAGGGACAAAATGAAAGACTAATATTTAATTATGTTGATTTGGGAAATTGAGTTATGCTCATTTAAAACAAACCTTTATTGTTTAAAAATTTATGAAGCCAAACTTTGTTTTTCAATGTGTAATTATTATCTACTCAGTTGACATAGAACAGAAGCAAAGACAACAGAGTACAAAAATTATTACCATACAATAACTTATTTTTGTTTGTTTAAGACAGGGTTTCACTGTATAACTCTGGCTGTCCTGGAATCCACTTTATATACCAGAAGCTAGCCTGGAACTAGCAGTGGTTCACCTACCTTTGACTCTAGAGTTTTATGATTAAAAACATGTGGCACTTTCTCTCAGGTTCCTTTTTAAAGAGAATTCCAGCATCTTTGGTATGTTTTGCTTCAAAAGTAGACTCAATGACACAGGAATTTAAATGATGTCAAACTGGATAAATGCATCAATAGGTAAGAAGCTTGGCAGTCAAGTATGAGGACTGGGTCTTGGATACTCAGATTCCACGTAAGTTTTCAGCTGGCACAGTGACTGCAATCCAAGCATTTAGGCAGCAAGAATATAGAATTACTGCATCATATTTGCTTACTGATTGTTCAAATCAGTAAGCTCTTGGTTCAGTAAGACTCCTTGTTTCACTTAATATAAAAATGGAGAATAGTCAAGAAAAATACTCAATATTACCCTCTGTACTTCATATGCATGTACATGTGCATGAACCCATATAAACACATGGCTCACACACATATTAAGAAACCTATGCACTATATCTACCTATGAAAACTGAAAAAAAATTAATATTAAAGTTAAAGGGTAACCAGTCAAGAGAACAGTGACACAATTCAATGTAAAACAGCCAAGTACCAACACAGTGCACTGGTAGACTGAATGTTCTTCTCCCTCCCTAAATTATATGTTGAAATTTTAAGGATGAATGGGATTCATTTACAAGATAAGTACTTTGGGGATTCTGTCTGTCAATACAACAGAATGATTAGAATTTGGATTAATGCCATTAAATGAAAATATAAGGAAGTTTTTCTCCCTTTTATCTTCCATGAAAGGACACAAGAGTTTACAGTCTGCAAGGGGAAACAGATTCTTAATTAGATTGGGCCATAGTGGCAACTTGATGTGTTCTTACATCCTCCACCACTCTGAAGAAAACAGAATTCTTTTGAATAGAAGTCATTCAAACTACTGATTACTTTGGAAAGTTAGTTATGACAAACGATGTTTTGTTGGGAGACACAAGTGAAAGGATGTTTTGCTATACCAGACAAGTGAAAGAATATTTTCCTGAAGCAGACACAGGGAAAAGGATGTTTTGCTATAGCAAACAGATGACAGGATGCATGATTTTCAGAAGGAATATATATGTATGTATGTATGTATATATATATATATATATATTATATATATATATATATGCATATATATGCATTTGTGTGTGTGTGTTTATGACACACAGAGAAAGAGAGCTTAAGCATTGACTTGCTTTGTTCCTCATTTTCCTTCTCTAAGACATGTATTGGTTCACCTTACATTGTGTTGTTGAGCTCCATTTGTGTTAAAGCCCTAGAGAGAAAGTCACTAAAGAATGTCCTGTGAGTATCCTGCGGCTTCTTGCTCCTTCCCTGGCCAGATGGTGAGCCTTGAGAATTTTCTCTAAATTGAAATGCTCTTGTTGGTTCCTGTGTGATGACTACCAAGTGGATTGGACTGCAGCTGCTGGACTGAACTGCTGATATCCTGACTATAAAGTATGGATTCACCCAGAAAGAACTATTTCTAAACAGGTCTACTTTCCATATACCCTAATAATTTTTCTCTTCCACAGCGTCTGGTGGTTGGTGGACTAGAGGCAAGGTTGAACATTTATTAAATTCGGTTAAAAAATTATGCCTACACACTTTGCAATAGTAACATGGACTAGGGAGAAAAGACTACCTCTGGACTGTCAGTATAGAAAAGAGCTCTTATATTGAGAAACAGCACAAAGTGACACCAAAGGGAAGCATGAGCACAATTCCAGCTGATATGTAACAGGTTGGCATGGAGTAACAACATACTTTAAAGAGCAAATGATCAAATCAGAAGCCTGTTCCTTAGGAGACATGGAGAAGAATGTTGTTCTAGCATTTTCCTTAGCTGATGATCCTATCATGATAGAAAAAAAAAAGTTTTTCAGAAAGAAGTTGTAATTACCAGCAGATAGAAATCAGTTAAAACCCATTGACATGAGTAGGTTCAAGTAACATGGGAACAGTAGTTATTAAATGACTTACACCAGGGATGTTTCATTAAGATAAATATCTTCAAATGGCTTCAAAATTAGGAAATTAACATTTTAAATTACTCAGCTCAACTAAGCTGTAGAAGTACCTTTGGAAGGCAATAATAGGTACCAAAGGAAAAATGTGTGCAGTTAAATTTCTACACTAGTATCATCTATTATAGTTTTTGTTTATTTTGGTCATTATTTAGTAATTGGTCCTAAGAACATTATTCTTTTTTTTAAAAAATAAAATAAAATGTGGAATAAAGAAATAAAAGAAGGTGAACTGATCTACTGAAAATTCACAGTACATGTCAACTGTAACATATGGTCCTTCTTTTTTTTTTTTTTTTTTAAAGGAAGATAGAGTTTATTTTTTGGACTTAGATGGACAGTCCACCATGGCAGACCAGGCATGACAGCCATGCAGGAAGCTAAGAAATCATATTTCCAACCACACACAGAAAGCAGAAAGAACAAACTTGAAGCTAGGTGAAGCTATGAGCATTCAAAGCCTATGCCCAGTGATGTACTCCCTCCAGCAAGGCTCCATTTCTTAAAGTTTCCATAAACTCTACAAATAACATCATCAACCAGGAGCCAAGTATTCTAATATGTGAACGTATCTTAGTCTGGTTCCACTCCATGTACACAGCTCTCTTTAGATGTCTCATAGTTCTGGCATCACCAACATTTTAGTGTCACCATTGCAGGCTTAACTTTCAAAATTTCATGACATTACCTCTCCAGGCCCTTTGACCTCTCAGGACTCCCTTTTTGCAAAACCTTCAGCACTGTCACATATTGCCTGGCTTCAGTGATTCTCTGGAACTTCAGAGGAAGGACCCATGATTCACCAACATTTCCCCTACATTTTTCTTCCTCACTCAGCTGTATATCATACACCTGCCTCTTTGCTCAGTGGTACATAATAAATGAAACGAGTTACTTGGCTGCTGGTGTCTTTCCATCATCTTGCGTGTCCTAGACTTTGTGTGTGTGTGTATGTGTGTGTGTGTTGTGTGTGTTCAGGGGAGCCGACCAGTTAGGTGTCTGCCCCAGACAAAAAGACCAAGCGAGGCAGTCCTTCATTTTTTAAAACAAAATCTCTCATGTGATTTATCTGTGCTGCTTTTGTTGTTGTTTCATTTATTTGGTTGATGTTTCATTTATTTGGAAGCAGAGTCTCATGAAAATGGGTCCAAATGTCCTGTGTAGGTAAGGGTTAATTTGAACTCATTATTTATCTGTCTTCATCGTCTATGTTCTTGGATCACAGCCTATTTCATCATACCTGGTTTTCTTTGTTTTCTTCAAAATCATTCTAACATCTGGTTTACAGGTCTGATGCCCAATCTAATATGTCATCCTATGTTCTTTCTTCCAGAATGATTTCACCAATAATAACCATTTTATTAGTTCATAAATTATTAATCAACTGAATATATATTAAATAAAATTAACCAAAAGATAATTTTCCTATGAGTTTCACTGATATTTTAAGGGAAGTGTTTGAGATTTCTTCAGAATGAAGATAATTTTACTTGAGGATTTGTTCCATAAATTGTATGGTTCGTTTTGGTCTTATGTATTTATATGTTTTATTGATGTTTTACCATTAAGAGTTTATATGTAACTAACAACTGCATGAAGTTGTTGAAATAGTGTGAGAATTAAGTGTTAAAGATAAATATGTACCATCTTCTCTCCCATAAACTTGCATTAAAATAATAATTAGCAGTACAAATCAATTGAGTAATTTTTTTTATTTCTATATTACTATATTTGTAGATCTTGGCTATTTTAGCTACCACATTAACTAATGACTTATTCCTAAATTAAAATTCACTTCATCTTTGTTGTGGGCCAGCAAAAGAGAAGCACAGGAAGGTTTAAGTCCTATCATCCTTGCCAGGAAGAATTTTACCAAAAATAAGAATAGAGTCCCAAGTAAGCATATTATTAAGGTAGTTGAATCTTATCCCATGGACTTAAGGATTTAACCAGATTAACTGATTGGATAGATGACAGATTGCTACAGTATACTTGGTCTGGTTTTGTAATTAAACAAAAAGCCTGAGTCAAAGAAGTTTGCTTGAATTAGACTTTACATAGAGTTCTGATTCAGGCAAAGTAACTTGAGCATCTTTTGTGCTTATTGCTCTGCTGAACACTCCAATTGAAGCACTGCCATTTGAACCCATCTCTGCTCACCAGGAAACTATGGGTCATTTGGAGACAACCAGACATCAATATATAAAACAATTTGAGTTGACCACGGGGCTGCTTTTAATCAGTCTAACACAGTTGCTGGAAGCATCTACTGAATTAGTTTTGTTGAGCCACAAGTTCAATCCCAAACTTAACATCATTGCCCTTGCTGATGTGGCTCCAAGCCAGGGTAGGCAAGAGGCTAACAAAATTTGTCCAATTTACTCCAAGCAATTTGATTTAACTGGCAGTTGTTACCTTTGTGTCCCATCTCCTGACAGGCAGATTTAGAGGATTGCAATATCCATTCAGGCTGTGTGCCAGGGTGTCAGGACCTAACTGTAACTGCCCTGGCACTCCCTCCTGTAATCTCTAGCCACAGCAAACAGATTAACAGTTCACAGGCAAAGCACAGGGCAGCATCTAAAAAACCAAGTGCTCTTGTTTCTGTGTAAAAGAAGCTCTTTGCTTATTTGGACAATAAATTAAAAGAAAAGGCTGTGTCTATAATTGGAGCAAGATATAACAGATTTTTCATTGAATTCAAGAGGATCTATGTAAGTCATAAGTCTACATGATTTGTGATTTTTAACTCAGTAATATGTGTGCATAGATACAAAGTTTCAAATCTCAAAGCATCAATTATGATGGCTATAAACTGTGTTAGGTTTATCCACAAAGCTTTTGACTACTAATTGTGAGTGAGAAACTTCATACAAAACTGTGAATGGTTTGGTTGGTTATCCTGCTGCATAGACGTGTAGATGTGAATTATATTTGTACTGATGATAAGAATGAGAAAATATTTTAGAAGCTTGGATGCTTTTTCCCTACTACTGGGAACTGGATTTACTCTTACTTATTGAGGGAGATATGTTCCGCTCCAGTGTTGTATCTCCAGGCTGCTTTTTGCATTATTTGCAATGTTCTGATTAAAAAAAAAAAATCTAATTTTTTTTTAATGCTTGGGGATTGAATCTAGGGCCTTGGGATTTGTCAAAAACACTCTGTTGTACTAACTATATTGAAAGTATGTCTTTACTGTCCTGTTTAACTCTTTAAGAAACATGCTTATAGATATACTCGAGGTATTGTTCCATAGAGACTCTAAATTCAATACAGTTTACAATGAAGATTAAGCATCACAACCCTACCACTTTTCCACACCAGAGCATATAACTGTATAATATTTCATGCCAATCTGTATAGTCTCATTTTTATCTCATAATATAAAATGTGTTGCAACTATCACTAAAAGTTCGCTGAGAGTCCCTATACTGTTCACAAGCCTATAATCCCCAACTCTTTTGTGATAGATTTAAGACAACCTCTTAGCTATGAGCTCTCTGACACACAAAATTGAAATTCTATGTATTCAATGTACAATGATTCAGAATAAACATTCTCATTTCAATGAGAAATGGCAAAAGTTGAAATAGTTATGAAAGATCAGACTAAAGTTTAAAAAGGCAACAGTAGTTGGCCTCTTGTTTATATCAAACACACACACACACACACACACACACACACACAAACACACACACAAATACAAGGTGAAGGAAGAATTGTAGATGGGCCCCTGATGTCCAGGATGATGTTCAGGAGGAGCTAGGTTGGGTGGATAGGTTCTAAACAACTTTATTAAATTACCAAGAATTAAAGTGGAAGGTGTGGTAAGCATAAACTCTGAAATTTATGTTTAGCATGTGGGACTAATAATGGAATTACAAGTGTTCCAATAGCTTGGACAGACACATATTTCTAGCTCTGCCTCCTACAGCATATAAAAAGACCTGCTTGATCTGTCTTCACTCCATGCCTGCATCTTTCTTTGTCTGTTCAATTGTCCTATCATCTCTGACATCTGTTATTGACCAGAAAAGACTTCTTGGATATGGGTTTAAGCTGACAGAAAGTCTTTATCAGCTAACCATTGACTATACTGGGGGATCAGGATACCAGTGTAGCCCTAAGTCTTTCTCAGGGTAAACTTTTAAGCACCCTCTCAAAAAAAAATGTTCAGGGTTGACATACTTAAGTTAACAATAGCAGTTAGCCAGTAGCAGAATTTCAGAAACCAAAAAGCAAGGTTAGTAAATTTAGAGACTTTCTAGAACTGTGGACACTCATAGATTAGGTCTGTGTTTTAGTTTTGGCAGGTGGTGATCTCTACATGCTGACTTTTACAGTCTTCAAGGTTCTTCCATGAACAAGTCAGTTGTGCTAAGGACTTGGGGCCCACTAAGTCCTGGGACCCCACTATGCATCCTGAAGTCATTCATCTTCATGGTAAAAGATTGCTTTCTATTGTCAGTAGACCTCCATGATTTCCTTGCATGAAGACCTAACTTGAAAGACACCACTTGGTTTCATGAGTTTTCTGAAACCTTGGTCAAGCAGGAATGTCCACAAAACTCTTGCAACTTTAAAGGTTGTAAAAGCAATACCAAGTGAACAGCACCACCAAGTTTTACTGCAACATTAACTTTTGCTGCTACCCTGAGATGTAGATATTCCTCTTGAACCTATTTATAGTGACTCCTGTTTGTTTTGGAAACTGGCCATTTCTAGTTCACTTTCATTTTCTGTCATGAAAATAAACTAACAGCAAATTGGGAAAGGAGAGGGTTTATTTGACTTACAGTTTACAGGCCATCATGGAGAGACACCAAAGCAGGAACATAAGACAGGAACTGAACCAGAGCCTATAGATGAGTTCTGCTTTTTGATTTGTTCTCCATGGTTAACTAAGTTTACAGAATCTTATACAACTCAGGACTACTTGCCCAGGTGTCAGACTGCCACAGTGACTGAGACCTCTAATATCAATCATTCAATAAGAAACTGCCAAATAGCTAAGCCCACAGATAAAACTAGTGAAGACAACTCCTTAATTAATACTCTCCCCTCATGTATACCTCTAGTTTGTTGTTTATTTCAAGTTACAAAAGTAACTTGGGAAATCACTTCCTAATGTTATTGCCTGTTTGGTTTTGTTTGTTTGTATTTGCTTGATTGTTTTGATCAGGAATTCCCTGTTATGGTAATTTCAGTTAGGTTCTTTCTATATTAGTGAATTTATAGTATCACAAGTTGTAGCCTTAGTAGGTAGACTGTTACCTTCAGGATGTATCTCCTATTGTTATGATCCAGATTTTAGAGGTTTCTGTTTGATAGTCTAAGCTCTTTAAACATAGTAGTTTTGTCATGTACCTCTCCCTTGAAAAACTGCTTCACCTGATTCTCTTCTCCTTAACCTGGATAAGAGCAGAGAATACCAAAGCCCAAATAGCATTTATTATGAAATTTCTTTCCCCAAAATATTTACTAGACTATTTTTTAAAAATTAGTGTTGAAAATGGATATTTTTATGTAATATATTCTGATTATGGTTCCCCTCCCAAACTGCTCCCAGATCTTACCTGACTTCCCTGTTCACCCAAATCATAACCATTATTATTCTTCCTCTTAAGAAAACAAACCATCAGGTAGGCATGGTAGCAGATGGATCTCTGAATTCAAGTCCAGCATGGTCTACAGATTGTGTTATAGGATATCCAGGGCTTCACATAGAAATATTGTCATAAAAAAATAAAACAAAACAAAAACACAAACAACAACAACAAAAATCCACAAAACAAAAAAATCGTAAACAAAGAGGCATCTACAAACATAAAAGGAAAAATGAGATAAAATTAAAACAAACTTAGAAACCTGGAATAGGACTAAACAAATAAACAAAAACAAGCATAAAGACCAAGAACTAAAGAAAAAGAATAAGAAACACATATAGACTTAGAATCACACTCATGGGCATGCCCAGAAATCCCTTACAAACACAAAATGGAAAATTATAATATATAAGTAAAAGACCTATAGGGTATGGAAAAAAACAAAAAAATAAGAAGCATAGAAAAATCATTATAAGCCAAAATTCTTATATGCAAAAATGCCATTGAGTTTCTTTTGTGTTGGCCATCTACAACATGTGGGATTGGCCTGGAGTGGTTTACACAAACCCACTAAGACTTTGTTAGAGAAAACTAGTTTTTCATCTGCAAGGCGCATCAATTAGAAAAAGTTTGTGAGTTAGGGTGCAGACTTGTGTCCACTTCCACTCTCAGTTTTACGACCATATATGGCTTAGATTTGTACAGGTCCTCTGTTTACTAACACAGTCTTTTTGAGTTCATATATGCATCAGTCCTGCTTTGCTTGGAAGAAATTATTTCCTTGATGTTCTCCATTCTTGCTGTCTCTTAAAATCTTCTGCCTCCTCCTCTCTAGGGTTCTCTGAGCTGTGCTTGGATGTAAGTGGTGGTGGCATTCCATTTTGACCTGAATGACCTCCCACAATACATACAAATAAATACAAAGATCCACTCTTGGACAGTGAGCAGAGATTAAGAGAATACACAGCTTTTGATTTAAGTATCATTCAAGTTGGCTGAACATGTGAAGAATATATGCAGATGAATTGTCTAACTATAGAACAGGTCACCTCTAGCTCAGTTCCTGTTTCTTGGTGAAACTTTATGATCCAGGCCTCTGTTCTTCTCTTCTTATTCTGGTTTTCCAAGTGTCAACCAGAATGATACGTTCAGCTTGTCTAATGTCATTCTAACCCTTTTCTTACCCGACAGCTCCAAAATCTTCCATGTTTATGGCCTACACATTTTTCAAAGGCATATGTGATCAGTTGTATTATGTCAATATCAATCTTCATCATTAACTAGTGTCCACAGTGTTGTGACAAAATTCTTGATAAATCAGATTAAGTTAGATAGGATGTATCGGAGCTCAGTTTCTTAAAGGAATTGTGGATGGGAAGCCACACACCAACAGGCATGTTAAATGACCAAGTCTCTGTCTTGGTTTTATTTTTGTTTCTGTGATAAAATGCAAAGATAAAAGTAACTTTGGCGAATAAAGCAGTTATTGAGCTTACAGTTGCAGATTGAGAATTCCAGGTACAATGTGAGTGTGATAATTAGTCTCCTCCACGATCAAGAACATAGAAAGAACAAATGCCACAAGTGCTTGCATGCTTATTGGGTTGTTTGTGCTCAACATGATTCCTGAAGTATATGAGAGTTCAGAATCGTCTACTTAGTGACTGGTATGATAAGATTTCCTAAGAAATAGACTGATATATTTTCATAGTTGTTATAATTATGATTGAGTTTGATAGGCATAAACACAGGTCAACCCAATATCATAATCTGTCAGTGAGACTCTTCCCAGTTAATTCTAGGTTGTGGCAACTAGATAATTAAAGTTAATTTTCACAGTCACAGTGTGTCTGGAGTCAGCAAACAGAAAAGTGCTGACTGTCTGCTTTATCTCTAGTGTAAGACTTGTGCTCATAAGATTTGTTGTCTACTTTCAGACACATCTTCTTTCATCCATTTCTGAAAATATCTGATAGGAACACCCAAAGTTATGACCCCATAGAGAGTCTATGGCCAGTTAAGTGGACAATGAAGACTATGCATTAAAAGTAGCATGCAAAGTACTTAACTAAGTATACTATGACATTGTTAGAAAATACAAATAATATTCATGGTATTGTAGCACATGTGTGCATATTTTGGGATGAAGATATTTCATTTCTATAAAAAACACTAATGGTATTAAAACATATTGAAGTTAATACATTGTGATTGATTTGAAAATATTTATTCAAAAAAACTTTTAAGAACTCATTATTTCCAGGTGCTGTTCTTCAATATGCTCATGTTGCTGAAAACAGCCCTATGAAGTGAAATTATTATCTAATTTTACTCATGCAATTTCTGAAATAGACAGGAACTAGCTTGCCAAAATGTTCTGTGGAAGAAAGAAGAGTATATAACAAAGATGTACTGAAGAAATGCTTCTGAAAGGGCACTGAAAGTTAGTAGAGGGAATGCCTGGTTCTCAGTTGCCAATAATCATTCAGAAAAAGCTATCACAGTGTAATGAATATTTACTTATTAGTCATTTTTTATTACTATGATAAAATTCAATCAGGAATATATATAACCTTCAGATATATGAATTTATAATCATATATAATATGTAATATATACATACTACATATATATGTGTGTGTATGTACACACACACACACACACACACACACACACATTTAATTTGTGATCTCACAGTTCCAGAAGGTTAAAGTCAATGACCACCATGACAAGGGGCATGGTGGCATGCAGGGAGGTGCTGGAGCAGTAACAGGGTGAAAAAGACACAGGGGCTTTTATCATAGGCTTTCGTAACTTCCACATCAGCCCTCAGCGACACAACTTCTTTAACAAGGCCTAATGTCCTAATTATTATTAACTGCAGTGCAGGTATTTAAATATATGAAGACCATTCTCATTAAAACATACCCTTTTAAGATGTGTATTTATGTTTCCAGCTTTATACTTCTGTGAAAAACATGCCTTATAGAAACAACTGAACAAAAAAATTGTTCACCTTAGTATGACTAGGAAAAAGAGATGAAAAAGGACTGTCATTTCAACATGCACTTCAAGGATATGTCCAGTGACCTGCTTCCTCCAGTGGGGCCACACTCCCTGGACTGCTGTTAGCTGGACACCAAACTTTTAACACATTAAATTTCAGGCAGGATATTTAATATTTTAGCAATCATATACATAGCCATCATTTTTATTGTGTCCAATCAGATATACTTTAGATTTGAAAAGAACTTATTTTTATCTGCATAGAAGTATTAAAATATATGCAGTTTCAAATCCTATGAAGTAAAAATATTGTTTCAAGAGCATTTATTATAAGGAATTTTGATGATTTAATGTTTGTTTTAATATACAGAGCTTCTGATTTATCATTAAATATAGCACAAATTTACACTTTATTTTAAGAAAGAATTTTCATTTTTACTTTTTATTTTTGGTTATTTTATTTATTTATATTCCAAATTCCCTTCCCAATTTCCCCTCTACAAACTCCCTATCCCATGTCCCCTCACCCATGCCTCTATGAGAGTACTACCCTAACCACCAACCCACTCCCACCTCACTGCCTTAGCATCCCCCTAGGTTGTGTCATCACCTCCCATTGATGCCGGTTACAGCCATCCTATGCTACAAATGCAGCTGGAGCAATGGGTCCCTCCCTGTGTACTCTTTGGTTGGTGTTCTAGTCCCTGGGAACTCTGGTGTGTCCAGTTAGTTGATATTGTTTTTCTTCCCATTGGGTTATGAATTCCTTCATCTCCTTCATTCCTTCCCCTTACTCTTCCATTGGGGTTGCCTGCTGTACTCATTCTGATGATTGGCTGTGAGCATTCACATATTTACTGGTCAGGCTCTGGCAGAGTCTGCCCCACTTAGGGATCCATCCCATCTGCAGACACCAAACACAGACGCTATTGCTGATGACAAGAAGCACTTGCTAACAGGAGTCTGGTATAGCTATCTCCTGACCAGGAATTATTTTAAAGAATTTTTGGAAATAGGGTCCCACTAAGTAACCCTGGGTAGTCTGAAAATTTCTGTTTAGAGCAGACTGGCCTCAAATTTGCAAAGGTCCATTAGCCTCTGTTTCTTACTATTGGTATAAAGAGTATACACTGTGATATCCATATAATTTAAAGAATTTTAAGGCAATATTTCAACAGCAATATAGTCCTGCAATTTTCTCGAAATCAAAATCAGGTGTATATCTGTAAATCATAAGATTCAAAACTTTCAAAGTTTTGAAATTATTTTTCAAACCATATAAAACCATATGAAATAAATGTATACTGATTCATGCACATCATGATTGATTATGTGTTAACTAAGGGTCTATTATGTTTATTTTCTTCAGGATAAATTATCTGCCTTCTGTTATGAAAGTTGATTGAATAATTGAGCCCCATGTTCTACAAAAATATTTGTATAAAATGTATGTTAAAAGATACCAATGTAAGTGTTATTGCATGGTGTTTTCAATTTGAGACTTGAAAACATGTGGGTGGCCATTCATACTAGACAATTATCTTGTAGACAAAGAAAGAGTTCAACTATGCATAAACTTTTACATAAAAGTTAAAATGTTCTAAATTCCCCAGTCCTTACTCTTATTCATTATATATTTGTGCACTTGTAATTTGGGGACATACAACACAAGAAAATATACCTAAAGTACATACATTGAATATCTATCCCAAACTTCCTCTAGATGCTGGAATATCACACATATTAATAGTCAGAATGTTTAAAATTCAAGTAAGGATGGGTAACATATTGTTCTCATACTCTGTGCCTTTAAATTTTCTAACGTGTCTGTCTAAATAATTCACCAAGCTGCTTAAAACCCAAGATTATATCTTGGATCCAATAGATGTGAATCTCTCTCCTTCCATTTGTAATGAAGAATAGATTAAAGATTTCACTAATGAAAATGATTGAGATTAATCCAGAAAAGCTAGGACAGACCTTCCCAATAAATAAGCCGGCTTTAAACACTGTTAATCTGATGAGGCAAGGGAGAGTTTAATTAAAATTCTGTCTCTCATTTATCTAGTAGCCAACAGTAAAATATCTACTAAAACAGCTTTCTCTTTGAACATGAGTCTATTCCCTCTGTATTTATTTCTGTGTACTAGAAAAGAAATCAACTTTGAATAGGAACATAGCTCCCCTAGGCTTTTATTTTTATATCTGGAAATAATCACTGCTGTAAGGTACTAATGAAGATAAGAGCCTGTTTGTGGACTAGCTGTGTCCCTTATGTGAGATTGCTGAAAGCAGCATAATATAAAAATCCTATAGATGCTGTACTCCACTCAGCCACACCAGGCATTTTAACGAGGCAAACTACAGAATAGTAACAAGGAGCTGGTTATTATGCCTTTAATCAATGGTTTAGTAGAATGACAGATTATATATAAACAATGAACTGTGACTCTTGTTACATTCAAATGTACACTAATACCGCAGTTGACTATATTGGAACTGGATGATGAGAAATTTCAGCCTACAGAGATAGTTCCACTTAAAAGAAGAAACAAACAGGCTTCTATCAGCTGAATATTTCTTGAGTTAGGACCCCTCATAAAAAAACAAAACAAACAAACAAACAAACCAGGTCCGGTGGAGATGTGAAGATTTGTGAATTATTCTTATTGCTTACTAATCATTGATGGGACACCTTAGCAAAACTGAATATATATGTTCAAAGAGATACATTGTCCTCAAAGTAAAGCAGAAATTCCTAGAGAACTTCTGTCCCTGCCGTCTGGCTTCTATGTATCTGGGCAGACACAAATGTGTAAAAACATGTTCTCATCAAACAAACAAAAAAGCAATTATCAATCAATCAAAACTGCATCTGAAAATGTATTCCGATAATTAATAGATTGCACTTTGTCTTTCTATTTAGTATATTTCAATATATGCTTAATATTTTAGATTACAATATACCCATTCATAAAGAATACATTTAACATGTCAATAACTATTTATGGTTTCAGACCTTTACTCAAATTACATTTTTTTAAAAAGAAATATCAACTTTAAAATTCATGGAAAGCTGGTCCAAATGTCAGCAGGTTCACTCATGCATTGGGAGACTGCCGTTTTCTATAATATGTTGTCTTAAAAATGCATAACAATGGCTGGGCAGTGGTGGCGCACGCCTTTAATCCCAGCACTTGGGAGGCAGAGACAGGTGGATTTCTGAGTTCGAGGCCAGCCTGGTCTACAGAGTGAGTTCCAGTACAGTCCGGGCTACACAGAGAAACCCTGTCTCGAATAAACAAGAACAAAAAATGCATAAAAACATACTAGGTGAAGACTTTTATTAATCAAATGAACACACACATATTATATATAATGATGGAGTATGAAATAAATGACAATTGAGTTTTTATGAATGCTGTGAATAAAAATAAATCAGTGAATGTTCATTGGAATATATCTGTGCTATTCATGATTTTTATTGAAAAAAAAGGTTGAGATTGTAGACAGAATCAAAGTTTTACATGACCATTAGATCAAAGTCTATTTTTAATAGAATAAATAATTTTTTTAATTCCATGGAGAAAAGAAAATTAAAACAATACATTCTATATCACAAGGTGGAAATAGAGCATTTGCTTAAATTCACCAAAAAGAAATGGCAAAAATTAAAACAATAGCTAATCTAATTTCTCTGATATAATCATTAACCAATAAATACATGAATGAAAAGAACAATTTGTAATCCATACATATGTATAAAATTACATCTAAACAGAAAAAATTTTTTAGATGATAGTAAAATGTAGTAGGTGGTTAAATCAATAAACAAAACACTTATGTCTCTATGGAACACAGTAGATACAAGTTCACTTCACTATTGAAACAAAGGTAGCCAAACTCTTAGTCAGTGATGACACTGCTGACATTAAGCAGCAGAATCTTCATGGCATGATAATATAGATTTCAGAAAAATATAGATGAAATTATTTGGTTATAATACATATATGTGGACATACATACACATAGGGAAAGATACTATCTATATATAAACATATAATATCTATCTATAACTCTCTTAAGTATACAAATTATATATTATATTACATATAATCTCTCTATATATAATATATATACAATATATTATATATACAATATAACATATATAAAACACACATATATACCATATATACCAATATATACCATATATATACCATATATATATACCATATATATATACCACATATATACCATATATATATATATATATATATATATATATATACCACATATACCATATATATATATATAAAACCATATATTATATATACCATATATATATATATATATATATATATATATAAAAAACAGAGAGGGGGTGGAGAAGAAATAGAGAATGGCATAAATTACCTACTGAGCCAAGAAACTAGATTAAGTAGGAGAGAAACGACTGCATCTATCTTGATCATATAATATTTCTGGGAAGCATTTTCTTCCATTGTCATGGTTTTCTTTTGATATGCTTTATTTTCTAATTTTCTTAATCAAGGGGACTTACTTAGAAGGTGTGTTAGAGTTGAATACATTGAAGACATACCAAAGAAGATGTAGAGATAAGGATTTTGGTATGGGTACCTGGGGTGGAAGGTTTTCTTCATCAGCATCTGGGAGAGATTTTCATCACAAAGCCTCAATTATTATGTTAGAAATTCTTGCCTAACTTTTCAAAAGACTACAGTGGATGTGTAATTAATCTATATTTTCTTTAATGTTGTACATGCCAATATAAAATGAAAATTTCATTTAAAAATAATTTTCTTAAATGTTAACACTTAAACACTAAATTGATATATTTTCATAAATATCAGGAGTTTTAAATTTTACAAAATATCATGAATTTATTATACATATTGAAACGATAGCATGAGCTTTGTGTTTTATATAAACTGTCAGTTTTTCTATGGAAAACATAGTTTTGACAAGTCACAGGTCAGAATCTTCCCACAACAACAATTTTTTAAAACCTTGATTATATGTTTTTCTATGGCTAATACTTAGTTTATTACCCAGATAGTTTATTATTAAGTGAAGATATTCTTTTAAATATGTATAAACTGTGTGTCTCCTCTATTTTTCTCATGCATCAATCTAATGTCAGTAAGAGCTTTTACAGGAAACTAATTCTTCCATTTTTAAACCACTTTCTGTTGATCAAATCCTTCAATTAAATTAGTTTAATGGGTTTTGTCTAATCCATTTGTCCAAAATTGACATGTGTGATAATGTCATCCCCTACAATTTTATCTAGAGGAAAATCTGAATGATTCAAAGACTGACTACAAAACAACCTTTAAAATGGTTTTATTGAAATTAAATCTGCATAACCAAATGCACATTCTAGGATTAACATTTCTGCAGCATTAATATCATTTGCAATGTTATGCATGTATCACTCCTCATTTTATAGTAATTGTATACCCTAAAAAGAAAGATACCTTTCTATTAATCAGTCAGTCACCATGTCACCACCATCACCAGGCAGTCTGCATAACCATCAACTTGCTTTCTCTAGGTTCATCTCTACACTATCCAAATACTTCATGTAAGTGCAACAATGTGTGAATTTGTCATTTGGTATGTTTTCAAGGGTTTGCATGAATATATATATATATATATATATATATATATATATATATATATATGTATACCAGAATACTTAATTATTATTTTTTTCACTGAAAGAGATCTCTCTGAATGTCTGTCTATACTCCATCTTCAGGATTGGATCTTGAGGTCCCCAGGAGTGTATATGGCAACAGCTTTGTTGTATTTTTGTATTCGATATGATTCTCCTTGCAATAATGGGCACTTTAATCAAATGGACATACTGGAGATGTGCCAGCAATAAAGAATTGGAGATCCTTATCAAGTCTATGTTTCTTTCTTTCTCCATTTTGAATCCCAAACATGGGGAGAGTCAGTTTAATCTATTTTGTAAGTCTACTCTGATATGTCACTACAGACCAAATATGATGGGCCCAACAAATCGTGAACTATACTTGGAACTAAAGGGAAACATCTCTTGACAAGATGATAAAATTGGGTATTTGTAGTATGGGAAGCTGATAAGCAAAGTTGTTTTTGTTCTGTTGTTTTTATAAGGGAGAGAGTGAAGAGACATTGTAAGAATTCCGTTACTGCATGAATTGGGAAGAAGCTAAAGAAAAAAGCAGAAGAAATCTCTACATGATGAAGCACGGTGAATACATGTGCTGAGGACTTAAAAGAACAGAGAACAGACAGAGAGTAGATATTTTCATGGATTCTTATGTAGAAAGGAATGTTGTATTAGAAACTATATGGAATCATCTGTGGGGTCCAGAAGCCCCCACATTGGTCATCATGGTGTCACGGGGCGAGGAGGTCGTAGTCCAGAGCAAGAGTGAGGTCGAGACTCAGAGAAATGTCCTCCCTGATCTGGGCCTGCATGTTCTGGCTCACATAGCTTATGACCCCCACCTCTACCACCCTAGAGGTAGTCAGCCTGGCAGCCAGATTACAAGTGAGACTTCTTTTCTCCTTATAAGAACATGTCCAGCAAGCACCTGGAATTTCTCTTCATGCAAATGAAGCATTCCCTGCCCCTTGGCGACAGCCAATAATGTACACTCACCACTGAAACCATAAGACACTTCCCAAATTTTATATAGCCCTCGTTCACCCTCAATAAAGAGAACTGTTTCACTGAACACTATCCCAGAAGGAGGCTTTTCCTTCCATATTCACACCAACGCTAGTGCCAACCAAGATCCTGTGTAACCCAACTACCTGGCTTAGCTTCATTCTTGCCACTCCAGCCTGGAGCTTCACATGCTGGGACATCCCTAAGGGATCATCCTTGCTATTCTGAGGCAAAGACTTGCATTCACTTGATTACAGTTATGCGACCTTGTGGGTAAACGGCTCAAAGCAATAGCTTATTTCACACCTCAGTCTCAGGGGAAGTATTTACTGCATCATGCATTAAAAGAAGGGCAGGAGTTTTGTGGGTTAAGAACAGAACTCAAGGGTGCAAATATGGAGACACAGTGCAGGACAGAAACTGAAATAGAGACAGACCATTCCACCTGGATATCCATCCTATGTGCAGTCACCAAAGTAGAGGTTGATGTGGATGTCAGGATGTACATGCTGACAGGAGCCTGATATAGCTGTCTCCTTAGAAGTCTGCAAGAGTCTGACATACTCAGAGGCAGAAGCTCACAGCTAACCATTAATCTGATCATGGGGTTCCCAATGGAGAAGATAGAGTGAAGGCTGAAGGAGTTGAGAGGATTTGGGACACCATGAGGAAAGCAACAATCCCAACCAACCAGAGCCCCCAGGGTCTAAACCACCAGCCTGGAGCGCTTAAGAAGGGACCCATGGCTCCAGCTATATATGCAAGGGAGCTATATATGAGTGGGAGAAGAGATCCTTGGTCCCATGAAGGCTGGACATGGTGGGGGGGGATATTTGAGGGTGGGGAGGTGAGGTACGGGGGAGGGGGGTGGGGGTACACCAACGTGGAGGCAGGAGGATGGGGGAAGTGATAGTTAGTTCCTGGGAGGGAGGGAAATGGGGTAAGGAGAGAATATCTGAAATGTAAAGAAATTTCCAATAAATAAATAAATAAATAAATAAATAAATAAATAAATAAATAAATAAAAGAACAGAACACAATTATTGGCATCTCACATGTCTCCCAAAAGTTAAAATGTGAAGCCTTATTGCCCAGTTTTGCAGGGGATGCCTGCTGCCATGGGATCCAGTGAGGAATGTTCTGAAGTGGATGGGGAGCTGCTTTTCTCCCCTTGCTCTTTGTTATTTTTTGTTTACAGCCAATGAGGTGAGCTGTTTTGCTCCAGCACAAAGCTTAGGCCACGATAGGCCATCTCACCATAAACTCAAAATTCACAAAAGCAAAAGAATAAAATTAGATTTATCTCAAAAATTGTCATTCAAAAGCAGCATTATTTTTTCCAGATTAATTGGCTGCCTTAGGTATTTGTTATAGTAATACAAAGCTATGATCACAATTGTTTCATACAGTTCTTCATTAGTGGACATTTGAGTTGTGTCTGTTTATTCACTATATGGGCTTTGTGAGAAGGTTAAAATGGCATCATTTTATGGCTTAGAACGTATTTTCTAATGAATGTTGCTCATTTTTGCATGGATTTACACGCATTTGAGGTATCTCCTTTGATAAATGTTTAACTAAGATCTCTTCCAATGTTGAATGATGTTCATGACTTTTGATCATAGGACTTTTAAGTATAGTTTAGGAACTTAATCTTCAGACATATAATTTGCAAGCATTTCTTCCATACTCTACATTGTTTAGTTTCTTGATAACATCTTTATTTACTTTTCTTCATTCTTAAATTTATTTGTTTTCATCAAACCCAGTCTGAGAATCCATTGCCACATTTACTGTCTCAAATATTGAACAATATACTTTAATGGTTGCAACAATAATATTTGTATTTTGACTTATTTCACTTCTTTATTTTAAATCAAATTATAATTACATAATCTTACCCTTCTCTTTTCTCCCACCCACCACTCTTTTGTCATCTTCCTCCAGCCTTCTCCATTCTCCCAGGCCTTTACAGTCCATAACCTCTTTATCTTTGGTTACTATTATTATTGCTATTATTATTATTGTTGTTACTATTATTATATTTCTATAATTTTATCATTTTATTTTGATATTGCAATTGAATTATGTTTTACTCTTTTTGTGCTTTCCTCAAACCCTCTCAATGTACCAGACCCTACTGTCCATCAAATTTATGGACTCTGTTTCAGCAATTGTTATTGCATACATAAATGTATTTATACATGTATAATCTTAAATATAATAGATTAATATATCCCACATATTACACACACACACACACACAATCAACATGTCTATTTTCAAGGCTTCTCATTTTTTACTGGACAACCAATTCATATAATCTTCTGTGGGGACAAACATCTCTTCTAATCAGATCTTTTTGTTGTTGTTGTGGATATTCTACTTATTTACATTTGAGATGTTATCTACTTTCCCCATTCCAGCCCCAGGAACTCCCTATCCTGTTCCCCCTCCCTCTGTTTCTATGAGGGTGTACCCCCACCAGTCTACCCACTCGCCACTCTCCACTCTCAAATTCCCCTACCCCGCCTTCAAGTGACCAAGGACCTTCACTCCCACCAATGCCTGACAAGGCCATCCTCCACAGCATATACAGCTGGAGCCATGGGTCCCTCCATGCATGTTCCCAGTCTAGGAGTTTTGACCCTAGGATCTCGGGTTGGTTGGTATTATTGCTCTACCCATGGAGTCGCAAGTTCCTTCAGTTCCTTCAGTCTTCTCTCTCTCTCCTCCATTGGGAATCCCATGATCAGTTCAATGGTTAGCTGTGAGCATCTACTCCTGTATATGTCAGGCTCTGGCAAAGTTTCTCAGGAGATAGGTATATCATGCTCCTGTCCGAATGTACTTGAGGGCATCCAAAACAGTGTCTGCCTTTGGTGACTGCATATAGTATGGATCCCCAGATGGGGCAATCTCCAGATGGCCTCTCCTCTAGTCTCTGTTCCACACTTTGTCTCTGTATTTGCTCCCATGAGTATTTTGTTACTCCTAAGAAGGACCGAATCACCCATACTTTGGTCTTTCTTCTTCTTGAGCTTCATGTGGTCTGTGAGTTGTATCTTGGGTATTCTGAGCTTTGGGGCTAATATCCACTTATCAGTGAGTGCATACCATGTATGTTCTTTTGTGACTGAGTTACCTTACTCAGGATGATATTTTCTAGTTCCATCCAGTTTCCTAAGAATTTTATGAATTCATTGTTTTTAATAGCTGAGTAGTTCTCCATTGTGTAAATGTACCACATTTTCTGCATCCATTCTTTTGTTGAAGGACATCTGGGTTCTTTAAAGCTTCTGGCTACTATATATAAGGTTGCTCTGAACATAGTGGAGCATATGTCCTTGTTATATGTTGGAGCATCTTCTGGATATATGCCCAGGAGTGGCATAACTTGGTCCTCAGGTAATGCTATGTTCAGTTTTCTGAAGAACCTCCAGACTGATTTCCAGAGTGGTTGTACAAGCTTGCAATCCCATCAACAATGGAGGAGTGTTCCTCTTTCTCCACATCCTTGACAACATCTGCTGTCACCTGAGTTTTTGATCTTAGCCATTCTGACTGGTGTGAGGTGGAATCTCAGGGTTGTCTTGATTTGCATTTCCCTGATGACTTAGGATGGTGAACATTTCTTTTAATTCATTTGAGTTTCCTCAGTTGAGAATTCTTTGTTTATCTCTGTACCCCATTTTTAATTAGTGTTATTTGGTTGTCTGGAGTCTAATTTCTTGACTTTGTATATATTGGATATTAGCCCTCTATCAGATGTAGGGTTGGTAAAGATCTTTCCCTAATATGTTGCTTGCCATTTTGTCCTATTGACAGTGTCCTTTGCCTTACAGAGGCTTTGCAATTTTATGAGTTTTCATTTGCCAATTATTGATCTTAGGGCATAAGCCTTTGATATTCTTTTCAGGAACTTTTACCTTGTGCCCATGTGTTTGAGGCTCTTCTCCACTTTCTCTTCTAATAGTTTCATTGTATCTGGTTTTATGTTGAGGTCCCTGATCCACTTGGACTCGAGCTTTGTACAAGAGATAAGAACGGATCGATTTGCATTCTTCTGCATGTTGACCTGCAGTTGAATCAGCATCATTTGTTGAAAACACTGTCTTTTTATGGTTCATTTTGTAGAATGGAGGCCTCATGGGCTTTCTCCATACAACTTGGCATGCCTATAAGTGAAATCCTTGTTCAGCTCACATTTGGCTGGTCAAGTTGATTTGAATTTATCGGTATAGTTTTTGATAATGTTAGGAATCATAATCTCACTGAAATCCCCTGATCAAGTGGCATTTACAAACTCTTCACGGTTTTTCTGAAATGTTGCCTGGATTTAGGCACCAGAGTATTTTGCAAATAAATTCACTGGGCCTAGGCAACAGAACTCTAGTGTTAGATTGGTTGTGGTTTTCTTTTACACTCTATCTGTTGGAAAGAGAAGTTTTCTTGATGAGAGGTAAAGACTATGCTTATCTGTGCGTATAACTAGAGATGTTTACAGATTGTTGTTCAAAATTATGGTGGTTTAGCAAATTAGCGATTGTAAATTCCCTCTAAGAACTATGATTTTACTAATTCTGAGTAGTAGCTAGGCGTCCACTACTAGAAGTGATATCCTTGTTGATTAGGTCTTAAGGCTAATTAGAGAGTTGCATTACCATTTAGGTGTGTGTGTTCCTGTTGCACCTGTTGAATTGTTGTTCTATGCCATTGATGTGGGTCAGAGGTTTCATATCCAGGTAGAACTATTTGTTGCCACTTTCCTTTGGGACCTTGCATGATAGTTGCAGTTATCTTAAAAGCTAGTTCTTAGAGAGGAGGCAATCTTTTATGTCAGTTCCAGCTCAAGAGTCTCTGAGGCCTTTGTCTGAAGTGTATTGTGTCTTCAGTAATAGGATTTACCTCCCATCTCTGGAGCATAACCAAGGGCAACAGTAAACTGCATGATTTGGAAGTCTCTTACATTGCTCTGGTCAGTAATTCACAAGAATTCTCTTAATGTCTAATTTTAGGGTTTTTCTTAGGTGATCATTGGTTCTTGAAGGGAATACCACAAGCCCAGATTAGAAAAATTCACTAATACTGGTTTTTGTGAAGTTAATAATGATATGTGCTTGATTTTCACAACACCATGCAGAAGAACAAGTTTGTTTACATTGCTTTTCTTATATGCTGAAAACTCTAAGGAAAGATATTTTGAATGTACATACATAAAACATCCTAATTTTTCCTGATGTGTTTACTGTTACATGAATTCATAACAAGTGAATGCCATCCAGTTTTATTATCCCTGTTTATAAGGGAAGTGTAATTTCCTTTAGGATTCCAAGTGTGAAGGTTCCTGAAGGAATTGATCACATGTAATTCAGTAAGTAAAATCTATTTTCCCTTTTTGTTACTATAATCATATGATAGCTGAAATATCAGGTGAAAGAACACTTTGATAGATCTCTGGATTGGGTACAATGGGTCTTATTTTATCACTATTATGTTCATGACAAAGAAACAGGACTTTAGAAAGCTACAGAATATTCTTTGACAAATCACAATCTACTTTGTGAATTATTCCATTATGAGATAGTTGAGTCCAGAAGATACACCATTTTCAGGGTTGTTTTTTGATATTTTATTTATTTACATTTCAAATGTTATCCCCTCTCCCAGTTTCCCCTCCAGAAACCTCCTATTCCATTCCTCCTCTCCCTGCTACGATGAGGGTGCTCTCTCACCCAACCACCCACTCTTGCCTCCGTCCTGGCATTCCCCTATACTGAGGCATTGACCTTTCACAGGACCCAGAGCCTCTCTTCCCATTGATGCCCAACAAGGCCATTCTCTGCTACATATGCTGCAGGAGCCATGGGTCCCTCCATGTGTACTCTTTGGTTGGTGGTTAGTCCCTGGGAGCTCCATGGGGTCTGGGTGGTTGATATTGTTGTTCTTCCTATGGAGTTGCAAATCCCCTCAACTCAATCAGTCCTTTCTCTGACTCCTCTATTGGAGACCCATGCTCAATACAATGGTTGGTTGACAGCATCCAACTCTGTTATTTGTCAGGCTCTGATAGAGCCTCTCATGAGACAGCTATATCAGGCTCCTGTCAGCATGCACTTCTTGACATCCATAATATTGTCTGCAACTTGTGACTGTATCTGGGATGGATCCAAAGGTGGGGCAGTCTCTGAATGGCCTTTCCTTCAGTCTCTGCTCCACACTTTGTCTCCATATTTGCTCCCATGAGTATTTTGTTCCCCCTTCTAAGAGGGAACAAAGCACCCACACCTTGATCTTCCTTCTTCTTTAGCTTCATGTAGTGTGTGAATTGTATTTTGGGTATTCCGAGTTTTTGGGCTAATAACCACTTATCAGTTAGTGCATACCATGTGTGTTCTTTTGTGATTGCGTTACCTCACTCAGGATGGTATTTTCTAGTTCCATCCATTTACCTAATAAATTCATGAATTCATTGTTTTTAATAGCTGAGTAGTACTTCATTGTGCAAATATACCACATTTTCTGTATCCATTCCTCTGTTTAAGGACATCTGTTTTTTTTTTTTTTTTTCCAGCTTTTGGCTATTATAAATAAGGGTGCTATTAACATAGAGGAGCATGTGTCCTTGATATATGTTGGAACTACTTTCAGATCCTTACAGATCAGGTAAAATAAAATACTTAACCTCCCCTTCAAGTGATCTTTTTGCTGGTCATATTGATTAATTGCACTGTCAATTGCAATTCTATTTTCAAATAAACTCACATGATATGGTCTGTTTTTATTATACTGTCTAATGAAATCCAGAAAAAATATGCTGAGAATTATGAGCAATACATGCAAAATATTTGTTTTCAGTTAAACCCTTTGAAATGTTTAAATGCAAAGGCTTTCTCTATAAAATGGGAATTTCTTCACTCACACTTTTGCTAAATGTAGACCTAAAAGATATCTTATTTCCACTTTTCTTTTGTGCAGTATAATTTTATTTTTGTCACTTGTGCCAAACATCATGAATTATATAGGTTGTTTTTTTTTCAAGATCCTTCTATGTAAGTAATATATTCATTCTGCAAAAGAAAGCATTTACTCAGAGGAATTAAACATCTAATTCAATGTTATTTATCTAGTAAGTAATGTAATCAGGATGGTTACTTTCATATATAATTATTTCCAGAAATTATTGCTCACCTTTTAGTGTATTATTCTTATTTGAATATGTGGGCTCATGAGGCATCATGAGACTACACAATTAATTAAATTTTGCATTTCTATATGCTATTGCGCATTCAACGTTTACAAATATTTGGACCAACAGTTCTTTGGACATATTTATGGAGTTAACCTGATCCTGTCTGTTTTGCCAGTCATATTTTCATCTTTCTAATTATTTATGTATAATTGTTATCCTTTTGTCAACTTTTAAATTTCACTATGTTCAAAAACTACTTTCATGCTATTAACTATTACTATCCATGGAGACTTAGGGTCTTTCTCATTTTGACTGTTGCACTATCGATGCTATTGTCTGACACCTGCTCTGTTCCAATGTCTCCATGTTCCTCGATGCTCTCTGATAACACTTTTTTCCATATTGAGGCCATCCCTTAAATGGTTAAACAGTATTATCATTTAAAATAGAAAACCAAATTATATTCTTCCTCCCTTTAGTTTTTAATTTCTTAACCTCTTATCTTATCTAAAAGAAAAGCTTTGAAATCTTAGCATAACCTAGAAAGACCCAGATTAATGTGGTCTTCAGATCCTGTGAACACACAGAGAGATAGTCACAGGTCCTGACTTGACCACACCTATTTTTTCTTAAGCACATGTTATTGAAAAATTTTTTTTTCTTTGTCTTTCTCTCTCTCTCTCTCCTCTCTCTCTCTCTCTCTCTCTCTCTCTTTCTTTCTTCTTTCTTTCTTTTCTTTGAAATTAGAATGTGAGGTCCCAGGTGTCCCCGTTTAAATTTTGGATTTTTTTTTTTAATGAAATTGTTTGTTTGTTCTCCCTCCCTTTTCAAGACTCCCTTTTCCTCCTTGCCTACAGGTTTTCGTTACACTTCTTGTGCTTCCTCCATTTTGTCCCTCCCCACATTTCTCTTTCTCCTCCTTTTCTTTTCTTTTGCTGTCGAAGACTCCTTTTTGTTTCCTCTCCACCTCTGTTTCTCCTTCCCCCTCTGTCATCAAACACTGTCCCTCATGCTCTACTTTTTTTTTTTATTATCCTCCTCTTCACCACTTCCTTTCCCTCTTGCTCACATTGTCTTTCTCCTTTTCCTTTGTTTCCTACTTCTATTCTGTTTCCCTTTTCCTTTTCACTCACACCTTCTTCTTCCTTTTCAAAAGCAACCTAAACATAAAGATATTTAGACGTAGCTGTTTCTGTCTAACATTTTATTCTTCATTCATTGCATGCATATCACAGTCCTTTCATTTATTTGGACACTGGTCTCCAGAAACATGTACTTATCTGTGTCGATGAATTTGAAAATTCTTTCAACTTTAATTTTATGAACTAGTTTGATTATGTATTATGTGATTTTATGTGATAATCCACCTTAAATACATAATTCTTTCAAATATCCATCCTGACAAAATGATCAATTTATGATCTAAAAGGAAAATTTCATAGTCACATAAAAATTGTCTCCTTTGGGCATTTATATCTGACAAATAGAGCCATGTAGTTGTAAAATTGCATCAGGTCTCCTACATTCTGAACATAGGTCAGAGGGCAATACTAACGTATATGTCCAATATTAGTAGATCTGTGGTAAGGGAGTAGTAAACTTTTTAGTAATAGACTTTACATGTCTAACAGTTCATTTTCTATACTTAGCATAGCAGAACCTGGAATTAGAAGTTGAAGCAAACATTAAAGGGTTAATATTTCATTTTGAAGTCATAAATTAAGATAAATATAAGTCAAAGCTAAATGGAGACATCAAGTGTTAAAAATAACAAGTGGAACTGAGACGTTAGCAAAGCAATACTTCCTACACCTTTCCACTTCATCTGAATTCATATATGACAGGCTTTTTCCCATACAGAGGGGAGAGATCTAATATGAATTCAAATGTCACTAAACTTTTAAGTATAGTCTGAAAGCAAGTGATTAACCTCCAAAGAGAAGGGAAAGGTGAAAAGAATAGAAGAGATATATTCCAAAGCTCTCTCAGACCTCTCCCCATCACTAGCTGGCTTTTAAGTGCACTTTGGTAATTTTCCCTGGCCATTAACAGAAATTCCTAAGAAATTTGGACACTTTATTTCCCTGTATGATACTTATCCACTTATATGGGGTTACCTTAAAGAAGTGATGTAATAAAAAGAGGAAGAATGGTTGCTTTCTACACCAGTTTTTTTACCCAATACATGTAACCCCTCCTCCCAAATTAATGACTTAGCTAGTTTGTAAGCTCTCAGGCTATACTTACGTTGTTCAATAATATCCTTATCATCCCCCATGCCTTCTCTGTGTATGCATGTTAATTTTTTATCTCTGTTATTATAATATGTTTAATTGAGAGCAATAAATATTTGCTATTGCTTTATGACACAGAATAATATCTAATGTAGCTATGAAATAACTCACTGTGATATAAATGAATGTATCAGCCACATTCCAAAAGTACATATGTAAACAGCTTACATGCAAAATGAACATGCAAGTGACCCTGGTTCAGTCTTCCTTGTGGAAATCCTTCCCCATTGCTTGCCATTTTATGTTGCCAAATTTTCAAAGCATAATCTTCCCTCAAGCCTAGTTTAGTGACAGTCTTGGAATTAGCATTTCATTAGCACAGCAGTGTAACATATTGCAGCCAAAAGTTAGCAGCTTTATGTATGAGATACTTTGAAACAAATAATTGCCCCTTTTGGAAAGTGATGTACCCAGGGCAAGATAAAATGTAAAACTTTTAAGTATGAGTAGTAGCTTGTACATGAAACTTTTATTTGCCAGATCTAATTGTCATATTGGATGCTTATTGATAAATAAGCTCTGCCTTTCTAGTTCTTCCTGAACTCTGACTGACTTGTTCAACTCGGATGTTCTGGCTCAAACTCCTCTCCATGCTGATTGATTCGATCTGGCTATTGTAAGCTTCTTACTTAATTGATCTGCTTGACCTCAAACTAATTCTAACAATTTTTTCTCATCTTCTGGCTCTTTCTCTGGGTTGACCTGCCTCTGATGACCTGCACTGAACTGTATGAACTCACAAAAGAATTCAACTCCAGTGCACTGTACTCACTACACCGATCTCCAACTGTCTTACTGCACCTAACTCAACTCCGCTCCACTGAACTGGCTGAACTGAATTTGATTCCTTTCTGACTTCACCTATGTCTAGCTTGTTCTTTCTGCATTCTGTCTCCGTAAAACTTTCCCAGTAAACAGTTGAGGAAAGATTTTCTAATCAAATGGCCCCAAGAAACAAGCTATTGTACCAATTCTAATATCTAACAAAATATACTTCAAATCAAAATTAGTCAACAGATAGAGAAGTAAAAAATAAGACAGCTCTTACTAATTAAAGGCAAAATCTACCAAGATAATATCTTTGTTCTCAATACCTATTCCCCAAATGGTAAGGTACTGATATTTGTATATAAAACATTACTAAAGGTAAAATAACACATTAACACCCATACATTCATAGAAGTGGGAGACTTCAATATCCCACTCTCACCAATGGACAGGTCATCCATACATAAACTAACCAGAAAATTTCAGAAGTAATAGATGTTCTGAACCAAATGGAATTGTAAGGTATCTACAGGAAATTTTACTCAAGCACAAAACAATATACCTTCTTTATTTTTTTTTAACAATATACCTTCTTAGCACCACACAAAACATCCTCAAAAATGACCACACACTTGATCATAACAAGTCTCAAAAGTCATAAGCATATTGAAATAACCTACTGTATTTTTTCAGACCACCATAGAATAAAGCTGGAGTTCAACAATAACAAAAACAAGAGAAAGCCTTCAAACTGACAGAAACTCTTTAAGGAGAAACCACTGGGTCAAGGAAGAAAGAAAGAAAGAAAGAAATTAAAAATGTTATAGAATTCAATGAAAATTATGGCACAACCTACAGAAAAAACTTATGGGGCACAATGAAAGCAGTGCTGAGAGGAAAGTTCATTCCTTTCTAAGTGTCTTCATTAGAAAATGGAAGATATCTCATAGTTGCAACTTCAAGTCAACAGAAATAGATGGCAGGAAATAATCAAATTGAGGGTTGAAATCAATAAAATAGGAAGAAAGAGGAGAGTAAAAGGAATCAATGAACTAATGATTTTCTTTGGGAAAATCAACAAGATAAACGAGCCTAGATCCAAACTAACTAAAATGCATAGAAAGAATATCCAAATAAACAAAATAAGAGATAGAGAGATAGAGATGAGAGAGAGAGAGATAGAGACAGAGAGTGAGAGAGAGAGAGAGAGAGAGAGAGAGAGAGAGAGAGAGAGAGAATATGGACAGACATCAAAGGAATCCAATAAATTCGAAAACAGAGGCCAGAATTTAGAAGTTTGATGTTTGAAACAAAAATATTCAATAGAATATTATCAAACTGAATTCAAGAATACATCAAAAAGATCATCCACCATGATCAAGGATACTTCATGCTATAGATGCAGGGATAGTTCAACATACAAAAATCTGTTAATGTAATCCAATATGTAAATAAACTGAAAATACTCTATCAACAATAACAAAAAATAAAATACATGGCCATATCATCAGATGATTTAAAGGGTTTTGACAAAATTCAACACTGCTTCATAATAAAAATCTTGAAGAGAATAGGGATAAAATGGACATATCTAAACCTAATAAGAGCAATTTATATCAAGCCTATAGCCAATATCAAATTAAATGGCAAGGAATGCAAAACAATTCCACTAAAATCAGGAACAAGAAAAGATTGTCCACCCTATCAATATTTATGCAATATAGTTCTCAAAGTGCTAGCTAGAGGAAGAAGCAACTAATAGAGATCAGGAGGATAGAAATTGAAAAGGAAGAAGTCAAAGTATTGTTATTTGGAGATTATAAGAAAAAACATATTTTTAAAATTATACCAGAGAACTTCTATAGATGGTAAATATCTTCAATGAAAGGTTGAAAACTAGAGTAACTCAAACAAAGAAACAACAACAAAAACAGTAGACTTCACATATACAAATGGCAAAAAAAATTTAGGGAAACCACACCCTTCATAAAAGTCCCAAATAATGTAAAATATCTTAAAATAAATCTGAACAAACATGTGAAACAACTGTATGATATGAATGCCAAGTCTTTGAGAACAGAAATTAAAAAAGATGTCATCAGATGGAAAGATCTCCCATGCTTATGAATTGGTTGGATCAACATAATGAAGTTGACCATTTTATGATATGCAATCTACAGATTCAAGGTAATCATAGTCAAAATTCCAACACAATATATTATACACCTTTAATCCCAGGAGACAGAAGCAAGCAGATCTCTGAATTCAAGGCCAGCTTGGTATAGAACACATTCCAAGTAGAGAAATGTTTAAATCCAGTTTAAATTCAGGAGAATGACTCATGCAGATCTCTGAGTTTAAGGTCAATTCACTGAGCAAGTTCTAGGACATCAGGCAGTGAATGAGTGGGGAAACAGAAAGCTGGTGATAATGAGTGAGTAGTGATTAAGAAGAGACCAGCATCACTGGGGTGAAATCTAGGAAGTATTTCTGAGAGAGTACAAAGAAGCTAGCTGTATTCCAAAGATAGTCAAGGTTGTACTTCCTACAACAGTTGGACTTGGCAATGTGTCCAACTCCCAGCACCTCCCAGGTGGTACTAGTTTTGAAGATTTGAAGGTATCATGGAGAGCACCTGAGTCTAGGCACTGTGAGAAACCCGGAAAGGCCCCCTGTGAAGGTGTAGACTCAGTTGCAATTTATGGCCCAGGATTGAAGAGGTTATGTAAAGAAGTTGAGGCTTGGCACCATGAAGATAGCCTATTGGAGGCTATTGGTGAAGTCTAGTTGCAGCAGAAGACCCAGTATATTGGAGATACCAGTACCATAGTATGATTACCAAGAACATTAGCAGCAATAGAGTGGAGACAATCAGAGACTGCAGTGCTACAGAGGACACAACTAGAGATGTGAAGCATGCCCTTTGGAGGAGCCCAGAAGAGCATATGTAGATACTAGTCATTGGAACTAGAAGCTCTGGAGTTGGTGTTGCCTTGGATACTCCAGGATGTTTAAAATATCAGAGCTGTGGTGTATTTGTTGAAGAAGGATTCTAACAGAGAGTAGAAATAGTCCAAGAGAAAGATGTTTGTTGCAGTCAACAAAGATGAAAAGGAGTTGGAGTTCTGAAGACTGCTTTGACATCACACACGGAAGAGAAGAGTTTGGAGTTTGCCCAGCTGATTCCCTGTCTTGCTTTGGGATTACAGTTAAGTGATTGAATAAATCTCAGAAGAGACTTTGAACTTTGGACTTGCCACATTGCTGAATCTTCTATAGAGTAAGGAGACTTTCTAAATGGAATTAAATGTATTTTTATTATGCTATGTCTAGCTATGGCCTCATGCACTCATGTGTATGGAGGCCATGGAATGGAATGGGGTTTGAATATGCTTGGCTGAGGGAGTGGTGCTACAAGAGGTGTGGCCTTGCTGGAGTAGATGTTGACTTGGAGGAAGTGTGTCACTGTGGAGGTGGACAATGAGACCCTTCTCCTAACCACATGACGGCCATTCTTCTTCTAGCAGACTTCAGATGAAGATTCAGACCTCTCATCTATACCTGTACCATGCTTGACTTGAATTTGCCATGCTCCTACATTCATGATAATGGACTGAACCTCTGAACCTGTAAGCTAGCCCCAATTATACGTTGTATTTATAAGATTTGCCTTGGTTATGGTAATAACCAAGCAATAAAAACCTAATCAAGACAGCAGTCCTGGACATAAATCCAATGAATGCTCCATTCTGTCACAGAAACTCTTGCTCATTTATGTTTACAGCAGCTTTATTCATAATAGTCAGAAACTGGAAACAATCTAGATGTTCCTCAACTGAAGATAAGGATGAAATAAAATGTGTTATACTTATAGAATGGAGCATTCATTACTCAACTGTTAAACAATGACATCATAAAATTTTTGGACAAATGGATACAACTAGAAATGGTCATTCTGAATGAGTAACCTATTCCCAGAAAGACAAACATAGTATGTACCCACGTATACATGGATATTAGCTTTATAATAAAGGATAATCATACTCCAGTTCACAGAGCCAGAAAAGCTTTAACAAAAAAGACCTCAACGGGGATTACTCACGGATCTCCCAGGGAGGTAGAAATAGCATATATAATGAAGGCAGACATGAGGAATGAGTGGGATGGAATGAGAAAAGCAAAGGTTGGTAGAGACAATTGGAATTGTGGGACATTTCAAGATTGTGTTGGAAATCTAGTGTAAGGGAAACACCCAGGAATCTATGACGGTGACAGATAACTAATATTCCTAGTAATATGGGATATTGTGACTGAAATGGCCAACTCCTGCAACCAGGCAAGTCTTCTGGTAGAGGAATTTGAACAAAAACCTAGCCACAGAATCAGTTTTCAACCTACAATTTGCCCTACTTACAACATGCTAAAGCCTAGCAGATACAGAGTTCCACAGCCAAATATTACCAGGAGCCTGGGAAGTCCTGCAAAGAAGGCAGAGAAAGGATTGGAGGAGTCAATAGAGACAAGGACACCATAAGGTCACAGCCCATAGAATCAGCAGACCAGGACTCATGCAGGCTCACAGAGATCTCAAGAAGCCTGTATGGGTGTGACCTAGGTTCTCTGAAACTACATAATGGTTGTGTAGCTAGGTGTTCTTGTGAGATTCCTAACAATGGAATCATGGGCTGTCTCTGACTCCTTTACCTGTCTTTGAGATTCTTTTCCTCCTATTGATTTCCTTTGCTAGCCTTGAAATGAAAATATGTGCTTCATCTTATAGTAGCTTCTTATGCTATATTTGACTGATGTCCCTGGTAGCCCTGAACTTTTCTGAGGGAAGGTGGAGGGCAGATGGGTCAAGGAATAAGGGGGAAGGTGAGGTGGAGGTGCTGGTGGAAAAGAAGGCAAAACTGCAGTTGGGATAAAATATATGAGAGGAGAATAAATTAAAGGGAAAAATGTCTATTATATTAATAGAATGTATGTGTCTTTAGCCTTGGGCATATCACAGGTATGGAATGATTATTTTATTGTAATTTGTTTGGAAAATAATGTGCTAAAATCCCAATGAGAATGCCCACAAATGCCCTGGAGCAGCAAAACTAGATTAACAGTATTCTCAATCAAATAATTCCTCAGTTTTCATTATTATTTCTTATTATGAAATGTCTACAAATATAAACATTGAGCTGTTGAAATATATATAGCTGATTGGCTAGTAGATACATGTTATTATACTCTTCTGTATCATGTCTGTTAGCATGTCTTCCAAATTAATCTTGTTTCCACTAGTAATCACAATTGTTTACATAGATGGTTACTAACATTTCATATTCCTCCAGACAGCTGTCAATCCCCTTTTCTCTCCCATTTGATTTCCTTATGTTTTCAACTTCTTCTACCTTCTCAATTTCCTTTTTACTCCTTTTCAGTTACAATTTCTCTTTTCTTACTTTCCTCCTCTCCCTTTGCCTATCTTTCTGTTCCCCATAACCCCCATCACTTTCCTTCTTAAATTTGGCACTATCCATAGCTTTGTGCTTCTTGACTGAAGAAATAAAATAGCCAGGAAACTCATTCACCTGATATCCCTACCATTGTGAGTCAAAATAATACTTTGGTCCTTTGCTTTACAGGCTGGCTTTAAACTCACAGATCCACCTCTGTGTCCTGAAAGCTGGCATTAAGGGCATGTACTAATATGCCCAGGTAATATTATGTTCTTAAGCTAATTTTCTCTACTGTTTAATTCTAGAATATGACAAGTTATTAAAGAGGTTATATAGGGTGTATTCAGAAATTATTTCCTCATTTACTTTTTCCTATGAATTCAGTTTTTGAAAAGTAACATTTTTCATCTTCATGCATGTACAACAATGGGTCATGTAAACCTGTGTACATTCTTATATTTTTTGTTGTATTCCTTTATCAAACTAAGCAGCATGAAATAGGTCACTACATTTCATTTGGACATACTTGAGTGACATGAAAAATTAACATATCAGCTTTTAAATACCTTTTATAATTCTCTGAACTGACCCTGTCAGCATTCCTCAGTGTTTGAAACTGACTCATGTTTTATTGGAAAGAGAAAACACTCCAGGGATTTTACACTAAGAATCTCTCTACAAAATCATATTCAGAGCATTTTTAAAAATAAGTTATACCTTGGAGCAATTCAAATCATTGTGTCACTACAAATGAAAAGGCCATGGGCTGACATGCCATTATACATGCTTTTAAAGTTGAAATACACAGATTTTGGCAATCAGTGGACTAGTGTGTCTACACAAAGTGATTTCACTGGACATGATAACTGCACACCACAATCAGTATGTTTCTTCAGTCATTTCTTGCAAATATTTAAACAGGTGAAATATGAACTCTGTAACAGGAAATGCTGTACAGAAAGTGCTCTCACACATATATCAGAGAAGTTATTTCTATATCTATGTTTCTAGGAAACTTGTAATTCCACACTCATTTTTACCTCCACAGCTTCTGGTTGCTATCTTCTTCCACATGTGGACACAATTATTATATCATTTTAATTCAGGAAAAAAAAGGTAGCTTTGGAATGATGGAAGGTGATAATATCTTAAAATGGGGTCATTTGCATTCTACCATTAGGCATCCAAAATAGTGTAAACACTCTAAATCAAGTAATGAGGTGAATGATATTTGGATTAGATTCTTTTGAGCTGAAAATTAATAAATTCTTCTTTGGCTTTTACACACACACACACACACACACACACACACAAACACACACACACACACACACATTTAAAGTTTCTTTGAGCTTCACACTTTTGTTTTGAAACTTCATGTTTCAATTTTGAAAAATATCTATGATATAAAACTAGTTTTTGAAAAAGTATATATCATAAGTTGATTTGCCAACTAGAACTTCAAAAATTTAGTCAAAATTCATTAATAATCTTGACTTGTAAAAATATTTAAAAATTTTATGGTTGTAAATTTAGAGGAGTGGTAAAAATTATTCTCCCATTCATGCTTCTATAAGGAGTCAAAAGTTTAAACTGATTTAGTCTTTTTTGTGGTCACAAATATCATTTATATATTGTGAATTTCTTATAAATAACAAAAGGATTGACCAAACAACTCATGTAAATTTTACAAAATTTTAGATGGTTTAACTCCTATATATTCTATAAGCAATACAAAAATATAGATATTTGGCATTGAAAACAAGTAGAGAACAGAATTTTCTGAAATAAGATGAGAAGCTTGTTAATATAAATATCAGAGTAACATTGCTTGTTTAATATCAATTTATCAATTACCCTATTAAGAAGAAAATTTTTTTCACTTAAGCCCTCTGAATTTCATACTTTCTTCTCATGTCGTAAAACGTATGCATGGAGCGTTCATCCTTTACACATAAATGTGCTTTATTTTCACAGGACAGGTGAAGGCAGTTCAGCTTCATCAGTCCATAGTAAGTGGTGAGGTACTTGAAGCCATTTTCTTTTCTGTGAAATTCATTCTTCAAACCAAAATTTATTGAAACTTACCTTCTGACATTCAAAGACCTTGGTGAATGTTCTTCAAAGACAGAAGATAGACTGTCTAAATTTTTGTAGTGATTCTTCAGGAACCTGAGATCCGTTATTTTAAGATTCAAGAATACCACCCTTGAGCATATACCCAAAGAATGCTTCATTGTATTATAGAGACATTTGTTCAAACAGGTTCATTGCTGCTGTGATAATAATAACCAGAAAGTAGAAAAAGAAAACAGATCTCTCTCAAACAGAATAATGTGATAGACTTACACAATGTAATATAATTTAGCTGTTTAAAAATGAAATCATAAAATTTACAGATAAGTGGATGGAAGTAAAAAAAATGTCATTCTGAGTGAGGTAAGCCACAATCAGAAAGAAAAAAAATATTATATATGTTTACTTATGTATGAATGTTATTTGTAAAGCCATTAGTTAGCAAGGTAATCCTTATGATCAAGAGGTTATGATCATAAGGTTATAATCCTCATGATCAAGAGGTTACATAGAAGGTGAGGGATACCCAGAGAATAGATTTTCCTAATGAAGTAGAGGAGATAGTTATAAATTGAGTCTAGGAACAAGGGGGACAAACAAGGAGGGATATGAAGAGGAGGAGGAGAAATAACTGTGGGAGAGGTAGCTAAAATTAAGGGTAATTTGATTGTGTTATAGAAAACTAATCTAATAAAAAGCTTTCTGATGCATATGGCAAGATGCTCAAAATTAAATCTCAAATAAAGGCAGAAATGGCCCAAAGTTGACATCTCTTATAACCAAATGAGGTTTCATTATTGAGAATGGTTAAATCTAATCAAAGGGGACCCATTAAAAATTTTCCTCCAAACTAGACTGTTCTCAAGGCTAGTGGCTATTCTCCAAACACTAACAGCAAGGTCCTATTTCTAAAGACAACACCTACACAACTCATCCAACACAGACAAGTGAATCTGGTGCCTAATATGCATTACTGTTCATGGGGCACACTACAGAAGTAATTAAGTAAATACCACCCAACTACAAATCTCTGAACCTATAATGGTTATCTACATGCAAGGTAAGCGGGTATAATGGTGGCCAAAGTCTGGTGGAAGTAAACAAAAATCTTTTTTAATTTAAGACTTTATCCATGAGCTAAAAGCCATACAGTTCACAGTATAGGTGGGCAAGAATTCTAGAATAGATAGGCCAGAGACCAAATCAAAGATTGTGGCAATAAAATGACTCCAAAGGACATTCTGCTATACTCATAGGTAAGAGCCTTGCTCAGTCATCATCAGAGAAGCTTCCTCCTTCTGTAGAAGAAAATATAGAGACACTCACACTCAGACAATGAACAGAAAGTGAGAAATGTCCTAAATTGAATGCTTCTATCATATTTAATTCCCCCAGGGTTCAGGGAAATCTACGAAAAAGGAGGCAGAAAGATTGTAGGAACAAAAGACACCAAGGAACAAGGCCTGTTAAACGAGGCATGACACACCCACATATGAACTCACAAGACTGCAGCAAGACATACAGGGCTTGCAAATCTATACATCACATGAGGTTGCAGTGGTGGGAGGAGAATAGGACACAAGCTGGTACCACAAACCTACGTATATACAATATATATAAAGGTTTTGTGTTACTAAAACTTCCTGAGTGTGTGAAGGTGTTTCATTGTGTGTTTCTTGTGCTTTTTCTGTGATTCTTTTTCTCTGGTTTGTTTATTTTGTTCTATTTTAACTTGTTGGTTTTTCTTTTCTTTTCTTTTTTTGATATTCTTGAAATAAATATTTGTGTTCTAATGAGAGACAGAAAGCATGTGTATCTACATGGGAGGGCTAATGGGAAGGAACTTAGAGGAGTTGAGGAGAAGAAACTGTAATCAGAATATACTGTATAAAATAAACCAATGTTTAATAAAATAAAATAAAAATAAAAAAGCAAAGAAATCGAGAGAAATCTTTCTTATAAGTTTCAGTATTTATTTTATTTTATTTTATTTTATTTTATTTTATTAATCATTCCACTCATTTTTATCTCATTTGAAAATGCATTTCCTGGTTACCCCCTCCACCAAACTCTCATCCCATGATATCCCACTTCCCAATTACCCCTCCACCAAACCCCCATTCCACATCTGCCTCCGCCTTTGCCCTTTTGCCTGTATGAGGGTGTTCCCCCACCCACCCACACTCTCCCATCCCATTGCTCTAGCATCCTACTACTCTGGGTCTCAAATCTCCCCAGGACCAAGGGCATCCCCTACCAATACTGTCAAGCAAGGCTATCCTCTGCTACATATGTATCTGGAGCCATGGATCCCTCCAGGTATACTCCTTGGTTGGAGGTCTAGACTCTGAGAGAACTGGGTGGTCTGGCCAGACTATGTTGTTCTTCCAGTGGGATTGCAATCTCCCTCTGCTCCTCCAGTCCTTCTGCCAGCTCCCCTATCAGTTTCCCTGAGCTCAGTCTGATGGTTGACTCAAAGCATCCACATCTGCATCGGTCAGTTGTTGGCAAGACCTCCCAAAGAACCACCACATTAGGTTCCTATCACACACACACACACACACACACACACACACACACACACACACACACACACACACACACACACACACACACACACACACACGCTACTGAAGAACTTTGATTATACTAAATTGGTTTTCTGTGTTACAATTTCAGGAAACATGCTTGACTTAACAGTATTTGCTCCATTTCAACTTTTATGACTTTAATATTCAGTAATGGAAGGAGATAAATTAAAGCTTCACAATAACTTGTTTTTAATATGCCTTTATTTAAATGTATTAATCCAAATGTTTTAACTACTGTGTAAATATGTGAATTCATTTCATGCTTACTGAAATACAGAAAACAAAACAAATGTTCTTGTCATTGTTATAGTGGTATTTCTTGTCAGTTAAATTTTGATAGATGTCTCTACTTTATATATTTTGATGCAATTTATATATTTTATTTTTTATACAAATATTTACTTTGTTCATGCTGGTTGAAATAATTACTTATCAAATCTTGCTTTTTTAGATGTTTTTGTAAAATTTGACATGAAAATCTTGTCCATAAGGTAACAAAAGAAAGTGAATATACAAAAATTTGAAAAAAGCCTCAGGAAACAGACAGTGTTCTAACATTTGTTCAAGTGGAGTTGTATATGTATGAATTTGCCTTGGTAACAGACTTGGGAATGTTTTTAACATTCATATTATACAGTGAAGTCAGCATTTTTATATTATAGAGGAAAACTCTTCCCTAACCTAAAGAAAGAGATGTCCAGAACATGCAAGAACTACAGAACTTCAAATACACTAGACAAGAAAAGAAATTCCTCCTCTCACATAATAATCAAGACATCAAATGCACAAAACAAAGAAAAAATATTAAAAGCAGTCAGGGAAGGTCAAGTAACATATAAAGGCAGACCTATCAGAATTATACCAGATGTCTCACCAGAGACTATAAAAGACAGAAGATCCTGGACTGATATCATACAGACCCTAAGAGAACACAAAGGCAAGCTCAGACTACTATACCTAGCAAAACTCTCAATAACTATCGATGGAGAAACCAAGGTATTCCATGACAAAACCAAATTTACACAATATCTTTACACAAATCCAGCCCTACAAATGATACTAGATGGATAACACCAACACAAGGAGGGAAACTACAATCTAGAAGGAAGAAAGTAATCTTCCAACAAACCCAACAGAAGATAGCTACACAAACATAATTCCACCTCTAATAAAAACAAGAAGCAACAATCATTTTTCTTTAATATCTCTTAGCATCAATGGATTCAATTCCCAAATAAAAAGACTTAAACTAATAGACTGGATATGTGAACAGGACCCAGAATTTTGCTACATACATGAAACACACCTCAGTGACAAAGACAGACACGACCTCAGAATAAAAGTCTGGAAAACAATTTTCCAAGAAAATGGTCACAAGAAACAAGCTGGAATAGTCATTCTAATATCAAATAAAATTAATTTTCAACAAAAAGTTTTCCAAAAAGATAAGGAAGGATACTTCATACACTTCAAAGGAAAAATCTACCAAGATGAACTCTCAATTCTAACCATCTATGCTTCAAATGCAGGCGAAACCACATTCATAAAAGAAACTTTACTAAAGCTCAAAGCACACATTGCACCTCACAAAATAATAGTGGGGGATTTCAACGCCCCACTCTCAGCAACGGAAAGATCATGGAAACAGAAACTAAACAGAGACACAGTGAAATTAACAGAAGTTATGAACAAAATAAATATAACAGATGTCTATAGCAAATTTCATCCTAAAACAAAAGAATATACCTTTTTCTCAGCACCTCATGGTACCTTCTCCAAAATAGACCATATAATTACTCACAAAACAGGCCTCAACAGAAAAAAGAATATTGAAATAATCTCTTGCATCCTATCAGATCACCATGGACTAAGTCTGGTCTTCAATAATAACAAAAACAATGGAAAGCCCACATACATGTAGAAACTGAACAACTCTCTACTCAATGATGATTTGTTCAAGGAAGAAATAAAGAAAGAAATTAAAGACATTTTAGAATTTAATGAAAATGAAGGCTTGTCATACCAAAAGTTATGGGCCACAATAAAAGCAGTGCTAAGGGGAAAACTCATAGTTCTAAGTGCCTACAAGAAGAACCTGGAGAGAGTATACACTAGTGACTTGACAGCAAACATGGAAGCTCTAAAGAAAAAGAAGCAAATACACTCAAGAGGAGTAGAGGGTAGAAAATAATCAAACTCATGGCTGAAATCAATCAAGTAGAATAAAAAAGAACTATACAAACTATCAAGAAAACAAAGAGCTGGTTCTTTGAGAAAATCAACAAAATAGATAAACCCTTAGCCAGACTAAGTGGACGGCACAGAGGCAATATCCAAATTAATAAAATCAGAACTGAAAAGGGAGACATAACAACAGAAACTGAGGAAATTCAAAAAATCATCAGATTCTACTACAAAAGCCTATACTCAACAAAACTGGAAAATCTGGATGAAAGGTAGAATTTTCAAGACAGTTTCCAGGTATGAAAGTTAAATCTGGAGCAGATAAACCATCTAAACTGTCCCATAACCCCTAAAGAAATAGCAGCAGTCATTAAAAGTTTCCCCACAAAAAAAAAAAAAAAAAAAAAAAAAAAAAGGCCAAGGACCAGATGGTTTTAGTGCAGAATTCTACCAGACCTTCAAGGAAGACCTAATACCAATTCTCTTCAAACTATTCCACAAAATAGAAACAGAAGGAACATTAGCCAATTCGCTCTATGAAGCCACAATTATGCTCATACCTAAATCACACAAACACAAAAAAAAGAAGAGACCTTCAGACCAATCTCCATTGTGAATATTGATGCAAAAATACTCAGTAAAATTCTCCCAAACCAAATCCAAGAACACATCAAAACAATCATCCATCATTATCAAGTATGGTTTTTCCCAGGAATGCAGGAATAGTTCAATATTCAGAAATCCATCAAAGTAATCCACTATATAAACAAACTCAAAGGAAAAAAAAAACACATGATCATCTCACTAGATGCTGAGAAAGCATTTGACAAAATTCAACATCCCTTCATGGTAAAAGTGTTAGAAAGATCAGGAATCCAAGGCCCATACCTAAACATAGTAAAAGCAATATACAGCAAGCCAGTAGCCAACATCAAACTAAATGGAGAAAAACTTGAAGCAATCCAGCTAAAATCAGGGACTAGACAAGGCTGCCCAGTCTCTCCCTACCTATTGAATATAGTAGTAGAAGTCCTAGCCAGAGCAATTAGACAACAAAAGGAGATCTAAGAAGTACAAATAGGAAATAAAGAAGTCAAAATATCACTATTTGCAAATGATATGATATTATACTTAAGTGACCACAAAACTTCCACCAGAGAACTCCTAAAACTGATAAACAACTTCAGCAAAGTGGCTGGATATTCACCCAGCTGATACCCTGTTCTGAAAGGCATCTGTACTCCCCCTGAACACCTATGCTCCGGTGTCATTCCGTTCCCCACATCCTGCCTTTTTGTGTTTATAACCCCTGTGTGAATAAGTAAGTTATGATTTTATTTAAATAATTAAATAAATTAAAAAAAATTAACTCAAACAAATCAATAGCCTTCCTCAACTCAAAGCAAAAACAGGCTGAGATAGAATTTAGGGAAATGACACCCTTCATAATAGTCATGAATATTATAAAATACCTAGGTATGACTCTAACCAAGGAAGTTAAAGATCTGTATGACAAAGTCTTCAAGTCTCTGAAGAAAGAAATTGAAGAAGATCTCAGAAGATGGAAAGAACTCCCATGCTCATAGATTGGCAGGATTAATATAGTAAAAATGGCCATCTTGCCAAAAGCAATCTACAGATTCAATGCAATCCCCATTAAAACTCCAACCCAATTCTTCCTAGAGATAAAATAACAACAACAACAATAAAAATAGCGAGAACTATTCTCAACAATAAAAGAACTTCTGGAGAAATCACCTTCCCTGACCTCAAGTTGCACTGTAGAGCAATAGTGACTAAAAACTGCATGATATTGCTACAGAGCTAGGCAGCAAGATTGATGCAATAGAATTTAAGACACAGAAATGAACTCATGCTCCTATGGTCACTTGATTTTTGACAAAGGAGCTAAAAGTGTCCAGTGGACAAAGGACAACATTTTCTTTCTTTTTTAAAAAAATTATTTAGTTATTTAAATCACATCGTAATTTACTTATTTACACAGAGGTTATAAACACAAAAAGGCAGGATGTGGGGAAGGGAATGGCACTGGAGCATAGGTGTTCAGGGGGAGTACAGATACCTTTCAGAACAGGGTATCAGCTGGGTGTAGGTTCAGGGACAGGTCACTATGATTCTGCCTATGATTCACTTGTCCTTATCTTAGTTGGTACTGTCCACCGAGGCTGCCTATTTATAAGATCTATGACCACTCAGGCTGGTAAATTTCCACAGAAGCTGCCTGTTTACAATAGCTGTTTATAGCCTTCTGTTTCAGTGTTTATCCACAGAGACCCAAGACTTTGAGTTAGCAGGTATGTATGTGAGGCCTATTGCTGATTTTAGGCCTATGGCTGATTTTAGGCCTTTAGTGTATATGCAGGGCTGCTCCTGACATCTCCTCCCTTCTCTAAGTATAGAAGGGCCTTGGCGATTCCATTCTTGCGAAGGCGGGGATAGAGGCCTGACCTCCAATAATTGAAGGGGACCTTGTAATGGCTCCGGTCCTCCTGTCGTAGGACAACATTTTAAACAAATGGTGCTGATTCAACTGGAGGTCAGAATGTAGAAGAATGCAAATCTATCCATTTTTATCTCGTTGTACAATGCTCAAGTCCATGTGGATAAATGACCTTCACATAAAATCAGATACACTGAAACTAATAGAAGAGAAGGTGGGAAATACCCTCGAATACCTAGGCACAGGGGAAAAGTTCCTGAACAGAACAACAATCCTCTAAGTCAAGAATTGACAAACGGGACCTCATAAAATTGCAAAGCTTCTGTAAGACAAAGGACACTGTCAATAGGATGAAACAGCAACCATCAGATTGGGAAAAGATCTTTACCAATTCTACATGATAGAGGGCTAATATCCAATATATACAAAGATCTCAAGAAATTAGACTCCAGACAGCCAAATAACCCTATTAAAATATGGGGTACAGAGCTAGACAAAGAATTCACAACTGAGCAACCTTGATGGCTGAGAAGTACCTAAAGAAATGTTCAACATCCTAAGTCATCAGGAAAACACAAATCAAAACAACCCTGAGATTCCACCTCACACAGTCAGAATGACTAAGATCAAAAACTCAGGTGATAGTAGATGCTGGTGAGGATGTGGAGAAAGAGGAAAATTCCTCTATTGTTGGTGGAATTGTAAGCTGGTGCATCCACTCTGGATATCAGTCTGGCAGTTCCTCAGAAAATTGGGCATAGCATTATCTGAGGACCCAGCTATACCACTCCTGGGCATATACCCAGAAGATGCTCCAACATATAACAAGGACATATCCTCCACTATGTTAAGAGCAGTCTTATATATAATAGCCAGAAGCTGTAAAGGACCTAGATGTCCTTCAACAGAGGAATGGATACAGAAATGTGGTACGTTTACACAATGGAGTATTACTCAGTTATTAAAAACAATGAGTTCATGAAATTTTTAGGCAAATGGATGGAACTGGAAAATACCCTGAGTGAGGTAACCCAATCAAAAAAAAAAAAAAAAACACAGATGGTATGCACTCACTGATAATTGGATATTGGCCCCCAAAGCTGGTAATATCCAAGATACAACTCACAGACCACATGAAGCTTATGAAGAAGGAAGACCAAAGTGTGGTTGTTTTGGTCCTTCTTAGAAGGAGTAACAAAATACTCATGGGAGCAAAAATGGAGACAAAGTGTGGGACAGAAACTGAAGGAGTGGCTGTTCAGAGACTGTTCTACCTGGGTATTCATCCCATGTGCAGTCACCAAAGGCAGATGCTGATGTGGATGCCAAGAAGTACATGCTGACGGGAGCCTAATATAGCTGTCTCCTTAGAGGTCTGCTGGAACCTGACATATACAGAGGTGGATGCTCACAGCTAACTATTCAACTGATCATAGGGTTTCCATTGGAGGAGTTAAAGAGAAGATTGAAGGAGTTGAATGGCTTTGTGACTCCATGGGGAGAGCAATAATACCAACCAACCAGAGCTCCCAGGGTCTAAACCACCAGCCTGGGAGCACATAGGGAGGGACCCACGGCTCCAGCTCTGTATATAGGGGAGGACCTTTTTGGGCGTAGGTGGGAGAGGAGTCCCTTGGTCTGGTGAAGGCTAGATGTCCCAGTGTAGGGGAATTCAAGTGTAGGAAAGTAGGAGTGGGTGAGTGGGGGCACATTCTCCTAGAAGCAGGAGGATGGGGGATGGGATAGGGGTGTCGGGGGGAAATGTGGAAAATGTTCAATAAAAACATAAAAAAGAAAAGAATGACTATAACATTTAAACAAACTTCTTAATTCTAGACTACTTGCTAGTTCAAATATTGCTATATCATCAAAAATTTAGCACATATATTTCCAACCATTAAAGAGAAATCCCAGGAAAAATGGAAATAATAGTGTGAAGCAGTCTGTGTGTGTGTGTCTTTGTGTCAACATGCGGTGAGTGTGTGTTTGTGTATGTGTGTGTGTATGTTTATGAGTGTGTAAGAGTGATGTGCTTCAGTGAATTACTAATATTTTTATTGAAATTGAAAAATCAAAATTTCAAAGGCATATATTCTGACAAACTCTCATCTCAGGAAATCCAATCAGAATTATAGTTCTAAAAATGACAGAAAACAAGCGACTCAAGAGAAACCATGTTGCAGATAAAGTTCAAAACACTCTTGATTAATGTGTGTGTGTGTGTGTGTGTGTGTATGTGTGTGTGTGTGTATGTGTGTGTGTATGTGTGTGTGTGTGTGTGTGAACAAACTTTTATGTGATTCTGAACTTGTACATGGTATGCTTTTAGAGTTCTGTGGACAACTTCTGGTATAGCTATTCATCTTCTGCCTTATTTCATAAAGGCTGTGTGTTGTTCATCACTGTGTAATAGAGGTAGGTAAATGCTCACTTGTTGGAATTATCTTGTCTCTGTCTTCCATCATTTTGAAGACTCTGAAATCATCTAAAACCACCAACATCTCCAACTGTATACAGGTTCTGGGGTTCCTTACACAAGTCTTTATGTTTACATGACAAATGTTACATACTGATCCTAGATATATACTGATCGTAGATATTATTTTTGCAAGATGTTATTTTTCTTTTATCTTCTTTTTTTTTAATATTTGCGACAGATGCAAGCTGGTACACATGTCTAAGCAAGAATAGAAATAAAGGAGGATGCTGTCTTTGAAAAGATGAAAACCAAGTCTGGATATACAGAAGCATCGCCAACCTTTCTTTCTTTTGTTTTTTCTTTACACCTTTCTTTCTCTCTGGCCTCTGTACCACACTGTAATGCAGTGTAGCTTAAAAGCTGCTCAGTCAGCATCCCTAGGATTTTACTTGTAACTGAGAATAAGATCAATCTTTTTACTCTGTAAAGACTTTCAACTATTCGTATGTGGCTTGCCAACATTGCATTTACTTAAAATGTTGAGGTCATACATGGCACCAAATCAGAAATACCCAGCAAAAGGTTTGAACTGAGCAACACCCAGCACAGACAAGCTTACACCCAACATTAATCAGAATACACAACATATATTTAGAAAAGAAAACAAAAGCAAACTAATAACTGCTTAAAAACAATCTCCTTAAAGGACCACTACAGAATATACTATTGAAAATAGATTATGAACACTTTAGAAAAATCTTTGACCATGGGTTAATAGAGTGACATGAAATACCTCCTAATTATGATGGTGTAAGAAGAAGGCAATGTGCTTACCTTATTGGAATTATATTCATTTGACTAATTTCAGAGAGAAAAAATATTTTCTGTATCCAAACTAACAAAATAATGTGAATATACTGGTCTTGAAAGAGCTAATTAAGAAGATATATTGATGTTAAGCACAAATAAGCAAAACTCAGTAATTAGCAGAGGTGGCACAATCTAGTATAAAACTACATTCACAGAAATATTTGATAGGGCATTACAGTGACATTTGGTATGACTCTACATACCGAACCACACAAAACACTTTTGAGATTTGAAATGGTGAAATATGTGAGGTATATTGTAGAAATACTAGAGTTACTAGAAAAAGTCACAATTACTAAAATAAGATAGTTCCATTCCTTTGCAATCATAAGGTTTTTTAATAGATTATATCTGGTACCTCTTTGTTTATTTTAATAGACAGTAACTAACAAAAGTAAAACATAAATACATTACTCCAGAGTGAAAATTAGTGGAGTCTGATTATGTACTAATCTTAACTTTTCAAAACTTGGAGACGGGCAGTGGTGGTGCACGCTTTTAATCCCAACACTTGGGAGGCAGAGGCAGGCGGATTTCTGAGTTTGAGGCCAGCCTGGTCTACAGAGTGAGTTCCAAGACAGCCAGGGCTACACAGAGAAACCCTGTCTCGTAAAAGCAAAAAAATAAATAAATAAATAAAATTGGAGTGGTATGTGGCAAGTATCATGTGAGTTGATCTCCTTCCTTCTTTGTCATCAAGATATAGTTAGTGATGCATTATAATAATATCATTACAAGAATCAAACAACTTCTGTTTTAAATCAGATTAATGAAGTTATTATAACTGTCCAAAAAATGTTAGTAATTTTGCCATTCTTATTTTTAATAATATTTTACTTCTCTTTTATTTAGAAATTACCTATTTTGTCAAAATAAATTACTATAATAGAAAAACAAATCTGTTTCAATGTATAATATGGTGAGACAGAGGTGATCAAACTCAGAATTTTATGCCTCTGATTATTTGCGAGACATTACAGTATGAGCCTTCACCATAAATCAAAGTAAAAAGTAAACCTGCTTAGTTGGCCTTTGTCTGAATGACACGACATGATTAATTAGATAGAAGAATCTTTAAAAAGCTAATTTCCTCTTTTTATGTACATAGAGACAAAGCCAGTTGAATACCTTTGGTAAATAAAATATTATACATGAACAATTAATAACTCATGTTTTTAAGTGGGGGTTAGATCTGTCTTTATATAATTTCACAATTTTCGTTGTTTTCTTTTTTATTATTTATATAATTTCACAATTTTGCATAAAGATTCTTGGATTTTTAACTAACTGAAACATAACTGTGATGGCCATAAAATTATGTGATAGTTTTATTTGCCACAGATGGAAAAAATAACTACCTTTATAACACAATATTTTTAGAGCCACAAAAAGTCATAAAGCAGTGCAAGGAGATCAGAGTTTACTGAATTAATCGAATAAAAGAAGTCAACATGTTATCACTGCAAAAGACTGATTATCAAGCCAATCATTAAATAAAGTCACTCAACTCTGCTTCCATTATATAGCTGACTTTTATCATGTTCCTAATGAAATACTTCCTATAAAGGAAATAAAGAATGACTTATCTATACAAGAAAAGTTACATTCTATGAAACAGTGGAGATGGACCACTATGTGACAACAGGAAATGGGTTTTTTTCTCTTATCCTGCTCAATTTAGTACAATCTGACACAGTAACATCAGTTTTTGTGTTATCTTAAGGAATGTTAGTCCATACTTTGCACATGCCTGTGAAAGTATTATGAAGTCTTTTACTTTTTGGTAGTCAGTAATACATGTAATAAAAGTCCACTTTTGAGTTAATATTTGAAGCATATACTTTTTATCATTTTTTTCTCATGAAACAGATAATATCTTAAAGTAGATCATGATATTTTAATTGTGTAAAATCCGTGAACTTAACTGTGGCAAAATTTAGTGGGTACTAAGGCTACAAAAGAAATAATTAGACACATTCCACTTCAGTAGGCTCACTCCCTGATGGCATACTTCAAACAAATTGCTGTTGAAAACTAATTGGAATTGAAGTAAAATCTTGAGTATCAGTAAATCTTACAGCTTTCTTACTCATGGGTGTGATTAGTCCGTAAGTCACATAAGATTCATAATTAGAGATTATAATGAAATTGTATTCAATTTGTATGGTTTTCCTGGGAATAAGTTATTACTAAAATGAAATAGATATGTCTTATTCACTGGGATCACAAAAATATTAAATTTGGCATTTTGTTGATTTTGCTTCTTATCCATCTAAACAAGAAATATCCTCATCAGGTTAACATTTATTTAGAACTTTTATTTAGAATATAGGCTAGTAGTAAGACATGTCAATCAGTTGCAGAGATGACTACCAACATCAGAAATTTGATCAAAAGGAGGGGAGAAGCAGATACCATAATGACATTTTTTTAACTGATTGATAGACCATGAATGTAATGATTTGGAAGTTGCAGTAGTGTATACATTTTTTGTTGGTAGATTTCTAAGTTAGTAAAACTATTTTGTAAATGGTGATTTGAAACTGCCCTTTTTATGATGAATGCAAGGAAAATATCTTGAACAAAGACATCATTGGATTAGTAAATAAGAACAAATTGTTGGGGTAGAAATTGAGATGAAATATTATCAAAATCTTAGAACTCAGGATAATGGGACACAATATCAATTAGCTACTGAAAACACGAAGAGAAAATTTCTTGTCTTAAACAAAGGGATGTTTCAGAAAAACTCTATAAAAATCCATTTAAGTTTGACTAAGTATAATGCATAAAAGAACTAAAATATTGAATGTAATATATATTTTTAAAGAGTGGCATGAATGAATATGGTTTGACAGAACTATCATGCATATCACTATTTTACTCAACCTTTATCTTTGAAATATCATGCTTAATAGACAATATGTTTAGTATTGGAATAATATTTTCACTGTACTCCAAATATGTATAGTAGTAAATACTGATAGAGCACTTAATATCTGTTTGGTACTTGTTAGAATAAAAAGGTCTTTATACTAATATTGTACAGTACATGGTATGAGGAGGAACGCAGGAAATTAAAGTATTCTACATTTGTAAAAATAGTTAAAAGCTTGAGACAATCACAGAAACAAGAAGACAGGAAGAGGGAATCCACTGAATCTAAGAGGTTCAGAAAATTAATACTGAGAGTGATGCAGAATAGTGACCCTGACTCACTGCTAAGAGGGAAGAATTAAGAAATCATTGTGAGTATTCTTACTAGAAGAAAATTGAGAATACCATGGCCAAATCTGGAGAAAGTACTAAATGATCTATAACAAAATGATTACCATTATACTGCAGAAGAAGGGAATATAGGAGAGACTAGATGGGACAAAGACAAGGGAAAGCAATGTATTTTATTGCATTTATATATTGATTTATAATGTCCAATAATAACGTCAAGGAAAATAAAGAAATAAAGAGTAGTATATCAAGGTAAATAGTTTATTTTTTGTTGTTTTTTTTTTTTTTTGGTTTTGTTGTTGTTGATGTTGCTTTAAATATATTAGATCTTTAATGAGACAGTCTGAATATGCTAAATTTCAAATAAGGCAGTCACCAGAGTTTCAAACCAAAGATAAAAATTGGAGGAATGGATAACATAAGAAATTGCCAGAATTCAATAGAATTTAAGAAAAATGAAGCAACATAGGAAAGGTAAAATATTCATAGGAAAATGCAAGTTAAAGTTGAGTTAAATTGTACAAGTATTTTATTATTATTGTTTATGATATGTATTTCAGTAAACATTAAATAACTGATATAAATTACTTAAATGTGCCTATATCTCACCTAAACTGTGCTTCTATATAGATACAAATATAGAGAGAGTATAGATGATGATGACAGAAAATAATTACATAGATGATAGTAAGATAGATAGATAGATAGAGATAGATAGATAGAATAGATAGCACAGTTTAACAGTATATCAATTTATATAGTAATCATTTGATACAAAATCAGGCTTTCCAGTGAACTTAAAGAGAGTGAATATTCTCACCACATTCTCAATACAAAACAGATTAATTTTAGCTTTGGTTTAGAAACAGTTTTATTTGATTATTATTTTTGTAATCTCCTTTGGTGGCTCTAATTTTATTTAAAGATGGTTTAAATATTAAACTGAATGCAGGTACCCCAATAGGGAAGTTAGGCTAAGAACCTTAGGAGATGAAGGGGTTCACAACCTCATAGGAGGATCAACAATATCAATCATAAAAGCTCCCAGGGACTAAATCACCAGTCAAAGAGCATACAGTGGGTACCCATGGCTCCAGCTGGATATGTAGGAGCGGATTGCCTTATCCAACTTGGAGAGGATCCCTTTCGTCCTGTGGAGGCTTAATCACCCAGGATAGGGGAACACTAGGCCATGAGGCAGGAGTGGGTGGGCGGGTGGTTGAGCACTCTCATAGAAGCATGGAGAGTGTGGAGGGGATAGTGGGCTTGTGGAGGGGAAACTGGGAAGAGGGAATAACATTGAAAATGTAAATAAATAAAATAACCAATAAAAAATTAATTAAAAATGATAGTTTAATTATCCACAAATATTATGAGCACTGCATTAATAATTTATTAATTTTAGATTTATACTGCTCAACAAGGTATTTTAACCATTGATTCCAGTTAATCATGTCTTTAAATAATGATGTGTTGTCATCTTGCACTCAGGCAAACATATTGCATACATTATTTTTCTTCCTTAATTTAAGCATTGTGACTTACTCTGATGCTTACATTTATTAATTTGAACCATTTGTCATCATTGTCCTATCAGGTAATATATAATTTACATTAAATTACTTGAAAGTTACCTTGTAAATTGCTAAATAGAACTCTTCCATAAAATGTTCTACTTCAGAAAATAAACAGCATAACTGCCTGCTCTGCCCATCAATATCATCTGTGTTCTCATTTCAGGCTACTTGATGTCCAACAAGCAGCTGAATGCTATACATTATTTAGTGTTTTGTAAATGTTCTCATCACTGTTTTCTATGCATGTAATTCTGGTGCCTAACAAGAACCCTCATCAGACAAGGTATATGTCTCTTATAATAGTTTTATTTTATTTCCCCCTTGTAACTATCTTACATAATATACTTATCATTTCATGGTTATTTCAACAAAGGTCTTTCTTCCTGCCATGATGTTTGCCACAGTTTTGTATTCTTACCTCTTTCTCACATGAGTACCACAGGAATACCATTCAATATATGTTTACTATTGTTATATCCTCTTTGTGAAATTATAATTAAATATAATAGCTGTCCTCTTGAGATGAACAAAATTATTCTAAATTATGCATATATATGATATATTAAAATTGTTCATGAAAAATATTATCATAAGACACCCACATATGTTTATTTAGTATTTGTTTTCTGTTTTGAATATAAATATCATTATCATAACATTAGTTTAAAACAAAGGACAAAAGTATGAAATTATTTAAGACTGTTTTTATGTCATATTTTTAACATCTCTTCATTTATTTTGTTCTTTAATCTTTACTTCCTTTTTATTTATTTATTTTATACAAAAAATGTATTTGCTACTTTCATGTAAGTACGTTATATTTTGGATATGAACTTACAGCAATAATTTTGATTTCTATAGAACATATCAACCCATATTCTGTATGTAACTGTAATTCAGGTGATTGCTTTGATATAGTTACTGATCATTTATTTTTTCTCTACATATACATTTATTAACATATTTAGAGGTATTTTTCTTCTAAGAAAAGAACATTAAAAGGGAGTAAACAGAGAATCAGGAAGTCTAAGTGAGGTGTGTATAGTCTTAGTGCATTGTACAAACATAAAAACTGACAAAATAAAGAAAAGCCCAAGTTAAATTAATTTAACTTGGTCATATATAATGTAAAATTCAAGGTAAGTATATTCAAAATTATTTTGCAGATTTGTGTTGACTGAAACTGGAGCCTCATGAAGTGTGACATTCTTTGGGACATGAAATCTGATAGAATTATGACTAATATAAGTTTATACAAACATATATGATATATATTGATATAACACTTATTACTTAGAACTCTTGTGTTATATTTTATGTTATTTTATGTGTGTGTACTTAAAGAAATAACATAACCAATATTTATATTATTTTAACAACTACTGAGTCTTAAATACAGAATTTGACTACCAATATTAAAAAAAACTCAAAAGAAACAAAAATGAATAAATCTATATTAATTTATCTCAACAGTAGGACTATGGTCTTTGAAAGGAACTCATTGATTGATCTTCCCTATCTATGGTTGGTCTTTTAATTTGTTTGATTGCTTTTGTTTTTGATTTTTGGTTTGCATGAGGAACTCTCCAATTCAATATAATCCAAATCCTACTGTTTCATGATGGACTGTTGATAATGTAATGTCTATAATAATGTGATTTGTTCATCCCTAGTAGATAATTCATTATCTCTTACTAATTAACAGAAAATATTTTTCACAGATTTATAAACCATTACATCTTTCTCTGGAAACCTGAGGTCAATATATACTCTTTATTTCTTGAAGGAGCTGAAACTTGCTTACGGAAGGGATTTGTTGCTAAACACTTTGACACCATTTTACTTGATCATATTTGGCAGCACTTAACAAAGTCATCACATCTGACTGTGAATTTTCATGGAAATACTATTCTGTGATGCTTGCATTTCTTTTCTAGCAAGGACATACTTGTCTTGCTTGCTGATCTGCCTACTGACATTTGAGAGTCTTGACATATCTGTAATTCAAGCTAAAGAAATGAGCTGATGTGTAAATACAGACAAAAATATAAGCCTTCTTCAACTTTTTTTCTATGAGGCAAAATATAAACGAGAGAACAGTAATAGAATCATCTCTTACTTCTTAGAAAGAGTAATTAATTTCTATTTTATTTCTACTCTTATCACAAATTTATTGATGTTGGAATAATATCTGAATAATACATTCAGGAGGAGGGCAACCTTCACACTAGAATGAACTGCAATATCATTTGCTTTAAATTTTAGTAGTTTTGCTTTATCACTTGCTTTAGTATTTTTTGCAATATCATTTGCTATGGTATTTTTATTCACAAAAAAAAATAACACAGGATTTCTATTTACTCTTTCATTCATCCTTGCCTATAATCCATATTTTGTAATATCACGTTGCATTTAATTAATGGATTATTTTCTGAAGTATTCATTACTCAGGTTATTTTAATTTTCATGTGGTGATCATAGTAATTTTGCTAAGGTTTTCATTATATTGTACTTTTAGATTTTTCTTTTTGGCAAGGGTTTTGGTATTAGTAGCTATGGCAGCTTCCCATCTGTTCTCATGAAGAAGGTGATACAGAAATGTGAATGAAATTTTCTGCTTCTCAGAGCCTAATGAAGTCAATGTTACTCACAACATATTTATGAAGGTAAAAATTATGGATTTCTTTCTACTGTTTCCCAAGCATTTGATGTCTGTTTTTTTTTTTTCTCTTAACCACCTTTACTGTTATAGAAGAAAAGATGCCTTAACAAAATCAAGTTAGTGAAGTAAGGGTTAATTTTGGTTAACATTATAAGTTAGAATATTCAAAGTAGCAAGAACTTAAAGCCTCTGGTGACACCGGATCCTTAATCAGAAAGCAAAGAGTGATGATTTTCAGTTTTCTTGAATGTTCTTTCTCCTTTTTGTTCATTCTAGTGTCACAGCTCCTGGACCAGTACTTTGTACTTCAGTTGGCCTAATCTAGATAATCACTCATATTAGAATGTTTTCTTAATTGATTCTAAATTCTCGTAAGTTAATAGTTGCTAGGAGTCATCTAGAAGAAGCTAAACTCCCACAAGTACTCTTCATGAGATGGCTCTACCATGGACTTTAAAGCTATGGGTTTGCTCTTCTAGGACAGACTGAAGAGATCACGTTGGAGGAAAGATCCTGCCATTAATATGCTTTTACTCTTATGATTATATATAACAATCACTATGTATCGACCTACCCTTTTGGGAAGATTTTTACAGAACAATGAAGATGTACTGTCTTGTAGTGATGCTATATAGGCAAGTAGATGATTTAATTCTTAATAATAGTTCTATAAGAATTCCTAAAATTATACTAGTAATAATTAAGCCCTTTATAATAAGGGCTGCTGTTATGTCCTCTTTGATATCAAAACTGCAATGAGAACACTGTTAGTCTCCGAGTATCAGCACTTAATTGCTTCTGAGATAGAAAGTAGGAATTTATAACATAGAACACCTACCAAGAGGTGGAAAATACTTAACAAAAGGTTATAAAAAGAGAACTAATGATTTATTGTAGGAGCCAGGACAGAAGATAAAATACTGAATGAGTTTATGCCTACAAATCTTCAATGATCTTTAACTCTCCACGTACCTTTGATCTTGTGAATGGATAATGTTTAGCCAGATAATTACTCTTAATGGATATGTATGTAAACATCTCTGTAATAAACTTCTTATTTCTTTTTTTTTTTCAATACATGGTTTGAAATTATGTTTAAAATTTTAGCGAACTATTGTTACAAAAAAGGAATGAAAACATTGAAAGGGCATTATCTCATGTGAACACGAGGAGAAAGATTAGAAGGACGGACGGCAGAGTAGATTAGCTTAGAAATTAAAGGGAACTTAGAAGTTAAGAGACCAATACTCATCATGCAGAGAGAAAGAGGGACAAACAGGAAGCTGCAGAGAGAACAGAAAGAGCAGGTAGGCTTCTCCTTACCATGGTATGGAACAGGTCTTTTCTTAACAGCAAGGCGTGTTTAGATTTACTAAAGAAGACAAAACTATCTTCCTACAGACTTGAGTCTAAATCTTTTAGCAATAAAAGGGGAGAAGCTTTCTCTTTCTCATTGCAATAATGATTGTAATCATTTTTCACCCAGAATGAGTGAGTTCTTTCTACACTGGCACATGGTCTTCTCCTCCATATGCATATGTAAGTATGGATGCATATGTGTCTAAGAATGTAAGATGAGTATTGAGATAAGTATGTAACTGTGTCCGAACCTTTTTACATGGATGTATATGAGTATGCATGCATTAGTTTGTATACGAATCTGTGAGAGTTTATGCATATTTACTTGTATAAAGTTATTTTCTTCTGTGAATGTGACTTTCTTCTCCTGGGTCAATAAATTTTATTGCTCCAAGCCTCCTTCCTGCATGACAAGAGGCTAGGATTCTGAAAAAGAGAAAGAGAGAAAAAAAAAAAAAAAAAAAGCCCTAGCAATTAATCCTTTACTTAAGCCCCAGCTGTTTTACCATGAAGGGCTAAATGCCAGAGACTGCAGATTCTGGCCTCAGGGGAACGAGAGAGGCAAGCATCTACCACTGCAAAGTCCCTTAGACTTAAGACAGGTAAGCGTATTATTATTAAAAAATAACCGTAAATATCTCACAAGACCATGTCTTCCCCCACGGATGATCTTCCGCCCGGCTACCTTCAGAGAGAGCCAGAAGAACCCTGGAGCAGGCTTCCAAAAAATAGTCACTATTTATTACCACACAGATTCATATTTCAATGTCTTTAAACATTTAAAAGTGGGTGAATTTTATAGGTTTTTTAAATGTCCATTTTTACATGAAGTTGAAAGGACTGTGATGGTTTTTTACGTATTTGTATTGGAACGTAATTATGTATATTTCACTGACTGGAACTAAAAATATGTTGAAAGACTTGTAAATTTGAGGGTTTCCCTCATTTCTAGAATTTATTGCTACTTTATCATAAATAAAACATAATTAATTAATTATCAGTAATGACAATTTAGTTTAGAAAAAAAAACCCAGTTTTGAGAAGTACAGAACAAACATACTTCACTTGAGACCAATTATTCTTTACTTTTTAGGTTTTTCGAGACAGGGTTTCTCTGTGTAGCCTTGGCTGTCCTGGAACTCACTCTGTAGACCAGGCTGGCCTCGAACTCAGAAATCCGCCTGCCTCTGCCTCCCAAGTGCTGGGATTAAAGGGGTGCCACCGCCTCCCGGCATTACTTTTTAAGTGAACAGATACCAATAAATTTGAGAAAATACTAGCATCTTAAATGAGAATCCATCCCTGGGTTAAAATGACCTGAGATAAAATAAATACATGTTAAAAGAATACATTAAAATATGTTGAAGTGTGGATGATGAAGATTTTCTCGTATTCTCTGTGGTATCTCCTTGTTCTGCTGATGATTTTCACTGTACAAAATCTTTTACTTTCCTGTTTTCATCTGAATGCAGAGTGCAAAGAAAACCCCAACAGGTCATCTATTTTCTTACAAACAAACAACAACAAACAAATAAATAAATAATAAATAAATATTGCCTCCTTTGTGAAATTAGTTAGCCACCATAACTCAGTCCATCTATTTCAGTCAGTCAGTTTTCTCTCACTTGTGTGTTTAGCTGTCTGCTTTTATCCTAATATCAGGCTGTCTCTGTCAGTATAGCTCTGTAGCATAATTTGAGTTCAGGTATGGTAATATGTTCAACTTTGTCTAAGGATTTCTTTCTTTCTTCTTTTTTTTTCCCTTTTCTATTCATGGTTTTTTGTGGAGCCATATAAATTCTTGAATTGTTTTTCTAGATCTATAAAATATTACATCAGAAATTAGATAGGTATTACAATAAATAGGTAAATAATTTGGATATTATAGTTATTTTACAATGTCAATTATGCCAATCAAAGAACATAGAAGATTTTCCTGTGCTGAATATCTTACTTGCTTTCCTTTCTCATGTTTTGAAATTTTTGTTGTAAAAAAGGGTAAACTTTTTTGCTTCTGATGAGGGTACAAATTAATAGTTATTATGGAAGTCAGTATTCTGGAGGTTTCTTAAATTTTAGATAACAAACTACCATATGATCCAACTATTTTACTTCTAGAAATAGAGTCAGAGAACTCTATATCCTTGTACAGAAAAAAAATTGCGTGTCCATACTTGTTCATAATCTCTTATAATAGAAATTCAATAGAAAAAGCCAAAAGTCTATCAACTGATGAATGAATAATGAAAGTACAATACAGATACAAAATGTATACATATTCAACTGCTAAATAAATTATGATATTTGCAGAAAAGTAGATTGAGGAATGAACTTAGACTCTGTACTACTAAGTGAGGTCACTCCTACTCTGGGAAATAAAAAAACATAGTTTTTAATATGCAGATCCTAATCTATAGGTATGTTTATTTGTACATAAACAACTGTGACGGTATATGCAGTATGAAATTTAGAAAGGAGACCAAAAGAGGCTAGTATTAGGTTATGAAGAAGGACTGGATGCAGAAAAAAGGATACATGACACATATAAGAGGAAATAAACTTGTTTATCTAGTTTTAATTTTGTCATAGCTTTCTCTCTCTCTCTCTCTCCTCTCTCTCTCTCTCTCTCTCTCTCTCTCTCCCTCTGTGTGTGTGTGGTGTGTGTGTGTGTGTGTGCATGTTGAATAAATTCAGAAAATCTAGTTTATAGCAACTGTAACATCCTTATCAGAATGTAAAGGATTCACAAGGGCTATTCTAGCTGTATAGAATTTGAATAGCTGCACAGAATTTGAAGAGCATAAATGTTCATGTGACTGGCTAATCAATCAGTGATGGGTCTTAGTTCATAGTAATAAAGTGATTAAAATATCATGAATAGGAATATAGAGTTAAGAAAACCAAAGTCTTGGTGTCAAAAATGATTTGCAAAATATGTTGAGTTAAATACTTAGAATCATACAGTCTAATTCTGAAGGAAATTATATTGACATTGATACATATTACCATCACTTACTAAGTGTATTAAGAACATACTGGAAATCATTACAATAAACCAAACAATGCAGATGTTTTTCAGAAGAAATATCTGGCCATATTTTTCTAGAAAATAATTAATCAATACTTACATTTAGAAATAAGGGGGTGAGAAACATCAGAAAGATGTTTCCTGGTGTCTTCTAAAACTAAACTAATAGGTATAAAGACATAATGTAAAACGTCATGTACTAGTACGTATCTCTAATTCAATGTATATATAAAATGTTTCTTGTAAAATAAATTCAAAATCCATTTACATGGTATTCCAAAATAACCACAATACTCAAAGTTATGATCTGGGAAATAGAATAAACCTTCTCCCTACCAGAACATTAAAATATTCAGCTTATCTAGTTAGTTAAACTAATGAATCAGGAGTTTTGTTTTGTTTTGTTTTGTTTTAAATCACACAAACCTCCCACTTGGGAATCCTGTTTTATCTCTTTATACTTTTCTCTTATATATGCGCTTGTCAAAATATTTCACATGGAACCACAGAATCTTGGCCAAATTTCTCATACCTGCCTTTGATGTTTCTGTTCCGTGTAGGCAGCAGAAACACTTATCAAATATTGAATAAACAATATGCTAGGCAAATCACAACACCTTTAGTCATCATCTGTTTCAAATAATACGGTCCGGAAATAGCAGTTAGTGGAATGTAGTTTAACAAGTAGTCAGTAGGCTTGGCAGATGATAAAGCAACATTTGCTGATAAAGCCATTTCTGGCAACATGCACTATCTGTTTCTGTCAAAGACAATTTTCTTGTTACCTTTACACTGGTATTTGAAGAAATTTTCACAAAATATGTCTAGGCAGAAAACATGTAAGTCTGTTTATGGCAAACACGGTTTTAGCAGATTGTTGAAATGTTCATCACAGTCACTAACTTGTTAGTGAGAATGGGCCTCGTTTCGGGTTCCCATGATGAAGATAAGACATTGTCTAATGACAGCAGTCTATAATCAAGTTAACAAGGAAATGTGTGTGGCTTCAGTTGGCTCTCTTCTTTTTTGTCCTGTGCAAGCTACCATTTTCCGAATCATTCTGTGGAAAGGTCCATATGGCAATGTTACCAATGGAAGGCTTTAGTGTGCAGCTTGTGGAGCTGAGGTCTCAGTCCAAAAATATGGCAGAAGTGCATCCTTGCCAAAATACTGGAGAGTGGATTCAATCAGTGTAGCAGTGACTACAGCTAGTTGGGCACACTTTTGATTCAGGAAATATGACAAATGTCTATTGTTTTATGACTGTAACTTTCGAAGCAGTTTGTGCCACAACAATTAACAACCTATTCCCTAACGCTATTGGAAGTATTTATCAGAATACACCCTTGTGTCTCCCTAACTCTGCTACCTTTGCTACGACATCATCCTTAGAAGAGTCAGGAAAGGAGTAGAGGCAGAAAAACCTGAGTTTGCAAATCTCTTCATTCCAAGGAACATTTCCTTTGCAAAGATGATGTTCCAAGGAAAGGCATTTGAAGTTCAACAAATAGCACAGAATTTAAGTCCCTTTGGAACTCAGCCATCCTCCTTCTAAGAACTCAAACCAGAGTGTGAGACATACATTCACCCAGAATTTCTATGAGAGATTAAAATAATTCTTGGAAGATGCCAGAGGTTCTCTTTTTGATGACAATGCCCATCTGCAAGTTATTTCAAGGTTCTGAATTCTCATCTCAGTGGAAAATTAATTATAAAAGTATCTCAGCTTTTAATAGATTTTAAATTATCTAAAAGCCCTCTCTGTGTTTTAATGTATAATTCCTTTATAGTAACAGCTGAATAGACATAAAGAGGAAACTTTATGAAGCATGCACTACATAAGTAACTTCCATGTATTAGGTTTTTTTACATTTTTAATGTATGCTCTGAATACGTTTTCTCATACACGAATTTCCAATCTATTGGAAAAGATTTAATAGAAATTTATGTTATTTCCTTCCATTGCTGACTGTTTTGTCTGTTTTACTTGTGTAGCATATATCTTTTTGTTCAAAATATTGTTAAATTTATTTTCAAAGCTGTAAAAAATAGTGTCAAAAATAGAAAACGTCTTAGGTACTAATCTAAGTAGCAAAACTGTTCTAATCATTGGCAGCACTATATTAAAAATTAGAGACAAGTTGTAGAATAAAAGAAAATACAATGCCTTGTTTCTGGTAATAGTGATTTGAATACAATGTGTTCATGTTACAGTGTTATTTAAACCATTACATAATCCACTGTAATTCATCAAAATATCAAAATACACTTAAATAGAACACATATATTAAGATTCATTTTTAATTATGTCTCCATACTTCTGTGTATGTGAAGGTGACAGTTGTTCCTTTGAAGGCAGGAAGTTGTCAAAACTTCTGTAGCTGGAGATATACCTGGAAACTCAACTTCAGTTCTGTTCAAGAGCAGAACGGGCTCCTAACTGCCATCTCTTTAGTCAGATATTACTTATGTTGATCTCCAATTATCAGCAGTTCCATAGTTTTACTTATCAAAATGAGGAGAGTTGTGGGCTTGGATTTTTCAAACCATCTTTTAATAAGGGTTCTCAAAAGCTTTGACCTAATTCTAGCCTACTGTCCAAAGGTAGGGGAAAAAGATGTTAATAGAACAAGGGATGTGGACATGTTTAGAAGGAGTTATTTGGGGAAATTCCAATCTCTGTATGTCAGGATACCAGCATTCCAGATCACTATAGTCTGAGAGATGAAAGTTTTTGAGTTCAAACTCCATTTCGAAAACCTACATCACCCTGAACAAATTCAGTTTTTAGCTACAGTTTCCAGGTTAATTCCCAACAGATGTACACCTCCAAGTTAAAACCCACCTCCCTGCCACCAACAGCAACCAATTCGAAAGAAATCAGAAGTTTATGATTTAGCTTCCAGTACCAGACAATTATGCTAAAGGCCACAATAGCACCCCAATTAGATTTTTTTTTTGCCAGGCTAGAAACACTTACCCCTTGCTTGCTACTTTCTTTAAAACTTTATCCTGATGAGTTGAGCCTTAGCTAGCTTGGAAGTTATAATTAAGAACCTGGTGTGATTACATCAGATTCGGCTTCTTTGTGGTCTTTTAGAGTTCATGAAAGTTTCTGCACAATATCAGGAGACAAAGCACAAATCAGTAGCAATGGCATGCATGATCCAGCATAAACAGCCAGGACTCCCCAAACCTGTACCTGTCAGCAGGAGTGTTCAGAACAAGTGAGGACACCTGGCTTACCTCTTTCAACTAAGTAAAGATCAGCAAAGACTCCATACCAAGGAAACATTGCAAGGCTAGCTATGCAGGCAAGCCTCCACTATCTGTTGAATACTAGTTATACTCTCTCCAAACATTGCAAATCCTCCCACAGGTCTTGCTTCAGCCAAACACCATATGAGTCTGCTTAAGCAAGATACCATGTTAGTATACATCACATGCCACAACCAGAGACTTCTACTTCAGAGAACAATTTCTAGATTTTAAAGTTGTGATAAGTAGTAAATTACCTACAGTTAAAGTAATTTAATAAGAGTATCCACTAAATAAATTGCTGTATGTTTTCTTCATTATTATTTTAACATACTATGAGTCTGACAAACAGAAATTGAATTATTTGGTGTAAATAGTCATTCAGTCATATACTGACCATGGAAATAATAACAAAAAACCCACCAAGATGACGCAAGTAGCTCTAATATTTGTTTTATAGCTATGTAGATGAAATACTCTTTCTGATAATAAGCATGAAGAGACAATAGTCAGAAAAATGGTTCAATAGTTCAGTAGGCCTATGTATACATATATGTATACCTGGCATCCTACCTAATTTAATATGTACATATATAAACAAGATATCTAAAACAATGTTGACATGTTTCTTGATTGAATAGTATCCAAAAATAGTAGCCAATTATCCATCCACTTTAATGTATATAGTTCTTTTAAGGGTAGAGGAGAAAATACTCATCCAGTTTGAAATTGTAAATGCTGAATGACATTAGAAGTTGAAAAGTGTGACTTAAAGACTTGTTGCTGTGATCTAAATCAAACTATTTCAAAAGGTATTCTTACAGAAAACCAAAGAAAGCAAAATAATAACAGAAGAAAAGATAACGAACATTTAACTAATAATAAAATGTGCTGAGAAGAGTCAAGAGTTAAATGGCTCTTATAGTGGAAAGTACTCAGAAGATTGGCACAGTGTGTCTTTAAATTTACTTATAGTCTTCTACAAAGTTAATTTTAACATAAGTTAATTACAAAGCTTCTAAATATGGGTCAGAATTTTTTTACTTTATTTTGATCTTCAATATGCCAGTATAAGTACATATTAAATTAAAAGCATAATGCTTATATAAAAATAATGATTGAATTCTCCAAATACAAGAAAATGCATCTCTTTAAACTAATTTATTAAGCTCCTCAATATATTATAATAGGGAACAATAGCATGAAAATACACAGAAAAGAATGAAACAAATGCAGACACACTCATTGCTTTCTCTGCATACAGTATTTTTCCACATATGAATTTTAAAAATCTGGCAGGATTTTCACAAACAGAGAGGAATTTAACTCCAAAGAGACAATTTAAAAATCAATTCAATGCCATAATTGTCTGCAGCTAAAAGTGGATTTTACTAGGAACATGCTGAAAACCACCAATGAAATTTTTCCTTACATAACAGAATGCAGCCAGACATAGATTATATAAGTTACAAAAAAAGTACCTGTGATGCTTTTGATGTTTAAATATCTGAAATAGTTTAAAACTCCAACAGTTTTTATATATCAGTTTAAAACTTATATGACTGCTTTCAATAGCCAAGTTGTAAGGTAGCATTTTAAAATTTTACATCAGTGTGTTTCTATAAAAGTTAGAAGTGCTTTTGGGGTTTCTTTGCCATTTATAAATATACTGTGTCACGTGGGGTTTCTTTGCCATTTATAAATATACTGTGTCACGGTAAGAGTCATTTTGGGATGTTATATATTGAACATAATACAATGATTAATTACAAAATTATTTCACCAATGCTGATTAATTAGAAAGTGGTACTAATTAAAATTCAATGAACTGTTCTGTTATAAATTTGGTATTTTGAATTCTTCTAAATAAAACATTTGTTATGTGCTCATTAAGATAAATTATTGTCAATTCAGTACCTGCTTAAAATAATTTGAATTTGAAACTGAGTGTGCATAAACATAGATTAAAGCTTGATTGGAACAATATCAGGGATGAAATATGCAACAAAGTACTCACCTACAAATTAGGTCTACTTCCACTGGGATTTTTTTCCTTTTAGATCAAGCATATTAACTCACAATTTACCAGTCCCTTTATGCAATATTCAGTAACTTACCATTGATAGAGACATTTGTCACACATTTGCTAATCAGTAGATGGGGCATGTTACTTGTGTTCTGCTTGGCATAGATTCATTTTCCTTTTGTAATCACATCACCTCTTTGATTCTTCTGAATTAAGGATAAATCGGAAGCCCCTCTCTGCACAACAAAATGAAATTGCAATGTGTTTGTTTAACTTTAAGAAAGAATTATATTCATTTGAAGTTAATGTGTTAATAAACTGGAGAGCATTGTTGTCATTATTATTATTATTATTATTATTATTATTTTTATTATTACTATGATGATGATAATGATTATATTACCTCACTAACTTGGAATAGAAGATGCTTCTTTGCCTTCTTAATACTAAAGACATAAAAGAAAATGAAGGCCGGGCGGTGGTGGCGCAGCCGGGCGGTGGTGGCGCACGCCTTTAATCCCAGCACTTGGGAGGCAGAGGCAGGCAGATTTCTGAGTTCGAGGCCAGCCTGGTCTACAGAGTGAGTTCCAGGACAGCTCGAGCTACACAGAGAAACCCTGTCTCAAAAAAACAAAAATCAAAAAAAAAAAAAGAAAATGAAGGAGGGGATGCTCACAGCTAACCATTCAACTGATCTTGGAGTTCCCAATGGAGAAGTTAGAGAGAAGACTGAAGGAGCTGAACCAACCAGAGTTCCCAGGGTCTAAACCACCAGCCTGGGAGCACATAGGTAGGGACCCAAGGCTCCAGCTGTATATGTAGAGGAGGATGGCCTTGTTGGGCATAGGTGGGAGTGAGATCCTTGTTCCCATGAAGGCTGGATGCCCATTGTGGGGGAATTCGAGGGCAGGATCGTGGGAGTCAGTGAGTGGGTGGGAGAACATCCTCATAGAAACAGGAGGAGGGGGGATGGGATAGGGGATTTCTGGGTGAGGGGAAATGGGGAAAGGGGTAACATCTGAAATGTAAATAAAATATCCAATAAAAAAATTTTAAAAAATTTTGTATAGGAAAAAAAAAGAATTAAGATTTGCCCACGGAGCTCCTTTGGTAACAGTGATCCTGCTAGCGTGCCCAGATCTAGCACAACAGGCTCCATTGCTGCAAATTCTGAGCATGGTAGCATGTCCCTGTCCTCTTCATTCTTGCAGTAAAATGAGTGGATCAACAGTATCTTGAATTCCATAATGAATGCCTCACTTCTTTTAAAGAACCTACTAGGTTTTAGATAGAATCCTCTGATACCACTAATATAACTCAGGGATAAATAATTACCTTTAATTATAAAGACACTCTATTCAGTTTGTAGCACTGTAAAACAAAGTCTAAAACAGATTGACTAACCAGCCAAGAAAAACAAACAAACAAAATTCAAACTCAAAGCCATACCAAAACAATACTCACCAAAACAGCAACAACAAACCCAGATACTTAGGTAAGTATTATCTTCCATGTCTTTGAAGAGAACTGAGAGAGAGACAGAGAAATGTCCCACTTTGAATACATTCATATATGCAATAGTATATAACTGAGAAATTTGTATTTAGGAAGATACATATATATATATATATATGTATCTTATATATGTATATATATATATATATATATATATATATATATATATATATAATATGTGTATATATAGTATAGGATATACATATATATTATATATATACAATATGTGTTTGTGTGTGTGTAATGACAGATAGTGAAAAAGAGACAAAAGATATGAAAGAGATTGATTATGTGTGTGTATTTGTGTGTCTGTGTGTGTGTACACATATGGGAGTTTGGAGGGAGAAACATAATTATATTACAATATAATAAAACTAATGAAAGGATATCTCTGGAAATCTTGTTAATTGAGTACTTATAAAAAAAAGAACTTTTTAAAAATGAATTCTTTGGAAAGAAACAATATCGAACAAGTCTTTTCCTAGGATAAGCTTTCTATTTTATACAGTGATAAATCTTAGTGAACTCTGTTTCTTCAATTTGTGGCACAGTGTGCTTATAATTTCAAGCACAATACCTTTAAATTTTAATTGGTTCAATTAAGATAATTTAAGATAAATCATTTGTACCACGTAAATGAAAACAGAGAAGCTGACAAGCTCTTTCAGTCATAACACATAAAACACATCAGAGCCAGCTGTCCCTATCCATATCTGATTAGTGTTTTATATCATATCTTTGCAGGGATATTGATGCAGTGATAAGAAAAGATCATAACAGAAAACCAAAAGCTTTGGTGATATATCTTTCAACCAGTATTACTTAGAATGATGTTTCTCACACAGTGCAATCTATTTTTCTCTGTTCCAATGATATTACTTTTTAAAGTGGTTGAACAGCATTTGAGAATATTTAGTACCGCATATTGCTGTTAACATGAAAAATTAGTATAAAATACTTATCACTCTCTTACATCCGTTTCAGAATATTTATGAATAGTTCAAAGGTATTTCATATATTTGCAATATAAATATTATATATATATATATATATATATATATATATATATATATATGTATGTATGTATCCCCTTTATATGCTATAGTTCTTCTTTGCACTAAATATTTTGGGTCCACAGCAGTTGGTAATAGCATGGACTACTACATCTCTCCTGTGCATTCTGCATTTCATTTCTGTTAGAAATTTAAAGTAACAGCAGTCAAGAGAGAGGTAAAGCTTTAATTATTCATTCTATACAAAACAAATATATAGACTTAATTATAGTAGCTATATTGCTAATTCCACACATGGTAGGAAGAACTGTAGCATATAGTCATGTTTAAACAATCTAAATTTTAGAAAAGTGACAGTGTACTTTGGTGAGGTTGATGTAGATCTTCAAAAGTATAGTTTTTGATCAACAGAAATGAAGAAGTGAATTGAAATTGGCGAACATCTATCATTTATTTTTCTCCTCATTATGTTCCAACTATTTTTCCATGGGGGAATTAGAATAATAATATTTGCCTCCATCCAAATATCACACCACCCCATGTGGACTGAATGTTGTGCCAGGACTATTCTGGGATATACCATGAAGCAGACGACACACAATCTGGCACTGTAGGATACTTCTGCTTGTACAGAATATAAGGAAATCTAAGTACAAGCAGTAAAGTGTATTGTATCTTTGCAGTCATGATGTAAACAAGTGCAGGATGCAGCAGGGAGCAAATGGAAAATACCCAAGACATCAGAATATGGAACAGGACGTCAGGTGGTGTGTATTGGGGAGATGAGGCCTTGGAAAAGGCATGAAAGGCTTGATGAGGCTACCTAGCTGAGAAACGTTCCTGGGAGGGGTAAAAGGTAAGCAAATATTGTAAGTGTTGTCAGTCAAATTAGAAAAGACAGAGTCTGAAAAAGAGGAAGTCAAGAGAAGGTGATTGAAATGTACAAATACTACAAAACTCTAACAGGAAAGTCCATCAGACCAGGGCGAACAGTATAGATTTACTTTTGAAAGAAATGGGGAAAAATTATCATAGCCATACCTTTATAGCTGTTTGCTACTGATTTCATAAATTACGGCTCATAAATACAGGCCTCACTAGCATGCCTATTTTTACTCTAGGTGGAATACCTAAGCTTTTCCTTTACAACTGCACAGGGTAATTCAAAAGGATTTGTACACTGACTATATGGAAAAGGAAAGGAAGAGGGGTAGCAGGAACAGACTGTTGCATGAATAATGAGGGAGCCTTTCTCCTTAATTTTCGTAATGAGTTTAAAATGGTGGATAGTGGATAAGGATTGGTCACTGAGGTGTGTTCTCTGAGAAGCTGCTCTATGTGAAATTAAAAATAAAGGAGAGATCTCTTTCCAAAAATCCAGTTCCTGCCCTGCCCTGTGTCTTGCCATGCCAGAAAAAGACCATACTGCTGTGGAGCTATCCAGTTATCCAGCTGATGCTAAAGTGCTGAACTATCTTCTTAAATAAGATGAGGGCTATAAAGCCATTTGACATGTATCTAAGTAAGCCCCTTCCTCTAACTGAGCCTTAGTCAGTAGTAGGTTAATCTGCATTGATGTGCATCCTAGGCAGGTTGCATATTGGAAGATAATATTAGCCATTAAACATTTAGCTCTAAGCAAAATTGAAATGTGATTAGAAAAGCTGGTGAACAAGCAATGAGAAAGTGGCCAAAAAGTGCCATGCCACGGAGATAAGAACAAAGAGTTATTTCACTGATAACAAAACATTCCAGACAAGGATATGATTATTAGCTCATTCAGTAGAAATGCCATGGTTCTGATGAAATTTCATTTTGTCCTGAGTTAACAAGGACAAGTTATTTGCTACTATATGATATAAAAGATAGCTTATGAGTTCATTATGAACAGTTGATGCCTTCAACTGGATTAATAAGTATCTCAGAAGATGTCACAGGCTACATGAGGTAAAAGGAGAGTTGAAAGTCAGTTCAGACATCACTGCCATATTTCAAAAGGTGGAATGCAATCTGTACAGTGTGTACAATGAAATAGCTGTCATTAGTGTTTGATTACATCATAAAATGCATGGATCCTTTAATTCAAGAGACCATAAACTCATGATGAAGAATATGTCATTTGACACAAATATAAACATTTGTCATTTGAAGAATATGCTGGAACATGGGTATTTTAGATGAAACAAATCTAACCAATATAATTCAAGTGAATAAACATATTAACCTGATATAGAATAAAAATTTTCAGGTATCTGAAAGATATATCTTAGAAACTATGAAAAAGAGGAATGTGAGGGAAAATAAAATTGAAGTACCTAATTGAAGTAAAATGTCCCACTGCAGCTTGTTGTGTTGTTGTTGTTGCTGGTTTGTTCATTCATTTGTTGTTGTTGTTGTTTGCTTGGTTGGTTGGTTTTGTCCTTGAATAAACTTGAGATACTACATTTGTTAGACAATCATTCTGCCACATTGCCCCATCTTTAGCTTCAAAGCTTTATTTTTTTTAAACAAAATTATTTATTTATTTTGTATATTTGAGTATATAGTAGCTGTTTTCAGACACACCAGAAGTGAGCATCAATGGTTGTGAGCCAACATGTGGTTGCTGGGAATTGAACTCAGGACCTTTGAATAATGGTCAGTGCTCTTAACCACTGAGCCATCTCTTCAGCCACTAAAGCTTTATATTTTAACAGCATGATACAGCTTCAGAATATCTTTTTCTTTCTTTCTTTCTTTCTTTTTTCTTTCTTTCTTTCTTTCTTTTTCTTTTTTCTTTCTTTCTTTCTTTCTTTCTTTCTTGAGTTCATGGGATGAGAAGAAATCTTTGAAAATTAGGCATAATTTCCAATAGTTTTTGGGGTTAGAACTATATTTGCAAAGTTAGGGGGACTGAATCATTCTCAAAATTCAGCATGCACAGAACTGTATCCTGAATTTGGGTGTAATAATGGTTATTTGAGAGAGGGGGGAGGAGGGAGGGAAGAAGGAAAGCATGGAGGGGGAGAGAAAGAAAGAGAAAGAGAGGGAAGGAGGGAGAGAGAGAGAAGAGGTACATGTAGAGGCATTCTGAGTATTCAATAATCAAATAGATATCTTAGATTAAGTAAAATCAAGAGTCATTTGAACCATGCAAATTGTGATACAAAGAAAATGATAGTAATTTTTAATGAAATTAGAATTTTAATAACTAAATTTTGGTAGGAAAGACAAAGTTTGAAATAAAGGATGACAGTGGTGGAATGAGTATAATATCCAGAAGGGATGAAGGAACCCAAAGAAACAAGGCCTTCTAAATCAACAAAATCCACATACATATGAACTCACAGACACTGAGGTATCATGCACATGAACAGGGCCTGCAGGAATCTGTAGCAGATGCTGCACTAAACATGCATGAATTGGACACAGTTTCTTACACCTAATGCAAAGGTATCCCTAACTGATAACCACTTGTAATTAAAAATTTGAGTTTTCATAAGGGATTTGCACTGGGGAAATAAACTGCATTTAAGAGTAGACACCTGACCACCGATAGATGACCAGCAAAAACAAAAACTTAAAAGTGTCTTTTGAGGTTCCTTGTCTGTTCAGCGGTATTTGACCGCTGCTGTACTAATCTGAGCATGCTACTTGAATTTCTGTGGATGCAAGTTTCCATATCTGAAGGTTATTGGGAGAGGATGGTGTCTTATCTACCATCAAATAGTGATGTAACCTTAAGTTTATTGCAAAAATTGGTATCAAAAGCTAGAGCTTAGGTATGTGTTTTCCCTCTTTACAGTTTATGTGATTTATGTCCATCCAGAGGAAGTCCTTTCTTCCTGAAACAAAACTTGCTTTAAAGTGGTGTGTTTCATAAATAAAGTTTTTTTTTTTCTTTAAGTATTAATAGTGGGCAGGCTTCTTTAGCACCCAGAATCAGTCCACTTAGAACTTTTGGCAACTTTGAGAATGAGTTGCCAATACTAGAGGTGCAAATATAACTCACTAATCCTTAGAGTAGGCTGCTTCCCAACATATGGGATCAAGTGTTTTCATTATTCTTTTAATGAATAATGTAAATGTAATGTTTTAATGTAAAACATGTCCTACTTCCTACAAGAAGAGCAGAATAAAACATGTCTTCCTTCCTGCAGCAAGAGAATAATTGTTGTATATTTAAATGTTAAACTTTTTATATAGTGAATTAAGGTAGAATCTTTCAAAATGTCTCTGTATTTCTCTTTTCTTTACCAATATAAGATAAAAATTATAGCTTTGGAATACATAGCTGACTCTAATGAAAGCATTATTTTCCATTCTCTCTTGCAGTTCACCTGAATAAGTACAAAGGCTTTGAAAAAGAGATATACACAGCTTCTAAGCAGAGGTAACAGTGTTTCATAATGTCATGTTTGCCTGTTTTTTAATTTAATTTAATGTTTTATTCTGTCTTTCTTTTACCTTACATGTCTTTTACATATGTATTATGGTCTCCAGTTTCAAATTTTTATCAGATTCCTCAGAGTACAAACAAGTGAGTTTCTGCATCTATATATATTGTGTCTTTCTTTGGCTCTTTACCTTTGGCTTGTTTTGTTCTATTCAGATGTGTTAGGTTTGTTATATCATATAATATCATACCATACTATTATATTTTCTTAGAAGATTGTTTTATAATGAGGGACAGAAAAGACTGGATCTAGATCCAGAGATTTGGAGAAGAACTGGAAGAAGTAGAGGAAAGGGAAATTGAAATCAGGATATACTATGTGAGAAGATAAATTCTGTTTTCAATAAAACAATAAAACAATAAATAAATAAATAAATAAATAGATAAATAAATAAATAAATAAATAAATAAATAAATAGAAAGGTATAAAATGAATGGAAAGGACACCAAGATTGTCTCAGAATCATGAAGAGGTTAAATGTTGGCAATTTACATTTTGTAATCATCAATGTGTACTTGTCAAAGGAAGCTCTAATAGATAGAGGTGAATACATACCATATTTTGTCATTCTGGGACTGGAATAACTCATCTCAGACATTTCTAGTTTCATTTATTTGCCTGTAAATTTCAGAAGGTCATTAAAAAAAAAAACAATGAAATGATACTCCATCCAGTAAATGTACAAAATTCATTTTCCTTTTTTCTGTTGAGGGACATCTAAATTACATCCAATTCTGAAAATTATGAATAGAGCAGCAATGAACATGGATTCTATGCAGATTTCTTCAGCGATATGAGAGATATGAGGCTGAGTTATGAGAGATATACTAGCTTAAGATTATTTCCCCCACCCCTCCCAAAAAAAAGAAACAAAAAAAAAACATACAAAAACCAAGAAAAACAAAAAAGATTATTTTCCCATCCTACAGGCTTCCCTTAATTTAAATTTTGATGACCTTTCTTTTACAGAAGCTTTGGTTAGTTCTATGAGATCCAATTTATTAATTTTTGTTTTTAATGTTTTATTACTGGGGTCCTCTTCAGAAAGTCTGTTTCTGTGCCTATAAAATAAGACATATTTTCTTTTTTCTCCTCTATTGTAGAGTATCAGATCTTATGTTGAAGTTCTTGGTCTATTTATAGTTGAGTTTCCAGGTGAAACAGTGATCTATATTCATTATTTCAAATGTGGCTATCCAATTGAAATATCCAGTAGGTTTTTCTTTTCTCCTGTGTGTATCACTGGCTTCAGGATCCTCAATTCTATTCCTTTTAATTCTGTTGATTATTTTGTTGCCAGGACTCTGCTATGTTTATTACTTTAGCTCTGTAGCTGAAATCTGGAATAGTGATATAACAGTGTTTTGGTTGTCCACGACTTCTTTTAGTCACCCTGAATCTTGTGTGTTTTTTCATCAAATTTTAAATTAATTTTTTTCAACGTCAATGAAAAATTACATTTTGTGCTACTTTGTGAGAAATGTCCATCATAATCTTAGGAATTTGAACACATTATCCTCAGTTAGTAGTTGTGCTTGGAGAGTTTTACGTGGTACTGGAAGAAGTATGTGACTGGTGGCAAGCTTTGAAAGTCTAAAGCCTGACTACTTTCATTTCTGTCTCTGCTTTTTGCCAGTGTTTCAAGATAGGAGCACTAGGCTTCTTGTTGCTTCTCAAATACCTGCTGCTGTTAAAGAGAGCAACACATTGGAAACATAATGTATAGAAAATTAATTTTTTTCTTTTATGAGTTGCCTTGATCATGGTATCTTGTTAATGCAACAAAAATATAACTGTGAATTTGACAGGGATTGCACTGAATGTACAGACTGGTTTTGTTAAAATGGCCATTTTTGTAATATCGATTCTATCATTCCACTACCATCAGAGATCATGATATTTTCTGCTAAATTCTTCAATTTCTTTGTGTGTGTAGGTGTGTATGAGTGTGTGAATGTGTGTGTGTGTGTGTGTGTGTGTGTGTGTGAGTGTGTCTTAGTTCTTTCTGATATTCAAGATATTCAATTCCTTTCATGTTCCTTCTATATGATTAAATGTGTATGAAATATATATTATATATAAGGCTACTGTGATTTTGTTTATTTAAAAATAAGTAAAGCATTATATAAATACATCTCACATAGACTTTGTGCCTACACAAGCAAAAAATTTTTAAAGCAAATAAACAAACCTACAGGAAATAAAAACAAGAAAACTATCAACCCAATTAATAATAGGGGCCTGGAAATAGGAAAAGTAGTATAAACTATCATTCCTGCACTTAACAGGCAAAGTCAGGTGGATTTCCAAATTTAAGTCCACCCTGATCTACAGAGCTATTTCCAGAACAGCCAGGGCTAAAGCAATAAAAAACAAAATTAAATATAAGGACATTTTAGTCAAACAAAAAAAAATATAATCAAAGGATGAAATACTAAAATATTCTCAGCCATCAGAGCCTTGTAAATTAAAACTACATAAATATTTCATATAACCCCAGTCAGAATGGCTACGCACATAAAAATACATTAAAACAAATACTCAAATACTGACAAGGCTTCTAGTGGGAGTTCAAATTGTTACAGCAACTATGGAACTCAATGGGAAGATTCTGCAAAGGGTAGAGATATATTTACAATTAACTCTGCCTTAGCACTCTTGCTATGGACATACAGATATATACATATTGCTCATCCATGTTCATTGATGCTCATTTGAAAATATTCATGAGATGAAATAATTTCTTAGATTCTTAGCAAATGATGAATGGATAGAAATAGAACATGGTTACTATGAAGTGAACAATAGAAATAACAAAAGAGAAAAGAAAGGGTTATTTTGAGCTAAAAATAAGAGAGAATGGTAGAGAAATATGAGGAGGCAAAAATAACAGTAGGAAACATTGGAAAAAGCCACATGCATGCCTACTATTGTAGATGATTTTCTCTCTCTCTCTCTCTCTCTCTCTCTCTCTCTCTCTCTCTCTCTCTCTCTCTTTCTCTCTCTCTCTCTGTGTGTGTGTGTGTAGTGTGGTGTGTGCATAAAAGGAGTCAATACATAATGAAGAACAGTGGCTACATACATACTATAGACTATTAAATAAAAATTCTAACACGAGATAAAGGTTAACATTTTCCTTGAGTTTTGGGAAGTGGAGTCCCATATACCCAACAAACACTATTGTCATTGTTCTTATTTACCTTCAAGAAGGTGATAGTAAGGCCCTATTGTTGATGAGAGGACATACATAAATCAAGCCCATCCTGACCTGGAATCATACTCTATATTCTCTCACATTTTAGTCCTGGAAAGTATTATAAACACTTCTGGAAAACAAATATAATCATTAGCTTGAATATTTTGTGAGTCCTGAAAGACAAAATAATGCCACAAATTTTACAGGAGTAACCACATTATGAATTTCTCCACAAGTGGACCATTATGCAAGGTAATATTAAGTGAGCCAAGAATATGTGGTTGGCTAAGCCGTATGTTCTCAGCAGAACCCAATACAATTCTCCTAATTGTATATATGAATAAACTGCTCACTAAATTAATATCTTTATAGTTATTGATTTATGTATTGTGCTTATGCATCTAGGTATCTGTGTTTTCTAGGAACAGTATAATTTTTGTTTGTATCTAAAATATTGTCACAATGATATTTATATCATTTATTTCACATAAATGAGACTGAAAACAAATGGTCCATGCTCATTCCATTCTGAATACACATTCTTCCTGGATATGTTGATGCTGTGTAATTGTAAACTTCATAGTCTGAGTAGGTTTTAGAAGACTAGGTTTGTTTCTGATTATAAGTTCATGCATTATTATGATTTATAACTCAATTTTTTCCCTCTCATTACAGTATTATCCCAAGTGACTTTTTACATCTTCTGTACATGATCAATTTTCTTGTTATCTTCCAAATAATTATCACATATATAATATATAGGTAATATACCCATATATGACTTCTGTTTTACATTTATGAATATGGAGAAGATCACATTAGAATCATCACATAAAAGAAAATAGTGGAGCCAGCCATAGTGTCACCTGCCAGTAATTTCAGGACTCCGAATGCTGAACCAGTAAGTTCACAAGACTTGCCAGCCTATTGTGCTACATAAAAATACCCCAATTCTTAAAGATAAAATAAAATAAAATAAAATTTAGGGCAATGTTTAATTTACTACCCTGCCATTAAGAGTTCCATTTTTAAAAAAAACAGTGTTGACGCATGTCCTCTCTAATAAGTATTCACTACCTGTGTGACACAAATTATTATGATTGAAATGCTGACCAGAGCTTAGTGTTGATTTTTCAGCATTCTGAGTCACTTGAATATGCTGAGTTATCTTCTTTCCAGTACACTGCTTAGCTATAAACACAAATGGTCTATGACTTTGTCACTTGGAAGCTAAATCCAAAGACAAATTTTAAAATTGCAAAGCAAAACAATTTTACAATTACTTAAGCCCTTTATTTGTAGCACTAAGTGTTATGCATACTTAGCAAATATTTTCATTTTCTGTCTCCTTAATGTACATTAGTTTTCTTCTATTACATGATGGTTCAAAATCCAAAATATAAGTGGAGGATGGAATAAAAGAATTAGAAATCCTGGTACAGAAATATTTCAATGATTCAAGATACATACAGACTGTGCTGCATTTTCTCCAGTGATGTCATTTGACAGAATTAGCTGAATGAACAGTCTTTGATTTCAAAAATTATGTCTCATTGTTCCAATGGATACAAATTCAGAGTACAATTAACATGTCCTGCTTTTACTCACAGTGATTAGCTGTGTCCACTGCGTGCACCAAGGTGTGGCTATAGCAGATCTTTACAGAAGATTCTCTATGTTAAGAGATGCTCTCCAATTTGTCCACAGTCCACTTATCTTTAAGTTATTAAATACATGTTTTCCATATCTTCTTTGAACTAAAACTCTCTGTAAGTTGAAGTAAGAGAAGGCAGTTTTCCACTTTCTAGCATGTTGAAGTATTCTCATCAAATTAATATATATATATATATTAATTGTATATATATATATTATATATATATATATATATAGTGAGTGTAGAAGTTTAGTAAAGACTGCAACCAAAAGGCAATAAAACAGCATCTAACAAATATATTTGAGTGTTGAGAATTTAATTTCATGTAAGTCTGAACATAACTTTAAGTTACTGACTTGGCTGTTAATAATTAATGGATGTTAGCTTTCTCCATCCCGCCTTTGTTTCAAGAGTTTTCAAAGTATTTGAGTTGTGAACACTGATCCGGAAAATTTCATGGTTTCTTTTTCTTTTTCTTTTTTTGTTAAGCTGTTATCTATATGTAAGTTCCTATCTTATACATTTTTAAAGTCAGTGGTCAGTGGATGTTCATTTTGATTGCTGGCACATTGTTTTATCTTGGAAGTATAATTCAGAAGTCTAAAATATTAGATTTCAAATACTTGGGGTCTTATTTGTTCTGAAAATATAATTATATCTAAATTTCTAGATGTTACATCTTACCCTTCAAACTCTCACAGCTAGTGGTTTCAATGCATTTTCTTTGTCATTAAAATTTTTAAACAGTATGTTTTGATCACACCACTTACTGAAACTTCTCCCAGAGCGTCCCTTCTGCCCCATTCACCCACTTTCATAATATTATGCTCTCTCTCTCTCTCTCTCTCTCTCTCTCTCTCTCTCTCTCTCTCTCTCTCTCTCTCTGTGTGTGTGTGTGTTGTGTGTGTGTGTGTTTGTGTGTGTGTGTGTGTCAAAAATAAGTAAACAAGCCACTCATTTTCATAGCTTCATGCTGTCTTTGTCTCTCAAAATAAGCAAAGAGAAAGTAATAATTAAAATGAAAAAAGACAAAAATGCCGAATGCCAAAAAATACTGCACAAAACTAAGTGAAATGCATTTTGATTTAGGCAATTACACATGAAGGTGGCATCTACACTGAAAAGTTATTGATACAGTGAGACTCCATGAACAAAACTCATTTTCCATTTCCTAAAATATACCAGTTGCTAATAGCTTCAAATTTTATGGGAGTAACCAATCATTTTATGATTGGTTTCTAGATAAAGTACATCAGATGGAACCAATAATCTGGCATGACTCAAAAGGCCAACATCCTAAGATTCAATAGGTCATGAGTCTAGGAGAAAACCTATTACTTCTATTCAGTTAAAGGAACATAGCCATTAAGTTACTCGTAGTGACATATTGCTATACCCACATATCAGTGCACAATGCAGCCCTTTAGAGACTCTGCTTTGTGAAGATGATAATTGACACAGAGAGCCACAACCAGAAAATTCTTAAAAGTAAGAATTTTTTGGAGCATTTACCCATACTCGGAATGTCTTTAGCAAATTCCTCTACTCAAGATTCAGGCATCATATGAAAGAGTAGACAGAAAGATTGTAGGAGCCAGAGTTGAAGGATGACCCCAAGAAACATGTTCTTCAGACACAGTAAGGACTAATTCACACATTAACTCACAAAGGTTAATGCACAAGAGGTCCAGCTTTCAATGTAATATTCAGCAAGAGCATTAAAGAAAAAAAAATTCTTAAGACTCCTGCAGGTAGTGCTGAGGAATCATAGCAGAAGAGAGGACAGAAAGATTGCAAATAGCAGAGGAACAGAGACTTTGCTGTGTGATTATGTCTCCTATAAATGTCAGACAAAACAACCTTGAATACTCAACATCAGCTTCATGTCCTAAACAAGTATAACACCATGTTATACTTATGCAGTATAGTAAAGGCTCTGCCAGAGCCTGACAAATACAGCTGCGGATGCTCACAACCAACCATTGGGCTGAGCTCTGGTTCCAGATGGAGGAGAAGGGAAGGGATTGAAGGATCTGAGGGGTTTGGCAGCCTCCTGGGCAGAGCAACAATGTCAACAGGCCTTAGTGCTCCCTACTCCCCATCTCTCAGGGACTGGACCACCAACCAAAGAGTACACATAGAGGCTCCGGCCTCGTAAGTGGCAGAGGATGGCCTTGTTGGACATCAGTGAGAGGAGTGGCCCTTGACCTTTTGGGGTTCGATGCCCTAGTGTAAGGGAACACCAGGGCAGGAAGGAGGGAGTGGGTTGGGGAACACCCTCATAGAGACAAGGGGAGAGGGAATGAGATGGAGGTTTCTGAAGGGGAGAATTGGAAAGGGGAAAACATTTGAAATGTAAATAAAGAAAATATCGAATAAATGAGAAAAAAACATCCTGATCACAGCCTCCCCTCCCTCCACTCCACTCAGCTCCCTCCATATCCCCACTCCCCCAGATACACTCATTATTTTAAATTAAGAAACTTAGGACTTACAACATTTACCTTTAAAGAATTCTATGCTCTTCTTTTAATTCTAAAACTGAAGAGCTCTTTACATCCTTTTTACAGTCCTGTACAAGTTTGAAGATATCACCTCAAATTAATTATGGTGTCTTTAAAATAATGAGCACAATTTAACTTTTATACTACAGGGATTTAAACAGTAACTTTGAACTGGACTCTTTGTGTTTATGTGCTTCTGAACTAAAGCAACTCGAATTTATGTGTCTTTTATGGTTTTACAGCTATCCACTCTTTGATTACTTAGTATTACTGATTTATTTTGGCTTGACAATTATTTCACTGTCTTGAGGTACCACATGTATGTAAATTGCAATGTAATTTTCAGATAATTTTCTGTTTTAGAAACAAAATAAATTAAAGAAAAATAAGTATATCCCTGGAGTACACAAGTTTCAGGACTATCAACACTACTTTATCTGTTATAGTCTGAGAAAATTTAGCCAGCAATTTTTTTGTCTCTTTAGCAAAGAATACATTTCTTGCTCATTTTGGCAACAGATACTGAATTGTATTGGAGAAACAAACATTCTCACTGCATAAAATTGAAAATTGCTAATTTCTCACTTATGTGGATTCCTTAGAACATTTGATCTTTTTTTTTTTTTTCAATTCCTTCCTTGAGCAATAGCTTTGTAAATTGAGCTGTTAAACTGATTCATGCTTAGACCAGCAAAAAAGGGCAGTAAGTGCCTCTGAATCTTTCATAAATGCTCCTGAAAAGATTTCAGTCCGTGCTTGCCCCTTACCCCTGCTATTTTGTGTCATAATGCATCATTGCAAACTGATGTTCATTTCTGTGCAAGTCAGCAAAGCAGGGGATTACATAGTGTATGTTGGCTTCTTTCCTTGAATTAACAGTGTCACTTTTGATTTGTTGTTATTGGACTGTGTTTTAGGGCTTCTTAGCACAGGCAACTGTGGTACAAACGCAGCCATTCCCAGTGGTCTGTGAATTTGTCACCTACACCCTGTATATTTTCAGGATTTTCATGCAGATACCATCAATCTTAAACAAAGTAACCCTTAAAATTGAAAGATATTGATGATGGTCAATCTAAAGATTATTCTATAGAGACTTTTCTTCATAGAATTTATGGTAGAGTGTTGAGTTATTTTATGGACTCAGTGATGAGGAAAGTTTTAAAAAATTGAGTATAAAATACTCTCGTGGGCAGCATATAGTGTAATAATTCTTTTCAATGTCAAGTTTGATCTCAACCAGCTAATATCAGTGATCCATCTGCATTTATTTCAAATAATTTGAACCCCAAAGAATCTAAGTCACTAAGAATATTCAGTAATAAATGTAAATTTATTTCAATTTTGTTCAAATATCCTATATATAATTTTATCCATTGAACCAAAAATTTTCATCTTTGAATGCAATATTAAGCAATCGTGTGTTTATGAATCATATTTCTTCTGTGTCTCTCAACAGTTAGTTTGATATGCATTGTACTATGTCTACTTAAACCTCATTTTAAAAGGTTTACTATGCAAAATACTGTATCTATTCAGCCTTTTTCTATGTTCTATAAATACTGAGTACTGAGAAGAGAGTTAGATGGGGCTCTTTTACCCAAAGTAGCCAAGATACAAAAGAATGTAAAAATGATTAAGAGTAAAGTATGTTGCTTAAGGAAATGATTTTAGCAAGATCTAGATTTCAAGTTCTGCTGTGGGTTTGCTGTATGATCAGGAAAGGGAATGAATATGTGAGTCTCAGAATGAATGATATGTTTACTTTGTCTAATATGCTGAATGCAGAATAGGCTGATTGTAAAAAGAAACATCTTTTAAAATGGCATATTTTAATGTAGAAGAAATTGCTTCTTTGTGAGGTAAATACAGAACTGTCCTTTTTCTTGACTTTTTTATGAGCATGCCTTCTTATCTGTGTACAGGTTTACATATGTGAGCAATCAAGTGTTCTCAATAATCCCACAAGTTCAGAATTTTTGTAGAACATTTTTAATGACATTAAAATGACCAAAAGATGTTCAAGTCATATCATTTCCAAATGAAAACGGACCCAAGTATTTCTAAAACTTGTTTCCCATTTCAATGTAATTTTACATATCTTTCTGTCTTTCTGCCTATATGTCTATATTGTCTTAGAAATATAAGAAACAAGATTATATACATATCAATTAATAACTGACAATTGACAATTAACAATTACATAAAGATGAAAATGTCTTTACTTTTATATTCATGTTTCAAGCTTAAAAATAACTATAGAGCATCTTCATTTATTACATGAAAGACAAGTGTAGGGGGTTTAAAAAGAGGTCCATGGTCATGGCTGCACTTAGCATGTTTCATACACAATGTTTAATACCTAGCACTACATAGGGATATATGAAGAGAAAAAACAGTTAGTTCAAATACATATATATATATGTATACGTATATGTATACGTATACATATATATATATGTATACGTATATGTATATGTGTATATATATATATATATATATATATATATATATATGCACATATTCTAGCCTTTGAAAATTACACAAACTTGGATATAAAACAGACTTGGCTGTTCTCACAGGAAATAAGAGGGAAACTTTACCTCTCCATGTTCCAACTTACATTAAAGAATTAAACGTATATATGGCAGACAATCATGAAAAATGGGTTATCATTCTTCCTCTGCAACTTGTTCTCTCACATTCTTAATTAAATTATTTTCTGGGACATTGAAACAGGCTGTTGTCTGATTGAAGAATTTATGAACAATCAAGCACATGGAAAGGAAAGTCCGTCTGTCTTGTGGCACAGTCAACTTTTCCCAGAGCATATCATCATTTATGCTAGTTCACAGCTCTGATGTTAGATACACCAGAGAAAGACAAAAAAAGAAAAACCAATGATTTAGGAGTTGTTTTGCCTAACTATCCATTTATAATTCTTCCATAATTATGGCTCAATACAAATACATGATTGCTATATTAAAAAAGTTTTAAAATAAGAAATATCCATAAAATAAAAAGAACATACTTCAATTTATGTGATAAAGTTGCCAGAAGGAAATAATTTCCATCATTAATTAATAAAAATGCACTTTGAGGGACAGAATGAATTATAGCTATATGATTATACTTAAGGCTATATAAGATGACAGGATGTATATCACTCTGGTTTATACCATTTATTCAACTGAGCTAAAGAGCTTGCATGTTATAGTGTTAATTTCCTAGTATATTGATGCATCCTGCACATATTGTTCCTAGAAACCTGACTAGAGTGATGTAGGGATCACAAAACAGCATATGCATACACACACACATGAATTATAAATAATCTAATAAATCACTATATATTCTATGAATTGTTTATGTATATAATATTGTATATGATATTATCTATGTATGTATTCATATAGTTATAAAATATAAAGTTATATAATATATAGATAACTTTATATGATATATAAAAAAAAATAATGGATAATGTATGACATGACATGATATATGATACATATATATGATATATGATATGTGATAGATGATTTAGAATATAGAATAAAGGATATATAATATTGAATATAGAATATGTAGTAGAGAACATAGAATGTAAAATATATATATATATTCCACATCAATTCAAGCAAAAGTTCCATTTCTGGATTTTAGTTATTGTAGTTCATTGCAGATGTAGTCAAATGGAAAACAGATCATCATAAGAGTTATATCACATCTTTGAGAAAAACTATTGTAGGAACTCAGAATAAACCCAGAGTTAAGACATGAAGTAGAGACTGTGAGGTAATACAGGGTTTTGGCTTGCTTCCCCTGGAATGCTTAGCTAATTTTCTTACATAGCATGGGTCTCCCTGAAAGAGTTGAAACCACTCATTTTGGGTTTGACAATCAAAATAAAATTGCATTCAAGTAAATGCTTCATAAACTTGGCTATAGACCAATCTAATTAAGGTAATTTATCAATTACGATTCCTATTTTTTTCTACTTCTAGGTTTATATTGAGATATTGAGAGAAACTAATAATTACACATATCAATATAATTGAAAAACATATAAATTCTGATATTTAAATTGTTTAATTAGGTTATTAATACATCTTTGATTCTTGAAATACTTTCCTGCATTATCCATTAGTTATACCAATAGAAATACATGGGGTTTTCTTGTTTAAATATATCCAATTGTGAACTATACAATACTATAATTAAAATATTTTATCATGAAACAGTTGATTTATGCAGTAAATAATTTTATTTCTTGTCTACTAGAGCATTTCATACATTTTCATAATTCAGATATATGACAATGAAAAGCATAATAAAAAAAGATAGCTTTTTATATGAGTCCTAATTATTTTTAATTTATATTATTTTATAACTTTATTTGAATGTAAGAAAAGCAAAAGAATAATCACATGTCTTTCTTAGATTAAAATGCACCATTTAAGTTTTTGGTATTTTTATGAAAATAACATCAACTGTGTTTTGCATTAACAGGAGAACATGGTCTTAGAGTCCAAATGAACTCCTTAGAAAATTAAAATATACAATATCTGAAGTTTATATAGAAAAAGCAATATCAATATACAGAATGCCTTACCTATCATGAAAGCTTCACAATAGGAAATAGGCAATTTACTAAGTTAGCCTCTGAACTAATACAAACATGTCACAGAGATTTAAATACAATATGTACAATCATATCCTAAGAAAAAGTTTGTACATAATGAGTCTTCAAGTCTGCACAGTTACTAAAAGTAGTTTGTTTTTTCCTCTATATAAAATTTTGCTAGAGTAATGCCATTTAATATTGTTTATTTCCTCGCAAATTCCTGCCTTGGGAGAAATATATATATATATATATTCAAATGTTGAAATGAAACCTTAATACATCCCACTAACTAAGGATGCGTAACACTAGTCTGTTCTTTGGAATAGCTTATGTAGAAAGTGGCCTTTGGGGAAAAGCAGTCTAACTCAAATTCACACAAATTATTTCAATATCTATAAAACTGCCTTACATAGCAAACCTTTCTATGCTGCCCTAAAGCTTCTGTCCACCCAAGGATTACAGTATGCATTCCAGGCTTATTCTCTTCAAATCAATTTAAGCAGCAATAACAGTTGTTTCAGATTTCTGAATTATTTGTATATGCACCTTTTATTGTTGCCTGTGGTGATTCAATCAATATATGCAATGAAGAGAATGGTACGAAGGGAAAAATGACACAGAGAGCTTGATTTGTAAGCCTATTATAAAGAAGAACTGCATTAAATAAAAGGTAACACCAGTTTATGAAATTATAATTTGTAAATTGCTTTCCAATTAGTTTATCACCTCACCTGTTTAGAAACCACATGACCATGAACCTTGCCATTCAAAACATTATCAACATAGAGCATCCGTTTATTAACTGATACATTTTATTATTAAAGTACACAGTTGCTTTTAATTAGAAAGTATTTATAATAATTAAAGTTTGGGGATTTATTTGAATACTTAGAATTAAACTTGTTCTTTTGCCACTCAATATTTAATTTGAGGGAACTTTAAGGAATGTATTTAATAAATAAATATGTATACATTTCATTAATCTTAAATACAGACTATTGCTAGTATGCAACAATGGTTTTAAATACATGTTAGTAGTTTTTAAGATGACATAACTTAAATATGCCTGTATAGTAGGAACATGACACTGTAACTATGAATATTTTAATTAGCTGAGTTGTTTTCTCCATTTTACTGCTCCAACTGTACTTCTTGTATAGGAGTTAGGAGGTTTTGTGCTTCATTCATTTTCTTCACTTTTCTATTACCTGGTTCCCCTCTCTGTTTGCTGAGCTAATAACACTTTTAATGACTTGATAATGGTTTTAATACATATATGAGTCTTCAGTATTTTTTAATTTTAATATGAACCAACAACTTTACATATAAAGAAGTCTTACTCTGCAAATTTTCAAAATAAAATGGAGTGTGTATTTTTGAAATATTCCTGTTTTTCATCTCTGTACTCCAGGGGACATGGACATTGAATTAATAATACATACACTTTAGGGTTCAAGACATAAGTATGCTGTACTAAATGTCTCCAGGGAACACTTTTATTATATAATTTGATTACCTTTCAACTTGAGTCTCTCAATCTACATGTTATCTAAACTAATCTTTTCTAAAGGGCAGCACATTGTCTTTCATGCTATGATTTGTCCTCCAACGTCAGATGCTTAAAATAAATTTTATATTTCAAATAATAAATGATAATATAAAAATCTTAACGCATTGTTCTTTTTCTTCAATTAAGAACAATTATTGTCTCATTTAAGGCTCATTAATTAAAAGACTATTACCAATTAATACAACTAGCAATGAATAACCCTCTTAAATTCTGAATGTGACTACTCCATATATTATTCTGAGAATCATAAGTTTTTCTTTCAAGAATTATTTATTGAACAGCAACGACATTTTATGCCTTATAGTTTCTTGGGTTTTACAAACTTGTTTAATTAGATACCAGTAAAATACTTTACATTCCACTGATCTTTTAAACTATTTATTCTCCCTACTATCAAATACTAACCAATCCTAACTTATTTAATTTCTGTGATCTAGTAAGATTATGTGTTATATTGCCATAAATTGTATCATTTTTGTTTTATTTGATTTTGTCATTTGTTTCTTTGTTTTCTATTCTTAGAGTCACCAGAAAAACAATGTTTTAGATGATAAATTTCAACGGAAAACTATAGAACTCAGGTCTCAACTTAAATAATTCTAGGTCTTCTTAAAGTTGACGTACCATCTATTTTATAAGAGCCCGAGTGTCATAATTTCTCTAAGTCTATATGAGACACAAAGAAAGCTATATCACTGAAAATACACCTTAGCATGAGTGACAAATCAGAAAATATTCAATTTCAGAGATCTCTGAACAATATGTAGGCAGCTTGGATGATCAAAGAATCACTTTTCTCAGCAAGTTTTCCATTTTTCTAACCAGTATAAATATTCCAAAAACAAACAAAAAAAATATTTGAACTTTTACACTGTGTCCTAATAGACCATAGTTTATCAAATTAAAATTTTGAATTGTTTTTAGTATACATGTTACAAAGGTATAAAAATAAATGGAGAATGAGCAATGTGCTTCTGAAAGACCATTGAGTCCTTTAAATATTCTAGGGCATGGGGATTTTAACAAACTTTTCCTGAACTTTTATGTTACATGGAGATTTGAATGAGTAATATCCCCAGTGACCACATGTATTTGTCCATTAAGTCCTTGGTTGGTGGATTTGTTTGGGGAAGGTTATAGAACATTCAGGACATGTAAAAGCTTGTAGAAGAAAATATTTCCTCTAGGTCAGACTTAGTGCTTAGAGCCTAATCTAATCCCCTTCAAGTATACTTCCTTGTTTTTCCTGTTTTCATCTGAGATGTGATCTCTAAGCTTCTTGTTCCTGTTACCTACATCAATCTCTCCCAACCTGTAGAACTCATGCCAGTGATATTGGTAATAACATTTTATCACAATACAACCACTAACAACAGCAATAAAAACTGATACAAGATTACAAAATAGAGATGCATAATGAAATAGATTTTATCACAGTACTGTACATTATAACTTTTCACCAAAAGTTCATTACAATTTCTGTGCACTAAAAAACACCTTTAGAACACAAACAAAACTAAATAAGTTATTCCACAAAAGCCTAAAATTATGCACATTTCTGTAAAAGTTTGATAAGAATATAAGTTGGAAACACTTCACTTACACAGACAGAGTGGAAAAAAAACTCTAAAATTATTTTAATACAATAAAGTAATTCAAAACTAGATGACAAAAAGGCAATTTTTGATTATATGGATTAATATTTTTTAATGGCCATATTTTGCAAGTGAGTCTGTATATGTATGTGCATGTGGTCACATTAAATAAATCTTTCTTTCTGTTTTGTACTATCACTATATATTATTGACTAGTAAATATTCAATTAATATTTGAATATTTAATATTAATATTTGCACATGTATAATTTCAATGAATACCAAAATGATATTTTTCACAGAACTAGAAATACATCACTAGAATTGACACAAAATACAAAAAGCCCCGAAGAAGAAAAACAATATTGAACAAAATTAGCAATGTTGCAAGTGTCATAACATTCAAATTTCAAATTACACTACAGAGCCACTAGATGCCAAACAGCATGATGCTGGAACAAAATAGAGACACAAACCAAAGGAATAGAATATAGAGCCCAGAAATAAACTTACACAGCAATAATCATCTGATTTTTTGACAAAGGCATAAAAATATACATTGGATAAAAGGCAGCCTCCTTGAAAACTGTGCTATCCTAGTAAGGACACTGTAAGTAGTGCTGTCTTCCTAACACAATTCAAATTCAATTTGTCCTAAGCTCTATTCAAAATGGACCAAAGATCTTGAAGAGAAATTACCTACAGGAAATATAGGACACTGAAGATTGATTAGTGGAATCATTTGACTTCTTTATTTGCTTCTCTTGACCATATTGCCACATTAAATGAATCTTTCTTTTGTTTTACACCATCACTGTAATTGTATTAGTTACTAATAAATATGCAATTGGATGTGTTTAGCACACATTCTATATATATTCTTCTATTGATCCTCATGAAATATTGCCAGTTTCACTAGAATAGTTAGAACTGTATATAATTATATTAAAAATGTGAGCCATTTGTGGGACTGCATAAGGGTATCCTGGTTCTTGGCTGGGCATGGATCTAAAACCCCGAGACTCCAAGGGAGAAATGGCAGGAGTTCGGCCACATCCCCAGAACCCAGGGTCCTGAAAAGCAGTCTAATCTCCATGGACCTACTTTGTTAAGTCCTGTAGGCCATTACAGCCCCTCCCAAAGTGCACAGGTAGAGGGTGTGACTACAGGCCTCAGGCCCTAAAGATTTACATACTAATGAAGGCCAGAGGGTGGAGCCAATTAAACCGCCCCCAGAACCTCCCCCTTTCTCCCTCCCTACTTAACTCAGGTCTGCCCTGAGTTTGTGGGGGGTGGTACATCCAGATCCATCCACCATCTGCCATGACAATAAACCCTTCTGGAACCAAGGACTTCCTCATATCATTAGGGCTTGTCATTGCAGAAGCTTCCAGCCTCTGGAACCTTAGACTTTCTCCTGCATGTGAGACCCTCCGAGTGGAAGCCTCTGGGACTCCTCCACCGCTGCGCCCCATTTTCCCACAGCCATTCTTAGCTGGATAAGTTCTATTGATTTTCAACTTATCAGCATCTAGAATCACATAGGACATAAGCCACTGTGTACTCCTCTGAAGGAATATCTCAAATAGTTTATTCTATAGTTGTGATTCTGGGAAACTGATGGAGTGGAGCCTCTCACATTAATCTAATAGCCAGAACAAGACAAGAAAGGAGTTGAGATCAGTATCATTTTTCAGTCTCTGCATCCTGAATGAGAATATAATTGACCAACTGCCTCAAATGAATGACGCCAAAACTTCCTGATCATAGAGCAGTATATCCACAAACTGTGAGCCTCACTAAACCGCATCCTCAGAACTGCTCCTTGTAAAGCCCAATACTATAGATAAGAGTCAAGATCTTGGTGCTGGGATGATCATGGTCCCTAATTGCAAAATCCATTTCCATAGTTTTTCTATATGGTCATGTTTTCAATATTCATGTTTGTATCCATTGATTAGGACTGCTTTCACCTTTATCAGGCCATGCTAATTACTTCAGGTGGCTGTTAGTATAGAGATTGAAAACTTGGCAAAGATCTGACAATAAAGGATGCAGAGAAGATTCATTTAGAGATAACTGAAATGAGAAAATGTCCTTATTTTTATGGTCATTAATAACTATAATATTGTTTGGAAAATTATTAATCTTAATTTCAAAAAATATGATATAGACAGTAGTCTACTTGGTCATCTTTAATGTCAAAGAATGTGCCAAGGACCATACAGGAGGAAAGACAAATGGCTTTAGAACTCATAGAATATGGCGCAAGGTTTACCACAGCCTCATGAGAGAGCCTCGGTGTTGCATGGCCCTAAAGCCTTCATGTCCTGAGGACTTCATGCTGTCATGGAGTTCTGCTCTGCTTGCTGTCCTCACATCCTTATTAATCTTAGAATTATATGAAAACTTGAAGGAGTCTTCCAAGTGTCTCACTGGGAAGTATCTCTGGCACTCACAATAACAATGCTTGAACACTTTCAGGCGTTGCTATTGTAGTGGATTAATGATTCTATCACCACCCTAGAGAAGAACTTAGAGATGTAGACTGATAGCAATTACCTTCACCCTTCAAAAACATTTAGAAAAATAAAATTGTTAGTGAAGCTAGGTTTAGATATTTATGTGATTGGCTCTGATGGAGAAAATTTTAGAAAACAATTTGAAGCTCATAAAGGCACACTCTTAGTAGTTGTGCTATGGAGCTTTTATGGTCAGAGAACAAGAACAATGGCAGCATTGGTTGACATGACTCTCATTGAGGCTGGACTGATGATGATTTATTTCTTATCCCCTTTTTTACCCTCAACTTCCTGATATGATTTATTTATTAAGATTTCCTGATGATGAGTAGATATGCATTCTGAGGATTTATGTTTTCTTTACCTGTACTACATAAAGTTATTTCTTGTAAAGGTATTGGAAAATACTGTTTTTACATACTCATTCACTACATAAAAACTAAGATATAATTATACTATAATTTTATACTTATTGAAAGATTTTGCTGGGGTGTATATAAGCTATGAAGAAAGAATAAAGGATGGTGGCTGGAACATTGTTCCTTCCATCCATCAACTATATGTATGTGTGTATATGTATAAAATTTGTATGAATGGGGGTCCTTCCAGCCATTAACCCTATGTATGTATGTATACAAGTAAAGTTCTCTGGATGTGTGCTGGAGATAGCTACATCCACCAAATTTGTGTTGTTATGTGTGTATGTGTGAAATGTTTGAAACTTGCTTGATGGAACCGTGATCTAACCATTGCATGTATGAATTTGTCTGTCTGTAGGCTGATATGCATGTATGTATGTGTCAGGCCATGAAAGGATATCTTGGTTCTTGGCTGGGCATGGGCCTTGAACCCGACCCCAATGAGGAATACACAGGTGTTTGGCCATACCCCCAGAATCCAGGCTCCTGACAGGCAGTCTAGATCTCCATTTAACCTGTACCATTCAGTCACGTAGGACAAAATAGCCCCTCCCAGAGAGGTATGTGTCACCATCTGCATACAGGTAGAGTGCATGACTACAGGCCTCAGCCCTAGAGAGATTTCCACATTAATGAGTTACCTAAAGGCCATAGCTAATTAAATTATTCCCTCCCAGATCCTTCCTCCCTATTTAAGCCAGCTCCCCACCCCCACCCCCCACCTCCACCCCCAACCCCTGCTTAAACTGGGGGTGCACCCAGACCATCTACATTCGCCATGAACAATAAAGCCTTGGAACCACGGAGTCTTTTGTTGTCTTTTAGGGCCCTTCTCTGCGTTCCAGCTACAGGGACCCACATATATATGTGTATGATATACGCATGATTCAATGTAAGAATTAATGGCTTCTGCCTTTTGTTTCATCTACTGAGTGTGTGTGCGTGTGTGTGTGTGTGTGTGTGTGTGTGTGTGTGTGTGTATGTGTGAATTTTCTTTCTTTCCTTCTCTTTCCAGCTGGCCCCAAAGAATTAAAAGAGTTCATAGTTTTGCTGTCGGTCATAGGGACTGCCAGCCTCAGTAAATTAAGCTTTTTTTCCCTCAGAGAATAATCTGGTGAGTAACTTCTCTCATCCCTGGCGGCCTTTGGGAGCAGTCTCTGTAGTTTTCTGGATCTACCCTGGTTACGGGCTCTAACCACTGACCCCAAAGAGCTGCCTGCTTCAGTTTACTCACCATATAGATGTTGACCCTCTTGTGCCAAAGCCAGTCATTGGCAGGATTGTGCTGTTTTGTGGATTACATCATAATTGATACCTAGGTACATGTACACATATTTAGAACTGGGTCCATACTAGCAGTTTTAAAATGTCTTTTCTGTATTTGTGGAGTGGTTCTAATTTCAATCAAATAGAATATAAAAATAACTCATTAAAATTTAGTTATTGCTAAAAAGAAAGTATTAGATGACTGGGCTCACTATTTTTATTATCATACTAATATTGGGGAAACTTCCCTTTCTTTGCAAGCTTTGTTAGAGCAATTTGAAAACTTTAAATGTATTATGAGGAAAGTTGATATACTAAGGTGAACTTGGTTGTTTAATGTTACTATTTGGACAATTCAGTAGGAAGGGGAGGGTGAGTTGGTGGCAGAATGAATGCCCTGCACATCTTTTGTGCTGACAAAAGAAAAGAGCCTGAGAGTTCCACTTACTCTGTGCACTAAGGCTGTGGTTTGTAGGGAGGATTGGGAAAAACATATTTTTTGTCATTTCAAGTGATTAAATAAGTGTTCCACTGGAGAGATATAGCTGGGCAGATATGGAGAAACACAAGCCATGAATTGTAAACAGAAGCTTTCTAAGCATTGTCACAGCCTATAGACAAGTAAGTACCTAGTGGAAGCATGAAGAAAGACATACATAATTAGGAAATTAATGAAGAGAAAAGATGGAACTCTCTTTTATTTTTCTAAAATGTGTAAGCTAACAAGGACTTAATTCTCATTTTATTCTCTAGGATTCAAGTTTTATTTTTATTTATCCAATAAGGTACAAACATCAATTTATGTAATAATGCATAGGAACTACATTTTCACTTCTGTGATACTAAATTTGCCATGATTTGAAATCTTTAAAATTCTCTGTATTAAATTTGTATATTAAATGGTCTAGACAATAAAATAAGTAGAAGGTGTGACAGTTATTTCCTTAATGTGGCAATGCAGTTTAAAGTTCTCTTTAAATGGAAGCATATTTGAAAAAGAAAATACATTTGAAAGGTTGACTTTGTTTCTGAATTAATGATTTTTGCACAATGATATTCTCTTATATGATAAAATAAAGGCATTTTAGATATTAAAATAGAAATATGATTCTGTGTTACAACATCTTCAAAGGATAACTGAATTTTCAATTTCAAAAATACTTTGTCACATACAACAAAATTGAAGGAACCTCCAATAACCATCTAGCTTATCAAATACCTCTTGTTTCATCCAAGCATTAAGTATTTTATTGATATAATGGTATAATTGGTGCTTTAACAAGAATTATGTATACTAAATAAAGAGAAAACATGGTCTTTAATTGCAGAAGAGTACAGCTTACTGCTGAGGACAGTAAAACTAAGGTCATACTTATTATCCTGTAGGACCATACCACATACTAGGTAATTAGATTTTTTAGAAATTTATTTCTTACAATCTGGAGAGTGTAAAGTTCATTATCAAGGTAACAGCACATGCTAAAGAATCACTGCTGAGCTACAACAGAATGAAAGCCTAACTCAAATGATCAAGCATATTGAGAAACTGGAGGGAGATGGAAGCTGAAGTGGCTTTTGTAATAAACTAAGCTCCCAGTAACTAATTATCCACTTTCCAGAAGAGGACTCTAGTTATCATGAGACTTTATGTCTGAAGCACTTAAGAAAGACCTTTCCATCTGACACAATCATAATGACAACTAAATATGACAGGAGATTTGTAGAAGATACACTATTGTAACCAACAAAAATATATTGTTTCTTGAATGTGACATCATTTCTAAGTTTCTAAAATAATGATATTGATATTATGAAATAATGTTAATAAGTGTAATTTAAAGTAAAATAATCTTTTACTTTAAAAACAAATAGACTCTTTCATAGATATTTTAAGAGTGAAATACTATTAAAATATTATTTATACACATACTAAATATATATATATACAAATATATATATGCAAATATATATGAATACATATACAAATATACATGTGTACTTATATATATTTTACAAGATAATATGTATTGGAAGATGTAGTTGGCAAAAGGTATATTTGAGTACCTAACAAGACAGAGCAACACGTCATTTAAAATATTCTAACTAATTACTATGACTAATGTGTGTGTGTATGTGGTTTTGTGTGTGTGTGTGTGTGTGTGTGTGTGTGTTGTAATTAGCTTGTGGAGAGTTGTTAAAATTGATATTATTAGTGGAGAATAGACAACATTATGACTAAGCTATATCTTTTCAGGATTATCTGTCTCTGGCTAATTGTCAAACTGCCCCCAGGTAGGTTTTAAAGCACATTTTATTTTATGGTTTTTCTTCATAAGACAGATTATATAAGACAGCTTTTTGAAATAGCCCTGAACTTGGTTTCCAAAATTTTATAGAAATATCCTGTTCTACAGTCAGTTCAAGAATATATTTGGGTTGAATTATACATTGAGACTCAGTGATGTGAATATTGATGGATCTCTATTACTCTCAAGCTATTTTGAAATATAGAGAAATAGGAAGAAAAAAATTAAAAGTTATGCAGATACCACATTCATCTCAGAGATAATATACTATAACTTCTCATATAATACTTGTATCACCTGTGAGCTGTGGTATAAAACGATACAGGACTACAAAACAATAGTTTTCCAGCATTTAGAGATCACTTTTGACATCTTGAACCAATGCATACCAAACAGTCACAGAGCAAGACCAAACATTAAATCATATGGTATTGGTAATAGAAGTGACATTTAGACCAATCAACCAAGAAATTAGCCAAAATTAACCTACATGTATACAGTAAAATTGTATGAAGATTCTTTACCCATACAATAGAATGAGTGACTCTTATTGGTAGATAATGTTAGCAGAATTGTATAATCACATACAAAATAATTAAATTTGTCAAGTCTTCCACAATGTCCAAAAATCAACTAAACTGTTCACGTTTATAGTAAAACTGAAACCTACAGTTCCAATTGGCTACTTAGTGTACAACAGTTATCCCTAAAAGCAATGATTCAATTTAATTATATGGACTTTTGAGTAGAATATATGTTTCAATAAATGTATATACAAATATATACATATACAAACATATATACATAAATATATATGATAACAATTAACAAAACAAAGTCAGGAATTTGAATGAGACATGGTACATGTATATCAGAGAGACTGTAAGAAGAAATGGGAAATGTAATTAAATTACAATCTCAAATGTAATTTAATAAAATATATAGAAAAACAGGCATTGGTGTTGGCAATTATTTCTTGGCTATAAAAATAAAAGGGATTTAGATGGCTTTGTATGAGGCAACTCAATAAACTGAATTTACTTAGCTGGTAAAAATACATTAGAAAAACTATATTGTTATATTCCTCTGTCCAAAACATAGAAGATACTTTTTCATCTTCTTGATAACAAATCCATAAATAACCAACATATATATGACCTAAAATATACAGCATTAAATTGAATGTGTATAGAAGAGCAATTGATGCATGAAACAGTGTGTAATCTACTGATTATCAGTTAGATTGTAACCTGAAACTTTTATATGATATCATCACATGAATAAGATAAATACTGAAGTGATACCAAAGAAAGGATGTGTGTGTGTGTGCTTCTGCATGTATAAACATATGCCATTTGATAAAATGAAAATTTATATCGCCAGTATGGGAAGCTATATTTCATTTTCTCAAGAAAACTAAAATTAAACTTACAATGATCCAGAAATTGCATGTGACATAAAAACCAAAGGAATTTAAAACAGGGCCACAGATACCAATCCAATGTGTTTATTGCAACAATACACACAGCAGAAAAATATGGCAATAAACTTATGCTAACTGAAGGATGGATGGAAAATAAAATGTAAACCTTAAATCTTAAGATTCTTCTGCCAACTAATCTAAAAATGCCAAATGATTTCAATGTACTGAGACAGGGTCTCATGTTTCTCTGGCTGCCTTGAATTCCCTACATGACTGATAGTTGCCTTGAAATTTTGATGCCAATACTTGTACCTTCCAAGTGCAGATATTTTTCAAAATGTACCATGTTTCAGTAAATAAAGAACAGGAAAGTTGTGGGGATTCAAAAAATAGCAATGTAAATATATTTTTTTTTCCTTTTTTATTGGATATTTTATTTACTTACATTTCAAATGTTATCACCTGGTTGGGGATTTAGCTCAGTGGTAGAGTGCTCTAGCAAGCACAAGTCCCTGGATTCATTACTCTCTTCTGGAAAAAAAAAGGACAAAATAACAAAAAGACCTAAAAGAAGAGAAAAGAAAAATAATTAATAAATTGTTATTAAATTATTAAACAATTATTAAAATTGTTAAAAAATAATTAATAAATTCTATATTTGGCTTGAAAGTAGGTCTTATATTAACTGTTCTGTGTACTACAGGGGAAGAGAGAGAGAGAGAGAGAGAGAGAGAGAGAGAGAGAGAGAGAGAAGTCTAAAGCAAAGCAATGTATACAAATTAATATACATATACAGACCAACTCATATATGCATTATAGCCAGAAACTGAAAATAACCCCCCAAAAAAATGTATAAAGAACATATGGAACATTACTCATATACTAAACAAATAAATAAATAAATAAATAAATAAATATCGTTAAGTTTGAAAACAAATGGTTGTAACTAGAAAAAAGAAATCATCCTTTTGAGTGAGATATCCCAGAGAGATAAACATGGTATGTATTTGCTTATCAGTAGATATTAGCCATTAAGTAAATGATAATCAAGCTGCAAAATCCATAGAACCAGAGAGGTTAGGTGAAGTTGAGGTTAGAAGATATTTACAGATTATTCTGAGAAGGAGAAATATGAAACATTTTCATGGGTGAATACGTGGACTGAGGGTTGTTTGGGACAGAAGGGGGATCATGAGTAACAGCATATGTAGAAAGAGAGAGGGCAGTGAGAGACAGATAGAATTGTGGAAAAAGTGGAGTGCATGAAGAAACCTTGTGCAGTGGAAATTCTCTGTAATATATGAAGGTGATGGAGAGAAAACTATAATCAGGATGTGTTGACCACCTATAATCTCATCAATCAGTGGGATAAAATAAAGAATCCTAAGTAAAGAACAAGCAAGACAATAAATAAATTTCTGTAAACACTCCCATGATCAGTGTTTTTAAGGGTTTATCAGGATGACCAAAATATGTGAGCCTTCTTCCATGTCCTAGCCCAAAGTCATTTTCATGTCTGAAGCCTACTTCCTTGTTCTTAAAATTTGGATTCCTGCCTGAAATTACTTCTTTGTTCTAGCCTAATGTCAGATTCCTGCCTGAAGCCCTCTTCCTTGTCCTTGAGCAATGTAATATTCCTGCCAAGCACCCCATTTTCTTGTCTTTGGTCCATGTCAGATTTTGCCAAGCAGCCCTAAAATCTTTACATCTCTCCCCCTTTTTTATTTCATAAATAATACTGAGCCTGTCTTAGGTCATTCTGCCAAGAATGCCTTCTTTACCCATCATGGACTATGCAGAAATGCTCTTCTGTCTTAGGTTGGTAAGGCTCTGTGCAGAATCTTACCTGTCCTTGGCTTTCCAACCTGTTAATTTACTAAGAACTGATCTTAATGCTAACACGTAATTCAAATGATATAAAAGCAAAAAGGAGGAAGAGGGATGGGATATGGGTTTCCTAGGGAGTGGAAATGGGGAAAGGGAATTGCATCTGAAATGTAAATAAAATATCTGAAAAAGAAAAAGAAAAAAAAGAAAAAGAACAAAGAAGGAATCCCTAAGTTAAGATGTTCAGCTAGACAAACTGATTGGTAATCTTCCAGGTTCAAATGAGAATTTTTTTTCTTACTAAAGTGGAGATGGATCAAGGAAAACAACCATAATTAATTTAGACCAGGCCTGCATGTGCATATATATCCACAGAAACAGTCCAACTATAATCACCCACTCATATGCAAAGACACTTAAATAAAGCCAGGGCCCCCACTCATACAAGTGCATATTTTAACTAGATAAATTTTAACTGTCATCTGTAAAACAAGGTTGTCAGTACAGTTGTATGTGGATGATGACACAGTTTTCTTGGAGTCACAAATTCTCCCTCTTATGACCTTTCTGTAGCCTCTCTTCTGCCTTGAGGGAACGGGTTGTCTGGAGTCATCCCATATCACACTGATGTTTTAGTGTTCCAAATTTTCTCTCTCTCTGTCTCTGTCACTGTCTTTGTTTCTCTGTCTCTGTCTGTCTGTCTCTGTCTCTGTCTGTGTCTCTCTCTCTGTCTCTCTCATTATCAAGTTGGGACTCTGTGTTAGTTTTGATCTACTACAAAAATGGAGCTTCTCTTATTAGGTTTGAGTGAGATACTAGTCTATGAATATATGAATAAGTATTAGTGGCATTGTATTTTTATGTTCTACTATCATAGTAAGAGTAGAGCTGATTATTAAAGACTAGAGACCAGCAGCATGAGCAAGACCTGCATAAACTCCACCTAGACAAGGTGCTAGCAATGAAAATGTTGTGAGGGGGAGGCTAGGACAGTGACCCATGCCTAAGCAAGAAGCTATTGCAATTGATACTTATTAGCAAAGGGAAATCAGTTTTCTCTATTTGAGTATCACTGTGTTATCAATCACACTACAAAACATTCAGTTCTCAGAAGTAGTTGCCCACCACAAAATCAATGTAATGTCTTTTGTGATATTCTTATTTCAATTTATTTTAGGCATTTTTGTCTTATTGTTCTTAACATTAGTTTGTTTAATATTCAATTTTTGGATTTTAGTTTTATTTGTTGGCTTTATTTTAAAGAGAGCAACTATCAAGTGAATATATGGGTCTACGGGAAAGGGGAAATATGATCAAAATAATTTCTGATTCTGTCACAGAAAAACATTAAGGTTCTAACAAAATTTAGTCATTAAAGTGGTAAAAATTAAATAGGTCATATGTTTATATGAATTGATGATGTAGACCTATGCTAAAATTAAAATTAGATTTTAGTAGCTAAATGAAAACTATTATACAAAGTAGTTTTTATTGGATATTTTATTTATTTAATTTCAAATGTTATCCTATTTCCTGGTTTCCCCTCAGAAATCCATATCACATTCCCCTTACCCTGCTTCTATGAGGGTGTTCTACCACCTACCTACCCACTCCTGCCTCCCCACCTTGGCATTCCCCTACACTGGGGCATCAAGCCTTCATAGGGCCAAGGGCCTCTCCTCCTGTTGATGCCCTACAAGCCATCCTCTGCTATACGGTTCTTCTATGTGTACTCTTTGGTTGGTAGATTAGTTTCTGGAAGATCTGGGGGGTATGGTTGGTTGATTTTGTTGTTCGTCCTAGATTTTTATTTCTACTTTTTTAGAATTATTACATCATTTTGACATAAAAGATACAAATCTTATTTGTAAATAATTAACCTAAGCTGCTATTTTGTTACAGTTAGTCGGTCCAAAATCTCTTTTATCTACGTCATCAATTCTTTCAGTCAAGTATCCATTGGCAATTCAGGAGATAATAGGCTTCACTGTTAACAAACCAATTATTGGTATAACCTTAAGACAGGGTTGTTCTTATGCTTTTAGGGTAAGTCTAGACATAAGCACTTACTTCACTCAATTATAATGCAAGCACATGAAGTAAGGTTACTTATGTCTATGTGAGTTGAATTGATTGTTTACAACTTAAATGCTGAAATTGTTTAAAAGCAAAACAACAACAACAAGCCTCTCCACTGATTGCCAAGTTGGAGAGTCTGCTTGGAGAATGAACAACAAATCCTTTGGAGAAATGCACTCTTTGTTTTTGTCTTGAAATGAACTCAATTTGCTAATGTTGCAATTGGATCTGTTCTTATATCAAGATATAGGCAGCAGATCAGAGTACAAGGAACAAGATTTACATACACTTTATAGTAGAGTGTTGTGAAGAAAAGAGAATCATTCATAGATCCAATTTAGGTATGCTTAATTAAGTAATACATTGATCATTAAAAAGTAAAACATTTTTTACTATGATCCTGTACATGATCAATTTCAATTTTGATGGAAGTCTGTGCTCTGGGATCAGTAACTTTTTTGGAACATATCAAGGACAAATTTTTAGACATTGGTCATTAATAGTAGACTTTACTCAAAGTTAATAAAGAAACTGCTTTGTTATTGTTGGATTTGTCATATACCTATTTTTAGAGTCATTATATATTTCAATGCTGTAGCTCAACATATCTAATATGCATAGATCACGATAATTATATATGAATTATTGACATAGCATATAAATTCTGTATACAATTGTCAGATAATTTTACTTACTCTGATAAAATAATCCCAGGAACTGTTTTGTTGTTGCTACTGGAAGACTTTATTAAAGCCTCAATGTCATCCTCTAAATAAACACATGCTGACTCCATATGATCTTTAACAATCAAAAGTCAATTTCACTTTGATAAGAAAGCATTAATGATAAGTTATTCATACATAGAAAATGACATTTTGTTTTACTTTGGTTTGGTTTTTGTTTTTCGAGGCAATGTTTCTTTGTGAAATCTTAGCTGCCATGGAACTTGTTCTTTAGAGCTGGCTGGCCTCAAATTCAGAGAACCACTTCTCTCTAAACAGGAGTGCTGGGATTAACAGCATAAACTACCACCTCCTTGCTGAAAGTGACAATTTTAATATATATAATGTTCTTAGAAGTTAAAATTTCTTCATGTCAACTGGATAAACAGATGGTAGTATACTTAACTAAGTCATAGGTTTTTGTTAGAAAAATATATTTAAAGGAAAAGAAATAAAATAACAAATCAATTTTGCCTATGAAAAATTTATAACCTATTTAAATTATTTTTTGAGTTTTCTTGGGTACCACCTACCAACAGCAATATAAAGGACCTTGCTCAATCATAGTATGGAGGACTTTTTCTTAGTTAGCTGTACACTTGTTCTTGGGAGCATTTTTGGCAAAGTGGGATAATTTTACTTAAAATGTATATACACATGGACTTATATCTAGTCTATGTGATTTTAGATCTATAAATAATTTGAGTAATATTTTTATTCCCTTTTGATTGCCTTCCAGAGGTTGATAGTATGTTGCTATTTTTGATCATAGCATGCTATTCAAACACAGTATCCCAGAGAATCATGATTCTATGGTTCCCAGTCACAAGTAGTATACCTACAACATGACTCTTGCACCTAATACTCAGGGAACATCATAGAAGAGGTGGCATAATGATTGTTAAGAGCCATAGGACCAGGGAATCTTCTGTGATATATTTCCCAGAAATGATTGGAAATTACATTTATCATATATCTACAAATTATCTATATTACTATATAACTTAACCAAAACAAAAAGAAGCACATCACTCTTAGGTATGCTAAAATATAAGAAGGATATCTGTCCATGGATAGAAAAAGATCTACAGGCATATGAAGAGTTCTGACTGAGAAATACAACATTTAACTGGCTATTGAATACCAAGTGACAAAACATGAAATAATATACATACAAAGAACAAAATTGACTCAGAAGGCTGTATTTATATATTTAGGACAATAGAAATATATTTAATGTTGAAAGCAAAAGCTAAAAATCACAGAGACCATGATTTTGAGAGGAAGAAACAAGAGTTGAACAAATGGGATTGGAGGGAACAAAAGAAGTAACTGTATTTTAATTAAATGTTTTAAAGAGAAAAGTGAAATAAAGTAATGGTTAATTTAAATTGCAAATCATCAATTAAATTCCAACTATGTGGGCCATGAAAAAGTTACCAGCTACAAGGATATCAACTTCAGTACAATTTTTTACACATTTTGGTCAGATGTGTTATTCCTTTAATATGCCTTTATACCTCTTTTAGATAAAAAAAAAAAATGCTGCCAAAATGTACAAGCTAAAGTTGTAAAATCACACTCAGTTTCAACAGTTGGATTATTTTTTTTTTTTTTTTTACCAAATAATTCAATGCGAACTTTAAAATGTGATATATAATGCAGAGAATTCTATCAGTGTTTTATGAAATATAGCAATAAGGAGAAAGTTCTATGTTATAGTAAAAGAAAGCTTCTTGTTCTCTTCTTTTAGTTTTTTCTCACTAATCCAAAAAATTCTAGTAGTAGTTTGGTCCACACACATGATCTTTAACAATCACTTCATAAACACATTAGCAAGTACAAGTAGTTTGTTAAAGCATAGTGGCCACAATTGCTCATCAAAAATGTGAATGAAAGCCATTATTATTATTGAAAGTTATTATCATTCAACAAATGCTTTTTCAACTTGACTTATGTTGACTTATGTTTGTGACAGGGCCATGATTTGTCCCTATATGCTAATTGTCATTTAAATTAGATGAGGTGTTGATTTTGTATATGCCTCAAGAAACAATTGTTCTTTGCAAAAGGATTTAAATATGGACACTAACTTATTTGAACAATAATTTTTAATTAAATATACATTTTATGGATAAAATTGTATACAATATAAAATACAGTTTCAAAGAAATGAGACAAGAGGGAATGTTAGAGTATCTTCTAGTAACTTAGTAACTTATGAAAAAAGAAAAATATCTGATGATGCCTGAATAAGACACCAACTTCCATGTATAGAAGAATATCATTAGGAGCCATTTCATCACTATTTCATTTTTAAGACTCATAGTATATTGTTTTATGTTATGTCTCTAGTTCTTGATAATCAAAGAAGTATGGAGATTGGATTCTATCTCATGGAGTGGGCCCTAAATCAAATCAGACATTAGTTTGTTGCAGAAAAATTTTAATCCAGCAACATGGCTGCTCTTGCAAAGGATCACTTCAGAGAATTTCTAGGTCTGTGTGATCCCACTGGAATGACATATTTTTAATCCCTCTGGCTGGAAAAAAAACACACATTTAGTACACACTTTAAATTCTAAATAATGAAGGTAAGGTTTATAGAGGGAAGCAGCCATGTTTGAAAGGGCCTTCTAATTAAGGGACAGACATAGCAACCAATCAGAGAGAGATCTGACAGAATGAGGCAGAGATAGAATAGGCCCAACTTTCAAGAGGACAGGAAAGAAAGGTGACTTAAGAACAGTACAGAGAGTTGAATGTGTTCTGTTTGTAATGTTTATACAGTACAGGTCAGCAGAGGCAATTGAAGCAAGAGAATAAGAAGAAACCAGAAGTTAAGAAAAAATTTCCACAGTTAGACTGAGGCCAAGCAGAGCAATTCATAAGAAGACAAGTGGAACAATTTGAATCTGTCAGAGCGGAGAGGAGCTTGAGCCAGAAGAGCTGAGTTAAACCAGCCAGAGTTCAGAAAGAATAAGAAAGGATGAGCTTACTCACCAGAAGCCTCCAAGTTGACGATTATAGTTGGTCACTCACACAAGCTTTGTACTATTGTTGTTATAGAATATGTTGAAGGATACTTTGTCCATCAAGGTTTTGTGGTTGTTTCAGTGTTTACATCTCTGTTTTGGTATCATATACATTACCTTCCCATACCAAAGACATTAAACCATAGGGATGAAGGTTCTATGTAAGCACCATCTCTACTTCTCCATGTTCAATGAGTTTTGTGAGTGATATCTTCAGTAATGTTGCCTGCCTGTCAGTTTATGGAGTGCAACCCATTATACTGGCTACAGTCTATGTTGTTTGTGGATTTACATAGGACCCACTTGAATAATAGCTCAATTGGATGTAATGAATTCACAATACTGGAAGCTTCATTTGGTGACAAGAGATGGTCAACTGGGACTCTGTATCCCTCATTATTTTGACATTTTGTTAGAATTGCTTCATATACATTATGAAGTTTCCACTGTGCTAGGATTCCATACTGCCTCACCAGTGTCACTCAATTCAAACTGTCTTTCCTTCTATTCCCTCCCTCAACACTATCTTTTTTTCACTCCACAACTGATTCTCCAGTTACTGTACCCCATGTTCCCAATTCACTTATAAAATTTACTCTACTTCCCCTCATCAGGGAGATCCATATATATATATATATATATATTATATTTGCTTGTAAATCACATGAGGACATCTTTTTGACAGCTGAAAAATACTTCATTGCATAACTGTATCACTTTTTTTAGTTTTACCCATTCTTCTGTTGAGAGACATCTGGGTTGTTCCCACTCTCTGGTTAATTTATCAATAGAACATCATTGTGTATGGATGAGCAAGTAACCTTCTGGTAGGATGACACATCATTAAGGTGTACGCCCAAGAGTAGTATGACTGCATCTTGAGGTTCTTGAGTCCAAATTTTATGATAATCTGACATATTGATTCCCATGGTCATTGTAAAAGTTTTTTTTTTTTTTAAACCAGCCAAGTATTACCATTTTATAATCCACTGTCCTTATTCCGTATCCTCACCAGAATGTACTGTCACTTGTGTTATTGATCTTAACCATTCTGACAGGTGATTGACTACAACTGTAATGTTTTTGTTTTATCTCAGAATACAGAAACTTGTTCTTTTCTAATGAGAGACAGAAAGAGAGAAGCTCTGGATGTGAGGGGAGGCAGGGAGGAACCGGAATAAGTAGAGGGAGAGGAAACTGCAATCAAGATATATTGTATGAGAAAAGAATCTATTTTCAATAAAAGTGAAAAAATAAAGGAAAGGAAATGAAAGCATCTGGTTATGCACAGTGGTGTAAGTGGCCTGCTGCTTGTAGATGCTGAAGCAATCAGAAGCTCAAACTGAAACACCAAACTTGCAGAAGCCGATGCTGAAAAGATAGAACACAATAAAGTTATTGGTGAAAAAAGACAAGATAGACAGACACTTGGGTAGGAAAATAAGGAAAATTTCTTTAAAAAAGAGGGAGAGAAATACCTTTAGAATTAGTTATTTCAGTTCTGGTCTTTGAGTTATTTAAACAAAATCAACAAAATAAAAACCACAAAAATACCCTGTTACATAATATGCTATATCAATGAATAATTTCTGCAAAAATACAAGATAATAAATATTCAATGAAAAGATTTCCAAACTGACACATCATTACCCAGGTGGATATATTTGTCTTCTGAATTTTCTTGAAAAACATTTTCTACCCTTATTTTTAATATTTTTTTCTAAGCTTTTAAAATCAGGTATAACTCATGAATATGAATCTTTTATAAATTGAACTATTTATGAAAGAAAAAATAAATGGTGCTTTGTTCACTGTTTAATGTGACTTTCATAACAATTACAGAGACAACGTTCTAGCATATTTGGGTTTGAGAAATCATATTTTGATTATTTAAGATTTTGCATTAAATAATCATTATGCTAGTAATTCCTTTGTGAAAGTATCAACTCATTAAAGCTAATAAAGCTATTTTCAAAAGTATCTGTTAAGTCAAAAATGAGCCAAGTTTTTAATCATTGCATTATCTAAAGATAAACAACTCACAGAGTGTTATAAGGATATGACAAGGCATATGATTATTTAAATGTGATGCATAGATTAAGAACACAGTACACCTATGTACAAATATACTAAAACAACGGCTTACAAATACATAAAAAAGCCAGTAAAATGGTGATCTCTGGGTCAGTCCTTATATTATCAATATGATAAATGTTAAAATCTTTGTATTTGAGATGTGTGAAATACAAATTATCTCATAATTAAGCTAAATTCATTCACACTAACAAATAGTTGATATGCATGGTCTGAATTTTATGGCAATACTTATTTAAAGAACCAAATTAAGATGAAGGCTAAGGGTCACTTTTATTCTTGAAATAAAAGAAAAATGAGGCAATAAATTAATGCTTTAAATATATGTTCTGAAAGCAATAATTCTCAACACATTTTAGTAGTTAATAGAAAAGTAAAAATGGACTACCACAAAATTTGTCATCTTTAAAAGTATAAAAGATATTTTGTAAATTTTATTCTCATTAACATCCAATTGTCAAAGGTTACACTTGGAGATAGTATTTAAAAACAAAGTAAAAATGTCACTTTTTAATGCACCCACAAGTTTTCACATGTATACATTTATGCATAATATAACTGTATAAATAATATATAATTATAATAGTAAATTAATGAAGGTTGAAGTTTTTCTCTAAGAATGATCTGAAATAGTTTAAATTATTTTGAATTTGAAATTAAAGCATGTGCTTTCATTTTTAGCTTTTTTTTAAAGCTAAGCTGCAGACAGATTCAGTTTAAATTTGGAGAAAAATAAGACTTTATTTGTTTCCTATCATTATGTGAGCAAGGTTACAATAATGTATTTTTTCATAAGTTATATCTGTACTTATGAAATGAGAGTCTGAAGAGGACAGAGTGACTGGGTACTGTTCTCTTTGAGTGACAAATGTAGCCTATTTTATACCTGGAAAGTAATTAAATTATATGAATATTAAATACAGCTTGTAAATGACAGAGAATTAAAATAGAAATTAATTGGTTTAACATATTTTCACATAATTAAATTCATAGTGGGCTACATTTTACCACTAAAAATTATTTTCTTCAAATTTTCATTTTTAAAACCAAACATAATTTTATTATAGGATTTCATCATGATTCAGGAGAGAAAATACCTGTTATCTCTATTTTTTATTTTGCTTCAATGATTCCCTAATGATTAGGAGTTTAGTGAGAAACATCTTCCAAGAAGAAGAAACTGGAAGTTGATTAGACTCTGTACTGGATATGAAAATACACTTATCTAATCTGGCTACATTAGTCATACTGTGGGAGAAACAGCCTTTACCATGGATGAGCGTATTATTTGGTTACCCAATAGAAAGCAGTAAGTTCTATTGGTGTGTGTGTGTGTGTGTGTGTGTGTGTAAAACGCAAAAGGAAAGAGAACAATGGAATTATACGACATTTTATCTTTTATTGTTTTTTTCTTTCTATTTAATAGATAATATATATTGCATACTATATGTATCATTGTATCTTTTTGTACTATATTTGTAATATATTCTGATTATGATTTGAACTCCTCCAAATTATCCTAGTTCATTCCAACTTCATGTCCCTTCCAGATCCACATCTTATCTGGCTCTAGTTTGAAAACAAACAGCATCTATGGAAAAATAATAAAGAAACTTTAAAAAATAAAAGGAAACTAATAGAAAAGAAGAGAAGAGGGGAAAACAAAGAAAAGAGAAATTGGAATTGGATTGATCAAACAACAAACAAAAATAATACCAATGCCAAGAAAAACACAAAAGAAGCTCATATAGATACAGATGCATACATTCCCTCATACAGGAATCCCTTAAAAAACCAAACCTGAATCAAAATATATATGCAAAGGACATCTTCTGCTTCCCTTCTCCAGAGTAACTGAGTCCTGAGGGCATGAGTTTGCTGGGGACATTCCATGTCTGACTGATTGTTTCAGGATCTCTCCTATCTACTTTGTCTGGCTGTACATTCTATATAATCTCTCACCTACTACAGGATCAAGCTTTTCTTATAGTGGCTGGGAACAGAGGCAAGGTGATGATTTATGACTATACTAGAACATTCTTTGGTTTCATTTTATTGCTATGTTCCTTCCTTAAAATATTACTATGCACAAACACACACACAAACACACACACAAACACACACACACACATACACACACACACACACACATCACACACACCAACCAACCACAACATATATATATATAATGGACCCAATGAAACAAGATCTTGGTTAAGTTACTATTACATGCTTTGTGCCGCTATTGCACTGGTGTATTTTTTATTACATATTTTTACAGTCCAACCATTGCTCCCTCCCAGTAACCCTCCCACAGTTCTTTATCCCATTCTTCCTGCCCCTGTCCCTAGGGACTGTCCCCTGCCAGCCTTCTCACTCCCTGGAGTCTCAAGTTTCTTGAGAGTTAGGTGCATCTCGTCCCTATGAGGCCAGACAAGGCAGTGCTCAGCTGTATATGTGCCGGGGAGCCTCAGGCCAGCTAGGGTATGCTCTCTGGTTGGTGGCACAGTGTCTGAGAAATCTCAGGGTTCTAGTTTATTCTTCCTGTGGAATCACTCTCTTCCTCAGCTTCTTCCAGCCTTTCCCTAATTTATCCACAGGGGTCCAGACTTTAATCCAATGGTTTGTCCTCAGTCAGCTGCTTGTTGGGCCTCTCAGAGGACAGTCATGTTAAGTGTATCTTGAAGGCAGGCTGTCATTGAGGATTACATAATTAGGTGTTAATTTAAAAAATCTGAAATTCTCCTTAATCCAAAAAATGCTTATTAATAACATTTTCAGAAACATGCCAATAACACAGGCCAAAGATTATGTGCCTTATTAACATTACTTATAACATTTACCAGTTCTTAAAAGTTCTCTTTGACTGTATATTGTGATCTCTGTTCGTTTTGTTTTTTTTGTGGAAATCCTATAGGAAGAAGATATTGGCCACAAGATACACCCTGTCACCACTAACGGTTATATCCGTTAGAGAGCAATTCAGCTTTCTAACTTCAGCTAAAATGATATTCAGCATAGATGTAAGTCATCACATACCTAAATTTTGTATGTTATCTAAAAGGACGATTTGCTTGATGATTCAATTATCTTTTAACCACTTTGATGTGTAAAATTCTCTGTGCGATATTAGCGTGTTGTCACTATCAGATAGCTGAATACTTTTTGTGAGTGTACCAGAATGCTAATACCTTAGTGATATAAATTTCTTTGATTATTAGCCTTCGTAATAGAGTTTCCTGTTTGCATAATAATACAATGTTTTAGTAAGGCAGTATATAAAATAACATGTATTACTTTAATCTGATTAGCTATATCTTTTGCTAGTCCTAAGCTTCATTCTCACTGTGGCTTTAAGATATGTCTTGACAAAGAACTATAACAGCAGAGAAAACATTTTGAGATGTCTCTTTGAATGTCCCAGTCATATATACCTGGGTGATAAATGTTCCATAACATGGAAGGGTCTTTAAAGAGTAGTCTTATTGCATGAATTTTAATTATTATAATTTGAATAAATCATAAGATTTTCAAGTGAAATACATAAAATTCTATTTCTTTCACTCTTTGGTAACAGAAATTAATGTTCATATTTAAGCAAAAGGTATATTAATATAAGAATGTTAAATAAAAAGAAATGTGTACTTATACTAACAATTGATGGCATGGAACAGTTTGAACGTGTATTACAGTTTATTATGTTATGAAAAGTTTATAACAACAATTGAAATAAATTACTTTATATTTGTCTATGTGTTTTAATTGTTTTACATGTGCATGTGTGTATGTGTGGCTATGTTCATTGATGTCCACATACATTGATTAGTGGATGCCATGAGACATTTAATTTCCTACTATATTATTCTTCACCTTGTCATTTTAAGAAAGGATCTCTCACGAAATCTGGACCTAAGCTAGTAGCTAGTCTGCCCCAGAAATTCTCATGTCTCTTCTCTTCATAGTAGTAAGGTTCATCTTATGTGGCATTTACAGAGGAGCACTTTGAAGTTAGTTCCTTAAGATTTCACAGAAAGAGTTGTTCATATACACACACAAAAAATGTATACTTTCTAGATAATGTTTGACAATGGTACACTAATCATAATTTGATCATCCCTCAGATATGTAACATAGCAAGCAGCATTGATGACATCACTGAAACCAAACAGGATATAAAAGCTTAACAAGATATAAATTTCATATCAGTACTTAGATGCAATCAGAATTCAGTGGTTATTAGATAACTGTAGAAGCAAAGATGCATATATTTCATTTGATAATTACTAGGAGTCTGTATTCTATATAAGTTATATCAACTAAATAAGAATTACTACTGACTACTCTAAGTAGCATCTATAAAATTTTTTTAATTTGTTTTAAAATATCAGAACATTCCTCTGTAATCTTATATGCATGAGATATTTGGTTTGTCGTGTTGGGCTCAGGGACAGATGAAATACAAATGGTTAGGCATTGGTAATAATCTATTTGTGGACATGCTAATGACCCATACATATAGTAAACATGTAAAATATCTGATCTTCTATCTCAATAAATGTAAGAAAACAAAACATTTGTAGATGATATCTGTGTGTCTTTATAGAAATGTAGTAAATTTCATAATGGTGGATTTTAAGGAGAAAATAGCTTCAATTATTAATTATTTTTAGATGTGTATTAAGGATAGATGTAGATGAACTGAGCTAGAGACACAATATAAAATGGAGAAGAATCAAACAGCCAGAGTCTAGAGGTTTTTTTTTTCCAAGAAAAGTCAGTGTTCTCAGGAAAAGCAGCTATTAAATAATACAGAAAAATACTAGGAATATTTTAAAAAGACCAAATTATTTAAACACTTCTGAGAAGGACTAAAAAATGAAGATAGAGCAACTCCCATTGATTTTGGCTAAGACAAAGCTCTCAGTGACCTTAACAAGGACTCTAAAGGGTATGTTGGAAATTGGATTAAGTATCATAAAATATCATTGGCAAAGAGAATGTCTCAGCACTTTATCATGTGATTTGTGTGTGTGTGTGTGTGTGTGTTGTGTGTGTGTTGTGTGAAGTAAATTTAAAAAAAAAAGACAGAAAACAAAGAAAGCTATTTATCTCCTATTGAAGTATAGTTTAGGATGAGTAAAAAGAATGTAAATTGCAAGGGAAATGTAGAATTGTCCCTTGATAATAATTATTCACAAGAAACAATATTCAAGGTTGAGGCAAGAGAGTCAGACATTTAAAGCCAGCCTCTGTAACATCCTCTTGAGGTCAGACTGGGTTGCATGAGACATTGTCTCAAACAAGTGAAGAATATGAAACAGTCTGAATGTAGGGAAAACACTGATGATGAGCGAACAGGAGAGCTCATATTTCATTTGAATCAAATATGATATTGTCTTTTTTAAACATGCATTGTTCTTTGAACATATAAGATGGGCTATGATCATGTTTGCCAATCCTTTTACAATATTTCCCGAGATTAACATCTCATTTCCCGTACACCCAAGTTTATACCAGTTTTCACTCAAGAACAATTTATCTCCCTCTCAAATTTTAGGACATGTGGTCTTGCACTGGAATGTGGTTAGCTTACCAAGTACTACACTCTTAGACAATTAGAGGAAACTGATTCTCCCTCTCTTAAGAGCTCCACTTTCCACATCAGTACTTTTTCTGCTTTGGGATTGCACAGATTTGTGTATATAGTTGCAGTTTGGGTAAGTTCATACATACACACACAACAGCCCACACACTCATTGTTATGTTCATAAATTAATATATAATTTAACACTCATCAGAGAATTGTTTATTTTCAACTGATAGTGTTTCACATAAAGACTCATAACTGACCAAAGTGAAAAGCTAAGGACTGCAAGATTGTTGACTCACATTTTAATGTGTGTTTTTGGGACACATTACAAATGAAGATAGAGGAAAAAATGACAGAGAAAACATAAGGTATAATGCAGGTACTCAAGAACAAAATAAAACTAATGTGATGGAGACCATATTGTATACTAAGTATAATTTCGCAATGGAGATTGATTTTTTTTTTTAATTTAAGCTTAAAGTAGTCCATGACATTCATGCTCCTCACCCAGTGGCTTCCACAATGAAGATGAATTGGTTCATTCATTTGCTTACAATTAACTTCCATGCAAGTAGAAATCAAAAATGTAAAATCCATAGTGAAAATCTTTCTTTTGATAGAAGTATAAAGACTGTAAGCTGGTAACATGTATAATAATTATGACTTTTAAATATTCAGGCAGGTAAGAAGATTGAGAATGATGTTTCCTTAAAAGATCAGGAAAAATCAATTATAAACAGGGCAATGACAAGCAAAGAGTTTAGAGATGTTCTTTGATCACAGTTGTGGGTGATAAAGGAACAACTACGTTGAAGAATATGTTGAGATAGTGGTAGGTTCATCACGTAAAATTTATGGATGAAGTAGAGTTCCTGAGTAACTTGGATGATTTTTTTTTAATTACGAAAAAGTGATGAGGAAAATGATAAGTCATAAGATCCTTAGGAGAATTGTTCAAGTTTATTCTACTAGTCACTTCTTCTTAAAATATTGATGACATCAAGTATTCAAAGCGATGAATGAATTAACAATACTATATATACTATATATCATCTTTTTATACCAGACATTGGGGATTTATGACATTATCAGATGACTCATATGCTCTTGCTAGTTACAGGTCTGCATTAATTTGCAATATAACTCTATGTGTACAGTATTTTGAAAGAAAATAAAAATAGCAATAACAGAAATAGCATTGAAACTTATGTAAACTATATTTAGTAAATATACGATATGTACGTTAATATGTTATTATTGATATATAAACACCAAATATGTTTTTATCTTGCCTCACTTAAATTTAAGGAAAATATTTTTTAGGGTATGAGACATTGCTCAGTGATTCAGAGCATTTTTCCTTTTTACAGAAGACTAGAGTTTGCTTCCCAGAACCAAGATGTCAGCTCATAGCAGTCTATAAGTCTAGTTCCAGAGGATCTGTTACACTCTTCTTCCTATAGCTGCCCCGTAAATGCACTTAATGTAAAATACACTAAGACATATATGTATCCTCAAAATCAATAGTTGAATGAATGAATGAATGAATAATGCTATAAAGAAGAATCTCTCCTCCTAACATACTCTCTAACACAAACACAGTGACACAAATATACAAATATAAAGTTCAAAATACCAAGAGTTTTAAAATCATGGTAATCTGCTAGCAGGATGTAATGTAATTTGAACCCCTATTGCTATAATATTGATCTGACTTAAGAAATATGGTACTAATGTCCATAGTGACTCTAGAAGTTTGCACTCTCATCAGATATGGAGGAATGTTCCCCTGCTATAACATGTCACTTGTGTTATTAATTGTAACCTTTTTGACATGTAAAACATGGAAATTCAAAGTAGTTTGCTTTGCATTTCTTTGATGGCAAAGGACATTGAGAACTTCAAGTGTTTCTCAACCATTTGAGATTTCTTTATTGAGAATTCTCTGTTTATATCTGCACCCATTTCTAATTGGATTATTTAGATTTAGATTTAGGTAGTTAATTGAGTCCCTTATATGTTTTGAATGTTAGATATCTATCAGATATGAAGTTGAATGCTAGAATAGAAGGGCTTTCTCTCTCAGAAAACTCACAATGAAACATCCCCTCCTCTCATTCTCAAAGACAACTATTACACAGATCACTGAATATAGAGAGATTAAGCAGGTGTGGGGATGGAGTCTTCACCCATGCATTCAAATCTCCTTGGTATTAGAAGATACTCTGCAGGCTAGGGAAAGAGGAACTTGAACACCAATCCAGCCACAAATCTTCCACTTAGAATTTGGTCTGCCTGCAAAATGTGCTGGGATAATTTGGTGCAGAATCTGTGGGAATCAATGTTTGTTTTTACTTGAGGTCTATGCCTCTAGTGTGAATCTATGTCCCGGATGGCTAGAAACTGAGATAGTGGATAGCCCAGAGACTTAGGGTAAAACATGACTGGTTAAAAACAAGCAAACAAGCAAGCACAAAGGAGTTCTGTAAAAACACAAAACTAGCAGCCATAAAATATATTGCAGTATCTATGTGCTAAACATTGGCAAACAAATGAAATGTGGTTAGATATTTCAATGCTCACAGAGTCTATTTGATTAGAATAAATTCATGCCATTGATCTATATAAGCTTTTATTTTTCATCCAAGTTAAAATTTAAGTTGACATTCTGTGTTTTGATATGACAAGTCTGGCAACATTTTAGGAGCCATAAGAATGTGAGCATGCTAGTTACACATGAATTTATTTTCTCTATCATAGGTTCATAAATTTATGGATTCTATTTCAAGTTTTGTTTGCTAGCCAATAATGTAGTTCTGGAAGACAGGTCTGAGAGTAGCACCTGAAAGAGAGGCTGGCCTTTGTGCATGTGCTCACCAAACATAGCTGCCAACCTGGCCCAGATCCAAAATATGAACCAGTCTAATGCAACATCTTCTCCAACTAAGAGCTGGAATGTGGGGAGGAGCTGCTCCTGAAGAACAAGATGTCATTACTAAATAGGGATGGTCCTGGACTCAGTGGCCACTCCCAGAAATGAAGCTGCTATGGTTGAAAGCTGACCTTCTTACTCTGGTGTCAGACAACATGAGTCTATGTTTTCGCTGCAGCTTACAAGTCCAGATAATTAGCCTGGCAAGACTCAGGCATCTTATATGTAGAGAGTCTATTCTGCAATATGTGGAAGCATTACCTTTCAATAAAAAATGATTAACTTAGTCAGGAAACAGGGAGTTTGAACTTCCAGTACAGTGGGAGAAATTCTGTTATAGTCAGGAACAGGAAGGATTCACCCCAAATTCTGAAGAAGGCTATCATATCAAAAATAAGAAGAAGTGACTTATGTGTCAGGACTTAGAATAGATTAAACTAGATAATTGAGATATGAGCTGGGAATATTGAGCCAAAGCTATTGGCCTAGACATTCATTCATTCACATATAAAAAATCTCAGAGTTATTATTTCTCTAAATTTGGGTGCAAATGGAAAAGCCTGTGTTTACAAATGACATCCAACCTAGGGCTAGAATCTAGACTTAGAGCCCAAGAAGATACCTGAAAGAACCATATTAGCAATCTGCACTGTAGCAGCAGGAAGGCTGCCCTATAAACAGAACAACTGAATTCTGTATGGCTTAATGTGATTTCGTTAGAGCTTCTGTTGTACAGCACGCCTGGTGACCGGCTGCCTGACACTTGAGCAGGGCCTACGAAGAACTGGCTCAGTGGACATATGCTGGTACTGCGTAGCTGTCTCTCCTGCAAGTACTTGCACTCAGGTGGACAGATACCTCAGATTTTTGGGCCAGTCACTGCATTGGAAGCTAACAGATACGCCTGAGAAGTGGGCCAAATGTTCACAGCATGGCAGGACTGCCTTTTCCCTTCAGATGAGTCATATTGAGAAGCTTGGTCCTTTAAGGTTTGGCCTACACAGCAGAGAACAGGTGCAGAAAACAGAAGCCAGGCCCAGACTGAGAAAAACCTCTGAACACACACAATATGCTTCAAAATGAGTGTAGGTACTAAAGAAACAGAAGAAACTGAATATAAATAATCATAGAAAGAAATATTCAGTTTGAAAATAAGAAAGTAAACTTCATAAGGACCGAGTTTGAGATTTAAAAAAAATATTTTCTATGTTAAAAAAGTGGAGAAAAACACAATGACAAAGAGAACTTGGATCCCTTAAATTTTTGATCTGATTATCAGTGTCTTAATTAGAGATTCCATTTCTGTGAAGAAACACCATGACCAAGGCAACTCTATTAGGAGGAAATATTCAATTTTAACTGGCTTATATTTTCAGAGGCTCCTTACATTATCATCATGGCAAGAAGCATGGCATCACACAGGCAGACTTAGTGGTGTAGGAGACAGTAGTTTTACAACGTGATCCAAAGATATCCAAGAAGAGGCTATTGCTGGTGCACTGGCTGGAGCTTGAGCACTAGGAGGTTTCAAAGCCTAACTACACAGTTACACACTTCCTGCTAGAAGGTCACACCTATTCCAATAAGGCAATACTATTTAATGATGCCACTTCTCATGGCCCAAATATACTCAAATCACAATAATCAGCATGCAAATAATTATCTGTTCAATGATAATTGTAGTTGTACATATTCTTTTTAAGAAAGAGTAGAATAAAACTGACCTAGAGAAAGAAAAAGAATTCAAACTTGGAATGTTATATTGAAGGCCATAGAACAGATATTAGAGGATTCTCTAAGTCAGAATAACCATTAAAAGAATTTAATCTGAAGCTTACATAGAGAGCAGAAATGGTAGTTCCAAATAAGAAAAATCCATAAAGGTTTGAAGACTTAGAATGACAACCAATCAAAATGCAATATATTGCATTAAGAGTACAAATTATGTTTTATGCTACTTTAAAACAATGTCAAGCAGTAGAGTATAAGTTTCATTTTTCAGAGTTTGGAGAATTAAAGCATCTGTACATGTTGATCACTGTACTATCGATACATATTCAAAATTCTCATGGGCTTTAGCCTTAAATTCTGAAGAGACTGATTCTGAGATTTCATATTTATTAGAGCTAGTGGCTTTCTTGGAATTGTGGAATTGAGGACGAAAGCTGATGAACCTTCAACATATGTATCCATATGAATATAGCAATATTTTATATATTGTGGCATAAAAATGTTACAGATACATTTTATTATCATATGGGGCAAGGAATTATAAGGAAATTTAATAGGACTTTTAAGGACATGCTCATGGAACAGAAGGGGCATATGAGATCTTCCAAAGAAAGATTGAATATTGTTTTATTGACATTGAGTTTTATTGACTCTGAGACAGTTAATACAGCTGCTGGAACTTGGAAGGCAATGATGAATTAGATCAAGCTATATATGTCCTAACTTCAAAATGGAGGGAAAAAATGGGTTATGCTGGGCAAGAAGCTTTCTATTTGTTTCCACCAGAAACAAATCTTGCAACCCCTGTAAAGCTTAGCCGCTCTCATGAAGAAAGAGAGAACAACATAACAGGTGATATAAACTGCTTATCTCTTTACCTGGGAACAGCTCTGAAAACGGCTGAAACATGAAAATTTCTCCAGCCAGAACTTTGGCTATGCATAGCAATAAATCTTGTTGGCTTCAAGTCCTCTAGACTTGTCAAGCCATTCTTTCAAATAGCATTGATAACATTTTATTTTGCAGTTTGGCTATACAATTCTAACTAACTTATAAAGAAAGACAGAGACCTGGCCTTCTCAAACAGAAAGCAGAGGATTCTATTTGATTGAATTTTGTATGCTATACATTCCATACTCATATTATTGCAAAAATGTATATTACCTATGAGAGTTATATGTTCATTAACTCCAAAGAAGTCAGTGTAGCCTTCATAAGAATTACCCTTGGGGATACTGAGACACTGAGATATATTTATTCTAGAATACTTCTTGATCCTACCTCACAATGCCACAATGCTATTTCCACAAATATATCTGTATCTGGGACAATTTCAAAATGGCTACCTAGATTGCCCAGCATCTCAGACTATTCTAGTCAGAAAACAGATAGAAACTAAACAACAAATGTTAGAGCTCTGACTACTGAGCTTTGCCAAAACAGGGTAAGCCCTACTTCATATTTCCTTTTTCACAAGAAAATCTGTCAATATTCTTGTCCAGAAGTCAAATTTCCACTGATTCAGAAAAGTTTTGTGGGACTGTCCAGGCAGCCAGGTTTCTGGATCATTTTCACAATTTTGGAAGCTTCTTGCCTGCACTTCTGTATACATGTTTATCCCATCTCAGGTATCTGAGAGGATTGAAGAATAGATAGCTATAGTCTAACAATTAAGCTTAAGTTGTTTAGTTTTTAAGAGAATGTTCTTAAGGTAAGAAGATGTTTTAGGTTAGTAATGCAAGTCATTTGAAAAATTAATTTAGGTACATCACTCTGAACTCACCAAGATAGGATAGATAAAAAAACACTCTCTCCAAGGTTATCAAATGCATATGGACTAGATATTATGAATGTAAAGCTTACCTAATAGTTTTCATAATTGTTATTATTGTATATAGTTTATAATTGTAAGAGAAAGAGCCCTATATTTGAATAAAACAGGGAAAATAGATAAAAAATTTTTGTGCAATGTATTGGAGCATTACATGTCAGTAAAATACTGATGGCGTAGTAGTTTAGTCAGGAAACAGGAAGGTAGAAGTTTCAGTTCATTGAGAGGACTTCTGGAATAAAGTCAAGTATGGGAAGGATTCGACCTAAACTCTGAGGAAGACAGTTGAATGGATCTGGAGGGGAGGAAATCAGCCATGTAGCAGGGCTTAGAATAGATTAAATGGGATGACTGAGTTATGAGCTTGCTGAAAAGATGCATACTATCGGCCTAGGCATTTCTTCATAAAATAAAATGTCTCACAGTTATTCTTTCTGGAAACTTGAGTATAGGTAGAAAAACTGATGGGTACATTCTCACAGAGGCCCAAGGGTTGTGTTACTGCCTGGAGCTCACACAGAACCTAACCCAGACCTCCTCCAGAGCCAAAAGATCACACTGATTCTAGGTAACAGCAGGATATTTGACAGAAATCTCAGAAATGGTCCAGTATTTATTTTATGTCAGAGACCAGAAACCTTGAACCAGACTAAAGATTCATTGCCATAAATATTTCATGTAAAGCTCTTTGAACAACAATGACAACAATAAAAACAACAACATACTGTATGACACACTGCAGTTTCCAATGACACTATGATGAAGCAATATGAAATGAGAGGTAGCAAAGATGGAAGAACTAAGCAGTGAGTGAGCAAGTGGAAGGAGGTAGAATTAGAGTCACGATGGCTGTAGTAGGTGAGAGAGGGCTGTGGTGAATGGAGGGACATAACATTGCCAAGTAGAACCAACAGAGAAGCGTGAAACTGTCTGGAGATTGCACTCTGACCCAGCCCCTGAACATATAGCCTGGTTCTGAGCAACAGCAAGATATCTGAGATGAAGACAACGTTCATTTTCTGGTTTGAATTTCCTCAAAAGACCTCTGTGGTTCATGATTTCCCACGAGGTTGCTTGGAATAAGTGATCCATTGCTCCAGGCTGTGTTGAATCTGTAGGTTCATGTTGATGTCCATGGTCCTACAACTGAGAGCTGTATTACTGTCAGTGTTACTACTGAAGGCCAATGTAGATGTCTATCAGTTGCCATCCTAACTCCATGTTGAATGTGTTGTACTTCCTCCAGGGGCTAAATTGATGGGAATGGGCTGTCCTGCTTCCTATGGACAACATGAGGTGTGAGGCCTATGCTGTTGCCTAGGGCTATGAATGTGTTTGTGGCCTGTGCAGTTGCATAGGGAAATGTTGATGTCCAGTGTAGTCCACTGAAAACCAAAAAAGAACAATGTTGTCTCATACTATTATGATGCTCCCAACCACTGACTATTAACATTAAAGTCAAACATGTAATTCATTAACAAGGCTGTGAACCGATGAAGACATGCATTGTAGATTTTAAGCATCTTAACGTATTACAGACAAATAATAAAATAATTGGCATTTATCTCCAAGATCATGAACAATGAAGAGATTATTACATTAATATTTGTATAAAATTACTTATGCATACCTCAATGTATAGCTTCTTGTCAAAATCCATGTTTTAGCTGTTTTTTCTTTTTAGCTTATATTCATTCCCTCTTTCATTCAGATTTGAACAGATCATTTAGAACGATTAGTGAAGCACAAAATGTATTTGTCTTGTTTATTTTGTTACCAATTGAATCTACACAGAGAGTACATTTTCATAATAGATATGGCAGTTTCCTAGTTAAAAGCATGAATTCTTCATTCTCTATGCACTTCTAACTGAAGAAATAATACTCCCTCATTACTTTTAAAATTAGAAGCTTTAGAAAATTATCTGAAGCATTTAATGAATTCTGTCCATTTACTTTTCCCCATTCACTCACTCTCCCCACAAAAAAGGATAGCTTTTTCTTATCAGGCCACTTAGAAAACTTGCCAGAAGGTAAAGAAGCACTCTAGATTGTAAAGACATTATAATCCAATAAAGTGCTTATAGTTCTATTGACCTGAATATACTATTCACTCTTGATTCCAAGGTTACCTACATGACATAGTTCAGATTCCCTTTAGGAAGATGTGCACTCTAGAGTCTAGTTATTTTTTTTTACCTCTTTATGTAAAGTGAATGCTAAAGAAGTTGAACATTGATATTTTAGATTTTTCAGCAAATGCTCACCTGTAGCTAACTCAATAGCGATTATGATCACATAAAGAGCCAGGGCTACTATTAAAATCATTTAATTCTATGACCTAATAAAATAATCATTATGAACTTACTTCCAAATAGCACATATCTTAGTTATTTGTGGTTATATGCATAAATGCATGCCACATTCATTTCATTGAATGTGAGATTCATCCCATGGTTTTCTAAATAATTCATTATGCTGTGAATTATTTGTGTAGTAATAAGCAATTACTAAAAAAATTAATAGCACTTAATTCATTTTTAAATATCTACAAGGTGAATAAATATCTTGGGCTCATGAACATAGAAATAGAATTAATTATAGGGCATATTGCACACAGGCAACATGAAAGGAAAATGAAGGAAATTAAGTTTACTGACCAACTAAGTAAAGCTAGAGGAGCAATTATGAATCAGACTAGATCAGACTAGATCAGACTAAGGACACATGAAGGATCCTTATAGAAAGCCACTACATTCTATGGTATTTAATTATATTTATAATATAATTATACCTTGTATAGGTAGAAAATGTTTCTACTAGAAGACATGAGTTATTGAATGAAAAATCTCAATTCCAAGCAAAGGGTACTTCTCTACAGTATTTGTCAAGATCTCAGAGATACCCAAAACAACACAAGGCAATGCCACTGCTCTTGTTTGCCTATTATAACTGAATGGGAAGAATATATTGTTGAATATACTTCTCTATTGAAATGAACACTATAAGGAAATTAACTTCAGGTGACCAGTAACTTTGCCTACTGGTGAGTTTTCAAATTGTTAGATAGTATTATACAGCTTCATGGGTTAAAATTCTTCAGGAGTATCTCTCAGTACTGGCTGGCAAGTTGTGCTTAGTGGTGCAAAAAAACAAAGTTAACTTCTAAGAAAACAAGCTGATTTCTGACTGAATATGGGGCATGGTCCACAGAATTTCATATCTAGAATTGTTAGATTGACCAAAGACATGACTGAAGAGATCACAGGCAGCAAAAAGGAACCAATTGTTGTTTTGGTATTGCCTTAATATCAAACTGCCTTATACATTTTTATGTTAGCCACAGATCTGTATGAATCGCTACTTAGGTCAGAGAATCTCTCTGTCTCCTTCTCTCTGTCTTTCTATCTCCCTTTCTCTCTGTCTCTCTTTATGTCTCTCTCTTTCTCTCACTTTCTGTCTCTGTCTCTGTCTCTCTCTGTCTCTCTCTCTATATATATGTATATATATGTATGCATTATGTATATATGTACATATATGCATGCAGAGCAGAGAGGATCATATGGAAGGAGTTTCAGGAAAGAAAATGAAGGGAGAAATATAATTATACTCTAAAACATATAAGATTCAATATCAAAATACAATTTTAAAATATGTAACTGTACAAAATTTTTTAAAATACATAAAACATTTTTCTTCAATGTTCAATATAATTTTTCTAAAAATATATTTTCAAAAGTTAAATAGCAAAATGTGCAGTTTACCTATTATTTTAATATAAAAGTATTCTTTAAGGATAGTTCTCTAAGGCTTTCTGTAAGGTTCCTTCATGTGTCCTTAACATTTAGTTGCAAAGCCTAGTTAAAATAGTAAGTGCTCTGTTGAGAAATGTGAATTTGTTTGTCCTGAAAATGAACATTAAATAAATATGAATTGTTACTTAGATTTCTTTCCTTTCATTTCAGATTTCTACTAGTTTGTTAGTCTTTGTTGTTTAATATAGATGCTATACTTGTTCAAAAAGTTCAGGTGTCGCGATGAAGAGGATTACCTGGATGTGACAGTATTCTGTGAAAGGCTTTTAAAGCAAGAATGGCTTAGAACATGAAAAGATATTTTTCCTCTTTTGCAGGTAGAACAGTAGAATTTTATTGCCAAGAAAGATTATCAAATGTCTGTGTGGCTATTTTATATTATAGTAAGGCATAGCAAAGGACATGCTCATGACTTATGTTTGCAATTACTTTACCAGGAGTTATACAAAGCTTGAGAGGAGTGTTTTGTCACTCCATATAATACACTTGTGTCTGTCTAGAATAAGTATGATATATAATTCTAGGTCTTTGAGGTAAATAAAGAAATAACACTGACACAGTAGATGCAGCAAATGGAGAATAATGATATATTCTAGAGCCATCCAAGATAGAGCACTGGATTCAAAAATCATTTTATAAAACACCTAGAAGTATTCACTCTGCTTTCAGGACAATCTGTAATGGTAAACACCGAGAGAACCCAATTTCCATTTCAAATCTCTTCCTCTCGAGATATTATACACAGAGAGAACTTTTTGTCATAGAAGTGTTTTGTCCAATACAACTGACATAAATGAGACATTTTTATTCCTTGTGTATGGTAAATTAGTATACTACTGATCCAAAATATGAAAATATGTAAATTTCATTCAGAAATATGGAGTAATTATTTTACCACCCTCTTCAAAACTAACACTATGGAATACATCTCTCACTGTACAAAAATACTCAAAATCTTCATATTCCGATTCCATAGATTCTTTAATTATTTGGCTGATTACGTCATCAGCTGAGTGCTAGCTAAAATAAAAGAAGAAATATTGAATAATATCTTTAACACTGTCTACTAGTTTTTAAGGCTTTTTTATACTTCATCATGTAGCATTACCTTCAAACTACTTCTCTAGGAAGGAAAGATCAAATTAAACATTTTGTCTTTCCATTCTCTTTAAAGTGATGTGTCTCTTGTCTTTCTGTCATCCTAGACCATGTACACAAAAGTGGATTCCCTGAACTATTCTGTCTCAACCCTGCGGAAAAAACAATCTCCTTCTTCTTTGGTGGCCATAGCAAGGTATCAGTTGACCATCTTCTTTACCTTTTAGAACTAAATTACTCTAAAAGGAAAATATATTTAACTCATAATTTTTGCTTTTCAAGAAGCAGTACTATCCTCTTATTCTGTTACTTAAACAGTTTCTAGAAACAGATAAATTTTAAAATTCAAGCACTGAACTATTAGGTGTTTGGAAAACAACCGAAAATATAAGTTGTATTGAAAGATGTTAATCTTTCTTCTGGTTTTTGAAATTATTAAAAACTGACATCTACAAACCCTTTTACTTTATTAAATTGGTCTTTCTGGTTGACAAATAAGCTGTGAAGAAAAGATTCCTTTTTTTCCTGTGATTTTATTGACATAAGCATCTCTGAATTTTGTAGTTCACCGTTTTGAAACTGGTTCATTTATGAACTTTGGTTTTTGAGAGGTAGCAGTGTCTACACCTTCTGCATGCATCTGCCACTGTCTTCATATCCTCAGCGTTGCTATGGCAACATGTGTGTTATCATTTGCTTTGTACTTTCTTCAAATCTGTGGATGTTAATTATCGTACATCATTCTTTGACAGATATAGTTAATATCAAACAAGTATTTACTATATTTGGAAGTATGTTACACACACACACACACACACACACACACACACACACGTATGTTATTTAAAAAAAACAATTTATCTTGTGAAACCATGACCAGTATACCTAAAAACTGGCTCAGCAAGTAAAGAACTTTGCTACACAATCCAGAATGTGTAATTTTGATTTCAAGAATCCCCATAAATATTGAAGTGAAGAATTGACTCCACAAATTTGTTCTTTGACCTCTACAATGGAATGTGACTACCACCTACTCCCAATAATAACAGATACTATAAAAATTCCAGTCAAAGGAGACAATAATAACACAAGGATATCTCTGGTAATCATCTCTACAAGAACTGTACTGCTCCGAGACTCACTGTTGGACTACACTCCTATTTCCCAACTCCAACATTTACTAAAATCTTGAAATTGCTATATTTTTATACTTTCAGAAAAGAGTCTAAAATATTTCCTCCTTGTACTGACACAGTTCTCTAATGCTTACATGCTTCCACATTATAACACTTAAGATTTAAATACATCACTGATTGCAGCACGGAAGTGCTGCAAGCTTCCTACCACTGGGGAAACTGCTGCTCTGAGGCTGCAGATGGAGAAGGATGTTCGGTCTTTATTAATTTACTCGAAAGATTCTGTGTCACAAGTTAAAAATGCTGTTTGGGAGAACATGACATTCACCCTACAGCTGCTCACCACAGTGATTAGTCTAGCTCTGATGTTGTAGGTGGATAAAGCAATATTTAAAGTATAGCTGAATTGAGATATTTGACAGGTTGGGTACATATTTAGTATGTTTGATTTAGTACATCCTAGTGACTGATAAAATATGTTCCCAATGACAATTATGTAATATGAAATTTATGGAAATGACAGATTATTCAGACATTTTTACCTTGACATAGTCCCAGTCAGATGATAGTTCATTTGTACTATATCATAAATATTTGGTGGATGGGAGTTCGTATAATCTTCACCAAGTTATTTTCACATAACATAACTAAGGTACAGGGACATAAACCTGGTTAGTGTGAGTTCTGAAACAGTAGAGATCATTTATTAGCAAGAAATGAAGAAAATGTATTTGTTTGGTAATTTAAGGGCCAGTTTATTTAACACATATTGTATCTGTACAGCATGGAATTTCGTAAATGCTCCTGCAAGAGTGAAATATTTACATTGTTTTTAAACTAAAAACAGTAAAATGAGTCTTACATATTGCTAAAGATTCATTCACAGTTTGGGATTTATTTAGTCAATACACCTTAGCTTCTTCATGTTCAATTATTACAGTATTAGCAACAACAAATGACTATTTAAATGAATTCTATAATGAAGATACATAGAGCAAATGATAATGATACACAGGCACACAATAGCATGCATATAAGCATTATGATTAAAGCCATCTTGTTGTACAAAATGGTGTACTCTTAACCCATTGAAGCATGGTATTATTAATGAAACACAAAATTCAGTGGATTTCATACATTAATATGTTTGATGTTTCAGCTTGGGGGTAAGCAACATTTTTTAAAAGGAAAAGGAGCTGTTTTGACACCTGCTTATATAATTCAGTGTTAAGTTCAGTTATGATTCCTTTTAAAGGTAGAAGCAAGTAAAGAAGTTACTACTCTGACTTCCATTTTTGCTTGAAATTGAGCTTGCACTGCCATTTCTTAACACTTTACATAAAATTACGTTCAATTCTCTTTTGAGGAAAGGGCAGAGTAAGGCAAGAAAAACTTAGGGGAAGAAAATTCTCATTAAATTCATTGAATTGTATATTGCAGATATTTTCATGGGATATTGGTACCCTGAAAGCAATACTTAAATAATTTCCCAGCATGGCATAATCTATGCCTGCACATATTTTGCATAAGTTATTACCTTCTACCAAGGAATGAAAATGAGAATTGTTTAAAATGGGATATGCTTGATAGTGAATCAAATTTCCCTAGTATGTAAATTATTTCCTGGGAGTGAATAAGGCACATTGGGAGCAATTTAATAAATGATACCCTAGAGGTCTGAATGGATTAATGAAGCTGATTATCCTTTTCCTGCAGAAGGAGAGAACTGTCACTCTTCAGTTAGCCTAAGCTGAGCTCTCCATCTAGTCGCTTCAAGGTATTTTGTGGGGGGGAAGGAGATAAATACAGGTGGCCCATTTAATTATTCTTGGGGTAGAGAGACTTTGCATGATTACTTTTTCTCTTCCTCAGCATGATGTCATTAGCAAGGGGAAGATTGTCTCATTGAAACTAGAGTGTGACCTGCATATCTTGAGGAAAAAAATAAAAATAACATACAAACTTGACACCTTTGCTTGTGTTGTAGAGTCTGTTCTATGGAGATACCCTTAAAGTCTTATCCAAATCCTAATGTAGGGCTTCATTTGGACTTCTCTGTCATGACTCCTGGGTATGTTTTCTTTTATAAAGTGTGTCTACAGAATGAACTCAGGTATTTGACTTAACTGTTAACCATAAGTGGGGTAGATTTAATGTCAATAGGAAAATGGCATTTTATAATTTCATATAAAATACACGAATTGATTTTCTACTATTGTGCAACAAAGCATTATGTTGCAGATACTTAACACTATAAACACACTATTCAAGTGCTTCTATAATATTGTAGCTAAGAGAATAAAATTACCTAAGAATTCTTGGTAATTTTGAAGAATTTATCACTCACAGTTTTGAGACTATGTTGCTAAAGATCAGGTTTTAACCACCTTTATACTGGACTCTTATTCTTGTTTATAGATAGATACTATCTGAGAAGTTCATCTTTTCATCCCTTTATGAGTGCAGCAGTCCCCTGATAGCTGTGTCATTCATTTGACCTCATTTTAAATAATAGAATCCCAAATTCCAAGCCTTTTAAAGCTACTCCATTGAGAGCAGGAGTAGTAAGATATATTTTGGTATAGGATAGCATACTCAAATAAATTTATAGTGAGTCAGGGTTCTGTGCAGGTCTTTGCATCCTTCTGCACAGGAAGAAATGAAATTATCCACTAGAGCTGTAATTCCATCTGATCTTATATCTCATCCAAACACATTCAGCTTGGTGGCAAGTTGTTTTTATTTTTAAGGTGTTATATGATCCTAGTTTTCTTATTTGCTATTTCTCAAGAATATTCTGTGTTCTCAGAGGAAACCCTAAGGTCCCCAGATGTCCCCAGGGACATTTTTCTGTATAAATATAAAGAATTCCAATGTTAGGGACTTGTGACTGACATTCAGTTTCCACAATTCCTAGATCATTCTCAATTTGGTTACCCAAGAGTGTTAGAAAACAGTGACTTCATTTACAACTCCAAACTGTGGTGGCCTGAGTGAAATGTTTCCCATAAGTCTCAGGTACTTGCATACTTAGTTTCAGTTCTTGGTTTTATGAGAGAGGCTATGGATGTGTAGCTTCCCCAGAGAAAGTGTATCAGTGTAAGTTCATTTTGATGTTTCACAAGTCTGTCAGTCCCAAGACGCTTGCCCTTTCCTGTTAGAAGTTGTAGATAAGTTGACACATAATCAAGCTTAGTTCATAAAGGCTTCAATAGATGATGTCTTACATGATAATTGGCATAAAAATAAAAATCTTATAGCTAAAGTAAATGTTTTGGTTAAGATAATATATGATTCTTATCAAATATGTTAAGATCAATTTAATTAATTGTGATAATTTGAATAAGAAGTGCCCTTTGCAAGTTCAAATGCCTAAATCTTGATCTGCAGTTTGTAGTACTATTTTGAAATCTATAGAGCCTTTAGCATGAAGAAGCTGACTGTTGGAAACAGAAAACTACAGGTAGACTTCAGAAATTATTTTCATTTATTTCTGATCTTGATCTCTGGTCAGCCCTAATATGGACAAGTGGCTATTTCGTGTTCCCTTGGTCATGAACAAGAACAGAACAACTCTATAAAACTTTATGGTGTGAATTAAGATCTTCTGAAACTTTGAGGTAAAATAAGTTTTTTATTCCATAAGTTATTTTGTCATATATCTATTACAGAGAGTAAAAGTAACTATTCTACCTCTTATAAATACATGGTTAATTATGGGGAGCAAAAGAGAAAAAGTTTTATTGAAAAAATGATAAGAATGTAACAGTAAGTATAGAATACTTGCTGTTGTAAAGATAGCCATTACCCTTTGGAACTATTTTGTATATGACCTTCAGAGAAATAAATGTTTCTGAACTCTGGAGAAAAATCTTGAGTGAGACATTAATGCTTATCATCATGGCAGGGTCAATTGTAGGTATGAGATTAAATAATACACATAATGTGGACAGGTAAAAAGAATGAGATAGACAAAGAAAAAGGAGTCCCTCAGAGAAATATGAACTTTGTCACAATGCAAATGATTTCATCCAAGACATGAAAACAGAAATTGATAAAGTAAGGATCAACAGTATAAAATGTGATAAAGAATTCAAATTTGATGAAAATAAAGAGATGGGGAAGGATTGTGGGAGGGGGTGACTGGGATGGGTTATAAAGTGAATAAGCAAAAAAATAAAATTTAAAAAAAAAAACAAAAAACAAACAACCACAAAAAAAAGAACCTTCTTGATTTGTAGATCTCTTCATTAAAGAGGATTAGCAAATCATCTATCTTTTTAACAGAATTTAATGTTTATTTGCTTCAGAATAATTTATCTTCTTATATATGTATGTATGTATGTATGTATGTATGAATATATGTATGTATGTGTATGTATTTATTTTAAACTCCAGATTTTATTCCCCTTCCCATCCACCCTCTGACTATTCAACATCCCATATCTCCTCCCAGCCCCACATCTCAACAAGGATGTCTCTACCCCTCTCCCCCTCCCCACTAGACCTCTAAACTCCCTGGGGCCTCCAGTCTCATGAGGGTTAGGTGTATCTTCTCTGACTAAACCCACACACGGCAGTCCTCAGCAGTATGTGTTGGAGGTATCATATCAGCTGGTGTATGCTGCCTGGTTGGTGGTCCAGTGTCTGAGATATCTCGGGGGCGTCAAGGTTAACTGAGACTGCTAATCCTTCTACAGGGTCGTCCTCCTCCTCAGCTTCTTTCAGCTTTCCCCTAATTCAACCACAGGGAACAGCAGCTTCTGTCCACTGGTTGGGTGCAAATATCTGCACCTGACTTTTTTTTAGCTGCTTGTTGGTCTTTTGTAGGGCAGTCATGATAGGTCCCTTTTTGTGAGCACTCTATGACCTCAGTAATAATGTTCAGTCTTGGGACCTCCACATGAACTGGATTCTACTTTGGGCCTGTTGCAGAACCTTCTTTTCCTCAGACTATTCTCCATTTTGATCACTGCAGTTCTTTCAGACAGGGACAGTTATGGGTCAGAGTTTTGACTGTGGAATGGTAATTCCATCCCTAACTTGGTGCCCTCTCTTTCTGCTAGAGGAGGGTTCTATAAGTTCTTTCACCTTACTCTCAGGCATTTCATCTAAGTTCCCTCCCATTGAGTCCTGAGAGTCTCTCACTTCCAAGGTCTCTGGTACATTCTAGAGGGTTCCCCCAACTTCCTACCTCCCAAGGTTGCCTATTTCCATTCTTTCTGCTGGCCCTCAGAGCTTTATTCTTTTTCCTCCACCCAATACTAGATCATGTTCCCCTCTCCCTTGATCCCTTTTCCCTCTGAGGTCCCTCCCTTCCCCTTATGGTTCATTTCTTTTGTCTCCAAAGTGGGACTTAGGCATCCTCACTTGGGCTCTTCAGCTTGTTGACCTTTTTGAGTTCTGTGGACTGTCTCTTGGGTATTCTGTACTTTTTTTTTTGTTTTTTGCTTTTGTCTAATATCCACTCATTGGTGAGTACATACCATCCATGTGTTTTTGAGTCTGAGTTACAGCACTCAAGATGATGTTTTTTAGTTCCATCTATTTGTCTACAAAACTCAGGATATCCTCGTTCTTAATAACTTAATAGTATTCCATTGTGTAAATGAACCACATTTTCTGTATCCTCTCTTCTTTTATGGGACATCTGGGTTGTTTTCAGCTTCTAGTTATCACACACAAAAAAAAAAATCCGCTATGAACATAGTGGAATATGTGCCCCTGTAGCATGATGGAGCATCTTTTGGTTATATTTCCAAGAATGGTATTGCTGGGTCTTCAGGTAGATTTATTTCCAATTTAATGGAGGAGTGATCCTCTTTCTCCACATCCTCTCCATTATGTGCTGTTGCCTGAGGTTAATCTATCTTTGAAAGGGATTTGAACTATTTGCTCTGATTTATTGAAAATAATATATTGAAAATTTGACTCAATCTTCAGAAGGCAGAGCAACATCCATGCTTGCTATTGCTCATGTTCTGTGACTTCTAATTGAATCTTTTTCAAACATGAGATCTAAAGATATCCTTATTTAATGACCAATTATTTTAAAACTGTATGGTTAGTGACAATGCTCTACTGGCCCAGCCAAATATCAGCTTACCTACCAGCAAACTCAATCATATAAAATAGCTCTCCAGAATCCTACTGTTAGACCACATTAACCCCATAGTCTTAGCCAATGAAAAGCTGTTTGCTCTAAATAATCCCTTATTTTGGTTCCTAAATTTTCTAAGCATATAGTACAGAGACAATGTAATTGGAGAAACAACCCACTATTTTGATTTTAAACTTGATCTTTATGACTAAATGATAAAATTATAAACTTGATATTTATGACTAAATGACAAAGGTACAAAACAAAAGACATGAAGTTTGTAATAAAGCATTCAAGGGCCTCTTTGAAAAAGAATCCCCAAACAATGATGCCACACCTTCTAGTGTGCATAATTTTACTCATGTTAGACATAGAGAATACTGTTCACTTAGAGCATAAAAGTTTTATAGAAGTGGTGAGTAACTGATGCATGTGGAGAGAGGAAGCCAGCCTTATCTTACCTAGAGATCATCAAAATCAAAGGGAACCAGACCACTGTCTCAAAAAATATTGAAATGTGATGTGCCACTGAGACCTAAACTGACAGTCTAAATAATTCTGAAATTCAATGTATATGTTTTGAAGTAAAAAATTTTGAAGTAAAAAATTTTGAAGTAAAAATTTAATAAAATTTTGAAGTAAAAAATTTTGAAGTAAAAAGTTTTGAAGTAAAAAATTACATCATATAAACTCTAAAATTCTACAACTTAAAACTGAAAATGGAGTGACTTACATTAGTTAAAAAGAACCCAACACAAGGCAAGTTGGGTTTGAGCTGAAAAGTAGGACTCTAAAATTATTCAGTCAACATAGATGTTATGTGTGATGTACTTGTTAAAAATAGTTACAACGTGACTTTTACAGTGATGTCTTTATTTACATATATTTTTTAACACTGGGCCTTAATATATAGCTCATGCTTGCTGGAAAATCATACAAATTCATCTGATGTTCCATGCATAGAGCTGTTATTGAAAGCTTGCACCACCATGCTTTGCCTAGTTACATTTTTGCTCAGGTAGATACTAACCATCACCAGAACTGATAGTCATAGGTGTATATAGTTCTAAGGATACAGAGTATGGAAAGGATGGGGAAGAAATATAAAAGTTGACCCTTCATTCAAGAGCCATATTTTCTCACTTTCTGTTTGATCTTCATGAGTTTGACTTGGATCATCTGCAGCTTACACATCTTGGTAGATAAATACAGGTTTAGCCAAAAATATAGTTTACAATGTTTAACCGATAAAAATCAGTATCTATGACAATGTGGACAAGATGCAAATGTTTCGCTTTGTGACTTAAACTACAAATTTAAGAAGAGCTGTGAGAAGTAAGATAAATATTTAGGAGTATCATTAAGAATGCTGGAAAATGAAATGAACCTAATATTCATCCTAAAGGCTAAGAAGACTTATAGAAACACAAATGTGCTAAGTTACTTTGAATCATCAAATAATAGAATGGATAATTGTTTTGGTTTTGCTCTTGTCATTTATAGTTTTTTATTATTGTTTTTGCTGTCTTTTATTTCTACTTTTTATCACTTTTGTTAGTGTATATTAATGTACAGATGAGTGGATTTATGAAAACATTGTCAAACATGAGCTTAGGATGCTTTGGCCTTATTTTCCTGCCATTTATCATATGCCCTCTACATATACCCTCCAAGTAGACACTCTGTTCTTCTCATGGTTTTTTTTTTTTAAACCTATTCAATCTTCCCTTATACACTCTTGGCTCTTTTTGTGCATTCATGGCTTATTTTTATTATTAACTGCTGTTATAAAGAAAATCATATATGTGTTGTCTTGCATTATCAGTTTATGCTGGTGAGAATTTATACGTATAGCTTCTGACATTCTGAGGAGATATAATCCAGCAACACAATGATCGTCTGACACTTAGAATCTCTCTGTCCTTTTATCAAGATGATCCCTGAGCTATAGGGGTAGGAGTTGTATTGTACTTGTATCAGTTAGGACTGGTCTTTAAAAACATGCATTTTGTTTGATTATTTTTTATTATTTATTATTTTTGCAGTGCTCTCCATCCTTTCTAAAGCAAATTCTCTTTGTGGAGGTGTATATATTATATTTGTCTGTGATTATAAGGATAGATATTGAGACTGTAGTTAGCAATTATCCTAATTTACTAAAGTGGTATTTGTAGGTTTTCCCCCAAGATTGATGAAATTTTCAGGAAAAGACATGAATGATTTCTCTCTTTTTAGAAGTTTTGTTGTGAATTATAAACTGTTTTTATAAGTGTCACTATTGTACCATTATTGTTTTCATTTCATAATTGTCATTGATATGGTTTACAGGCATCATAGCTGGGTAAGACTGCTGGTTGTTGTTCTCCTTCGAAAACTTGCCTTCTAGATTCTAATTCCCAGAGAGGAGCCTTTCTAGTCAGTTCTAGCTCAGGTGCCTCTGGGTCCTGTGTCTGAAGAACATCAAAGTAGAATTATGTTTCACTTCTGAATGGCAAACAAGAGCAATAACAATAGTCTGTATTGTTTTGCCAGTCTCTTGAACAACCCATATCAATATATCTAGAGAGAGTTTTTCATGCCTGATTTGAGGGTTTTCATTAGGAGGTCTTTTTCATTTAGAGAAGAGTAGGTAACATTTCAAAGTACTATGGTACAAATACTCAGTAATTATATTTATTTGTTTTCTCCATTTTAAATTCACACCATTATCATTTAAATTTACACTAATATATAAATAACTTACATAAAAACACAAATATATATTTTTACCATTGTTATTCAATGTGTCTCATTCCTTCATATTTTGAAGACAGAATGAAAAAAGCAATGAGTTATACTAAATTTGCACAGCTAATAAAGTGCTGATTTGCCAATCTTACCACATAAGCCAACTCCACGCGTTTAAGAAGAATAGACAGACTACAGAGCACATGCCACAGTGAAAATAAAAGAACATATAGAATACACCAGGCTGAATATTTCCAACTGATGTTCTAAAATCTGCTATGAAATTAAAATGACCCACATAGAATGAACTTAATGTAACTCTAGAGTTTGACAACCTTTAAATTTATGTGTAAGTCAAATGTTATGGGACTATGAGTGTGGGTGAGATTAGTTTAGCTGATGAGATTGGGGACAGCATCATGCAGAAAGCAATAATACTTTTGATTTTAAAGGATAGGTACAGTTTGAAGTAATTTTATCTCTCAGACACTTAGGGAGAGACAGATGATGTTTTGTTGCTGTGGGTTCAACACAATCTCAGTTGGGACTGAAGGGAGATCTTTTCGCTTTTTATGAGGCTAAGCACACTCATCCACTAAAAATGAAAAATTAGGTACATAAGCTTTCAATTCCTGTGGATATACTAAAAGAACATTTTGTCGCTACATGCTAAATTATATTAAGGTATACCTCATGTACAACTTTCTGTTAATAGTGTATGACTGATGAAAGGCAATGCTGCCTGTTGTGAGTTAAGGTAGTTAATTTCCTAAAGTGCAATCGGGCACTTTGTTAGGCTCTCGTAGTGGAGTCAGTAGACAAGATGAATAACAGTACCTTCAGCAAAGGGAAGATCCTACCATAAGGTTAGAAATGCAATACGAACTCACACAATTTTTAATGTATTCTTTTTCTGATCTTTATTAGTTTTGCCTTTCCTACCTTGATCTGGGAATTACATTTCTTATTCAAGAATCTTTGAAGAAAGTAGGTACTGAATCTTCACCATAACTAGTCTCCGGTGCACGTCTCTAGCCATGTTTGGTTAGATCTTTAGTAGGAGGATATAGAAATGGAATCAGCTGTTAGATTTCTCCTGGTGGTTCAGTCTCCCTAGATGCTTTCAGGGCCTTTTGGGTCAGCTGCTATATGTGTCAATGGCATCTCTGCATCCCAAAGCTGCACTATGTCATCTAAAATGCTGACATCTTTGACTGAATACTCATGTTCAGGAATCCTTTATGGAGAATTCTTTCTGAAAAAAATTTTAAAAAGAGGAGTGAAAATAAAAGTACAAATAGAAGCCAGGAAGGAGGATAGAGCTAATCCTTGAAAATTTGGGAATTCCATGTTTTAAAATTCATTAACCATGTTAATAGAACTCATTTTAGCTTGGTGTTGTTTTATGGTATGGTTCTATCAGTTTTACAGCACTGGTCCTGAAAAATAAATCCAAAGTCAGAGACATACTGCAAAGTCAACCAACTGGAAAAATTGAAATGATTCAAATATTTGGTGACAGTAACCAGAATGGAACTTTATCCAAACTGTGAATGAAAAAGTAATAGTTACAGAGATGGAATAAATGCAAAATGAATTCACAGCTAAGGTAGAGCAGTAACAAGGGTCACAAACTGCTCCAGGCTATCAGCTGCTGGGTTTAATTATCTCAAGAACAGGCAACTGGTGATTTGAAAGAAGCTTGCTTCTGAAATTGTCTAAGAGTTATGGGGGGAGCTGTAATTTCTATCAGTTAGGTTACAGTTTCTCATGGATACGAGACTGAAAGATTGAGATGAATTAACTGAATCAGAGCCAATTGGCAGCAAACAAATTCTGTTTACTAGTGCAGTTCTTGGAAAGGCTCTCCAGTCCTAGGATACAGGGACAGAGAAGTGGGCTTAGAACCCAAGGTGGTCAGTTCTTATAGTTAATCCTGGGAAGAGTAAAGGGTGACTTGTCAGGCAAGATCTGGCTTTGTTCCATATAAGGTACTGTTTTGAATATCTGATGGTCATTGTGGGGTATGGGTAGAGGGGGAACCGGACTGGCAGCAAATGCTGGTCTTTGTCCTGGACCCAGCCTAGCAGTAAGAGATAAAGTTAAAAAAAAAAAAAAGTAAGGATTAGAAGTAGAAATGCAAGTCAGTTCTCAGTAAATATAAGTGTCATCAGGACATGACAACTCAGTGGTCATGAAGAGGTTAAATAATTAAGTGAACCTCATTTGAACTGCAATGGAATAGTGTGTATATCCTTTCTGGACATAATTGGATGGAGAGAATGTGTTTTTGAAGGCACTCTTAGACCTAGTAAAGGAATGACAATGTGACAAAATTCAGCCATATAATTAGACTTTAGTTTTGGAAGGCAAAACTGGAGAGTAAAATCTCAAGTTATTGTTGTTTTTGTTTTCACAAGACTTCTGTGGACACTTCCTTGAATAAATGGAGAAACATTAAATGATTCCAGACAAGGATGTTCAAGAATCAGATTTATATTTTAAAACTTTGTGATAGTGTCAGGGTTGATCAGTGCTGATCTGACTGGGAGATGGAAGAAGAGTGTTCTGAATGGGGCTGCCAGAGAGGATAAAGGCAGTGGTGGTATCAAGTAAGTGAGTATTAAGTAAATGAAGGCCTAGTCTTAAGTATGGGGTGACAAAACAAATCTCGAGGGGCTTATTAAATGGATCAAATAGATTCTTCTTGATGCTCAATAACATGTGCTGAAATTTTAATATCCAGGTTTATCCAAATATCCACTCTCTAGGGAAGAGATGGTTGCCTACCCTAACACCTGGCACTTGGCTTCAAGAGTAGAAATGTAATGTACTTGAGTGACAGAAAAAAAAAAAAGTAAAACAAAACAAAACAGCAACAAAATAAAACAACTAGCAAAAATAGAACTCCATTCAGGGTCAGTCTGAAAATTACAGTTCAAATGATATAGTTGGATTATCCAGTCACTTTGCTAAGGCAATCTCTCCACCCTCCTCTAAAGAGAGTCTTGGGGGCTTGAGAACTACAGCATCAATGACAGGGGATAATTATAGAGTTGAATCAAACTGGACTCTGAAAGTTTTAATTTTACATGTTAAAAATGTCAAAAATTTCCCCAATAAGATACTTTGATATGCTTAGATCTTATTTGAATGAATAAATTCATATTATGAATAGAAAAGAGTCCTTGTTATACATATATTTTGGGGGAAATTAATATTTGAAGAACTTCAAATATAGTCCACAACACAAAGTCAATGAGATATCTATATTCATATGTCTAAGTGATAATTCTAAAATAATAAAAAGGTTAAATACAAGTAAAAAAAAATAAAAAAGAAAGGAAGAAAAGAAAACTGCCTCTAGAAGAAAAGCTAGTTAAGGCTAAGGAAGGAGCGAAAGTTACATGGTGCAGAAGAATGTGAATCCCAAATCTCAGGAATTTTGCAAAACTCAGAAAATTTACAAGACCTTTCCCAAACATTTCACAAGCAGTTACAATTGCTGGGGAGATGAGGAAGGACCAGCTTGCATCAGTGAGGGCTTGGTGTTGCTTCAGCTAATTTGGAGTAACTCCTCACAGGCCTGTCTGTAAGCAACTGATATACTCATCAGTTTATTAGCCAATAGAGGGATTGTTTATTTGGTCTGTCATCAATGTCTTGTCTGGTGTTGACTTGATTATCCCAAGGAGAATGTAAACAAGAGATCACAGAAAGCAAAATCTTAATAGCCAAACCCAAGTAATACCAACATTAGGTTCATTAGGATTGTGAGAAGCAAGAAACGAAAAACAAAAGAAAACAAACAAAAAGAATGCACTGGAACTTACACATTGTAAAAACACACATTGCCTAAATTTAAAAGGAAGAAACAATGATAAACAAAAGCAAACACTACAGGAAACATTATAAATTGTTAACTGGAATAATAAATGAATTATTGAGGGAGCAGTGGATACTGTGAATTAAAAAGACTAATGTACATGAAAATGAAACAGAGAACTCGAATGCAGACTGATCAATTGCACAAAAGCAATAGGAATAATACACCAGTTTTGAGAGGAAGAAAAACGAATAAAGGAGAAATATACTTGATGGAGGTGGCAAACAGCTGATATTCTTTGACCTAGGATAAAATAAGCATCAATGAAGACAAAGAAGTAGTACAGGAACAAATGGAAATTCTATACTATCTAGAATCTTTCCAGACATGAAAGTTATTGTGTAGTAATTATTTAGCATTAGGAAAGGCTTATACATAGAATCTGAAGTTTTGACAGTTTTCGGTTTCCATATTCTGTGGCTATTTCAAAATAAATATGGTAGTGTCTCACATTTCACCTAGAACTGTGCTTTTCCTGATCCCTGTTTCATTTGACATTTGATTAGACCTCTCCCTTCACAAATTCCATAACATCAGAGGGATTCATGAAGAATATTAAATATGTTATCTAGGAATAAACTAATATAAAACATCCTAAATCTGAAAGAGAATAATAGGACAAACTTTACAAGGAATTCCACCTCAAAATATTTCAGTTGAGCAACACTGATTTTATTGTTTTTAAAATCCAGACACTTAACAACCAAGTTTTTCTGTAAATGTAGAAAATTCCTTTATAAGATTTTAGCCACTTCTACATCTTATTACTCTGTTATAAGTGTCAAATTTCTTCCCAATTCACTCTTAAATATTTGTCTGCTAAATATGATAGTGTTATGTTTTATTATTTTAATTTAGTTACAAAGTTACTTTCTACTTTGGCATATTTTTATTATATTGTTATCATATATATTAAAATAAATGTATACCATATTTTCAACATAGTCTGACACTATAATCATTTAAGTAGATTTTCAAGGAAAATCACTATGTACCTTTTTAATTTCTATTACTCTGTATTACTATATGTGATTAAAATTCACACAGTAGATTCTTAAAAACAACTTTTTACCTTCCATTCCTTAATTTATTACTTAATTTGACAAATAATGTGATTATTGAAGTCTGGTATTGACATATTTACTTTGTAAAATAATATATTACAGGTTCTATTAGCCACATAAAAGGAACATGTGTATATTTAAAATTCTAGATGAATCAGACATCATAGTTTTAAGAAGAGTACAATTGCTACACTCGTTTCTGTCAGAATATATTTGACCTTCCAAAATGATTCATAGAATCTGATCTTTGACATCAGTACTTACATTAACTTGTGACTAATAAAAAAGAGATAATAAGAGTATCATTACACTGTACATGGATCATAGTAATTGCTTATTAATAAGTAGCTACCCAAATTCAAGAAAGTTGTTTAGGACTTAATTTTAATGGAGAATAAAAGATGGAATATTAAACATAGATTTTCTTTTAAAGTAAGTGTGACAAAACCAAAATTCTTTAAATATCATTCTTTATCTTTTGCAATAGTATTATCTTTAACATGAGAATATTTAAGGATTGATCTTCATAATTTATGAAGAACAGGGAAAATATGATGTGTTTATGTATATATGTTTCACTTTATATAAAAAATACAATTAGCTGCAGAATAATATTTGTTGTACAGTTCTAAACATATTAGACTGTAGCAGTAGTTGACTAATCTGCTCTACTCCCAAGCTGCAGCAAGGTGAGTTCCTCACTACCTGCCTCAGTGCTCTGGATTCTAGAATGAAACACACACACACACACACACACACACACCACACACACACACACAAACACACACGAGACACATACACACACACACACAGAGACACATACACACACACACACACACAGAGTCTTATGTTTAATATGCTTTAAAAAGCTCAATGGCTGAGCACTTCCAAACCTCCCTGCCGATAACACACTGTCCCTTCTAATATTTTTGAATTACTACTTGCTAAAACCTATATTCCATCTGAGCCACCCTGGATCCAGGCCTCCAGACCTCCTGGTCCATGATCTTTGACTCTTACATGTTGGCAGTCTCTCTGTCACTCTATCCTGCACTTCTCAGGCCTGGACCTTCTCCTTCCCAGGTATGGCACTCTCTCCTATTCCTCTGCCCTGCATTCCTTGCCAGGAATCCTAAAAGTCCTGCCTCTGTCACTCTGCCCAGCCTTTGGCCACCTGCAACCTTTTTTTACCAATCAAAGCCAACTGGGGGCAGGGACTCTCAGTGTCCTACATGCAGTCCTATGAATTTTTCTGTAACTTCGGGAACCCAATTATCATAATACAATCAATAAACCAAATCCACAACATTAGCCTATGTCCAAAATACAGTAAGAGATGTAACCATTATATAATTAGTACATTTTACATGTGCATAACCCGATTTATTAACAGTGACTGCAACTAGGTTATTATGTATTATGACTTGTATGTAAAAATCATAAAGAATTTTGTATAACACTTTTAAAATTTCTATATTTTCCTTAAAACAAATATAAATTCTGAATAAACGGACTCAGTATCAGCACATGGATCACTGATATGAAGATCAGTTTCAGGTTAGGAATGAAGAGCCTAAATTAGATAATATTGTACTTACTGTAACAGACTTTTAAAAATGATTTCATGTTCTGGGTTTTGCATGTCAATGTGTTTTTATACTTATAAGTATAGGAAAATACCTTATCAATCCAGTTTATGTTTTGTATAGCTACACTTAAGGGTTTTTTTTTTTGAGGGTATAAATGTTGAACTCACAATTCTTGAACGTAGAGAATTCAGCCTCTGCTCAACTGACATCATTGTACTTAGTGAAGAATCCCATACATGTGAAGTTCTTCAAATGTAAAATAAATAAGTAAATCTATATAATAGTAGAAACTGAAAACTAGAAGTTCTTCCAAGATAAACTCATCAAAAGGAAGAGATATTAATCAGAAACCTGATTGCTTCTACCTCTGTAGTCTTTTTCTTTCTTAGCTGATTGATGTTTGATTTGATATTACTCTTTCCCTCTCTGAATCAGACTACTACAGTTGTCTATGTTAGATATTCTAAGAGTTTCATTTGATGATGCTTTGTTATCTGGTGCTTTTATCGATCTACTGCTTGCTATTTTCTTCTTTGTGATTTGTTACTACAAGATTAATAAACTCTTTCATTCAGAATCAAAACAACAATGAAAGCCAAGCGAACAATAAAAACATGAATCACATATGCACTATGACACTGAATAGCAAGATTAAATATTGTCAAGGTAGAATTTCCTTTAAATACATCTAAATCATAATGCCTTTCCCAGTAAAATCTTACCATATATAAAGAGCAATTTAGACAGCTCATTAGAAGATACTTATTGAAAACTGAACATACAAGGGCAACTAAAATTAGAAAATTGTTTACAGGTTTCATATTACCAAACTAAGGAGACTTAATTAAAAACTTCTATGCATGACCCAGAAAGATTCTGATATAATGACAGATCTACAGATCAGTGGAAATAAACTTTGAAAGCTTATGACAGCTAGGCTTCTCAAAGAGCTGCCAGAAAAGTTCATATATAACAGCATAGCTTTGTCAGTGCTGCTAGAACAAAGCTTCCATGTATAAAGAACATCAGCTTATATATACACCAGTCCTCAAACCATAAAATACTATAAAAATGAAAAAAGCTGGATTAAAGTAAATCACAAAATTTAGTGTTACATTTAAACAATATAATAAGTTTTAAAAACATAGGCTTATATACACAATGAATATGCTAGCTGCTTCTAGTTAATTTTCATTTACATAAGAAAAATAAATTATATTACAAAAAAAGCAACATTTATAAATATTTACAGTAGGCAAAATGGACTAAAAGTTCATTGGTAACAATTAACAAATGAACAGTGAACAAATTCTGTTACTTTCTAGTTTTGGAGTAGCTATTTACAACAGGAAAATAAAAGAAACATATATAAACACAATTAGAGATAAATCCTAAAGTGATTTTTTTTTAAGTGATACAAAGAAACCTGCATCCTGTAATGCATATATAGTTCCAGAGAAATTGACATTGTGGTGACAAATTCTTTGTGGTCTCCTAATTCAATCATGATTATACAAGAATATGGGACTGCCAGGTGAATTAAACCATATACTTCAAGAGGTTAATTACATGTAATTTATACCTCCACAAACCTAAAAATTTTAAAACAAAATTACAAAAACAATGGGCATGTCAAACAGCAATTTAAAATGTGTAGAGAAAATATTAATGAGTGGGAAACTACTTCCAGGAAATTACTGAAAATGTAGGATAAGGAAATTGGAAATGCAGACACAGGCTTAGATATTGGCTCAGTTGTGTTCATGTGAGACTTGTGTTGGAATCTACAGACATGGGAACATGTATCTGTAATTCAAGGGTAACTAAGACAAAATAAAAAGCAGATAAAAGAGTAACTATGGAAACTCCTGGGTCATCAAGTATGGCATATATTGTAGAAAAGCAAGAGACCTTACGTAAACCTGGGTAGAAGGTATTAATGAATACGTGAGATTATCTATATAAATTCCATGAAATGTGTGTAATCATAAATACACATTAACTTGCATGCACACATACACACACATACAGACAAATTATAAGTGAAATATAAAAGTCCACAAATACAAAATGTGCATAAAAATGTATGTGTATGTATATTTATAGTGAATCATACAGATTTGCATATTTCTATGTGAATCACATAGAAATATACATATACACACATAAATAGCTAAACATACACACATATACAGACTTCCATTTTCCACAAATAAAGAAATACGTATCTTCTTAAGAAAGATAAACATCACATTATGAGTAGATATACCAATATGAATATTTATCTAGTAAGAATAGACTCAAAATACTATCAATGCAATTAAATATAAAAGCAAAACCTGAAAATAATTATGCAATACTAAGATGCATCAAGAACAATTTTCTCATGAAAATATTTTCAATAAAAGAGGCTAAGGAAATGTCTCAGTGTTTATGAGTCAAGGTGGTTTCCTAATGTCCACACTAGGTGACTCAAAACCACCTTTAGCTATAGCCTTAAGTGACTTATAAAAAAATGCTGTCACATTATTAAAATGTTAAAAGCTTAAGGGAATACAGATGGGAAAATTGTAATAAATTATTCTTGAATAGATATATAATTTCACCATTTAAAATGGTTTCTTTAGAGTTTGTATCATAAGATAAAATTGTTATAGTATTTAAATTATGGATTTGAAGTGGGGCATGCTAGTGCATGCCTTTCATCTGAGCAGTTGGGAGGCAGGTCATACTCTGAGTTTGAGGCCAGCTTGGTCTACAGAGTGAGTTTCAGGACAGCTAGCACTACATAATATAAACCTTGTCTCAAAAAAAAAAATACACACACACACACACACACACACACACATATACCACACATATATATGTTTATGGACGTGAAGCAAATTTGAAAGAATCATCTGGATTAATAAAAATTTATAAACCATTAATAATTAATTGACCCAATATGTTTAATTTTCCACTATCATTCAATAAGTATTTACTGTATGTACAAGCTTTCCAATGTGGCAAAATTTATTGACTCAATGGCTATATAGTAATTAAATATAAAGATACATTTCTTTCTTGTGATTTGTAAGCACTTATGTTCATTTACTTTCAATATTTTTTTTTATTTCTCCTGAGAACTCTTAACATTTATCTAAGTCTACAGATTGTAATGTGTCATTTAATTCATCCATAAAGGAACAACAGAAATTCTTACTAGGATGTGCTCCACGGATGCCTACCTACTGCTATCTTTGTTTTCATCCAGCATCCGTCTACACTACTTAACTGTTGAAATTAGAAATCATAGAATATTTTGTTCCTCTCCCTTTTCTTTCTTTATAACTCTCTTACATTTAGCAGCATGAAGAACGTGGTTTCCCCTCCGAAAACCCCCTATCCTTCCCTTACCATGTTTCTATGAGGGTGCTCCCTCACCCACCCACCCACTCCTGCCTCCCTGTCCTCGAATTCCCTATACTGGACATTGACCCTTCACAGGACCAAGGGCCTCCCATATCATCTTGTACTACATATGGAGCTGGAGCCATGATTCTCACCATGTGTACTCTTTGGTAGGTGGTTTAGTCCCTGGGAGGTCTAAGGGGTCTGGTTGGTTGATATTGCTGTTCTTATGGTGTTGAAAACCCGTTCAACTCCTTGAGTCCTTCCCCTAACTCCTCCATGGGAACCCCGTGCACAGACCTACAGTTTGCTGCAAACATCCACATTTGTATCAGTAAGGCTCTAACATAGTCTCTCAGGTACAGTTATATCAGGCTCCTATCAGCAATCACTTCTTGGCATCAGCAATGGTGTTTGGGTTTGGTGTCTCAGTATGGGATGGATCCCCAGGTGGGGAAGTCTCTGGACGCCCTTTCCTTCAAAAGATCAGGAATCTCTATGTGGAAGAAAGCACAGAGAGAAGGTAAGACCTAGTGAGGTGAACTAATTCAAGGAAGCAATTTCTTCCCACTCTCACCCCAACCAAAGAAAAAACAAAACAGGAAAAGTTCATATGTAAACTCTAAAAATGAGAGAACATGAACAATATCTGCTCAAGTTCACATCAGACAGAATGTAGCGTGGAGGAAGGAAACTGAGAAGTCTCACTCCTAAACATGAAGTGACTCACTACTGATAACTCCAAGGAGAGGGAAAATTAATTTTTTTCAATGAAGTGAGACTTGGTGTATCAACCACACTCCAGGGTATGTCTCATACACGGAAATAGATCACGAACACAATCTGAATATTATATATTTAAATATACATATTTTATACACACACACATATGTGTGTGTATTATACATATGTAACTTTTATACACAATATTTTTATAATATTCCTTATCTAGAACTCTTCTCAGATCATTTCCACCCCCATACCTACTCAACTGAATGTTTTTGTCTTATTCTTTCTAATTATTTATTAAATCTATTATTTTTTTATATTATTATTAATAAATTATTATTAAATCTATTAAATTTATTATTATCTATTAAATAATTAAATAAGTAGGAAAAACAAAACTCAAAAAAACCCAAAAAAGTGCCTGCCCATGTCTGAAAATACACACACACACACACACACACACACACACACACACCCCAAATAAAATCAATCAAGCTAACAAACAAAGATATAGAGTATGCCTGGCATGGAACTTGATCTAGAATGTAGTTGCTAAACCAAGGGACAGACAATTTGGGTGGTGAGGAACTGATATTCCTGGTATTTTCTTGGTTAAGAGACTCTAATGTGTATATTTGACAGTGCAACACTATGAAGTTGCATAGGACTAGAGGTGGATGAGGATCTCAGAGAAGTTGGAAAAGAGAAAAATATTAAATTACTTTGGATGAAATTTTCAAAGAATAAATAATAAGTTATTAAGCATCATTATTGGGAACAACGGTAGAGAAAATGAAGTACTGGTTTTAATTGGTCTTCTTCTTGAATCTTCCCTCAAATGGGTGTGTATTTCAAATCAAATCCTTAAGGGTAATTTACAAAAATACTGCTCAAAAAAACTAGACTTTTGAGTACCAACTACATCATTCATGTGGCCCTGTGTTCCTGGGAATAAAGATTTACTGTATATTATTTACTGGTCCTTGTGCATTACCTTGTCTTTTAATCAGTTTCTAAATAGTGATCCAAAACAGAGGTTTGAGTTGTTGAACTTTGGATTTTAATGTTTTCACTATCAATGTCAGCCTAGGACGTGAGCCCCTTCATCACAAAGTATTAATGTAGTAAGGGAAAAGAGAATTTCCCTGGATTACCTTTAAGACGTTAAGCTTATTAAACTACATTAAAATTGATGTTAGGGGCCATAAAGAACCTGTATATACTAAAATTATGCTGATCACAGGTTTGTTCAGGTATTATTGAAAGGTGATTTCGATGTGCACTGGAGGGTGCAGCTTAAGGGCATTATTTTTGAAGCATGGACATTGCAAACACATCAGTTAGTGTCAGGACTATACAAATGACTTACCTTTCAACACTCAGCTAAAGTAGCTCAAACTCATTACACTTCAGTGTAAAACCATAGAAATGGAACAAAGCAAGTCTTTTTGTTTGCTCACATATTTTCAATTTATTTTGTATTTTCTTTTGGACATTTAATATTGACAATTCATAATATGTGGGCATATTACATTTATATAAATATTATTTTAATTTTTTGAACTTCAGCCCTTGAAATGGTTAAGCACTTAAGTATTATTGACAACAATTACTTGTAAAAAACTTGTCTTAAATCTCCCCACATACATATCTATCTATACATGTGTATATGTACACATACGCATATATGTATGCACTCAACCAATGACCCCATGCTCACACAGGCATCAAGGTCTTCTGCTTCTATAATATGTTTATCTCCTTTTTCACTATGTTCTTTGAGCCTTGGATGTACTCATTCCTTTGGAGATGTTTCAGTTTGCATTGGGCATCCCACAGACTCATAGTCTCTATGTGCTGACAAGTGTAAATTTCTGAAACTCTCTGCATATGGTTCATGAGGGATGATAACCATGCATACATGTAGGTGTAAGAATAAGTATTTACAGTGCAGTATCAAACAACAGAAGTAGGTTTTCCACAAGTTCCATGACTTCAATAATCATTAGTTGACTTAGTTTACAATATTACATATGAGTGGAAAGAGAGACCTTACGTATTCACAAGATTTGAATGACATTGTGGCTATCTTACCAAGATTGTCATTGTTGTTTCTCATAAAGATGCAAGATGGATGGGACTATTGTTTTCTTTTTACCTTCAGTATCTTGTATAAAAACCTCATATATTTCAAATACTAGTCTTTAGGAAGAATATTTTCAGTAAGTTCTGGTTTAATTTCTCCAAGTCCTATTCGAAAGGTGTCTTAACTGATATCTGCTTACATTCTACTTATGGGAGGCAACCAAGGATGATGGAAATAGCCTATATTGTTTTGAGGGTTTCTGGAATTCCCTTGGCTAACAATTCAAAGGAAGGTTTCCCTTGCTAGATACAAGAGTTTTTTTAACATAATTTAACGTTTGTGGGCAGGGGAGTATTGCCACTCCAAGTGGCATAATTTTACTTGAACTATATTCATATATGTATACAAATACAGATACAGTTATATCTATAATATACCTATTTTAGGAAAACAAAGTAAGATACTTCTCTATAGTTTTTTTTTGCTAAATTTTTTTCTGTTTCTCCCACTTTCCTTCTCTTTCCATTACCCTTCCCATTCAAAGTTCCCCATATTTCTTCTGTCTTCATTTAGAGTCCTATAATGCTACACTTTTTCCCAAGGATTTTCTAAAGATATTCTATGTACATAAAGTATGAAATAGAGAATGTCAATAAGAAAAGTGTTTGCAAGAGTTTTTAGAAAGTAGATTTTTATACTACAAATGATCCTCTGTGAGCAGTCATCACAGTTAAAACACAGTCAATACATGTATCAAATAACACAAATATTAAGGAAGTAACATGTGATAGGCATATTTGCTTTATACAATCTGGAGCATTTGATATGCTCTATGTTTGTAAGGAAGAGTTATGGTAGAAATTAAAGACCGTGGTTATAAAAGTAATGTATTTAAGTGTTTGGAAAAGTAAAATACTCTGACAACACTTTGCTTTGAATTTTTCCTTGATTGTGAATGCTCACAAGGGTATGTATCATATTCGGTCTGACTGTTTGTCTTTGTCTCTGTATCTCTCTCTCTCTCTCTCTCTCTCTCTCTCTCTCTCTCTCTCTCTCTCTCTCTCTCTCTCTGTGTGTGTGTTGTGTGTGTGTGTGTGTGTTGTGTGTGTGTGTGTGTGTTTGTAAGTGTGTGTTGTTTGCTCTTTGGTGTATGCAAACACATGTGTATATTTCTATCCAGATAAATGCACACATAGATAGAGGAGGAAATTGAATAGTCTGCCCTAACAATCCCTCCTGTATTCCATTTAAGTTGGGCTTCTGACTGCACCTGTGTTTACAGTTTAAGCTAATCTGAGGACCAGTGATCCCTAGTGATTTTCTTATCTCAATATATCCCAGTGCTGATGCACTCTTACTCGGCATATTTTTCCAGTGCTGAAAACTGAACTGAAGTCTTCATGTTTGTGGAATGAGCACATGTACAAACTGAACTATCTTCTCAACCCATTGTTTTTGGTGCTTTATTTTACCTCACTATTAAATAAAGCATCATTTCTATTTGAGAAATATATCTGCTTCACACTTTATTGTGAACTATGTGGAGCATGCTTATCTAAATACCGATTTTATAGCACTGACATAAAAGATAATTTAATAAACATAAGGTAATAAAAGTTGTTATTGGATCTAGCTTAAATATTAAGAATAGTAATTATATCACATTAGTGAAATGTAGTTAGAATTCTACTTCTGGAAATTCAGGAATCCAAGAACAAATTAAATAATTACTTTGTAAAGTTACTCATATACTCTACTTTTCCAAAGAATCAATCCATTCATAATAATTCATGCAATAAAATAATAAACTGTATGTAAAAATTATATATTTTATTATTACCACATGTATGTTTACAAACCAAATGCAAACTAAAGTAGAGGAATAAATACAGACAAGGAGTTCAGTTTTATAGATGAGAATATTACATTGTTGGGTTATCTAAAAGTTCAAAATTAAAAGGAAACACTAGCCAGTAATTATTCTCTGAATTTTAATTTAAAGTATATTTCAATCTTTTTCTAAAAATTTCACTTTACCACCATTGTTTAACCTTTAAAGTTTTTCATGGAGTAGGTGCAAATAGAATGCAAGAAAAAAATGAGAACACAAAAATTTAATTGAGATTTGCTTCTGAATATGTTAAACATGTCAGTTAAACACAATTTTAAATCATTTATATGCTCCCTATTTTATCAAGTGTACTGAGAAGATCCAAAATTTATTTATAGTAACACAGTAAATTAAAAGCTAAAATTAAAGAAGGTAATTTTCTAATGGAAATAACACATTTAGTTGTTTTTCCATGGATAAAACTCTACTTTGTAATACTTCTAATATTTTCCATGGAAAAAGAACATAGAATGTGAAGTAAAAATTGTGAAATAATAGTAAATTTGTAACCTTCTACAACATAGTAAATACAAGTATATAAGCGTCTCATTGGTGCTCCTTATTAAACTAATCATTTGCAGTCTTAATTTTCTTACATTTTTTTCTTTTGCAAATACAAAGTACTAAAAGTTTTAGATTCCTTTATTTTTCATCACTAAGTACTATAATTTTGGCAAATGTACATTCAGAATATAATAACTGTATGAATGAAATAAGTAACATAAATAAATGATTGAGAATAAAAAAAAAAACTTGATAAGAACCCTCATTTTCTAAAACATGGGTGGGAGAGGGCACAAGGAAGGGAAAAGAGGAACATGATCAGGTATTGAGGGGATGGTGAGGGAAACAGGACTGAAGTCCTGAGGGCCAGCAGAAAGAATGGAAACAGGCAAACTCAGGAGGAAGGAGGTGCAGGGATCCTCCAGAATGTACCAGAGACCTGGGAGATGAGAGACATTCAGGAATCAAAGGGAGAGACCTTAGATGAAATGCCCTACTGTGGGGAAAGGGAACTTGTAGAGCCCACCTCCAGCAGAAAGACAGGGCATCAAGTTAGTAATGGGGTTGCCATCCCACAGTTAAAATCTCTGACCCATAATTGTCTGAAAGTACTGCAAGAACAAAAATGGAGAAGAGTCTGAGGGAAAGGAGGTCCAGTGACTGGGCCAAATTGGAATCCAGCTCAAGAGGAGACTCCAAGGTCTGAAACTATTACTGATGCTATGATGTACTTTAAAAAAATATATTAAACCCATACAAAAGCATATTATTAAAAGCATTAATACATTTAATATGTGTAGAAGAGAGAAGTATAAAAGACAATTTTAATGATAATATTCTTTAGTATCTCTAACAGTACATAGCTTAATATTAACTACTTCCTACTGGTTAATGTGAGCAATGGAATCAGTATCCTAGTCTTTGAAGAAACTAAAGTCAATTGGAAATATAAATAGATGCTTTATTATGAAACTGAGCAAATTCAAAGATCCAGTGACACTTGAAATATATTCAAGTAATAAATTAAAAGGAAGGAATTATCCATAAATAGCTTTTTGCTAAGAAATATGACTAATGGTATTACAGTTGGTATAATGATTAGTTATACTAGAGATACTGTACCTAAAATGCACGCTTTTTCTGATTTCTCAAAAAATTAAGATAAAGTGATGAGGAGTGTTAAATGTCAACTTCATAATGAAACTATTTATAATAAAATATTTTCCACTAGAAATTCTATTTTACTCATGATATGGCAAAATCAGTGTTTGTATAAGCTAGTTGGGCCAACACACAGTGGAATTAAGTGAAGGATGGAACCTTTTCCTTTGCTTGTTTTTATGATCACAAAACCTCTCTTTCTCTTCAGATGTTGTATTCTCTGTTCTTGAAAATTATAGAACATTAGATTATGTGGACAAAAAAATAAAAATACTGAGAAAAATAAAGCAGCTGTGATCAGATTTAGATGTGTTAGAATTTTAAAAATCAATTACAGCTTTCTAAAATTCATAAAAGTCAGATCCTCTGTGGATATTAGATGACAAAAATTGATTTAATTTTAGAAGGAAAGAAATATTCTTACCTCACTGAAAAAACAAAGATCTCATTACAGAGCATAGTGTACTGTATAAGACAAGTTGTGTGTCAAGAAAATTTCAACAAAATAACATTACTAGACAAGAAATTTTTATTGTGTGTCAAACTGGACTATTGATATTTCCATCCATATTGAGAAGTTACAGTTTTTAATATAGCCAGCCTTATAGTTAGAAACATTTGATTAAAAATACATTCTTCTAATTACTATCATTTTAAAGGTTCATTCACTATTACATATGCCTCTTTTTTTCCAGATCTGATTTAGACATGTCAAGATAACCTACTGCTTTTTAAAGATTTTTTGTTGTTGTTGTTATTGGTTATTTTATTTATTTATATTTCAAATATTATCTTTCTTCCTGGTTTACCCTCCACAACTCACCTATCCATTCTCTCTCCTCCTACCACTATGAAGGTGCTCCCCCACTTGCATGCGCGTGCATGCGAGCACACACACACACACACACACACACACACACACACACACACACTCTAGTCTCAGAACCCTATCATTTCTCTACACTGGGCCATTGAGCCTCCACAGGACAAAGGGGCTCCTATCCCACTGCTGTCAGATAAGCAATCCTCTGCTACCTGCCCACTGGAGCCATGGGTCCCTCTATGTGTACTCTTTGGTTGGTGGTTTACTCTCTGGGAGATTTGGGGGATCTGGTTGGTTGATAATGTTGTTTTCCATATGGAGTTGCAAAACCCTTCAGCTCCTTCAGTCCTTGCCCTAACCACTCCATTATGGTTCCTGTACTCAATCGATGTTTGGTTGTGTAGATTTTCATCTGTATAGGTCATGGTCTGACAGAGCCTCTCAGTGGACCTCTATACCAGGCTCCTCTCAACAAGAGCTCCTTGGCATCAGTGATAGTGTCTGGGATTGATGTCTGCAAATGGGATGGGTCCCTAAAACAGCAACCCACAGATTGACAAAAGATCTTTACCAACCTTACATCGAATAGAGGGCTAATATCCAAAACATAGAAAGAACTATAGAAGTTAGACTCCAAAGAAACAAATAACCCTATTAAAAATGAGGTACAGAGCTAGAGAATTCTCAACTGAGGAATCTCAAATGGCTGAGAAGCACTTAAAGAAATGTTCAACATCCTGAGTCATCAGGGAAATGTGAATCAAAACAACCCTGAGATTCTACCTAATATCAATTAGAATGGCTAAGATCAAAAACTCAGGTGATAGCCAATACTTGTTAGAATGTGGAGAAAGTGGAACACTCCTCAATTGTTGGTGGGATTGCAAGCTGGTACAACCACTTTGGAAGTCAGTCTGGCAATTCCTCAGAAAATTGGACATAGTACTACCTGAGGACCCAGCTATACCACTCCAAGGGCATATACCCACAAGATACTCCAACATATAACAAGGACACACACATGCTCCATATGTTCATATAGCCTTATTTATAATAGCCATAAGCTGGAAACAACCCAGACATCCCTCAGCAGAAGAATGGATACAGAAAATGTGGAACATTTACACAATGGAGTATTATTCAGCTATTAAATTATTTTCTTATCTATGAAAAAACAGATTTTGAGTATATTTCTAAGTGTGACTATTCAAAATCTGTTATATAATTCACATATAAATATAATATAAAGAATGTAGTACACATGTATGTCCTATATATGTGTAAAAAAATGAGATGGAGAACCAGGTGCTACAGGCTCCTGCGATTCTTGAAGAGAGCTGATCTAACATACAAGACATAAAAACTAAGATGGCTCCAGAAACAGCAATGAAACATCAAAAGAAACCAAGACCATGGTGGTGGCTGCTTCTGGAATATTCACAGAGGTCCTAACAGGTAATGATGCATTGCTCCATAAACTCAGATCTGCACCTTGATACTTGTCTCTGGAGTTTGATTCCTGGTGCTCCATTGACTCCATGACCTCTCACCCACAATATATGTTTAATGTAAAATATATATTGGTATTTGATTATTTACTTGGCTCTCTACTGTTTTGAGACTTTGAAAAGAATACTCTCAGCCAAGGCTCATAGTAAGTATAAGAGTGTGTAATGTTGAAGTGCGAACTTAAGCTATTATACGTCATAAAATTTTCATACAGAAAATTTAAAATATAGATAATGTATTCAAATACAAAATAAAATATATTTGTCATACTTATAATGACCTTTTCAGCATTCTGTATAAATTTTGTGAAAATAATGTAATAATATGTTGATGTTTATATTTTTAACTTTCAGTATTTAGAAGAGTTATCTTAAATTGTAGTACGGTCTTCAGTTGGGGGAAATTCTCTCTTGTTTATTTATTATTTATTAGCTTATAATTATTTACCATTTATTTTTTTTCAGATTATATTTATATATTTTCCATGTGTCTCCTTTTGCTTCTTCAAATTCATAACCTCATTGTTATTACTCTAATGCACCACACACACACCACACATCATATCTAATCACATACACACACACATCACACAAAATCTCAATTGCAATTACCACAACAAACTCACATACTCTATGCTCACCGTAAACACAACACCACATACCTATATATTACAAACTTTTATGCCAGACTGAACTTTTGAAAACTTGCCATTCAGTAACGATTTCAACTTGTTCCTCTTAACTTCATCAGTCCTTACTTGTCTATAGTTTTTTTGTGTGAATTGTTGAATTAATAGACTCTTTTCCTTGCCCATGTTATTGTTCTCCTATTCAAATCATATTTAGTCGTTATGTTATGAAACACATCTAACTATAAGTTCCTTGTTCCTTTGGCACTTACAATTTCAAGTATCTCTTTCAATGATCCCGAGCTTGGATGTAGGACTTCCATTGAGGATGTATGAGTTGGGATTAACTTCCAAATTATGTGTTTTGAGGTTACGGTTTTCTGTAATGTCTTCATCTGTTCTGCAAAGAGAAGTTCCTTTGATGATGTTCATTTGCATTACACTTTTCTGTGTTATAAGGATAAATATTTAAATTTTATTAGCATTATTCTGGTAAAATTAAGGGATAGCTTAAGATTGGTCTTGAAAATCATAATTCACCAGTCCTGGATATCTGCAAAGTTTCCAGAATCAGCGATTATCCGTTATCGTGCTGTTTGGTTACTACTAGTTGTGTGTCCACTATTGTACCCTTATGGTTATTTTACCATGCTAGTAACTGAGGCACATAGGTTTCATACCTTAGGCAGTGTGAGAAATTCTTCACATTTTGGAATCTTTCAAGGCAAAATAAAAGTAATGATCTAAATGCATCATACTGTTAACAGTCTACCTAAAACTAGGAGTAATCCACATACTCCGAGTAAATATAGATATTTAATTTAAATAAAATGCCCCATTAAATTGACTTAAAACAATAAAACGTTTAATTGACCAAAATCATAAGTATTTATGAAACCAATAATTTAGATTAAAATGGTTATATATGTTTATTCCTAAAATTCAAAGTAAATTTTACCAAAACTAGTCTTCATGTCCTAAAATCCTCAGTTGGGTTGGGTATGATCATAAGTTGTAATACTAATTTTTAATATATTTTAAATTATGAGATTCATCACGACTCAAAAGAATGTATGCATGTGTGTTGCTGTGCCCATATGAAATATAAAATTTATAAAAATTTCTGAGGAAATCACTGAACTCATGAAGGAGTGCACCTGTACACTCACAGATCCCATAGTCATCTCCAGAGATCTGTCATTTCCAGAAACCTACTATTGTCCTCAAAGCTTTTTGCTTGTAGTTTCATGACCGATACTGCACACCTAGTTACTGTATTTTAATTTTGTTGTTTGTATTTAGATAACCAAAATCACACTATATATGTACTCTGCATCATACATTTTCCACCTAAGATAAATTTATGTGGTTAATTTCTTGGTCATTGTTAGTATATGTTATGCATTTATATCCACCAATATTTTCTTTATCAGTTTTTCATATTTTGTGTTTAAGTCAGTCTCACTCTGAGGGCCAAGCTGTCCCAGGACTCAGGGCATACTTCCACCTATATTTTCGGTGTTAGAGTAAGAGGAATGGGCCACCATACCTGACTGTGTGATTATTTTATGAATATTGGAAAGTCCTCTGTTTGGGACAGACTGAGCATATTGCTATGGATACTACAAAGGAAATATCATGATAAATGCAGTCACTAGCTTTCCTATGTCTATTAGCATGGAGTTTCTGAGACACAGGATATGAATGTGCAAGTTTTACTTGGTAAATATATTAATTTCTTTTCAATAATAGGAGTATGTAATAGTTTTCTGGACATTTTAAGTAATGAGGTTTTTTTAAGACTACAGGGAAATCAAATCTAAAACATTTCTCATTAACTTCTGGAATAAATTCTGTCAGATAAGGAAGGTGGCTTATTTTTTCCTCTCTTTAAAAATTTGCTATTAAAATTTAATTACAGATAATTATTTTCTGCTTAGTTACCATGTCTTTAGGTTTCACAGTATTTATTAATTCTCAGAATCAAAGATTATCTTTATCTCTTTAGATTTAAAACTGTACTTTCAGTGACAGATCCTGATACTCTCTACAGTAATTTCTAATAATAATATTAGATATGCTTCTTATATTTACATATATTTTTACCAATTGATCCTATCTGAACAGCAATATGTAAGTACTTATAATCCCTTTTAAAAAGAAATTATATGAACACCTAATACAACGCATTACCACTTAGTCTTTCAAAAATTAAATTTTTTCTTCACTTCTCATTGCTATTTTCTTTTTTCCTTTTTCTCTTAATATGAATAAAAATAAATCACATTTGTGTATATTTGAGTGATCATATAAACTTTACAAAGATTAGATTATCTCAAAGTTTGTGTGTATGTTGGTGTATAAATTGTGTATATAAATCTTTATAAAATAACATTTAGATTATCTATAATAAGGCAATTCATAGTTTATTATGTTTAATTATATATGTTTTCTGTATTTTTCTTACTTATTAAAGAAGTATTTGATGAAATAAAGTTTAAATTAAAAGTCATTCATTATATTTCTACTTACTATTCTTTATGAAAAAGAAAACTATTCTCAGAAAGTACATTTATTTTCTAATAAAAAGATATTAATTTAAGTATAATATTATGAAATATACATATTTCTGAAAATAATTCATAGCTTTTAAATTGAGTTTGTAGTTTTAGACTTGTGTTTAGAAATAAATAAATTTGAAGAGAAGAAATGAAATGGTTAGTTGAATTACTGTGAACTTACATAGGTATTTAATAGGTCTTAAAATAGGGGGCTGTTTGATAATCTGTGGTTAATTCACTGGATCCTTATTTAGAGAAATATGCTCAGCTCCCAGCACCTGCATGATGGCTCACAACTGTTTATGACTCTAGGGCATCTTGTGCCCTCTCCTGACCTCTACAAAACTGCACAGACAGTGTGTGTACACACATACATATACTGAGTTAAACACTCATACACATATACATAAATGAATTCAATTAATAGAATAGTTCATTTTGCTTTGAAGTACATTGAACAATTTTGAGAAGACTTTTTCAATTTTTTTTTTTTAAGTTACACAATTATCCACAGATCTTGAAAGGACAATTTTCTATTTCATAAGGGAGGAAAAGGAAAACAAAATAGATAAATTAATAAAACAAACCTGAACACTAAAAGAACAGCTGAACCTCTACCATTGCCAACTGCAAGTTGTACTACAAAGCTATAATAATAAAAAAAAATCACATGACATTGAGATAAATTCAAACATGTTGATCAAGAGAATCAAATTGAAGACTGAGATATAAATCCATATACCTATGGACACCTGATATTTTTATTAAGAAGGAATAAATACATACTGGAAAATGACAATATCTACCACAAATGGTGCTAGTCAAATTGAATGTCTGCATGTAGAAGAATGCAAATAGATCCATATTTAACACCCTGCACAAAACTCAACTCCAAATGGATCAAAGACTACAGCATAAAACCAGATACACTGGACCATATAGAATAGAAATTGAGCAAGAACCTTAAACTCATGGCATAGAAGATATTTTTAACAGAACACTGTTAGCACACACACTAAGTTAAAATATTAGTAAATTGGAAATCATGAAACTGAAAAACTTCTGTAAGACAAAGATATTGTCATTCAGACAAAGTGACAGCCTAAAGAGTGGGAAAAGATTTTTTACTAACTCCATTTCTGAGAGAAGATTAATAGACAAAATATAGAAATAACACAATAAACTAGATAACAAAAACCCAAATAATCTAATTGAAAAAATGGTACATATATAAACAAAGAATTCTCAATACAGGAAACTTTGATGGCTGAAAAACAAAATGTTCAACATCCTTAGCCAACAGGAATTGCAAATCAAAAAAACATTTCCTTTGTTTATGAAATCTTAAAATTATACAATTATAATATTTGTTTTGTATTAATTATAATTTATTCATGAAGGAAGTTACATATAACGTTGATAATATATGTATCATAGTATATAGCTTTCTGAATCTTTAATATTTTATGAACATTATCTACATGAGGTAAATTGTCAATTATTGCATAAAATATAGGTTAGAAACCTTCATGTCATAATTTTGCATTGCTTGTAATTTTAATTTCTGTTATTGATACTATTTGTATTCATTGTGTATAACAAAAATTATAAAGTAGCAATAAAAGTATGTATTGAGAAATTGAGTCATAGATTTTGTTTGATACTTACTACCTTTGTATGCAAAGATTCTTTAAATATTCTCACAGCCAAAATTTAATATCACTGCTAGGACAGAGAAATGAGAACAGTAAGATAATCTTGAGTGTGAAGGTTGAAAGGCTCAGAGACTTTGGTGCAGAATTCTGCTGAGGTTATAGAAAAATCCAACTCCTTTCTGCACTTTTCTTTGCTCTTTGGAATGTTGTGACTTTCAACAATTAGCCATCTAGTTTCTTTTCTTGAAGTTAAAATATAAAAAAAAATCTAGAACAAGATTTACTTTGAATTTTACTTCACCGACCTCTCTAAATTAATGCAGGTGCTAAAACCTCATATCTGTGTTCGTTCAATTTACTTTTACTATGTATGTGCCCTGTGTCTTTGTACCCTATGTTTGATTGGTTATCTAATTTTTAAATGGATATAATATATAACTGATGTCCCTCAAACATTGTGACACACGCTCTATTAGAAATTCATACCTCATTTTAGTGATTATGTCTCTTTCATATGCTTATATAAAGTATTAAATTATATAGTTGTATTTGCAAACAGTTATTCACAGCAAACTGCTATAATAATTTCTTCAATAAGAGAAAAAACAACATTTTAAATCATTAAGTCTTGTATATAGAGAAAGATGAGACTAAGGTAAAAATATTCATTACTTGAGTATGGCTGTGAACTCCTATAATCTCAGCACTTTCAAGGTTGATGAAAGTTGAAGACCATTGGCGTACTTAGCAAGTTGCAGGTCAACCCAGCCTACGTATAAAAGCTCTCTCTCAAACATCAACCAGAAGTAAAATCAAGTATTTTACGACTCAAGTATTTGATTTATATTCTGATGTTGTATGGAACTCTTTCAATTCTCTGTTGACTTTATTAATTGCTTCTGTGAAATGTAAGCAGGGGTTTAATAGGTTATTATACTGCAAGGCCTTTTTCAAAGTAGCTCTGTGCTTATTCAGCTCAATTCATCTTGAATTGGTGTGTATTGTTTTGGAGTTCAGTGTTTATCTCTGTCTGATTAGGTTGGAATGTGTTTGGTTTTTAAACTGTTCTAGATGTTAATTGGCCTTAGCAAGAGAGCATCCAAAAATAAAATCATAAAATCAAACAAATCTCCCTATCATTATTTTAGAAAAAAGAGTTTCAGTTTTAAAGGAGAAACAGAACACAGCTCTCTATAATTCTATGTGTTCTTTTATCTAATTAACCAATATTTCAACATCCTTTTACTTGCTAATAAAATATGTTTTTCACAGTTCCTGCTTTCTTTTAAAATTCGTTTTATTTATGGTCCCAGTTTTACATATCTTACTTTATTTGACCTGGATTAACATTTTACCCTTAAGCAATCAGCATATTTATTCTTATGAATACATATATTTTTGAATTATAAAAAAATTATTACTGATCAGGATTTCCCAATGGAGGAATTAGAGAGAAGACTGAAGGAGCTGAAAGGGTTTGCAGCCTCATAAGGAGAGAAACAATACCAACCAACCAGAGCTCCCAAGGTCTAAACTACCAGCATGGGAGCACTTAGGGAGGGATCCATGGATCCAGATGTATAAGTAAGGGAGGATGGCCCTGTTGGGCATAGGTGGGAGAGGAGAACCTTGGTCCCTTGAAGGCTGGACACAGTGGGGCGGGGGGAATTCGTGGGTGGGGAGGTGGGAGTGGAGGGGTAGTTAGGGACACATCCGCAGAGAAGCAGGAGGAGAGGTGATGAGATAGGGGGTTCCTGGGGGATGACGGAGGAGAATGGGGTAAGGGGATAACATCTGAAATGTAAATAAAATATCCAATAAAAAATTTTAAAAAATAATTATAAGTTAGTAACTGTTAGAATTTTGGTAAGAGTTATTATTTTGGTCAAATTATTGATGACTCAGTGTCAATAATATCATTTATGATGACAAAAATATGCAGCTCATAGCAAAGACTACGGAAAGTATTTAATGGAATACTTCTAAGTGTAAACAAATCTCTCTTTTGTTTGAGCTCTATTTTTATCTTCATCAATAAAACATACGGCCAGTATAAATTCATCTCATCAAATATTATTTGCTTACATTTAGGAAAATAAATCATAGTATGTCTTTTACCTATCATGGTTTATTTTGTATAGTATCCATATATAAAAAGGGTTCAAAGAAAGAATTTGAATAAATAAAAGGAGAGAAATATGAAACTAACCATGGAGAACCTTGGTAGGTACTGGAGTATTTACTGGAGTATGCCAAAATAATTTGGAACATTTTATAGATGTAGAGACTTCAAATCTGAGACTTCTAGTCCAACTTCTATTTTCTCTTCCTTTGAACAATGTTTAAAAGGAATTGTAAGATCTTCGGGACATTAACATATTCTACTCCTAATGTATATGAAGTATTCATGATTATTTCACTTTTTGAAAACAAGCTAACAAATATACAGCTTGTTCACATAAATAAAGAATCTATGTTTTGAGTTTAAATAAAATATATTTGAAAGAAAGTGTGGTCATATATTAGAATTGTCCACATGAATAGAATCATGATTTGAAAACAACCAAACTAACAGCTTATTTATATAAAAAGAGTCTTGATTTTGAATTTAAGTAAAATATGTTAGACAGAAAATATAATCATGTTCTAGACTTACCCAGATGAATAAATTAGTAAATTTCATATATGTATTTGTTTTAAACAGATTAGAAGCTGGGGGATTTCAACATAAGATGATCACAGTCTAGGGAACTAGACATTTGTTAGCGCTTAGTCTCTGATCCTGAATTCCTCAACACACAATTAAGGTACCAAATCCCAGAAGTTCCATGAAGAGTGGGTGGTGTGGTGTCAATGTTGATTGTCAAAGAGCTGGAGTCAAATGGCCACAGAATATGACAACACTGAAATACAACATGCACTAAGTAAAGAGGCCCAAACGCACAGTACCTACATTCTTCAACACCTTTCCATCTGGCTACCAGTTCCAGTAGAAGGTGTCATGCACAATCAGAAAGGAAATTTCCTCTCTCCTCTCCTACAGTACACTCTTAAAGCCTGAGATGTTTTAACATCTTTAAAAATCATTGTGTTATGACTCTCAGACCCCTAGCCACAAGTTCTTTTTGTTTTGTTTTTTAATCTTTCTAAAATGCAGTATGTGTGTCTTGTGTCTTCATAGCTCTCCTTTGAGTACCCTTTAGTCAGATCATAACTTTGCCATATCCCTTCTGCCTCAGACCTCAGGCCGGATTTTAATGAAATACAAGGGTCTTCTCTACCTACTCAACTTAGTTCTTACACCAACAGAGTTGTCTGCTCTCTAAAGAAAATTTCTACAGAACTCCCAGGTTCATGCCAAAATGGTTATTCCTTTCCTAATGAATCTAAAATAAATCTGTGACTTATCTTCACAACCAGGTAGTTACACAATAGAGACATTGTTAGTTTGGATATCTATTAAAATCTGGTTTTGAACTTTTCAATATTTAAGGCCTCAATGTGTCATGTAAGACATGTGGACTTATTACTAGTGAGAAGTCATAGAGAGAGGATTTCAGAGATGAGGTAGAGTTGATAAGACTGTGAGACAACATGGACAGAGAGAGAGGGAGGAAGAGAAGAGAGAGAAAGACAGAGCACATGTAAAAGGGAGAGAAAGTCATAAAACAAGATGTAGATGAAGGGAGTTAACAAGGAGGAGGGAGAAGGAGGGATTCAGAGAAAAAATAGGTATGCAAGGAGAAAGAGAGAGAACTAGGAGCCTAGCAAATTTTCTTTCTATATATGATTAGAGCATTTACTATGAGATATCCTTATATGAAAATAAAAGTAGAATTTCATATTCTCCCATGCACCCCTCCACTCTGTGTGTGTGTGTATGTGTGTGTGTGTTTGTGTGTCCATTACATGAGAATTCACAATAATGTGTCATGTCTGCAAATGAATTGACTTTGACTTTGTTCCTCTAAGCTTTATGAACTAAGAGAAATAAATCTCTCTTATAGTGACTTCATTATAGAAGCTCAAAATCTCTCAAGCAAGGGGGAAGTTCTGGAAAGCCAAATAGTCTCAACTGCACGAAAAGTTAACCATAAAGTTACTGACAGTCAGTGAATTTTACATAGCTGGCACTAACCCTAAAAAGAAACTAAAGTGCTAGATTAAATAAAAGGTAACTTAACAAGCAATAAAATAATTACAGATTTTTGGCAAGGTCATTCATGGACAACTTTCAGAGACGACAAGGAATGTGCAAGTGTGTTAGTAGAATAATTGATTTCTGGTCAGTATAATCATAAGCATTTTCAAGATGTGTTATCAGAATACAAAATGAAAATATTCCTTATGTGCCTCAGGAGATGACCCATCAGATAGGAAGGAGCCTTGGCTATACTTAAGGAAACAAAGTTTAATTTCCAGCATCCAGAAAGCAGCTCACAGCTGTCTGTACCTGAATTTCCAGGGATCTGATAGCATTAGCTCTCCTCCATAGGCACAAGTCACACATAAGATGTACCGGCATACATGCATGAAAAATGAAAATTTCACAAAAAATTAATTTTAGATTAATCTGTAAAAATTCTAAGCTTCTCCAAAACTATCTCATGAAAAATAATAAATACTAATAGTTTGTACCAAGTAGTATAAATGCTTTAATAATAACTAAAATATTATGAAAAAATTACTTTGTGTCTTACACGTTGATTGTTACAGCTAAATGTTTAATGAGCATAGAATAATCACTTAACCTGAGTGAAAAAGGAGTACATGCTCTAACTTTCATTTTGCATCAATGGAAAGGAAGTGATATGAGCAGAGACATCTCAAGTGTAGCTCACGATAGCGATAGCTTCCCTTCTTCACTACCAGTAAACAAGACAAAAGGAACACTCCCATCTGTCCAAATGACAAGTCCAAAACCAGACACCTGTGTGGCAAATATGCATAGCAGTTAAGTATCACAGATGCTTTAAATTTAGTACAAAGCATATGCTGGATGATTTACTTAAATTGAATCGGGCGGAGGAACCACTATAGAAAAAGTCCACGGAGCAATTAAGGAACAACATGTTCTGTGGCTCTCATCTCATCGTCCCTCCTTTAGTCCCAGATGTTACAGCCACTACAGAGACATTAGTCAATTTGTTAATTTATTGTCAGATTGTTAAGGGTTTATGCAGATTTTTGACCCAGTATGCTACATTTGTTTTGGCAGCAAGATTAATTTAATTATAACTGTCTTGGGGACCAAAGGAACACAGTAGGATATCATCTGTTCTATTCAAACGGTTTAGTCTTTGCAGCAGACACTCCAAGCATGAGTGTGTGCCTAGTCTTCAAATGTGTTTTGCCTAGTGAGCAGAAGAGAATCGGGGACCTAGAATGCAATTTATGTCCTTTAAATGGCAATGCTGCACTTTTCACTAATTATATCTAAAGGGACATCCATTTATTTCCTGCCTTTTCTATCCTTCTGATTTTGTTTCTTTTTATTTTCAATTGTAATATACTAATTGTAGTGTTTCCATTATTTAATTTTTATATGTGAATGTAATGTGCCTTGATAATTTAGATCTTACACTGCTTTTATTTTTTGAAATTAAATAGAATTACATTATTCCTTTATTGCTTTTACTCCTTACTTCCACTCTTATGTACCACCACCATGCACTTTCTCTCAAATTAATGTCCTCTAGCCTCTTTTTTTTTTAATTATTGTTAAATGTGTATTCCTATATAATGTTACCCATGTGTATATGAAACAGGGCTGACCACTTTCGATGGGATAACAGCATGGCAAAATAACACCAAGATGTGCAATAGTGTAACTCATATCATGGTTGTAATAAACAGCTTTTTAAATACACCTAAGGTTCTTGCAAGGAGAAGAAAATTATGCCTATTATTAAAAAACTAGCCTTGTAATAAAGTAACATACCTGAGGAGATCATCCATCACGATAATCCACCATAATCCGTAATTTATACTTACAGATAAGATTAACAACTCATGACAAAGAAATTTCTCTTTGCAATAGACAAAACAATTAAAAAAAACAGAATTTACCATAATGCAAAGAAGGAGTGAGCATGTGGTTCCCAGCCTTACTAAATACATATTAAACTCACTCCTGCACATAAGGCTCAGGCAACATTCCAGAATGCTGAGAAGAAAGATTCAACAACTGGAGGGCTAGTGTAAGATGTCTGCTTAGATATTGTACCTGTTAGATGTTTCTAGGAAGCTTCATTGATGCTTCAACAATACTGCTGGCTGAAAAAGGTATGGAAAAGTACAGCAGCAATAGAAATGCTTTTATGGAAGGGAGGAAACTAACAGCTCCTCACCACTGACAAGAACTGCAGGCAACTAAAGACTATTCAGACTGGGAAAAAAATCATCTTTGCCGTGGTAAAATTGCCCCTTGCCTTGCTTCTGATGCTGTCTCTTTTCTGACCCTTCTTCTAGCCTTAGTAACTTTCTTGCTAATCATCTATTTTTCTCATCCCTTACTACCAAATTTGATCTATAACAATGTCATCTATGTCATATGGGACTGGCTAATTTCATTCAACTAGATTGTTTCTGATTCTGTTCATTTTCTTGTCAATGCCATCAATTAAGTATTCGTATAACTATCTAAAATTCTGTTACATAGTTTAACGCATTTTCTTTATACATCTGCTCATGGTCCCCTGGGCTGACTTTCTAATTTATGTTTTAAATGTGTTATGATTAAGAAAATGATTATACCAATATTTCTCTATATTGGTTGTGTTCTTTGTCCCTCAATACTTAAAGATTCTATGGCTGAATTATTGAAAGTTCTATTCTTAAATTTAAAATAAAGTCTAATCAGTTTGAATAGTATCTGAACAAAATTCATATTAGGAGTAAATGTTGGCTCCTATCTCTCCTGATCTGAGTCAATGTTTATTATTTTCTGCCTCCTTAGTAATAGACATTGTCAGTGTGTTGAAATATGATCTGAGTGTAGTTGTTATTTGCTTTTTCTTGTTACTTATGAATGTTAAACTTCTATCTCATACTTTTATAGGCCATTTGTACTTATTCATCTGCTCATTGAATTTGAAATTTCTTGATTTGACTATGTGCATTCCATTACATTTTATTTATGTATTCTATATATCAAACCCCTGTTTAGTGACATACTCTTAAGCATACACATAATCTCTTCTCCCTGTCAGTTGTTTTTAATGATCTATAAAAATAGTTTAAATTGATGTGCAATCACATTTGAAAATACTTTTCAGTTTGATCAAAACAATTTTTAAAGCATTTTTTAATTTTTCTTTTTAAAATGGATATTTTATTTACATTTCAAATGTTATCCCCTTTCCCCATTCCACCCTACCCAGGAACCCCCTACCCCCTCCTGCTTCTATGAGGATGTGCTCCACCCACCCACTCCTACCAACCCGCCCTTGAATTCCCCCAGACTGGGGCATCCAGTCTTATTATCTTAAGAATTTTATACATGTATACAATGAATATGACCAAAAGAGTAGGATATTTCTAACATAGGCTGCCCTTCAAGGCTCAGGAATCTATGTGGAAGATGGCATAGAAAAATTTTAAGAGAAAATGGTTATATAAAACTTCAGGAAGGAGTACTTTTCAAGAAAAAAAAAGGCATTTGCACATTTGAACTCAAGAGAATTTTGACAGCATGATTAAGCATTGTGCAAATTCAAGCCAGACAAATTCCTAACATGGACAGTGGCAGGTAGGCATGACGTCCTACATTGAGATAAGGATTAATTGCCATTTTATGGCTGCTAAGAGAGGGATTGGCAATTTTCTTTAAATGTGTGATATTTGGTACATTAACATACCAGGGCAGGTCCCACACTCAAGAATAATTAAGTGACACAAAGTTGTATCTGTAGGTTTTTTAGAAGGAGAACGAAAGAAGGGGGGAGAGAGAGAGAGAGAGAGAGAGAGAGAGAGAGAGAGAGAGAGAGAGAGAGAGAGAGAAATGGAAAGAGGTAAATGGATATGGAAGGTGTTGGAAAGTGAGTGAATACTATAAAACACATTATATGAACTTATCAAAGAATTTATAAAATATCATTATATTAAGGAAAGGATTCCTTTCTCCAGTGTATGTTGTTGAGACTTTGGTCAAAAATCAAGTGGATGAAATTATTCTTACTAATTTCTTGAATGCATTAAGAGATTGTTTTATACTGCATGGTTGTGTTCACTCCTTCTGTATGTTAGAAATGACAAGGAAGATGGATCCATGATATCACAAAAATATGACAGCATAAAAAGAAAAAGGAACATAAAAATGCAATACTATAGAAATCTAGTACTTAGAGACCCCCCCACCTCTAAAGTACTAGGGGCAACTAATGACTGTTAAGAAAAGATTAGTCTCTTCTAAGAATGTTTGCTAGTTAGTTATGCAATAGAGAGTAGTTTGTCCTAAAATAATACACACAAAAGCCACACTAAGTGAACCCAGAAGGTATGGGAAAAACACACGGGGGCGGCCCTGGGCCTGAGCAGCAGGGGCGGAGTCCTGGGAGCTTCTGTGTCACCTGGTCCCAGGCGGGTCCCACATACATGAGAATGTCTGAAGTTTCAAAAAGCTAGAAGCATGGCGGCGGCAGGCCCCAGAAGACCCATGGACTGGGTTCTCAAGGAGTAGTTTATTGTCATGGTGTGATAGTTGGATCTGGATGTGTGTGAGGCCCCCGCCCAAATGGCAGGGGGAGTTCGCTTAAATAGGGAGCGGCAAAGAGGGGAGACTGGGAAGGGATGACTTAATTAGCTACGCCCCCTGCCCTTTAGATCTCATGAATATGGAAATCTGTTAGTCACCCCCTCTACCTGGATGTTAGCAAACATCTCTGGGAGGAGTTACTCTGAGCCAAAGGTGTCTGCAACATGCAGGCTAATGGGGATACATGCAGGTAGCATGTGGGGGTCGTCTGGAATCCGGGAGAGTGGGAAGATAAGTGCTGTCCCTGACAGGCTATGTCTCTGTTGGGTCTCCTGCTATCTCAAACCCAGTGCTCTACCAGGGAGACCAAACCACCTCTTTGCGGCCCCACAAGAAGGCCTATGTATATACTCAATATAAGGTCGAGTAGATGTCATGGTTGAATTCTGAGGTAGGGTATTTGGAAGAGTGTGAAAGGAAGAAAAGGAGGGGAAATTGATGTAATGATATTTTACTGTTTTTATTTTTTCCATAGTATTAGTTTTACTACTTTATCTGTTACAAGTTTTAACTGTCAAATGATTATTCAGCCTACATCATTCACAATATTCATTTGAAATATAAAAACCTTTTATAAAGTGTTCATCATGTTGAATATTGGCATAAATCAATATACATTTTTCAATTTTATGTATATTCATTCTATATAATCAATATACATTTTATGTATTTTATATACATAGCTTCATGTTGACAGCAAATTTAAAAAATTATACTGTTATAGACATTCTACATATCTGTAGTTGCCCAATAAAAGAGTTACTATATGAAATTGATTTTTCATATATTTTCAATTTTTCTTCTTAGAATCACAGATACTAGACACAGAGAACAAGATAATACAATTAGGATAAGGTTTACTCCTAAGTGTGCGTAGTTTGTATACATCTGAAAACATACTAAGGAATTACTGGCTAATATTGTGTTTATAATACAGGTACTTGCAAAATTTACAGAAATTTAATGAGAAATAAGATATTAAAATGTAAAATGAATACTATCAAAGCAAAAATATTCATATATATCACATATAATTATAGAAAACAGTGCTTTCCTTAATACTTCAAAATAATATAATACTTTTCAATTGTAACTATATCCATATACATTTCATACTTTTATTTCTTTACAATTAAATAAAATTTGGTGGTCCAGTACATCTTGAGTTAGGGGTCCATTCATTTAAAAATTAAAATCTACACTGAGTCCATTTTACTACTTTGAGGAAGAACCAGCAATAAACACAGTTGTTTGATTTAGAAAGAATTCAAGATGTTCTGCAGAAAAATAAGATAGCTTACCCTGAATATGAAAGTTATTAAAAAGTGTCAATTCGTACAAATCTCTGTATCATATAGTAATGTTCTTACCTACATTTGGTAGAATCTCATTAAAACTGAATTTTATTAGCCATATTTAATTGAAATAAATCCTATAGCATTGTTTTGATTCATATTTGCTTCTAATAAGCACCTCAAACATACAATTCATTGAGCTTACTAAGAGCATGAAGTTTCTAAGTCTAGGTTTCCTCATCTACTAAGAAAGACAAGTCCCTGGCAACATTATTGGGTAATTTGTATAAAGGATTTTCAGTGTCATAATGGACAAGATTATTCAAATATTAAAATGTAATTTTTTGGTATTTTTGTCAAATAACTCCAATTCAATTCCAATGTTCTCAAGGTTAGGTAATATAATATACATACTAATAGGACAAAAGTATGGACACTTGTAACTAAGATTTGAACCCTCATGAGAGGTCATTAAATGTAATTAGTTTAATTTATTTCAAATATTTGCACACCCCATCAATGATTAGCCAAATAGAAACTAAGAATCTCATAAAATAATGACAAGTTGTCAAAAATATAGAAGAAAATAAAATAACATAAGTCAGTGTTTTTTTTCCTTTTCATGTCTTCTGTAGATCAGTTGCAGCAGAGTCACCTGGGGACTTGTTAGTCTAAAAATCCTGAGTCTTCAGTTCTAACCTAGTGAATCAGAAACTATAAGGGCAGACCCGAAGAACGAAATTGAAGAAGCCCTCTAGCTGATTTTGATTTATGATAATTTGACATCTACATAAAGAAATAATCATATGTTGTAATTGTTTTGGCAGTCAACATAGATTCTTTTTTGTGTTTGAGGCTCTGAGGTCAATACATATCAATAACAAACATTTACTTGCTATAACTTTGTGTAATAATTACACCAAAGTCTTCACGAAAAATAACAATAGAGCAGCCCGTAAGATTGTCTGGACCATTACAGTTCAATTTAATTTTGTATAGTGATGGACATATTCTTTTATTTCTGAGGTGTAAATGGTCAAGTGGTTACTGTACGTGACAATATATATTTTAATGACAGTTATTTACAGATTTCAAAATTTATAGACACATATGACTAATGTTTACCATACTAGAGAAGTCTGTGTGTCTTTCTGGCCCTTGTTGGAACGCCGTCTATATGCGATCACACAAAGATCATTGATATTATATGAAATGAGATCTTTCTAAAATGCCAGAAGGTGCAATGAAAGACATTACATCTCCAGAAGTATACATGCCACTGGATACTTGTGAATAATATTAAATTTCAAAAGGGAAAACGTTTGAGATTATGCCTACAAACTACAACATAATAGAAAAATACCTACATTGTAGAGAAATTGACCAAATGCTTTCTGTGTAAAACGTAGGTGATAAAACTGAGGAATTAAAGATGGGGTTTTCACAGCATCTTGAGTATGAAGTGCTGAGGAGTGTGGATCTCTTACTACTCATTCTTCAAAATAAAGAAAAATGTTAGGCAAAGACAAAAATATCTGATATACTTCATCATCCAGAGGGAATTCACCAACAGAAAAAAGGGATGACCAGTAGCCCCCAAATGCAACAGTAGAAACCAGAATCACCCAGTAAACCTGTTTGCTGCTAATTATATGATTATTTCAGTATGTGTGATTTGGCAAGAATTTATAATATTTTCCCCTCCCCTATGGTTATAGAAGAATAATTTCAATTATAGTAGCTGTGTTTACAAGCTGATTGCTTGTTTCCCCATCAAACTTAATAACTGCAAGCCCCAAATATATATTCAAGGATGTACATAATACATGGAAATTTCTGTGCTGTCAATATAAAACAAAACATTTTAGAAAACAAATATGTTCATTTGCATTTAAACTATGGATTCTGATTCCAAGGTTTTATGAGATTCCTGAGTGTTCAGTGGTCTGTATCTGTGTCTTGTGCTTTTTCTTGGATACGTTTTATTTCTGTTGGTTTTATATTATTATATTTTATTAGCATCACTTAGAAAACTTTCTAGTTTTGTAATGAAAGACAGAAAGGAGGTGGCTCCCAGTGAGAGAGGAGGTGGGAAGGAACTGGGCAAAGTACAGACAGGGGAAGCCAAAATAGAATATGTTATATAAGAAAAACTATTTTTTAATAAAAGAAAAAAAAATTAAAAAAGAACTGAAATGGCACTGTTTTGTAACATTTATTTAAAATATGCAATGCTTGGTCTGGGCCTTTTTTTTTTTAAACTTTACAAGTCTTTTGTTTATGATGGTTTCTGGTTTTACTGTATTACTGGATTGCAGTTAGTGCAAATATATGTGTTTTTGTGTTTTCTCTTTGGCTATTTCTTCTTTTTTCTTTTTCTTTTTGGTCTTATTCATTGTATTTGTTTTATCATTACTACTACTACTATTTATTATTATTGTTGTTGTTGTTACTTGTTAATTTTAAAATGAGTGAGAACAAGAAAGGCTGGGAAATAAATAGGGTGGTAAATAGAATCTGAAGAAGTAAGGAGATTGCATACCATAATTAGAACATATTTTATAAAAAAAATCTTCTTTAAATAAAAGAGAAAAATAGTAAATAAAATAAGGATTTAATTTTGTTAGGTTAATGTATTAGTTACTTTATGAATTCCAGAGATAAAATACTTGACAAAGCAAACAGAGACAGCAACATCTTATTTTTGTTTATACTGCCAGAGTATCATGGATTGCAAGTCAGATCTGTAGGAGCTTGAGGAAGCTGGTCATACCACATCTATAGTCACAAACCAGAAAGATACCAGGACAGGATTCTAGCCTACAGAATGATGATATCCACTTTTAGGGTGGGCTTTCTCACATCATTTAATAACTATTCTTTCACAGAGATTTGTTTCCATGTCAATTCTAAATATCATTACACTGAAAATCTAGATTAAACATTAAAATAGCATATAGTTAGATAAATATAAAACACTTAATATTTGGCCAAAATATTAACTGATCTTGTGGCTCTCACTGATTTCAATTTTTAAATTATCTATTGTACCAAGCTCATAAAACTAACGGTTCCAGTTTCTATTGCCAGAATCCACATGCTGGATTAAAACTTTGTGTAACTATTTTCAGGCTATCTGACATCCTCTTGGCCTCTGATAGTACCAGGCATATGAGTGGTGCACAAACACAAATGCAGGTGAAACATGTATACAAATAAATATTTTTTAAGTTTAAGACAGGTTTTAAATAATGATTCCTAAGAACCTGTTCTGTTAGCTTCTAGTTCTATAGGGTCATAGTTCTAAGTGGCACATCAGATTCAATTAGTAGCTGCTATAATTTCACCCAAAATAATTTTTACGTAGTGTTACTAATTTTAAAAAGAACACTAAGTTCCACAGTTTACAAATGAGTACCATAGACATACCACCAGTACATATTTTTAAAAAAAAAATAACTAGAATTATTCATTTCAGAGTCTTAATGGTGGTTTTTCTGTGTTTCTCTATTAGTTAAAATCTCCTTCCTTATTGCTAGAAGATAGTTTGTTTATTAATGCTTTACTATCTTACCTATGGAAAAAGAATCCTGAAACAATAACAATTAAAAACATTTTAAGTCTTTCTACCCTAATGTTAGTTAAGAATATAAAGTAAAGACATTTCTTATATTGGTTCATATTTCAACTTGGTAATTACTTAATCAATTACATTAAAGAAAAATGTTTTCTTGTGTTTAAATGCCTTGCAGACTGTTATAACTCAAGAAACTAGGCAGGTCTCTCTTCTCTTCAAGGAAAGGGAAATGGGAAAAGAACTCTTTATATGACAATAATACAGACATACTGTCAGTGGAAAAGTGGGAAAACCTGAAGGATTGCTTCCTTCCTCTGTGGTCACACTACAATAACTTACTCTCCTCACTTGCTCCATCTTCAAGGTAAGTGATTGAACTGTGAAACATGAACATTCTCCCAACTTCATTTTATTAGTGATGAATTATATTTTCTGCATGCTGAAATAGCTTCAATAAATATACCAGTTTTGTTCTATGAAATGAGAGTAATGGACACACTTTACACAAACACACACACACACACACACACACACACACTACAAACACACATTCTTACTTAGTTTCCAAAGTGCCTCTTCCTTTTACCTGCTACGAGTGATTAAGGGTAAAATATCAGTATTCATTGGGGAATTCCAAACACTATAAATTCTCTGGTCCCATAGTATGTAAAATATTTTTCTTCCTATAATTCAAATCTGTTAGTCAGATATTTGCATATTGCTTATGCTTCTCCTGTTCTGAAAATTGTGAATGTATATTCAGAATAACATATACAACAAACATTTACTTTTCTACATTAAATATTTATAAAATATTCTGGACTTCAAGAAGCCTCTTCCATTTTTAATTATAAACATGAAAGTGAACTATGCTAAGTTATTCTCAAAATAGACATTTGACTCTGTACTGAAATCAATTTTAAAACATTATGCTAGTCAATCACTGCATCTTAATATGCCCTACATTTGTCTCCTTACAACCCTATATCCCAACTATAATAACTCAGACAAAGATACTCATCTTGCATTGTAGTAACAATGGAGTATCAAAAAACTTTCATACAAAGCTAGAAAATAAGAAAGCAAAAATTGTTATATTTTACTGACTTTAAAGAATGGCTAAGTGATCCTTCTCCAAAATTAATTATTTTTCAGTTTAAAATTGCTGAACTCATCTTCTTTTTCTTTTGTTATTGGATCTTTTCTTTATTTACATTTCAAATGTTATTCCCTTTCCTGCTCCCCTCTAAAACCTCCTATCCCATCCCCTCTCTCCTGCTTCTATGAGGATGATCCTTGGATTCTTCCATGTGTACTCCTTGGTTGGTGGTTTAGTCCCACCAATTTTTGTAAGCTGTATAGTATGGTTTGTGGGTTGTATTTTAGGTATTCTGAGATTTTGGGCTAAAATACACTTATCAGTGATTATATACCATTTGTGTTTTTTGTGTCTGGGTTACCTCACTCAGGATAATATTTTCTAGTTCCATCCATTTGCCTGTGAATTTCATGAAGTAATTGTTTTTAATAGCTGAATAGTACTCTACTGTGTAAATATACCACAATTTCTATTTCCATTCTTCTGTTGAAAGACATCTTGGTTGCTTCCAGCTACTGGCTATTATAAATAAAGCTGTTATGAACATAATGGAGCAAGTGTCCTTGTTTTATGTTGGAGCATCTTTTGGGTATATGCCCAGCAGTGGTATAGCTGGGTCTTCAAGTAGAACCGTTTCCAATTTTATGAGGAACAGCCAGATTAATTTCCACAGTGGTTTTACCAGGTTGCAGTCCCACCAGCAATGGAAAAGTGTTCCTCTTTCTCTATATCCTTGCCAGCATCTTCTGTCACCTGCATTTTGATCCTAGCCATTCTGTTTCATGTGAGGTAGAATCTCAGGATCGTTTTCCTTTGCAGTTTCCTGATGACTAAGGATGTTGAACATTTCTTTAAGGGCTTCTCACCATTTGAGATTCCTCAGTTGAGAATTCTTTCCTTAGTTTTATACCCCATTTTTTAAGGGTTATTTGTTTCTCTGGATTCTAACTTTTTGAGTTCTTAGTATATTTTTTATAGTAGTACTTTATAGGATGCAGGGTTGGTAAAGATCCCAATCTGTGGGTTGCTGCTTTGTCCTATTGACAGCATTCTTTGCCTTGAAGAAGCATTTCACAAAATATCCACAATACAACCCACAATATATATGCAGCTTAGGAAGAAGGAAGACCAAAGTGTAGATGCTTTGCTCCTACATAGAATGAGGAGCAAAATAAGGTTATGAAGGTCAAGCTGCACAGCAAGCCCTGGATACTCCATCACACAGGAAAAACAGGACTCAGAATTAAAATCACTTCTCATGATGATGATGGAGGATTTTAAGAAGGACATAAGTAACTCCCTTAAAGTAATACAGGAGAACACAGGTAAACAGGTAGAAGCCCCAAAGAGGAAACACAAAAATCCTTTAAAGAATTGAAAGAGAACACAGGTAAACAGTTAGAAGCCCTTAAAGAGGAAACACAAAAATCCTTTAAAGAATTTCAAGAAAACACAACCAAACAGGTGAAGGAATTGAACAAAACCATCCAGGATCTAAAACTGGAAATAGAAACAATAAAGAAATCTCAAAGGGAGACTACTGTGGAGATAGAAAACATAGGAAAGAGATCAGGAGTCATAGATGCAAGCATCACCAACAGAATACAAGAGATAGAAGAGAGAATCTCATGCACGGAAGATACCATGGAAAACCTCGACACAACAGTCAAAGAAAATGCAAAATGCAAAAAGCTCCTAACACAGAACATTCAGGAAATCCAAGATGCAACACCAAACCTAAGGATAATAGGTATAGATGAGAGTGAAGATTCCCAATCTAAAGGGCCAGTAAATATCTTCAACAAAATTATAGAGGAAAATTTCCCCACCTAAAGTACGAGACACCCATAAACATACAAGAAGCCTACAGAACACCAATAGACTAGACCAGAAAGAAATACCTCCTGTCACATTATAATCAAAACACCAAATGCACAAAACAAAAAAAAATACTAAAAGCAGTAAGGGAAAAGGTCAAGTAACATATAAAGGCAGACCTATAAGAATTACACCAGACTTTTCACCAGAAACTATAAAAGCCAGAAGATCCTGGTCTGATATCATACAGACCCTAAGGGAACACAAATGCCAGCCCAGACTGCTATATCCAGCAAAACTCTAAATCACTATACACATGTGCAGAAAGGGTCCTGGGTCCAGCCTGTACTTGCTCTTTGCTTGGTGGTTAGGTCTCTGGAAGACCCCAAGGGTCCAGTTTAGTTGATTTTGTTGGCCTTCCTGTGGAGTCCATATCTGCTTCCGATCCTTCAATCATTCCCTTACTCTTCCACAAGAGCTCTTCCTGGAGCTCCATTTAATGTTTGGCTTTGGATTTCTGCAACTGTTTCCATATGCTGCTTGATGGAGCCTCTCAGAGAACAGCTATGCTAGTCTCCTGTCTGCAAGCATAGAACTATCATTAATATTGTCAAGGATTCAACAGGTAGGTGGCCCATCTCTAGATCATGCCAGAGACTTGGGTTGGGGAGGCTCTTATGAGTCTCTGGGAGTAACTCTAGCTGAAACTCCTAGCAGTTGAGCATATGGATCCGAAGTGGCCACTCTTGTAGCCAGACAGGACCCCAGTGGAGAAATAAGAACAGTAACCCATCCACAAGGCCTTTGACCCAAAATCTGTCCTGCCTACGAGATGTGCAGAGAAAAAAGATGGAGCAGAGACTAAAGGAAAGACTAACCATGACTGGCCCAAATTGAGACCCATCACATAGGCAGTATAAATTCTTAAATCACTGAATAATCTCTCCAGCACACAACCTGCTCTTTTGTACTATGCATGAGGTGATGACTAAAAAGCTGTTAGGCATCAGACAGGATAAAGTTATCAGAGAAAAAGTAAAAGAGCATAACAATTTTAAAGGGTGATATGCAAGATAGCCAAATTTATAGCGAGTGAGAATAATTTAATTGAAAGAGCTCCAAAAACTTCTCTAAATGTATTTCACACATGGTGAGTTTAACACTATAAGAATTTTGATCTTATTTGCCAAATGTTTTTAAAACTGCCACATTCTGACTAGATTGTTTCTCTAGCACACACCTGCTTAATGAATACTACGACTTAATGCTCAATGAATATCACACATTTGTGAAATATCTATTGAAGGCAAACAAGGAAAATAATTATTAGTTAGAAAGACTAAAATGCAGCCACCTTAGATCTCTTCATATATATCTTGATATATATATATCAAGAAGGATAAATTTATAATAAGCTGCTAAACTACTTAGTCCAACAAGTACAAAATTTAAAGGAAAGAAATGCCACACATTTATTTCATAACTGTGAATTTTTTAGCAGCAACAATTTTTTCCTCTGTGAGGGGAAAAAAGGCATTTAGACAAATTCTCCAGTCAGACTTATCCTGTTTCCCTTCTGTTGCAGCTTTAGCCTGGATACGTTTTATAAGTCCTTCAAAAGAAACTCAGAGAAGCCAAAAGTGGCCTTTCATTTTAGACATACGTACCCTACTCTTGAGTTCTGGAATTGCATTTTGTATCTGGTTTGGAACTCAGGTCTTGATAGCCAAGCATAATCATCCTTAATCCATTTGGCTGCTTGCTTATTACTTTGAAGAGTGGGTAGAAAGGTGCCTCTATTGGGTTTACTCTTCAATCTGTGCCTCTTTAAAGAGTGCAGGTGAATAATCTATATTTCAAAGAAAGATGACCTTTACTTGATTTAATGGAATCTCTCTTTCAATATCTGAAATGAGAAAGTGATTAAAGCTTTGGTTGATAGGCAAGATGTATTTTAGGAATAGATAAGAATAAAGGTCAGACACTGTCAGAAAGGATTTTAACTTTCCTTAATATTTAAGTACTTCATGTGAGTCATGGTTTATGCATTAATAGTATATTTTGTAAGTTACTTTAAAATCCCTGCATATTTTGTGTCATTCAAAATTGGTTTCTAACATAGGTAACTATAGTTGGCAAGGCAGCTATATTTCTGCTGGTATTTTGAGAAAGAAGGATATATTCTGTCCTCAAAAGATCAAAAGCCATTTGACATATTGCTTCATAGAATTTAAATCTATGTAAGATATATTTTTAAATTAAAAGTAATCTCAATATCTATAGCCAAGATTTTTTTTGGCCAATAATAAAGTAATTTTTTTTCTCTGTGGCTTATAGGAAAATGAAGAGCATGTATTGAGAGCTTGGTAGGTCTCAAATGTTTTATCAGTATCTTTATAGGAATCAAAACATTTAATCTACACGTACACCAACACTTAATATACTGTGAAGATTTGTTGTATGAATGGATGGAACACGTTAGAATCAGGCAGGTCTGTTTATCATCACCATTTTATAGAAAAGGACTCTGTGATGGAAAGTTTAAACAACTTGGCCACTAAGTCAGTAATAGACCTCTATTCCAAAATGGGTCCCAAAGAGAAGACTAAACTCATATCTATGATCTATGAAGAAGTGCTGCCATTTTTCTTAATATTACTGATAGCTTCTACCTTATCTGTGGAACAGTCTAACTGAGCAGAATGATTTTGATCATTTTTAATACACAATTATTGAAATGTGTGTATTTTATTGGTATTTTAGATACTCCCAAATGCACTAACTATTATTTGTACTTGATAGGGAAATGCTTCACTGAATGTCTGAATGGTTATAGTATACTGTGGAATAAACATGAAATGGCAAAATAAACATAAAATGACATTTTTATTAAAATTAGAAAAGAACTCACACACCATATTTTCATCAAGATATATTTAATGGAGGGATAGGGATTTGCTCTGAGAATTCCCAAAACGTTTTGAATATTAAAAAAACACAAAGAACACCAAGAGTAAGACAAACAGGCAGGTGGCTTCATTAAACAGAATGAATCTCCTGGGAACTAACTATGCATTGAAATCATTAAACATTCAGTGTTCTGCATAAAAATGCTATAACATTTGTTTGCATTTTCTAAGAGTTATTGCTGGTCAGTCAAATCCATTATAATATTCAATTCTTTTATTAATCCCTGTGTAAAATATAGAAGATTAATATTGCCTTTCCGAGAGAGAATTTTTCATCTGTCAATGAAAAATTTTGTAAAGAGTATTATGTATACACAGAGTTACGTATCTAGTATATGTAAAACATCTTCACCATACAAGTCAATTATTTCTGGCCCTTTCTTCTATTTATTTGAGTAATATTGTCATCATTCATCATAAAATGAGAACTTTTCAAATGTTCTTAGTAACATGAAGAAATCTAACCTGATAATTCATTATAGCCTTACAAAAATGTGAAAATGTTGATAAATTATTTAGATACTTTAAAGAATACTAGAAATTATTTTTTAAAAGAATTAAATAATTGAAACAACAACAAAAAACATTTTCTTCAGGAAAATCAACTCAAATATCATTGAAGTCCAACACAGGATGAAATTCAGTATGTTCTCTGTTGCAGTTGGTATCAAGGTCTCCCCACCCAGTCATCAATATTTATTCTATTGTGAAACACAAAAATGTACAAGTATACTTGTCCATCTCCCCTGAAAGTTATGAAGAATAACTTCATGTTTTTTCCTGTCCAAGCCATTCATCACCAGAAAGTCATATTTTTTTACACTGCAATATACTTTATCATTTTTTAATTTATTTATTTTATACTCCAGATTTTATTCCCCTCCTGGTCCACCCTCCCACATCCCATACCTCCTCCCTACACCCCTCTCTCCATGAGGATGTCCCTACCCCCAATTCCTACCCAACCAGACCTCTAAACTCCCTGGGGTCTCCTGTCTCTTGAGGATTAGCTGGATGTTCTCTGACTCAACCCAGACCCAGCAGTCCTTTGCTGAATATGTGTTGGGGGCCTCATATCAGCTGGTGTATGCTGCCAGGTTAGTAGTCCAGTGTCTGAGAGATCTCGGGAATCCAGATTAATTGAAATTGCTGGTCCTCCTACAGGGTCACCCTCCTCAGATTCATCCAGCTTTTCCCTAATTCAATCAGCAAGGGTCAGCAGCTTCAGTCCATTGCTTGGGTGCAAATATTTGGATCTGACTCTTTCAGCTGCTTGTTGGGTCTTTTGGAGGGCAGTCATGACAGGACCCTTTTTGTGAGCATTCCATAGCCTCAGCAATTAATTTATTAAGTTATGATATTTAAATTTTACACCAAGCAGCATATGAATTATTTTTCTTAATCCTTTATGTGTGCCTCACCAACTCTTCAGAATTCACACTTATCAATAATGTTGTACCATTTACCTGAAAAATTCCTTGAAATTCCTAATCAAATTTTGTTATCCCCTGCAGAAAATAGCTTCTTACAAAGCTTCAGAGTTCACTAGCTTTTGGATTTATGAAATTCTCGTATGCCTTAGGGGGCTAGTGAGAGTCCGTTTTCTCATTTCAACTTTCAGAATGTCTCTTTTCACCATGCAAAATCATCCAGCCATGATCTAAAAGTTTGAGGAATGCATTATATACACAGAATTCAGGATTCTGAATCGTGACTCTAACTTACTAACTTGGGACTTCAGAAATCCAGAAGACCCATCTCACCACAGGAAAGGATTCAGCCCAGCTTTGTACTTACATGTCATTACTTTTCTTGTCATTGATGGTCAAGTGCAGGGTATTGTTCAGTGAATATTTTCAGTGAAATGCAGCTAAACCCAAATCAGTCAATTTTTTCCAACCTGAATAATAGTCTGGCTGGGATACAGTCTCCGTCTCTCATTTACTGATTCCATCTTCTACACATACCAGTATCTTCATTAGTATCTTTTCTGCATCCTGCTTGCTAGTCTTTTCACTCTTCTTCTGCTTTTCTCCAAATACTTATCTACATGTATTGTCCTTTATTTCTCACATACAATTCCAGAACATAACTGAATCCCTTCCACAATATTAGGCTCCTACACAATCTGTCTATATTATTCATGAAATTCCAAACAGTACCTGAAAAGTAAGTTCATTGTTTTTTCCTCTTCATGGCCTCACAGCCCTTCTGTATTCTCCCTTCAATTATTGCCCGTTTTCCTTCAGTAATACAATCACTACTTTATAACCTACCCAGCTTTGCCTGTTTCTTCGTCATCATATACACATGGGAAACATCTAAGTTCTAATTATCTACTGACTTCCAAATTGTAGAGACATGGGTGTTTATGTCTCCCATTTTTTAGCTTCCAGCACCATTCACAATTTGGCCTTTATTGTTACTTGACTTCTATTAATATTTCTCTTACCCTGTCAATTAATTATGCTTCAATAAGAACTGAATATCTAATTCTTTCTGATGGATTGTTAAAAACTTTATATATAGCATCATTTAAAGGGTAAAATCCTTTTTAACTTTATTTACTGGAAAGAAAACTATCAACACACACATATTATATATATTCATATATAATCACATAAATATTACATATCCATATAATATACCATCTTTTCTAGTTCCCTTATGTTCATATACTTAAGTTATTAATATTAATATACTCTGTGCTTTTGTCTAAGGCTTACTCATATATTTATACCTAATATCATAAATTCTCTTTTTGATATCAGTCAATATAACAATAATATCTCCTTTTCTATTTTAATTTTATTGCTCTTACCCATAGTGGATTATGCAAATTTTTTTCTTTTGAACTCCAACACATACCACACTAAACAGGTTCAGTAGTTTCCATTTATAATTGTACATATATATAAATTCATATATACTCACATATATTGTAACAATAATAATAAAACAAAGACAGCAGCATAAGGAGTGGGGGAACTGTAGGAATGTGTGGGTGGGTGATGGTGAGAAGTGATGTAATTATATTTTAATTATTTCATAAATAATTTAGACAATAAAAAAATTAAGAAAATAAAATTTAACAAAGCTGTCTCTTGAGCTCAACTTTTTACAGGTACTACACACATGTGCTGCTATGTTCTTTGCTGTGCTTTTGTTCATAGTAGCAGGCTGCTTATGTCATTCCATTTTCTCTCCCGCCTCAAACTCACTCCAATTAGTTTTATTTTCAGCACACCTTATGGTTTTTATCTCTGACCTTTATCATTGTCTTACTTAGTCTCTCTTGCTATGATGAAAAAACTATGACCAAGAGAACTTGGAGAAGAAAAGGTTAATTTGCCTTATATTTCCACATCATTGTCCAAAACAGAAGGAAGTCCAGCTGAAACTCAAGTAGGGAAGGAATCTGGAAGCAGGAACTGATATAGAGACTGGAGGAGTATTCCTTATTGGCTTGTTCCTTCTGTTTTCTTGTAGAACCCAGGATTATCAGCCCCAGGTGGGCAGAATCTGACAATATAGTCTGGACCCTCCGTCTCAGTCATTAGTTAAGAAAATCCTTACAGGAGGATCTTTTGGAAGGATTTTCTCAATTAAAGTTCATATCTTTCAGATAACTCTAACTTGTGTAAAGTTGATATAAACTTGACAGCACAGGCATACTAAATCTTTTCTTACAAAGGGGAAATTTCCTCTGTCTTCTAAAACTTGACTGTTTTTAGTTCATTCTAAATGCCTTAAGGATGTTCAATCTTGACTCTGACTTAGAAACATGGTACTTCAATTTCAGTACTATGGAAACCCAGAGAGACTCATCTTACCTTTAAAAGGATAGATCCCATCTTTACACTCATTTGTCCTTTATATTTTGTGTAATTGATGATAAAGTACATACTGTTGCTTGGTGGAAGCCTTCAGTGAAAACTATTGATGATTTGTATATGTTCAAACCAGGGAGTAGCACTATTAGAAGGTATGGCCCTGTTCAAGTAGGTGTGTCACTGTGGGTGTGGGCTTAAAATCCTCCATTCTAGCTGTCTGGAAGCCAGTATCTGCTAGCAGCCTTCAGATTAAGATGCATAACTCTCACCTCCTCCTGCATCATGCCTGCCTGGATGTTGCCTTGATGATAATGGACTGAATCTCTGAACCTGTAAGCCAGCCCCAATTAAATGTTGTCCTTAAAAGAGTTGCTTTGGTCATGGGTATCTGTTCACAGCAGTAAAACTTAACTAATATACCAATTAATTCTGTGTTGACATAGTTTACCATGAACTCTGCATGTGACAGAACTAATTTTACCCTCACTCAAATTACCTAGATAGCTACAATGTGCTACTGAAAGATGAACATGGAGAAAAATTACATAAACTGTGGCTGATTCCTTTAGTGGCTACTTATAATTTTTGACTTTTAAAGTTTCTTTGAGATTAGTCATATATAATACATGGCTAAGGGACAGAATGTATCATTTTTACAAGTGATGATCAGTCCTTGGATTTTATCCAGGTTTTAAGAATAAATTATCTTTTCTCTATGTCATTCAAAGAAAACTCTTCCCCATGCACTCTTGACTCTGCCTCTCCATATTTTGTATCATCATTCATTTAGATCCCCAAAAAGGCTTATTTTCATTTCTTTTTTCCAACCCTAAAAGAAATTCACACTGGACATTGTCAGTGGAAAGCATATTCCAATTCTTCATCTTCAGTAATAGCTTCCATTAAGTCTAATATCATATCATACAGATATTTCCATCTCAATACTCCTCATTGCTATTCAGCCAGTCACTCCATGTAGAATTCTACAATTGACCTCTTGGCTTTACTAACCCCCAGATCAATCACATCTAATTACTTTGCAAGCTTCATCAATGACATCTATTTTTCCTTAAATCTATACCCTCCTTTTAAACTCCATAGCTGCTACTGTAATTCAGGTCTTGATTATAAACTTCTGAGAACATGGGAAGGTTACATCTAGTCTTACTGAAAACCATCCCTTCTTTTATATTCTGTCAATCCAATATCTCATACATACCACAAACTAGGATCTCCATTCTCTACATAAAACAATTATGTCACTCTCCATTATGCAGCAATCTTCTAAGTTTCCCACTCAAATTTTTATATCATTATGCTATTAAAGAGCAAAATCTGGTGTCATGTCCTATAATATCTATATTGCACCTAAGCTTATTGATTATCATTTTATAGTGTGGTGAAGGGACTGTTTCTATAACTCTTTGTAGTTCTCTATTTGCATCTCTAGTGCCTCATGTAGAGTTGCCTAGTAGTCAGGGTTCATCCTTATTAACCTTTGCATTGTCATAGATTTAGGAAGAGCTCAAATGTTTTCCTCTGAATTAAAGGTAAGTTGAAAATTCCTGTTGACAAATTTAAGTAAATATCAAAATTATATTTTGATATTGAGTCATATTGGGTCACATTAATTCCCATTTCTGCTAGTGAGAGAGTGGTATTTACAGGTAAAACCATCTCTTCTTTTATTTTGTCAATATTTTAATTTCTTGTTTATATATTAATTACTTGCTCTTTCTCATCTGTTTTTTTTTTAATCATAGTATATAAACTCCTTTCTTTCCTTTAATCCTCTTAAGAGTGATATTTAAAATTATTTGATTGGTTACCCATATAATATTTGTATCAATGCTGTGAATTAAAATAAATATTAAAGTTGAATGGGAAATAATGGCATCAAGAAGTGGCTGGATATGGAAGGAGCTGTGGGATCAATGAATATATTAAAAAAACTTTTCATAAAATATTTTAAATATTAACAAATTAGTATTTTAAAGATTAGCCAAATAAATAGAGTAGGGGCTTGATGTATAATATCGCTATTTCCTTATTAGTTTTTTTTTTTTTTTTTAATTCTAGCTTATATAAGGAATACAAGTGAAATCATCAATTTGCATTATAAAATGTCACTACTTGGATAACTTTTGTTTTCACATAAAAACATTGTAATAATTTTAATCAGTATACCTGGAGGGAACAGCCCTTTTTATCTCATGCTAATTGTAATGATTGGATGACAACTCAACTGGAGATCCTTTAGGGAGTGTAGTAGACAATAAAGGTACATAGTGTCTATTGTGGAACAATTAGTATTCTAGATTGAAATTTCCTTCATAAAAATGGAACTGATTTTTTTCTTGTTTGACTATTTTCTAATGTTGTCAAACACAATCATTCTTACTGCACTGAACAAAGGGTTCATATAAAATGCCACACACATTCATCAAAAAATTATAGAACTTCCGGGTCTTCAATACTTTAGATTTGAAAGGTCAGAACTAATATGGTAACACAAACTAAAACTCCACAAATTTCAGCTGAGTTAATGATGGAGCTCATTACTTCTGTAAGCCTATTATATTAAAAAGTATTTAAGGGAGTCTAAGAAGAACATAGAGACAAAGGAGAGGGGAGCTCTGATGCACAGGTGACATGAGTGAAAATCACCTCCATAAAGGAAAATGCACAAGAAACACATGTAGACAGACATATACTCATTGGTATTTACAGATTGGTATCTACAGACAATGGCAGAAATTACATAAAAATACAAAATCAGAAATCTAATAGATAACCAAAAGACCTTCTTCTTACCTATATAGTAAATAAGAAAGAAAGAAAAAGAAAGAAAGATCTAAGACAAAGCCTCATTAGGCAAGAGAGAGAGAGAGAGAGAGAGAGAGAGAGAGAGAGAGAGAGAGAGAGAGAGAGAGAGAGAGAAATCCAAAAATAAGATTGAGTTCATTTTGTATTTGATATCTATTGTTGGGCATGAGGTCTGGACTTCGGAGCATTTTGTATAAACTGTGAGAATTTTGGTTGTGAGCCTAGCCTTTAGTGGCGGAGTGAGGATGTGGAGAAAGAGGAACACTCCTCCATTGTTGGTGGAATTGCAAGATGGTGCAACCACTCTGGAAAACAGTCTGGCAGTTCCTCAGAAAACTGGACATATCACTACCTGAGGACCCAGCTATACCACTCCTGGGCATATACCCAGAAGATACTTTAACACATAACAAGGACATATGCTCCACTATGTTCATAACAGCTTTATTTATAATAGCCAGAAACTGGAAAGAACCCAGATGTCCTTCAACAGAGGAATGGATACAGAAAATGTGGTACATTTACTCAATGGAAAATATTCACTCAGCTATTAAAACAATGAATTTAAATTCTTATGTAAATGGATGGAACTAGAAAATATCATCCTGAGTGAAGTAACCCAATCACAAAAGAACATACATGATATTCACTCACTGATTATTGGATTTTAGCCCAGAAGCTTGAAATACCCAAGATTCAACTCACAGACCACATAAAGCTCATGAAGAGTGAAGACCAAGTAGGGGGGGGCTTCAGTCCTTCTCAGAAGGAGTAACATAATACTCAAGAGAGCAAATATGAATACAAAATGCAGGACAGAAACTGAAGGATGGGCCATCTGCAGACCATTCTACCTGGGTATCCATCCCATGTGCAGTCACCAAAGGTAGGCATTGAGGTGGATGTCAGGAGGTACATGCTGACATGAGCCTGACATAGCTGTCTCCTGAGAGGTCTGCAAGAGTCTGACATATTCAGAGAAGATGCTCACAGCTAACCATTAAATTGATCATGGGATTCCCAATAGAGGAGTTTGAGTGAAGACTGAAGGAGTTGAAAGGATTCTCGACCCCATGAGGAGAACAACAATACCAACCAACCAGAGCCCCAGGGTCTAAACCACCAGCCTGGGAGCATTTAGGGAAGGATCCGTGGCTCCATCTGTATATCCAAGAGTGTTTATAGGTGGGAGAAGAGATCCTAGGTTCCATGAAGGTTGGACGTCGTGGGGGGGAGGGATACTCGAGGGTGGGGAGGTGAGGTGCGGGTGGGTGGTGTAGGGGGGGGACACCCCCATAGAAGCAGGAGGAGGGGGGATGGGATAGGGAGTTCCTGGGAGTTAGGGGGGAAATGGGTTAAGGGGAGAACATCTGAAATGTAAATAAAATTTCCAATAAAAAAAAAAACTGTGAGAATTTTGGAGAGAACTAAATTTTGATTTATGAGTTCTTATAACTTGGAGATGGCTTCTGGATTATAGATGTGGACTTATTTCCATTTCCACTCTCAGCACTGAGACCACATAAGGCACAGGTGTGTGTTGAGCTGCATGTACTGGGTGTCGGCCCTATGGTTGAGTTGTGGGTCATACATCTGAAGCTCCAAGCTGCTGGGCTACGGCTCAGAGGGTTAGAGACGTGGGAATTTGACTGTGTTCACTCCGTTCCTGGCGCTGCATGAACACTGGGTTATGAGAAACCACAAGACTCCGCTCCAGGGGTGAGGGAACATAGTCTGGGGTTCCGTGGATGCCAGAGCTCTTGGGTTGGGGGTCCCTGGGCCAAAGCAGCCAGTAACTGACTGGTTCTTGGACCTTTGGGCTCTCAGGTGCAGCTGATAGGCTAAGGAAGGGTTGAGACTGGGGCATACAGGCTGGATCAACCTGCAGCCGAAGGGGGGAGGGGGAAGCTCTAGCTATACCCTGTGGGGAGGGGGCTTTTGGTCAGGGTGACTTGCTTGGCTGGATCAAGGCTGGCTTGGCTCACTTCACTTGAATTGGTGGCCTCCATGGCTAAATGTAGAGAGGTCTTCGGTGGGAGATTGGATGGTGGCTCTGAAGTTGAAGGGTTCTCCAAAGTAGATAGATAGTCCATGGTCTTAAGATATGGTCCTAAGATATTTATTGTCATTGGCAGAAAATGGATGAAGCTATACCACCCTGTATTCTCAGGGCAGGCCTGAGGTTAAATACCTTTTGCAATGAGGATGGTCTAGGAAGAAATGCTTAAGTGTCTATGCCCTGTGACCTTTAGGTATCTCATTAGTATGGAGATCTTTCTTGAGGCTCTGTGGCCTGTAGTCACGTCCTCTACCTGTGCCCCTCTACCTGTGTTAAGTGACCAATCGCCATAAATCTCTCTTTCGGAGTGGCTGTAGATATGTAAAAGCAGCCAGGGGCTCAGGAGCAAGGCCGAATTCCTACCTTCCCTGAGGGTCTCTGGGGTTCAAGGCCTGCTCAAGCAGGTACCAAGCTGCCTCTCACAGTCCCACAGGTGTGTATGGATCCTGTGTCTGTTGCCACAATCTCTGTGAGTTTATATGTGCATAGTTACTACTCTGCTTAGGAGGTCTTCTTTTCTTGCTGTACTAAATACTTCTGTGGATCTTACAATCTTTCCACATCTTTTTCCATAGTAATCCTTCAGCCATAAAGAGAGAGAATTGATGGAAATATCTCACTGTTGAACTGATTGTTATAAGGGTTCTCACTCCTGGAACTATGAAGTCTCAGGTTCTTGGCCACCTGGGCAGTGTCAGTGATGGATTCAATCTAATGGAGTGGGCTTTAAATCCAATCAAATGTTGCTTGGTCATGTGCAGTAGCTTTGTGCCACTGTTGTACTAGGGCATCTTCCTGGAAGGTCACATTGTAGATCACAGGGTTTGTAGCTGCTTTACCACTTACTTTTCTTCTCTGGTAGCAGGTAGAATGTTCTCCAGTATCTTGGACACTATCAGGGGGGAATAAAAGCTCTAGGTAGGAACCAGTTTGACTTTACCATGTCCTATGAGTTGCTTAGGTGTTGTCTTTAGCAATCAGGCTTCAGTTTATAGAGAGTAATCATTAGATGTACCATAGCCTGTATTGTCTGTGGCTTTCCATGGGGCTACCTTGGTCAACAAATTAATTTTATGTAAGCAACTCCTGAAACTAGAAGTTTCATTTGCTGGCTAGTTTGGGGTCCATTTCTCCTATTGTGTGTTGATTCCATTTAAGTCACCTTCATATATGTACATAATTTTAAAAGCCCTACTATATTAGGTTTCTTTAAACTCCTCAAATGGGCATTCATTTTAGTTGTCCCTCCTCTTATTGCCTCCCTTGTCCACCTCCTCCCTCCCATGCTGTTGTCAACTTTAACAAAATGCCATTTCTCATCTATCATGCTGGCAAAAATTTAAAATAAAAAGGAATCACCCATGTTTTCAACAAATTTTAGTAGTTAAAGGCACTCCATGGTCTTCTTGTGAGAACACATGTTCATTGGCTCTTCTTCTTCTCTAGAGTAGAACCCAGCAAATTCTAGAAAAGGTAAATATTCAGGAAGGCTTTAGTCAAATGATACTACAAAGTTAATTTAGGACTATTCCAAAGGTAGAATGAAAAAATTAAAATGCAGTAGGTTATATGCTATAATTTTATTCAACTTGCAAAATATTGAAAACTACAAAAAACGTCAATACTGGTTTTAAATGTTTTAGCATTTAAAGAAAGGAATATAATGTAGCTACATAAAATGAAATAAAAGGAATGAGAACCAGAACAAAATTTCCATACACTGATATGGACTCTTCGGAATACAGAATGTGAAAAAGACAAAGCACAGAAATGGAGAAGGGTAGGCTTCTGCTCTTTAGAGTACAGGGATACAATATATAGCCTCTTGTACTTTGATAAAAAATGTTGTCTTTCATAGCACATTAAAACTAAGCTCTTTAATGAATACTTGGTGATATTATTTTTGGCCCATAAGTTAAAATCTCATTAAATGTACTGATCTCATAATCGTTAATTTCCCATTGTAATTAATAACTAATTTTCACACCATTACCTTGTGATTATGTACATATCCCCATAAGGATTCTCTTGTTGTTTAAATCTTTAACTATTCTGACCTTAATCAATGTTTTCTGTTTTGTAGTAAAAATTTAATTAGCTTCATTATTTATTCCATATTTTAATTGAAATTACATCAAAATAGTTTGCTAGTAATCAATACATTATTAATTTGGCAAATATTTTAGATACATAATTTCATTTCTAGTAATTCATAGATTGTTTTCTTATACAAACATATACTTTTATAATGATATAGATTGATACTCAACTAGTTTATTTGTATGGATGCTCTAGCTTTGAAAGTGCTTTCTACAATTACAGATAAATACTCATTTTCAAATACATCAAGACAGTTCTTATATATCACAATATATACCTAGCATCAAAATATTTCATTGTAACATATGCAAACATACAAAATTGTACTTTGTTCACATCCACCCTTCCATTTATCTCAGTTATTTTGTCTCATTTTCTTAATTAATCTGGCCCAAATCAGTAATAAGTTCTTGTTGTTGTTGTTTTGCTTTTTTGTTGTTTGTTTTATTGTTTCATTGAGTGTTAATGATATTTAGTGGCTGCACTGTTGCTCAGCTACTTTCACTTTCACTTGATTCTAGTAAATAATAATAAACACATACTGTCTCTTACAGGCTCTGTGAATGGAGAGGCCAGCTGGGACTTGAGGGTACTTATCACTTCCCATGATGTTTCTGAGATATCAACCAGTTCTGAAGTAACCAGAAGAGATATGAGGATGTGTAAGGTGGGATAAGATAGGCATATGAAAAGGGATACTTAATATCTAATTTCTTGTTTGATTCAGACTATGAATCAGCTTTCAATATCTCATTAAAGACTGTTTTATAAAAGCTTAATGGACATAAAAAAGGAATAAACCATTTAATACTAGAGGAAGAGAAAGTGTCCACATTCAAGGTGGACAGTTTCAAAACCAACATTTATAATTGCATAATCATGTAACTAAGTCTATGTATATACTGTAAAGAAAATTTAGAAAATTCAGTAAGCTTTTATATTCCCTGTAATCATGGGCCTAGAAGATATAATCTTTATACTGAAGGCAGCTGCAATACCTGAGAACAAGGTAAACTGAGAACAGCCTAGTATGAAGTGGATGATTGACCAATCAACAGACGTTTTTCTGGGAGAAAAGGCTTGATTCGCTGGGGCTGGCACACTCTGTGATTGGCAAGAGCCTCGCAGGACTCTTTAAATACTTTAAGGGGCCAAGAATAAGGAAAAGCAAAAAGGAGAAAAGCACACACAACACACACACACACACACACACCACTGAGTTGATAAAGCAAGAATACACATACATATACATACATACATACATACATATGCACACACATTTACAAATTGAATGGATGGAGCAAAGCTCCATCTAGCCAGTTCCTACTAAAAACATCACATATATTCATATTTACTGGATGGAGAAAACGCCAATGAGTGGAATCCATCTTTACTTTTCTTTTAGCCTTTTGATAGACTAAGTTCTCTATATAAGAAGATGATTACCTCATAGACATGAGTTATATATTTTCTAAAAACAGTCAACGCCAAAATATATTCCTCAAAAACAGAATAAAATCATTACACAAAAGGAAATTACAACAGTATTATTGATTATGTATTCTTTTTCAAAACATATACCTAACTAAACATTTCCCATCAATATTTCAACAAATTCAACATAACTCCAAAGTAATAATTCCTTTGTCATGGGTTAACAAAGTTTGAGCAAGCCAGTATATAGTAGCAAGCTTTTTCTTAGGCTTAGCTGATGACAATCTGTATTTACCAAGAAGCAGATCATGATCTCTCTTATGTTAGGTGCTATGTTATGTTTTTGAAGTCTTACTCATCTATAATGCTTCTTAATTTATTCTCTATTTGTATACTCATAACAGAATTGTTTCTCTTTACCCATAGCCCTTCTCTTTACCAATAACCCTATCTTTTCATGGTGATCACCAAAACTTGTGGCCCTATCTCTAGATAAAAATAAAAGAATTCACACCCAACATGGAATGAAAGTTTTCTTTGACCATTAACTTGTCCTGAGGCTGTTTATCTTCCTACTAGAATTATATCCTGAAATGCATGAAAGTTCACTGTACTCCTTTTCTAGCCTGTACAGTTTTCATTATCCTACAAGGTAGGAGGCACCTTATATGGTTCATTCTAACTTTATTGTATTTTTCTTTCTGTCAAAACAACTTAAAGCATCTCTTTCTAGAATCTAATCTAACTTCTTAAAAATATTTAAATCAAATCACAGATTCTGTAAAATAATGATTCCTCTAAACTATATTATTTTATGAAAGTTCATCTTCATCTTGATCTCCAGGAAACCTGAAGAACAGAATGAACTTTTACCTAGGAGATAATCACACCAGGCTATAGACATTGAGGGTCTCCCCATGCCCAGATATATGAAGGTCTCATCAGCCCAGATGTATGAGGAGTATAGCAACAAAAAAACATGAAAAGGCACATCAGTATCAAGAAAAAATTATGAGACAAAGACCCTGGGACTATGTATCTTCAGCTCATACCCATTACAGCTGAGCAAACTGCCTACTGTGGCTCTCCTGCATGGAGTCCACCATTCTATATTTTTAAATATTATCATCATCTCTTTGTTCTCTATATACATATGTTCACTGCAAGACAGGAAGCATAATAAAGAAATTAAACATGAAGAATAGTTTCAGTGTATTTAAAACTTTTTGAGTATCTTTATGATTAGTCCAGAGATCCATATTTTGTATCATTACCCATTGTAATCTACTCTCACATGGATGGAAAGATACAAAGGCATTAGAAGTAACTGTATAACTTCTGAGAGTGTAGAGAAATCTCTTATGTACTGTGTGGAAGTATCACCTGTGACTAAAACTCTCTGATAGCCTATTAACTTTGGTAATAGAAGGAGAGCATGTGGCTGGCAAGACAAATAGATTCTAGGCAAGAATCAAGATATAGGAGGATGAAGAGCACGCAGGGAGTAGCACTATTAGAAGATGTGACCTTGTTGGAGTTACACGTGTCTCTGTGGGTGTGGGCTTTTAAGACCCTCACCTACTGACTGGAAGCCAGTATTCTGCTAGCAGCTTCACATGAAGATGTAGAACTCTCAGCTCCTCCTGCACCATGCCTGCCTGGATGCTGCCATGCTCTGCTTGATGATACTGTACTGAACTCTGAACCTGTAAGCCAGCCCCAATTAATATTATCCTTTATAAAAAAAAAAAAAAAAAAAGACCTGGGGATCCACCTTGGACTCTAAAAAGACAGGTACACTTAAAACTTAGGACAGGTAAATTGCCTTATGGCAGACTTAGACTAGCATAACTGAATAATTGAGTTATAATCTAGCAGGAACAAGACAAAGTTTATGATCTAGGCATTTATTCATAAATAATTAAGTCTCAGAGTTGGTACTTCAGAAACTGGGCATGAGTAGAAAACCCCGAGCCTATACAAGAGAGTACATGCTAGATATACACATTTCTATCCAGTGACATTTTCATCAGATGTAAAATCCATTTGAGACTGATGTCCATATCTGGGAACAGAATTAATGAATCTGTGCCAACCATGTGTTAGATCCATCAATATACTTGATTTGTAGCCTTAACTTCAGATATAGTGTTTTGTGGCTAATAAAATTATGAGAAGCTCATCCAAGACTGTTTTTTAAAAAAGCATATCAGGTCAATAGTATCCTCTAGACTGAACATTATAATGTACTCATGAAATCTTAAAAATATGAGTGTACAACTAATGCCTAAATAATTACCAGATAACATAAAAATGATGATAGGAAAAATTTCACAAGACCTCATTCCTACATGAAGAGGGACAGACAATTATCCACTTTGAGATGAAGAATCAGATTTCTCCAGAGCCCATCACTCTTGGCAAGGACCAGATTTTGCTTAAGGAGACGGTTCTGAGAGAGAGGGTTATTTGGGAACTGAGGGAAAAAAAGATCTCCAAGTCAAATCAGGCAGTCTATGTTCTGTTCAGGACAGCTTTCCTTCATGTTTTCTCTTTGTTCTGCTTTCTTTGTTGCTTTGTAGCTGAACTGCATTCTCTGGAGGTCCCCAGACAGCTCTCTTTCTCTGTCTCTGTCTGTCTCTTGTCTCAGTCTTTCTCTGTCTTTCTTTCTTTTGCTCTCTCTCTCTCTCTCTCTCTCTCTCTCTTCTCTCTCTCTCATCTCTCACTCTCTCATAGCAGTTTTCCAAGTTTTCTCTTGCTATTCTAAAAATTCTCTGGATAGCATATCTCTTGGCAGATCATAAACCCAGTCTTTTATTTTACATATCAATCTAGTCATTTACTCCAGATTTCCTTTAGATTATTCTATGAATCAGTATCTAGTAACCACAGCCCATTAATTTTTAGGAAACAGAAAGCATAGGTTTACTTTTAACATTGCAAAAGAATTCAGAGATCTGCCTGCCTCTGTGAAGTACAGAAGATAAACTAGCTAGGTGGGCCCCTGTTCTGAAATTACCATTTCTACCACACCTGGGCCTAACCTTGCTCTGTCCCAGGCTAACTCCATCTCAGGAATAAGCACAAACAAGATAAAAAAAAAAAAAACTTAGCTGGGTAGGATCTCCTGTGATCAACACTCCCTAAACCTCTTCATCTCCATCCTTAGTGTCTTTCTAACAAGTTGTCTCACAGCACAGTTGCTTTCCTTTAGATTCATGAGCTTCTAATATTTCATATTGCATCCTTATATTTTTGCATAGTTGAGATATACATTTTTTGAACTCATCTTTCTAAAAGTTATTTTCCAAAATTATTAATGCTAACAGGTAGGACATTTCTTGAATGAGGAACTTAAAATAAAACATGTACATTATTATACAAACAAATCCTATGCCCACAGCAGTCATCTACACTCATGGAGTCCCAGTCACTGGCCCTGTTACAGGTACAGGAAAAATGTCATTCTGTCACACCAAGGCCATACAGAACCCGACACAATCTGGTTATATAATTCCAAGTGATCATCCCTAAACATATGTATATAATAAGAATAGTTATTTGACTCAATATGTTAGTATATAGTATACTAATCCTGTATTAGTCAGGGTTCTCTAGTGTCACAGGTTTTATGGAATATCTCTATATGTTAAGGGAATTTATTATAAGGACTAACAGTCTATAGTCAAACTCACCCAACAATGGGCAGCTGCGTATGGGTAGTCCAAAAATCTAGTAGTTTGTCAGTTTCATAAGACTACTTATTTCACCTAGTCTTCTGTATAAACTGGAATCCTGAAGAAGTAGATTCCAACAGATGTGTTGGCAAGTAAGTGCAAGAAGGCTAAAAAGAGTGAGTCTTCCTTTTTCCAATGCCTTTATCAGAAGATGTGGCCCAGATTAAAGGTGTGTACTACCATGCCTGGACCTGAAAGTTAATTTGTCCCAGACTGTCTTTGAACTCAGAGATCTGCTTGCCTCAGTCTTCTGGGGTTAAAGGTATGAACTACTTTGCCTGGGCCTAAGCTTTTCATTGCCACTATTCCTCAAGATATCCATGTTAAGATCTGGGTCAGAAGCCTGTGTCTTCCAGTCTCAGGATCTGCATCATAGGTATACCATCCATAACTGAGTTGTAGTTCATTCCAGATGTAGTCAAGAGGACAACCAGGAATAGTCATCATATGTTATCTATATGTAACAGTAATAGAGGAAAAGGACATCTTTTCTCCAGAAGCAACATGTTTGAGTATAGCTTCTTTGTGTTCTTATGTGTTTACCCCTCCCTCAAAACCTATTAGTAGTCACTAATAGTATTTCCAAATGTATTTAATCTTAATCACCTCCCAAAGGCTGCACCTCTGCAGCACATTATATTTGAATTAATTATCCACCTTCTTCATTTTTCACAATGGTGATTAAATTTCAACATGAGCCTCAGAAAAGAAAATACACACAACATAAGGAATCAGCTGGATAGAGTTTCATGTAGCTGCACTAGTGCTATGTAGCATTAGATCATGTGTTAATAATTTTACTGAATAATATAAAATATATGATTGTTTATGTACAATAAACCTATGAACACAATAAACCATGAATACATAATAAAGTAATAAAATCATAATAAAGAAAAATAAGAAATTATTAATTTCAACATTTGGCTGACAAATAGATGAAATAATATAGCTAATTACCTTTACAGAAAACATATTAAATTTCATTTTCTTAAGAATCATCAATACATGAATAATCAACAGGAGAAGGATGTTTGATGAGAAACAGAATATTTGCATATTCTCAGAAGACCTCTTCTCAAATTAGATACTAATTAAAAAAATAAGAGTAGTAATTATGAAGTGGATAAGATGTACAACATTTTAACTAACTGATCAAAATTAGCATCACCAATAAATTGTGTGGGGACAACACAGGCCTCCATTTAATACTCTGAGAAGGAATAATCAGAATTTCAAAAGGAAACCAACTAGGTGACATGTAACCTGAATCTAATCATGAAGAAACATCAGGCAAATTTAAACTGAGAGGTTGTCTATATAATAACTGGCTTGTGTTCAATGTCAGTGAAGTGTCAAAGTCAGAAAAGCCAAACAAAGATTGAGGAACTGCCCCAGATTTAAAAAAAAAAAAAAACACTACAAAAACAATCTAACTTTATTGTCTTTGTGAACTGAACTCCAAACCATCATGATAATTCATACATAAAACATATTTTTTTTGCCATGGACAAATGCAGAGCAAATAATGTAAGTTAGAATTACGTATTAAACTTAGCTTAAATATACTAGATTAAATTGTTACTAAAGTCATGTAAGGTTATATTCTCATTGTAAGTAATTACAAATGGAATCATTTAAAAGAACAGACATAGGGACTCTCTGGGATACCTATTCTCATATATTCTAAAAATCATACAGTTGCCATGTGCCTATGTATATACATATATAGATATACATATTCATATATAGATGTGTGTATACACACACATGTATACACACACACGAATACATCCATGAAGTTAATGTACTGATAATAGTTTCAACTAAAACACTAAATACTATTCTTTTCAAATGTGATAAACACAACAATTAGGGAATTTTAAAGTCATTTAATTTTTGTTTTCAAAATGGTGTTTGAAAGTGTCAGTTTGGGGACTACAGAAGATATTTAAACATGTGCCCTAGATGTGATCAAAGGCCCATAGCTAGAGAGATCATATGTTCTATGGGATAACTTATTTTTTTGGTAAATGCTTATGGTACCCATCTGTTTGTATTTATTATCATAGATATGTATTGCTTTTTGCTTTATTCAATGAAGCTTTGTTTTTTTTTTTCTTTTTTGCAGAATGTCGTGGAAAATGCAGACCTAATAACTGGTCAAAGTACTGAGTATAGATAATTTAGTGTTCAGTCGTGGCTGAGTCATCACTAATGAAACTTCCACCATCCAAGATATTACATAAGAAGTGAGAGCTGCTACATGGGGAGGAGAGTGCAGACGTCATGCTGGACACATCACTCCTGTTGAAGACATCAATATTCGTTGCTATCTCTATATGACCTGTACAAAAGAAAGCAAAAGGAAGTCCCAGAATGAAAGGACAAGACTCACAGGGCATTGATTCTCATCTTGCTTTGGTAGTAATTTCTGTAAAGTAGATAGAGTTCCTCTTAGGGCATTTGGCCACTGGAGTATTGCTCACGGCTCAATGTATGACTAGACTGTCCTGTGCATATGGACAGCAGTAATTGGAATTTGGTGGTTATAAATGAGAAATAAAATTAAGACATGTATCTCATAGAAAAACAGAATAAAAATATTAGAGGGATTGTAGGGAGATAATAGTAGATTGATATTGTGTATATTCACAGAATTTTCAAGGAATATAAAATAATTTTGAAAATTCGTATCAAACAATTAAAATAGCCATTTATTATTTATGTAGTGCTTCTGATGCATTAAGATACTTTTATCCTTGAAATTATATTTGAGGACATATCAGAACTGCACAAAATTAAAATAACGTAATTATAATTGAATACATTACATATAATTAGTATTTAATTTAATTCCAAAGGCATATAATTCAAGTTGTTTAAAGATGGCTTATGAGGTAAACGCTTATATGCTGGACAGCCAGTTCAGTCCTATCAATGAGTTCTAGGTTCACTGAAAGATTTTTGCATGAAAAACTAAGATAAGTTGGATGACTGAGAAAGATATCATGAATATGTGTATATATATGTGTATGTGTATGAAACATGTGGACACACAGTATACACAAGAAATCTAATTCTTGACCTTCAGTGAATTCAGATTTCTATTTTACCTGCTTTCCTCTCTTAATATGACATATAGATTTGAAGGAAATTGAAGACTCAGAAAAAAGTTCACCCAACTATAACCACCTAATGTTTCTCAGAGGTGCCGAACCATACACTGGAAAAAAAATAATTTCCTAAGCAAATGTCATTTGTAAAACTGCATACCTATGTGTAGAAGTCAGAGTGAAGATTTTAGCTATCAGTAAAAAAATCAATTCAATATACCTTTTTGTAAGCATGAACTCTAAATTCCTGAGGAGAACAAGGAAATAATTTCAAAGCATAGATTTAGAAACCATTTTCTGAATAAATTTTAATATACAATTCAAAGAGTTGATAAAAGGAATTGCATGTGACCATCAGGTTTATGTGTGGTAACAAAACCATCTGAAATGTTAATAGATGCATATCAAAAAATTGAAAAACATTTAAAATCTTCCTAGCATCAGGAAAATACTAAATAAAAAGTGCATGGAGATTCCACACCACCTCTATCATCAAAAATTAAAATAAACAAACAAACAAACAAAAATACCGGAAACAGATGGTAACAACTTTTGGTGAGGATTCAGGGAAGAAAATGGTCTTTACTCGGGTAAGATTATGAAACTATACAGCAACATGGAAACCAGAATGGAGATTATTTAAAAAAACAAAACATAGAACTATTATATGATCCAACTCTACTACTGCTTAGGGTTATTCACAAGTGAATATAAGTCAACATACCACAAATATTTTTCTGTTTTTCCCATTTATTGCTACAGCATAAATTCAGCTGATCAGCGACATACAAAGGTGTATGTGTACATATGTGTGCATTATATGTATGTGCATGTGTTATGTATATGTATATGAATATGTGTGTATATACATATGTATATATGTAATTCCAAGTTTTTTTCAACCAATAAGAAAAATGTAATTATGTATTTGCAAGAAAATGAGTAGAAATAGAGATCATTATGTTAATAAAAGCAGTGACAAGACATTTTGAAACAGTCAGTCACCTTGGAGAGGAATTTGATCCAGAACAGCTAAATTGATCCAGCCAGCCAGAGTTCAGAAAGAACTAAAAAGGGTAAGTTTATTCTTCAATAATTCTTAGACACTAAGACATTCTAGTCCTAAATTATATTGTACAGAGCTTCCAGGCCTAGACCTAGGGAAAGTTAGAACAGAAAGGAATGTTCTGCGCCTATCTGAAGCCGTATATTTGCACTGCTTGGATATGACTCTAATGTCTTCATCTAAGAAATATGTTACATTTACAATAAACTTTAATTTCAATTAGTGTCTCCTCTCTATTCTTTGAATTCATTTCTGCGAAACGCTTTTCTGATTTGTCATTGTATCCCATGTTTTGCCAAACACTCATGACATTGTTATTAAGCCCAGCCAGTTATCCTTTTTCCTACAAACACCTCACAAGACATAAAGTCTCCTTTCTTCATTAGAAGTGAGTCTAATCTTTTTACAATCACTCACTTCCAGACATCTCTGATCCTTAGAAACATGAGAAATTTTCCACTAATTTCACCCTTTAGGTCACCAGAAATAAAGTAAAACATAACTCACACAATCTGCAAAAACCCACACTACATCTATATTATAATACTCTTGTTAATATACAAACTGGAAGTTCCATGTATTGTGTCCTATTGAATGTCTCAAACAAAACTGCCTACATAATCTAGTTATGGTTGAGAAGCTGTTTATATATACCATAGATGCATCATCTGTCTAAGTATCATTAATGTATCCATCTATCTAGGATATATCTGTCTCTGATCCCTATCTTAAACACAAAGAAATAAAGACTCATGTTCACATGTGCACACATATGTACACATGTGAGTATATATAATCAAACATCCATACAACAAAAATATGCATGTACATGGGCATTCATGTGGACACTCACATGGAAACACATGAACCTCTCGAGCATAACCTGTGATACTGCTCCACAGCATCCTTTATGACTTGGAATAAATAAGCCACTAAACAAATACATTTTGACTTTTTAAAGAATTTTAGTTTTTAAAGTATGAAATTCACTCGGTGTAATTCCCAAATTTTAAACTTTTCCAAAGCTATTGATATACTCACTGACTTCTGTACTCTATGGGAGGTCCCTCTTCCTTTGGTAAAGAAATAGAATCTTCTAAGCTCTGTTAAATAATTCAATGATGAAATTGATTCACTGATGAGTCGAGGTCAGTTTCACTAAAACTATATTTTGCTTAATTTTATCTCATTCAGATATTAATACATAGTTACTACTGAGACCATCAGTGTCTTAATGAGAAAAACTTGCTCTTCTCCTAGTATCATGGTAAATACAGAGAAAAGTTTTCATGATAGCTCAAAATATGGATCATAATCTAAACAGACTTAGGAACACTAGCAAGTTTCATCTTAGCAGGGACTTCCAGTGGAATTCTAATACTCAAGACTCCAGGCAAAACTGTGCTGAGCAGCCGCTGTAACACAAGTAGGATTTGTGCATTCCGGAAACTTCTTATAATCCATAAGATAGATGGCTTCAGAGTTTCTTTCATCAACCTACCTCTGAGCACAGCTGAACATCACTGATAGAAACACCTACACCAGAGACACGGTCCTTGAATAAAGCTGGTCTAGTCACATTGAAGCAATATTCATCACAGTGCAGTTCTACTGAGCTGCACATGTGCAGAAAATAGAAGACAGCAGGATACTTTGTGACTCCTGTAAAGTGAGCTGAAATGGGGATAATCACAAGCAGAGAGGGCAGCAGAAACATGTTAACAATTCGTAGAACCAGAGCCTCAAGAAATAGTGTCTAACTGTCTAAGAAAGGGCATGGTGCCAAAAGAAGCAAGGAAGAAAGCACCTTTGAAGCATCTGTTTATGATAATGCAAGACATCTTTGCACCTATATTTATTTCTGTTCATCTCTGGATTCAAATAAAAATTGATATGGAAACAGAACCTTTTTGGACGGTATATTTGTAAAGGGTATTTGAATGGTCTGTTTTTCAATTTGCTGATTGCCAATCAAGCAAGAATGGTACATATGTCTGTGGATGCCAAGAAGTGCATGGTGACAGGAGCCTGATATACCTGTCTCCTGAGAGAAAAATACAGAGGGGATGCTCACAGACAACCTTTGGACTGAGCACAGGGTCCCCAATGGCGTCCTAAATGGTGGAGTTAGAGAAAGGACTGAAGGAGCTAAAGAAGTTTGCAACCCCATAGGAAGAACAATAATAACCAACCAGACTCCCCAGAGCTCCCAGGGACTAAAGTACCAACCAAGGAGTACACATGGAGGGACCCATGTCTCCAGCTGCATAAGTAGCAGAGGGTGGCCTTGTTGGGTAACAATGGGAGGAAAGGCCCTTGGTCCTGTGAAGGCTTGATGTCAAAGTGTGGGGAAATGCAAGGGAGGGGAGGCAGGAGTAGGTGGGTGGGTGGAAAAATACCCTCATAGAAGCAGAGGGAGGGGCAATGGAATAGGAGATTTTGGAGGGGGGACCAGAAAAGGGGATAAAATGTGAAATGTAAAAAAGAAAATATCCAAAAAATATGGTGCTCATGTTTACACACACACACACACACACACACACACACAGAAGAGAGAGAGGTTATCTTTATTTTATTAATTTTGCTTGTCTTGTCTTTGTGGGAATTATTTTTGAGAAAAGTTCTCCTCATCTGGTACTTTAGGTCCTTACTGTCTCCCTAGTAACATTACAGGGGTTACCAAGTTTTGTTATCTGTCAACTCGTTTCCAGTTCTTGCACATGAATTTGGAGCAGCAGAGAGTAGATGCTCACATTCCAGATTTTAAAATCTTGCTTTGTTTATTGAAAAACTACAAACATCTTTGCAAAAAAGAAGTAATCTAGGGAAGAAGAACATCAAGATGAGAGATTGTCTTTGCTTGCTTTGCAGAGTGTAGACATAAGATAAACATAAAGTAGTGAACTTCATATTTAGGCGTGACTTATAGAAAGAATGATCATTATTTCATGCATGTATATTTACTCACTGGATTTTCTGAACAAGCTAAACCTAGTATTGGATGAATAGACCACACTTCTAACATCTGGAAAAGGGGGAGTCAGGCAAGCTATCAAGATGCACTGTAGGAGCTTAACCTCCCCCTGTAGATCTGAGCTCTAGGTGAGGAAAGGGAACATACCTATTTTCATTCAGACAGTGGTGTTCTGCTCCATACAACAGCAAGTCCTTAGCTCACTTAGACTAAACATCACTGAACCTTAGCACGACCTCCTGAATTACAATGACTGTAGACACTGAGCCAACAGCATCTTATGATAAAATTCTTTTTTACACTTTTTATCTATCCTGTAAAAAAAAACTCTGTGACAACGGTGAGCTAAGTGATTAGAAATAAAAGAAAATATAAGGAAATTAAACAGCAAGTAAACAATTAGAAGAGATAATTTAATTGAAAAGGGTTTTTTTTCCAAGGTCAGTTCCTTAGATATTTCAATTTCAGTGTGATTTTTAGACTCACTCACTTGTAGTCATTTAAAATTTCTGCAAGTTGGCTTTTTTCACTCTTGATAGAATGAATGAGGTCCAGTTTAAGTGAACAACCTGAAAATTTATCGAATTTGACTATAAGCACATGTAGACAATTAGGCAGGTTCTACTAGCTGATTACTATCTTCAATGATCATTTAAGCCACATTTGTTTATTCTTACAAGTAGTGCAGTTATTACTTCAGTGGGAACATATGCCAATTAAAACAAAAGAGTGGACTTAGAAAGAGGTGTATTCCTCCTGCCATGAGGCCGTAACTCTGGGGAATTTACAGTGCATTTGACTTAGTTGGAAACCCTAATGCTTCCCTATTCTTTTTGACTTATTGAATTATTTCCATTCCTTGTAAATCTTCTTTGTATCAGAATATTTGACAAATTTTTGAAATTCCACAAATATCAGAAATTGAGACTATGAATCACTGTTCATAATTTCTAGCAGGTGGGATTTACTATTCAGATTTTAGTGGACAGGTTTAGCTACACAATAGAGCTAAAGGATTGAATATTTTAAATATCTTAAAATGCTATTGAGACAAAAGTCTCAATTTAAACTTTATAAAATTGTCACTGATTAACTTGTCTTCTTAATAATTTACTTATTGATAAGGAAGGAAGTAGTTTTGGTTCTAATTCCATTTTACAAACTTATTTGGAACGACTATGTTTTCAAATGTAATACTTAAGGGCCATAATCCATCTAAAATACTTTTTGTTTGTTTCTGTGAATGTCACATAAAAGATTGCCATCTTTTATATAAACAGACAATAATTCAGAACCTGTAAGCATTATTAGATTTGGTACATGTCTGTGTTCCATTGTTCAGTGCTTCCTTATTGAAAAAAATCCCATGACAACAAAGATTATTATAAGGTAATCCCAGTAATAAACTTTTGTGTTGGAATCTGGTACCCAATGTTGCTTCATTCCTTAAGCGAAACTAAAGTTTAATTTAGCAGAGCAATTGTGGAGAATCTACTTGAGAATAACATGATAGTTCCATTTTTATTAATGGATATTTATTAGTAAACAAGTTATAATTGTTTATTATTTTATGCATGTAAACTTTCTTTAGACTGCAAAAAATTCTATGTTATTCCTCATAGAATTTATCTACTTGCTAGACAGTAAGTTATTTCACATTCATTTTCAAGATTATTATGTTTATCTGTACATTAACATTAAAATGAAAAAAATTGAAGCATTAGAAACTAGAAAAATCTTAATGAATCATTGCCTGGTGATATTGAGTCTAACCAGTACTATATGTGTAATAAAGGTTCTCATTACTCTTATATTTTTTATATTTCCAACTTAAAAAATTGATATTGTCTTAAAATATGCAGCAAATGCTTTTCATTACCTACAGATGTTAAGAATCTTCCATCATTTGACTATATCTGAACTTTTAATTTTGAAACAAATAAACATGTATTTTTACCTCCTCTATTGCTTTACAAATTTGAGTAAGCCTACAAGTTAATATTCAGGAAATAAAACATATATAAAAGTCTCTCCAAATATGAACAAAATGAGATTTGTTTCCTTTTTTTTTTGATAGTTTTTAGAACTTTATTTCAATGTAACTATATGCATAAGAAATACACTCATATTGGTTAATAGAATGCAATTATGCTTAACTTATCCTACACAACCTTGACCAGAAACTTGGTACATGGTTTACAATTTAAAAAAAAAAAGTAACACAAAACAAACTGCAATCTGTTTCATCTCTATCTATTACAAATGTATTAAAAAATCCTCCATCAAATGCTGCTGAAGGCAGCAGAACCTTGAGAAATACACCTTTGGTTTGCCTTAGAAAAGTAACACATATTGCACTGTAAAGATTTATAAAATTGTCGCAAAACATGGTTGTAATGTCACAATACCAGTTTTAAGAGTTCAGTAACTAATGGGAGCCGATGGGGCATCCACAGAACTGGAGAAGCTATCACACTAGGCCAGCAGTACAGACTGTAATCTACCCAATCAGATCATTCTGAACTAAGACTATCAGCTCATCTCATGTGCTCAGTCAACCAGGAAACTCTAGATATACCTTGATTTTTTGCAAAGAAAACAGAGTTCCTTCATCATTTCAGTTTACAAGTAACAGTATGCTAACAGCAAGTCATTTCTTCTGTTGTCCACATTCAGAGTGAAGCGGATGAGGTGAGCTGAGCATGTGCTTTACTTTGCGTTACTCTACATTTGAAAGAGCCATGTCATGACTTTAAAAGTAAATCTAAAAAAGCAAAATGACCATACTTGGAAGATTAAAGACTATCTGATAAAGTTGTAAAAGTCTCATCAAATAATGTAGCCTTTTATGAATTACACCTCAATTTAAAAAAAAGTAGCCCCAAAATAAAAAGCAGCTCTGAAAAAGAAAATATAACTTAAGATATCTTGAAAAGACAAGGTGAATACAGGTTCAAAAATAATTAAGATACATTTCTCTAAGGCTACCTAGGATTAGGCTGTAAAGAATTCTACCATTTCAAGTTTACCACTAGCTCCTAGATTATCAATTAGTCTTTAAAAACATTGTTACCTGAATATGCTGTTTACTTATTCTCATTATTCTTCCCAATTCTTCATTTTTATCAAAATAAACCTTGAAAAGTAAGTCTTAACGTTCTATTTGCAATGCAACTTTAATGATCATGATCTTTTTTTAAAAATTTATTTAGTTATTTAAATCATATCATAATTTACTTATTTACACAGGTGTTAAACACACAAAAAGGCAGGATGTGGGGAAGGGAATGGCACTGGAGCATAGGTGTTCAGGGGGAGTACAGATACCTTTCAGAACAGGGTATCAGCTGGGTGTAGGTTCAGGGGACAGGTCACTATGACTCTGCCAATGATTCACTTGTCCTTATCTAAGCAGTATGTTTTGTTCATGACTTTCTGCCAAATCGAGAGGGAACATTAAACTGGCATCCATCTTGACCTACATCTCTGACAAATTTTCCTTTCTGAATTTACTGTTGTGTTCTCTTTGTCTTAGGGTAAAGTACACTCACATACACACACAAACACACAAATACCACAAACCACATTCATAGAAACCTCCATCTTGGGAGCTGCAGGTCATTAATACTTAATTTTATCAAAATTATTGCAATTACACAATAATCTTGTATAAAAATTCGTTTTAATTTAAAAAATATTATCAAAGAATTTGATACATATAAGCAACGAAATATGATTCACCTCACAAAAGTCCCTTCAATTCCTTATTTGTTCACCCTATTATGTCTATCTTGTAACCTTGTAACTTTGGTAAGTTCTTTTATTTTTTAACCCATTTAAGCTAGTCAGTGATTGTGGGACTGCGTAAGGGTATCCTGGTTCTTGGCTGGGCATGGGCCTGGAACCCCGAGACTCCAAGGGAGAAACGGCAGGAGTTCGGCCTCGCCCCCAGAACTCAGGGTCCTGAAAAGCAGTCTAATCTCCATGGACCTACGTTGTTCAGTCACGTAGGCCATTACAGCCCCTCCCAAAGTGCACAGGTAGAGGGTGTAACTACAGGCCTCACGCCCTAGAGATTTACATACTAATGAAGGTCAGAGGGTGGAGCCAATTAAGCATTGCCCCCAAAACCTCCCCCTTTCTCCCTCCCTACTTAACCCAGGTCTGCCCTGAGTTTGGGGGGGGGAGGGGTACATCTAGATCCATCCACCATCCGCCGCCATGACAATAAAACCTTTTGAAACCAAGGACTTTGTATCATTGGGGCCTGCTGAGGCTGCCGCCACTGAAGCCTCCAGCCACTGGAGGCCTCCAGGCAGCCTCCACCGTGCAGGTCCCGGGCTGCTGTCGAGTAGGCCTGGGCCTGCCACTGCGGGCCTGCCAGGTTTTTCCCACAAGTGATAACATTACATATATGGAATGATTATATACCTAACTTTGTGAGTCGTCCCTATCAGTAGCCATTTTCTATGTTTCTGACTTCTGCTTGTGCTCTAATTTAAAACCAGAAAACTGAAAGATAGAAATCAAATGATATCTCAGAAGACTTTGGAAAATACTATAGAAAACATAGAACCCCTTCATGTTAAAACTCATGGAGAAAATAGGTGCATGGAGAACATGCCTAACACAATAGTTTATAAAACGTACAAAAGGTAACTACTTATTTCAATAAACTAATGAATGAGTCTTCAAACACTGGCTATCCTAATGCAATAAGAATTCATAAGTTAAAACTAAGGATAAAGTAAGAAACATCAATACGTGATGTATTTTGTAGCATAGTATGTCCGACTATTTATAGTGACTTGAATATATTTCTTAAACTTAAGTCTAAGCAAAACTGAATCAGACTGTCCTGTCTGCACTTTACAGATAAAAACTTAAAGTGATTTCTAAAACTACTTTTTTTTTGAAAATACATAATTTTTAAGGAATTTTGGTTAATCCCACCTATACACTCTCTTGTCTCCCTCCCGGACCTGTCTTCGATGACTCCTTCCTATGGGTTGCTTTCCCACATTCATGCAGGACCTGATTAAATTAAATGGGTCTTGACTCTTTTGAGACAGTATGTTTTTAAACCCATTCAGCTCACATAAAAGAATCAAGTCACTTTTATGTTAAATTTTTAAAACCAAAATTGGTTCTTTTTATACTTAAAATGTTTCATGAACATTTGAAATTTTCACTGCCTGCATAGTGATGTACAAATTTTTTTCTTTTTTTACTGTTGGAAAGAGCAAAGTCATACTTGTGCTTCTCATTGTGACTGTAATTGTTTCTTAGAGATGTATTAACAGTCTGAGAAAACAGAATACAAATTGGTAACATAAAATTACACAATACAGAAAAACTTATCACCTTGTGATTTTGGACTCCAGTGCATATTACCTTATTCCCTCCAATATAACATCAATTATTCACTAAATGAAAATAATATCCAGATATGAATGCATATCTAATACTATCAGTTTAACTATTAATCCTATTAAATTATACTTTGACCAGATATAAGTTATTCTGTATAACAAGAGACTGAAAAAAATAATGTGTCCTAAGTAAAACGATCTGTCTATTACGATCACATAGGTTAATGACATTCTAAAATTGAATGGAATTAACAAGACATCAAATGTTCAAATTAAGCTGCTTAGCCTTCCTTCTGAGGTCAGTGTCTGATTTAATCTTGCTTCCCTCTGGAAACAAAAAATAAAAGGCCAATAACATTGTGAGGAGCGTAATTCTATACTGATTGGTACTGACATTTCATCAATACATTTTTCTTCCTCTTTCTTTTCTTGTTAAACCATTATTTTTAGTAGTGTTCTTTATTTCATGATTAATTATTATCATCATTTCAGAGTTGCTACTCTGATATCTAAAATAAAATAACAAAAAATAAGATGAAAATAAAAAAAGAAACTTTATCTGGTTTTCATTTGACAAAAATTAGTCATTTATAGTGTATTGCCTAACAATATACTTGCACAAAAATTCATGTTAGTATTTAACAAAAGATAAAGTGATAATATTTAATCTTCATAAAAGAACTAATTTATCCTTGAGCATATTCAATTCTTGTTTTCTCTTTATTCTACATAAAATAAGTATATTAAAATATTCCATCTGGTCTACACATACATGCAGGTACTTATATAAAACCTATGAAAATGTTATATTTCTATAGAAAAATATATCTCTGTAGAAAAACATATATTTATATATCTCTATAAATATAGCTGAAATTTTATTATATGTATAATACTTACATATAAAGTATTAAGGAAAAGAATACGAGTCAGACCATAGGATATGACTTTGAGAGTAAGAAAGGATAGTACACAGCAAATGTTGAAGGGAAGAAAAGGATAGGTAAAATTATGTAATTATAATTTCAGTTTCAGAAATAAAAGTAAAAGCAACAAAAATAAAATAAATTACCCAAGGTAAAATTGAGAATAACTAACCTGGGATAAACGATGTTGTCCCTAGATCATAACATAATTTTGAAGGAATAAGAATAAAATATATTCTTCAAATATTAAAACAGTTCTGTTAAGAATATGCCTTGCTTCACTAATACCAATTACTAACACCAATTACCTGAAATGGATAAAAAATATTAAAAGTATTATCATATGGATTTAAATTAGTTTCTTTAACTAATAAAAGGTGTCAATTAACAAGTAGTCAGGTGCGACTAGATACTTTTAAATATGAGTTAAATTACACACCTAAAAAAAACAAATCTTAATTTAAGAAAAAACTACTGGGAAACTGAAGACATATGTTGTTTGTAAAACTGCAAATGGAACAATCATTTTGGAAAATATTTGCCATCAACAAATACATGAAATATGATTTAAATCACCAATTCCACTACTAATATAGTCCTAAGAAAAGAAATCTATACCCAAAATATGCAAAAAAATGTTTCCAGAATAATCTCAAATTCATAAGTAATTTTAATGCTTCAAAGAATATAAAGTCTACTGAACATATTCATGAACATAACAATAAAAGAAGAACTCACAACTTCAGAATCCCATGATTCTAATGGTGACGGTAAACCAATCACAAGTGAGTAGGATATGCTCTAATTAGATTTGTGTTTCACTTTACACCAAACAATGTCTTTTTGTTTGTTTGTGGTTTTAGATTTGGATTTTTTGCAAGACAAGGTAAGAATGCTGCATATTTTTGAGAAAGAATATTAACTGGGATTGACCATGAGACTGGTTTCAGAATGATTGGACCTATCTTAGGTCTTGATTTCAATTGAGTAGCTACAGTCTGCATTTCTGCTTTAGGTTGGATATTTATCAGGACACTAAACATTTCTTCAATAGATTTGATTTTTGTGGGGCTTAGGAGAAAACTCTGTTTAAAAGCACTTAGTGCTTTTGTAGAAGACCAAATTCTTAGTTAACTCTTGGAGACTCACAACCTACCTGTAACTCCATGTCCTAGATATATGATGTCCTTCTTTATCTTCTGAGGGCACCAGCTATGCACATGGTGCATGGACATAATTGCAGGTAAAGCACATAAATGTAAAATGAAATTAAATAAAGCTTTTCGTCTTGCATTAAAGTGCTTATTGGGTAGGGAATAAACCCCATGGTACACATGTAGAGGGCAGAGGAAAATTTACAAGAGTCAGATTTCTCCTTCCTACCTCTAGGGTCCAGGAAATTAACTACAATATATATGCTTGGCATCAAGTGTCTTTATCTGCTAAGACATCACAGAATTACAGCAACTACATGAATCTAAAGATATAACTAAGAGAGTTAAAACCATGCAATATTAAAATATATATATATATATATATATATATATATATATATTAAAGATCCCGAGAAAGTAATCTGATCTGATCTTTAGTTAGTGGCTTATTTTGACTCTGGCACTGAAGGCTAAGCAACTGCAATGTTTTGGGTTTCACATGGAAGTACTGATAAATACTCATTAGTTTATGTGCCTGTGCTGTTGTACATTCACATGTACATGTATACATAATTCTTTGAGATCAATTTATAAATGTAGATTGATTTAGGATAACTCAGTGCAATGAATACTATATACAACTTAGGTAAGTGTTCACTTGCTAAATTATTAAACTAATATGAATCTATTCTTAATTAAAAACATTTATTATTTTCAAAGGAATATGATAATTCAATGTCTCTTCATCACACAACTCTTGATTGTATATCTTCAGTTCAGCTTATATGCTGCTGTTTATAACTTAAACATATGATTGGAAATGCAAAGATTTGTTCAATATACTGCAATGCAAAGTCCAGAGCAACAAATTCTTACTAAAAGAATATCAACTTTTAATCAAGATTACAAAAGTAATTTCTAGTTAATGATTGCGTATAAATTTTAGCTTTTGGCAGTGGAAAACTACATAAGAAAATATTTTTATCAAAAAATAATATTTTTATATTAATATAATGCAAACCTATATGGAGCAAAATAATAGAAGTGTGAAAAATATGGTAAATATTTGATGATCCATCCACAATATCCTGGTTTAATGTTCTTAGCTCCAACTAACCAGGATCAATTGTCCCAAGAACACAAAAGTTTAGCTTTAGTAGTTCTGGTATTTTGTTAATAACAGTTGATTCTTTAGTCCCAGGTAACCAAAACTACAGAATCTTAAACCAAATTAGCAAACAGCCTTGAAAGTACAGTTTTGAATCTTCTCTCTTAAATGTCACAAGTCAGGCCTTCATCTTCTGCATTGTTCTCAACATTCTTAACTTCCCAGATCCTATAGTATCCCATAACATCTATAACATCTTGGTTTAATGTTCCACTACAATATAGACTCATCTTATTTCCATTTTCAAGAAGTTTTACAAAGACAAATACACACACACATGTGCACACACACACATACACACACATGCAAACATACAACTTAGTACAAAGTTTGTCTGGCAGATAGGACAATTTTATATTAAAAAAATACTCCAGATTTGGAGTGGTGTAAATCACTGTGGTGATTTTCTATATGTTTTCTCACATGTATTAGGAAGAAAGAGTACATTGCCTATGTTCTTTCTGCCAACAAGTCCTCTCCTTTGGCATTCTAGTTTTCCACTGCCTCAGTGAAGGAGTAAGCAAAGAAGCCAGTTGATAGCTAATCTTTCACAATGCCTTCCAATTAATATTTACTATAAAGAGGGAGACTCTGCAACTCTAAGGCTGGCAGCAGAATGATCCTAGAAAAGAAAAGAATAAAGCTGGGTTCAGTATGACTTTAGTTAAACAAAACTGTCTGAAACATATGAAGTCTGACAATGGGTTGTTTATTTTAGCCATATTTAAGTAAAACAAAGTTTTGGAAAAAATGGATCATGATGACAATTCACTCAGCCGTGAATGTGCAACAAAGTTTAAGGCATGTTCACATTGAAATTCTTTAAGAAATACATATGACTTCTTCCATAAAGATAGGTACAGTTGACTCAGAAATCACGCTTGAGATATGGGTCTAGGAAGAATGACTGAGGTAAATATAATTCATGTGGAATCAAGATTTGCATTTCCCTGAAATAAAATAGAAGTTACTTAGGATGTTGTAAAAGTACAAGTGATATCTCTAGATAGTGATAGTGATATCTCTTAGAAGAATGGCCTTTATGAAGTGAGGCTCAAGATTTGGGAAAGGTCGTCAGTAATAAACAAACATAATATTCTGCAGAGTTTGGGTGAATCTTGGCCCTAGAGATAGGAAAAGATTACCATATTGTAAACTACATCCTTTCCTCACATTCAGGAAAATAGGTGAACGTCTCCTTCCTTTGAAGAGACAAGCTTGTGTATTTAAGTTTTACTGCTGTTCCTATAGATTATCTCTGTGTACGTGGAGCTTATACCACCTAGACATGAACAGTTTTGGTGGTTTATAAGTTTCATATAGGTTATGTATATTTCTTAGCACATTTAATAATAATGTCTCTGAATTGAATAAACACCATGGCATCAGTAATAGTGTCAGGCCTTGGAGCCTCCCCTTGAACTGGATCCCAATTTCAGCAGATCATTGGACCTCCTTTCCCTCAGTCTCTTCTCCGTTTTTGTCCCTGTAATTCTTTTAAAGAGGAACAATTCTGGGTCAGAATTTTTGACTCTGGGATGACAACCCTATCCCTTCATTTGATGCCCTGTCTTTCTACTGGAGATAGACACTACAAGTTCCCTCTCCCCACTGTTGGACATTTCATCTAAGGTCCCTCCCTCAGGGTCCTGAGTGTCTCTTACCTCCCAGGTCTCTGGTACATTCTAGTGGGTTCCCCTACTTACCACCTCCTGAGGTTGCCTATATTCATTCTTTCTGCTGGCCCTCAAGACTTCACTCCTGCCCCTCCCCAGCAACTAATCCTGTTTCCGTTTTTCCCTCCCTGTTCCATCTCCCACCCTTTTCCCTCTGCCCTCCCTCCCTCTGCCCCCCATGATCGCTTTCTTCTCCCTCCAAGTGGGATTGTGGCATCCTTAAAATTCTGTCTCTTAATTGTGAGCACCCATAAAATACTTTCTTACTTCAAGTAGATAATAAACAGGGCATAGTCACAATCAAAGCAAAGTAAAAGTAAACACCAATTTAATGTCTGGGTTGAACTTACAGTCTTCTGGACTCCTCCAATGAGCATGGGTCACTTCTCTACTTCTACCCTCTGTAGCACAGTGATTGTCTCCTAGATTACAGTTGGTTCAACTGCATTATTTCTTCTGTTTTTTGGTGAACATCCTATGGTATTGGCATCTCCAAAATGCTGGGTTCTTCCACTGCAACTTGATTGCATGTTTTCAAATAACCTCTCATAGGTTGTCTTTATGGTGCCAAAGCTTCGGCTGCTTTGCATGACCCCTTTAATCTTGGTCCTTCAACTGTCAGTGAGACTGTCCCTTCATGAATGACCTTTCCTGGCTTCTCACACTGTCAAGCCTCTGATGTTCTGAATGACACCTTTGTATTTTTCAAACCAGTAGTCCTTGATTGACTCTTACACATTATCAAATCCAGGCGCCAGCAAGAGATACAGCTTTCCCCATCTTTGTAACACAATTGCTTTATGCTCTCAGAAAACAGTTCACAGATTATATGTTAATGATACTGGTCTCTTATTAATTACCATTGATTTCTTAGCTTCAGAGAACCAGAATCAATTATCTCAAGAACACAAAAGTTTAGCTTTAGTAGTTCTGGTATTTTGTTAATAACAGCTGATTTTTTAGCCCCACTTAACCAAAACTATAGAATCTTAAACCAAATTAGCAAAGTCTTGAAAGTAGAGTCTTTAATCTTCTTTCTTAAATGTCACAAGCCAGGCCTCCATATTCTTCAATGTTATCAGCATTCTCAACTTCCAAGCTCCTATATAATATTCCACAGAGCTACTAATACTCAATGCCTCTTCTAGCCCAGTGTTCCAATATCCTTCCACAATCCTCACCAAAGCCTGGTCATGGCTATCACAGAAATATCCCACTTCTGGCACCAACTTCTTAGTTTGGGTTTTATTGCTATGGCGAGACACCATGACCAAGACAACTCTAATAAAGGTAATTGTGGCTTGTTTACAGATTCAGAGATTTAGTCCATTAGCATCATGGTGGGATACATGGCAATGTCAAGGCAGACATGGTGCTGGAGAAGGACCTGAGAATTCTACATCTTGAAATAAAGATATCAGAAGGAGACTGTATTCCACACTAGTTGGAACTTGAGAATATATGATACACAAAGCCCCACTTCCACAGTAATACAGTTCCTCAAACAATGCAAGACCTCCTCCAATAAGGCCATACATCCTAATAGTTTCACTCACTATAGTTAAGCAATTAAACACATGAATCTATGGAAGCCATACCTATTCAAACTACTACACTGTCTTATATCTGATATGTTCTACATATGAATTGTAATACCACAACTGCTAAGTACCTTCTTTTTGCATATTTCAATTTTAAGCCTTCACTGGCCCCTTATTCTCCCATTTACCTCATTCCTCTCCACTCAAACCCATCTTCCCCAGGTATTATCCTCCTCTGTTTTCATTTCTTCTATATTCTACTATCCATCCACCCTAAAGTAATCCTGCCCCAATAGCACAATTTTAGCTCTAGTCTTTATATTAAATAAACAAGGTATTTGAAGCTATGACTTTCAGTCTTTATCTTTTGGGACATGGCCTAACTTTTATTTATTCAGTTTCATAAATTTAACATAAATTAGAAATAGATCTGCAATATGCTATCATTCGTTGGCATATAACTGAAAAATTTTCTACCTTACTACAGAGATTCTTGTATGACCATTCTTAGGGCCTATTATTCTACTTACAATAACTAGGAAATTGAATCCCTTTATATGTCGACCAAATGACAAGTAGATAATGAGCATGTGGAACATATACACAGTTTTATATTACTTAGTTTATAGAAAATACATTTTTGTGAAGTATGGCCACTTCATGATAATATATCAGAACTACCTGTTGCTGGATAGTTGTGTGAATATTAGACAAATATAACTGATTATATCATTGAATTTATGAAATGGTATGTGTCTATTCATAATTATCATTGATGTCAGCATCTTTCTTTAAATATTCACAAGAAGTTTTGTGAATACATAAATTTCCATTAAACACTTAGAATAATATGTAACTTTCCTTATGATACAAATATGATGTTCCAAATATTAAAGGAAAGGACCAGATTTTTTTCACTACCCTTCAAACTAATAATCTTTGTTTGCAATATATTTAAATACAGCACACAATTGTGAATATATACAATATTTTTTCAAACATTTTGAGTTTAAATTTGAGGTTGAAAATTACCATTGCCCTTTTGTGTATACAATCAATCTTCTATTTCCATAGCCTCTTTAGGAATATTTTGAATTAAAATCAGATAAATATAATTTTAACAATAAAATTCAGTGTAAAAGCTAATGCATTATAGTACTATTTTTTTAACAAAACATATAAGTAATGCAGGGATGACTTAAATTATATAGGCAAATTTTGCATCAGTCCAATATACATACTGTACCATTTCTTCTAAAGGGTATGAGCAATCTTGCATTCAGTAACCCTGTAACACTTCAGTCCTCCAGCCTAGTCCTTATGGACCCTTCCATTGGGCTAAACATTTCATGACAAGCACACAAATCTGCCTTCATTTCTGAAGGTCTACAAGTACCAAGGATGCAAGATAAACCCTTCCCAAGAACCTGCACAGCCACTCCCCTGAAAGCACCCCAAATAGACATAAATTGTATCCCAAACCCTGCACCCCAATTCCAGCCTCACAACTGTGCCTGTTTTCCCTGAGGCCTGTTAGACCCAGGAGCATCAGTCAAGCCTCCTCCCAAGGCCCTGCCCACCAACTCACCTGAAAGCACACCCAGCAGCAGCAGCAAGCTGTACCCTGTGCTCCATTTCCTGACCTAGAAATCTGTCTGCTTTCCTTTCTCTGGAAGTTCTGAATCAACAGACACACCAAGGAAATGACTTTTCGGTAACATAAACATCTCATTTATGAAATGAATAATTATATTGAATTATTCCATCCTTCTTTCATTGAAAATAGGTTTCATGAGTTGGGTGGTGGTGGCACCTGTCTTTAATCCTAGCACTTATGAGACAGAGGTAGTTTGATCTCTGAGTTTCAGGCCAGCCTGGTCTACAGAGTAAGGAATAGACGGAGAAACCCTGCTTTGAAACAAACAAATAAAAACAAAAAACAGAGAAAGAGAAAAAACAATTAAAATATTGATTTTTATAAATATTGATATATTATGAGACAATTATGCTATGGCTATAGGATTAATGTATGTATTGAAATGTCAACCTACCCATCCAAGAGTACTGACCTGAATGCTGATTGAGTATATTTCATCTCTCCTCTCTCTCAGAAAGTAGTACCAGAGAGTATTTGTAGGATAAAACATCTGTTTGTTACAACAGATTTGTGGAACACATGTAATAGAGGCTAAATTTAGAGCCCCCTTTTATACTGTTCAATAAAGCAAAAATCGTACATATTTAGTAGAACCATACCTTGATTTTTCATGTTTAATATACCTGGGTATATTTGGCAAAATATTCTCATGATGTTGAGAAAGAGCAATTAAGTTATACCTGTATCAGTTACATAAGCAACACTAGGCAATAATTGGTACTTTAGAGGTAGTCCAAAATTTTGGACTAATGTTATAGTGTCATTCATTAGTGTCCTGAGTAGAACTATATAATACAGACATGGTCACAGATTGGTCTGCTTTTTGCAAAAGGTAATAGATTAAGGGTATAAAACATAGAAAAAGATCATGGGTAAGTAGCATGTCTGCAAGGGGATACTGGACTATAATTCCTTCCTAGCTCTTCTTGTCTCCCTGCTACCATGAGATGGGAAGTTTCCTCTGCCATGCCCCTTCACAATACATTGCCACAGTAGGCTTAATGCCCTAGGATCAACTGAAATTTATGAGCCTAAATAAACCTCCGCTCCATTTGAATTTGTCTCATAAATTTGCCCTGTTTATAAAAACCTAATAAAATTAATGAACTAAGACAAAAGTATTGCCAATATATCTTAAGGACAAGTGAATCATAGGCAGAGTCATAGTGACCTGTCACCTGAACCTTCACCCAGCTGATACCCATTCTGAATGATATCCGTACTCCCCCTGAACACCTATGCTCTGGTGTCATTCCCTTCTCCACTCCTGCCTTTTTGTGTTTATAATCCCTATGTGAATAAGTAAATTATGGTGTTATTTAAATAATTAAATAAATTAATTAATTTAAAAACAAAGCAAAGCAAAAAAGTTTTTTTTTTTTTTGTTAGTTAGCATTAGCTTTTAACTTTCTGAAATCTTAAAATATAGATTCAAGTGGATGTTCCTATTTTAACATTTTTTAAATTTTTTATCGGAGCATCATTTTTTCACACTTATTTCATGTTCAGTGATGTTTCATGGCTTAGATTACCATTCTCCCTGTGTAATTTGAACAATATGCTATGAGTACTCCTATTCTAAGTGAGTGCAAGTCTCCTTGCATATTTGCATCACTGTGTGATTCCTGAGACTCAGTAAATATACTGATATGGTTTGACACAGTTGTCTTGAGAATTCACTCATGAAAGCCAATCAAGCAATGAGGATGTCATATGAAGCTTTATTTCTTGATTTTGAAGGTTACCCAAACCCAGCTTTCACCAGTCTTTAGAGAGGAGAGTGAACAGTTCTTCTTCAAGGTGTAAAAGTCTCTGCCTGTAAGTGAACATATAATATTGATGAAGGGTCACATACTAAATCAACTTAAGACCTGTGACAAATGGCAATACATTCATTCTTGTTTAAGACACAACATGTAGAGTGGCGTAACACTACTAGTAATAACCATAAAATATACAGTCTTATTGTTAATTAACTCAGGATAATGTCATCTACATATATGTGTTTACATTGTTTGGATATTCTGTTTCTTTACCATTGGTACAATAAAGCCAGATTCAGCCTTGCAAAATTATGAAATACGTTTCATGAAAAATTTAAAATGTTGCATTTTATAAACTGAATGTGAATCACTCTATAGTCATACAGAGTGTGAAATTCTTTTATTGGTTATAATTTCAAATATTTTATCATTTGATATGAGCTGAGTAAAAGGAAAAATATCAACTAATTAGAAGTAAAAGTCGACTAAAACAAACTTTTAAAAAAAGTCAAGACAAGTTTTTGGGATTCTATTCTATTCTTCCTTGAGACTTCTCATTATTTAGGATTATTAGCTCACATTCAAAGATACCTGATAGTTTAACATGATAAGAATTATTTCTGCCGAGCGGTGGTGGTGCACGCCTTTAATCCCAGCACTTGGGAGGCAGAGGCAGGCTGATTTCTGAGTTCGAGACCGGCCTGGTCTACAGAGTGAGTTCCAGGACAACCAGGGCTACACAGAGAAACCCTGTCTCAAAAAACCAAAAAATAAAAAAAAAAATAAAAAAAAAAAGAATTATTTCTTCGTGATTCACCTGTTACTATTAGTCCTGTCACTGTTTAAATTTTTCTTGTATATTATTCCATTCTTGTGTGATATTTATTATAAGTAAGCATTTCAATTATTTGGATGGTGTAGATTTCGTTTCCTTACTTGTATGGTGTGAATCTTTGAGAAAGACACTCCTGTCAAATGTTTTAATAGCTTTAAACACACAGTGTTTACTAGTAGGTAGATAACTTTTCCTTGCTTATATGGATAATTTCTTGGAAAATGCGCTAGGGACTCATCCCTGGGACAGACTATATCTTTATCTCTCATCAGCTGTTCTTTTCCTGTAGCTCTTTAACAAAGGATGACACCCTGTCATATCTGCCCATCTACATTAGAATGCAAGCTGTTGTGGGAATTTCTTAGATATTGTTTAGGCAGCTGTGTTGTGGAGATTTCATGGCTATAGCTTCACTGTCAGAACAAGAAGGCACAATCTCAGAGGAGATATTTTGGTCCTCTGGCTCTTACAAGTTTTCCAAGTCCTGTACTACAATGTTCCCTGAGCCTTGCATGCAGCAGTTGTATTATAGCCATATTGTCCATGGTTAGGCACCATATGGTGAACTGTTCTTTTTCTTTTACGAGAGGAAAAAGAAAATGTGATTGAGATAGAAATGAAGAGACACAAAGAAAGAGGTGGAAGTATGGATATTTAAGTGGATCAAATTACAACACATTAATAATTTGTGAACTATGTAGAAAGATTAGCAGATTTTCCTTTAATGTGCCACACTAGGAAAGTAATTTGGCTCTGGATGCAATCTTCTTACCAAACCTGAATGCACAGTGGAACGACTAATACAAGAATCCCATGGGGTAACTTAAAGAAAAGGTTAAGAATGAGGCCTGTGTTCAACATGTAACAGATGCTAACTGGTAATCTGCTTCTAACAGAGCAGTGCTATTGCCTTTTTATTTTATTTCTCCTTAATACTGTTTTGATAGTTGGATTTTCTTCTGACAAGGGCTCTATATTAATGAGAAAAGCAAATTTCATGAGCCAAAATGATTTAAACATAGCTTTCAGAGTAACTCTTCTCAAAAGTGTGCCCCTTGGATTTCAACTTTTCCCGACTCAAGATATTGCTCTTCAAGGTTTAAAACCACTTTCAAGTGCAATAGTAAATTGAACACTATTATAATTTGTTTGGTTGAACCTGCAAGGATTATTATTCATTAAATTGCAAAATCTAAGTCTAAGGGAAAAACACTCATTTATTGTTTTAAAAAAGATGTGCCCCAGGGCGTCCACATTTGGTTTCAATTAATGATGGGTTTCAGAAAGCTTTTCAATTCTGCCAAAGTGTTACATGCATATATTACTCATTGAAAACAGAATATATAGAAATGACCTCTAATGATAAGTATTTATTAAATGTATTTTACTTCAAGCTAATATCTTCTAAGGTCTTCTGAGTAACTTGAAGGCTTGTTTCTCTAAGAACAGAGAGGCTGAGCAACCAGACTCACATTAATGTAGGATTTGTTAATTAACAGTTAGCAGTATAAAGTTCTCAACTTGATCTTTAAAGAGATGACTTTGCTGGACTCTGTTATATCCTAATAGAAGTGAAGAGAAATAAATGACCTTTCCAGAAAATAAATAAATAAATAAATAAATAAATAAATAAATAAATAAATAAATAAAAACCTCGCATGGTTGGGGACCACATACTCTAATCAAAATTCATGCTTCAGATTAAAACATATTAAACACTATCCATTCAGATTCAAAAAGATTTTCATGACTTAAGCCCCAGAGAAAGAACAGAAAAGAAGATGTTCCCTGAATGTCTGCTATGTTAAGGAAATCATTTGTAAATGGGCACATGCATACACATATGCAGCAGATAATGTGGTAAAGGTTTTCTAGGTGACCTCCATTTCTACGCTTTTTCTCCTGACTAAAGCATGTATTTTTGTAGAGTTTCATCTTTTCATCAGCCGCTCTTATTTTCCTGTGGTCCAGGTGCTTCCAGCTGCACAATGGATCAATCTTTCTCCAACTTACAAAATTACTCGAAATGGACTCGATTCTTTCAACCTTTCTACTTAAAATGTCAGTAAAGCTTGCATGACCAGGGCAGAATGTACTTTCCCTTGAGTACATGTTACTTGCGTACCTTATTTTGTGTTTCTTAATAGAGGAAAATTACCAGTGACTGACCTGAGTGCTTTAGAAATAAAAACTCAACTTGGAATTCAAGTGGCTTTACCTCTCTTATTAATGCCCTTCAGAAATTAGAGTAGAAATCTCTTACAGTTTCAGAAATGGTGCAGTCATTGGTTACTTTTACAGTTTAGAGCCAAAGTAAAAGACATGTAATAATTAAATTATGTTTTACTTAAAATAAGTAGGAAATTGAAATGTCATGTTAGGAATGTTATAAACTTCTGAATATGCTTCATTGCAATAACATTTTTATTAAATACATTTTTTGAAACAAAAATGTCATTAGCTTTTTTATGATATTTTTCTAATGTATTTTCTTTTTTGTTTCAGTAAGATGAGTTGACATATCCATACAATTGTCTTATATTTGGGCAGATGAAGAAAACAAGTCATTTATATACTGCATATTAGAGATGTGCGCACACCTCTTTTTAATTCTGATTTTGAGTGCTTTGAAGGTTTGAAGGAATTTTAACATGGTCCCATATGAGATCATGAATAAAATGACAATTTATTCCAGGCTAAAACATTAGAAAGTACAATTAAAAACCTTACTAGTTTATAATAATTTAATAGTCAAGTTTTAACCTTATATTAGCACAGCACTTTGAATCTTTCACGTAATATCCTGAATTTCAAATATGTATATCTGTAAAATGAAACTTTTAATCACAGACAACATGAAGCTCATGAAGAAGGAAGACCAAGTGTGGGTACTTCAGTCCTTCTTAGAAGAAATAATAAAATATTCAAGGGAGCAAATATGGATACAAAGTGCAGGTCAGAAACTGAAGGAGGGGCCGTCTGGAGACCATCCCATCTGGGTATCCATCCCATGTGCAGTCACCAAAGGTAGATGCTGATGTGGAGGTCAGGAAGTACATGCTGACAAGAGCCTGATATAGCTGTTACCTTAGAGGTCTGCCAGAGTCTGACATATTCAGAGGCAGATGCTCCCAACAAACCATTGAACTGATCAAGGGGTTCCCAATGGAGAAATTAGAGAGAAGGAGCTGAAGGAGCTGAAAGGGTTTGCAGCCCCATAGGAGAGCAACAGTACCAACCAACCAGAGCTCCTGGGGTCTAAACTACCAGCCTGGGAGCACATAGGGAGGGACCCATGGCTCCAGCTGTATATGTAGGGGAGGATGGCCTTGGGCATAGGAGGGAGAAGAAGCCCTTGGTCCCATGAAGGGGGAATTCGTGGGTTGGGAGGTGGGGGTGTGGGGGTTGGAGGGGGCACATCCTCATAGAAGTGGGAGGAGGGTGTATGGAATAGGGGGTTCCTGGGCAGGGTGGAAATGGGGTAAAGGGATAACATCTGAAATGCAAATAAAATATCAAATAAATAAATAAATAAATAAGAAAAAAGAATTAATTAGGTGGTTGTATCAGTATATTAAGAAAAGCTTGTATTTGTGAGAAGCAGAGCCTGTTGCGCTGGTTTCTACAAAAGGATCTCAGTAATAATATGAAAATAAAATGTCCACCAGTCTCATTTGCTAAGGTTCAGTCCTCATCTGGTGGTGGTGCTTTTCAGTGCTTCTGGAAGTTTACAGGGTATGAGCTATTGACTAAAGGCCAGTCACTTAGTGCGGGTCCTTGAAACTAATGCTACAATTTTTCTCTCTCTGCTTCTAGTCTGCTAGGAGGTAAGCAGATCTTCTTCCTCCTTTCAACCGTGACTTTCTGGAGTTTTCCACAGTGCAAGGCAAATAGTGCCATTAGAAATAATAGATATCAAAGAAAACGTGATATATTTCCAAATTCTGTATTTCGGCTATTAGTTAAATTTCATTAAGCTATTTTCCATACACATTCAATTCCAAAGACTAATAATGTTTTAATTTTAAATATATGTGGCAAATTCTAAGAATAGTATACAATTAATAATTGGAAAAAAACGAAAAAAATCAGTTTAATCTCGGCTCTGTTATATGGATTCCAAATATGTGTCGTTTCTCTCTTACAAAATAATACAACAAATAATCTTTCAGTTTATTGGAACAATTTTTTGTTGAATAAAAGATGCAGCTGTCAGAAATCTGATTTAAGCTTTAAACATCAGAAAATAATGAGAACTATTGCAGTAAAAATTATGAAAATAATATAAAATGTAATTTAAATGGAAAGATATGGTCAAAATTTGACTCTGTGTAACATGAACTCACTGAAGTATTGGAAACATGAATAAACTAGCTGAAATTCACACTGAATATCTTACATGAAATATATTGTCTTAGATTAGAGCACTGAAATCCAAGTTAGTATTTTTTTAAAAATAAATTATCAGTTCTTTGTGAATTCTATACAATGTATTGACATCATAATCACCCTCAAATCCTCCTCCTAACCTTCCACTTAGAGGCACTCCCTACCCCCCAACCTATTGTCATATTTTTGTTAATTAATTTAATAACCCATCAACTCCAATTTTTTCTGTTCATAAACTCCTAGATGTGAAGTCTATGCTGGCTGGTTTTATGTCAATATTACCTCAGCTAGAGTCACTGGAATAAGCGAAACTTAATTAAGAAAATGTTCCCAAAAAGTTTGACATGTGGGCAAGCCTGAGGTATAATTTGTTAATAGGTGAATGATGTAGATGTGTGTGCATACTCACAAGTATTGGTGCTTGGGTGAGTGATCTTGGGTGGTACAAGAAGTTAGGCTGAGAAAGCCATGAGAAGTAAGCCAGTGACCATCCCTCCTCTTCAACTTCTGCATGAGTTCCTGCCTCTATACCCTGAAGTACTACTCTGTTTTCCTTCAGCAGTGGACTATAAAGTGAAAGTGGATGTTGCTGTGGAACTGGACGTGGAAGTCAAAGTGGAAGAAGTGGCAGAGAAGCAATCCTTTCCTCGGTCAGGGTCAGCTGCTTTTGATCATATCACAGCTGAAGGAAGTTAACTAAGATCCACCTACTGGAGTGTGGTAGACCTATCAAGAGCCACACCCTTAGGAAAACTGACTTCCCCTTTCCCAGAATCTGTCAACTGTTTAAAACAGTTTGGTTAAGGATGAGTTCATAAACCTCCCACTGAAACTAAAATTTTGCCTGGGACGACCTTATGCAAATCTTCTGTATAAAGCCATAACTGACTCTAGTGGTCTTGTCAAGACCAGAAAATCGGATTTTGCTACAGTCTTTCCTGACATCTGTCTCTTAGCACCTTTCTTATCTCTCTATTACACTCCTCTCTGAGCCTTGAGGAATTGTGATATGATTCATAAGATTAATTTGTGGCTGGGAAGGTATAGTCTGAACTTTCCTCGGCTGTATTTCTACCAGTGTCCACTGCCAGAGGATTTAGATAATTAGAAATTCCATGAACATTTAAAAAACAAAACAAGACAAAACAAAACACCATTGTCATTATTGACACAAACAAAGAAACATTGATCAACAAAATGGAATCAAGTATTCAGACATAAAATTCTATATGCCTATAGTCACCCAAGATTTGACTAAACACTGGAGAAAAGACAGCATTCTTAACAAGTGGATATAAATGTGTAGACAAGGCTACTTGCTCCTTCACTGTTATCTCCCACACAAATTAAGTCCCAACTGATCAAAAATTTTAATGCTACATCTGAACCAACGTACTTTAGAACTTAGGTTCAGATTCAAACATTTTGTAAAGAACTCTAGTGGCCCACCAGAGCAAGTTGAATTCCATGAAGTTAAATAGATTCTGTACTGTGGAAGAAATGTATACTGGCTAAAGAATGGTCTAGAGAATGGAAAAATGACTTTATCAGGTTATTCATTTGATAGTATATTGATATCTATGAAATATAAGGAACTCAAAAAAAGAATTAAACACCAGAAAAAAAAATGTGATGGAAAAAAAATGGGGTGTGAAATAGAGAGTTTGGAGAAGAAATACAAATAGCAAAGAAATATTTTAGGTAGTGATTAAAATCATTAGCTTTCAGGGAAATGCAAATAAAAACTACTTTGCAAATTCACATTACTTCAGTGAGAATGTCATGTTACCCCACTCAGAATGACTAAGATTAACAAAACAAAGGAAGACAAATGCTGGGGTACAGGGAACTCTCATGCCCATTATGAAAGTGCAAGCTCATAAAGCCATTATAGAAATAATTGTGGCAGTTTTCCAGAACACTAAATATAGATCTTCTATATGATTCAACCTTACCACTCCTGAACATATATCTAGAGGATTCTACTTCCTATTACAGAAATATATGGTCATTTATCTATGTTTGTGTCTGACATATTTACAATATCTAAGTAATGAAAATAGCTTCGAAGTCTGTTGATAAATGCTTCCCGAAAATATGGTTCCTATATACAATAAAATTCGTTATAACTGTAAAAAAAAAAAAGTGAAATTTGCTGATAAGCAGATGGAGCTGGGTGAAAGATACCATACTTAGTAGCCCAGATCCTGAAAAACAAGTACCGTATGTTCTTCTATAGTACTTAAGTATCAGATGTACAGAATTGTGTGCTTAATTTGGAGTGTTTGTGGAATAAATGAAACTAAAAGTGGTCCATTTTGGATGAAGAGTTAAAAAGCTCTTAATGAAGGAGGATAGTAAACATGGATAGTATGTAGGGGAATTAGGAGTAATGGTACAGGTAGTTTAAGTTGGGAAGAAAAATGGATTATAGGGCTAAGAAGGTGATTTAGTGATATGTAACTAATGATAACTATGCTGGGAAATGCCAAATGGAAATCTATTTTATAATCCTCCTAAACACACACAGACATACACATACACACACACACACACACACACACACACACACCCCAGTTTTACTGAATTTACACTACACTCACAATTTTGTTATTTCCATCCTCTAAGAAACAATAAATTGGAAAAAATCCCATTGTCAGGCATAGAACTATTTCCTTCAAGAATGTGGTCACAAGTGTCACATAGCCTCTCGTGATAATATAGGGTAGCGGAGTTACTCTTGGTTGTGATCCAGAACTTAACAGTAAATATCTATTGCTGAAGTCAGTACAAAACTTTGTCACAGGTCATAGGGAAGTCAAATCAGCTCTGACAAGAAAGATTTTTCTTTTCTGAGGGGAGAAGTCATTAACTGACTTACCTAACAATGCACCTTGAAACTGCAATGATGATTCTGGTGTTACAATAGGTCCACAGGTACAATAAGGGCAGCACTGTTATCAGGATGATTACTGTTGGATTTGAGGTCTCCTCTTTAAAAGAAAAAAACATAGACCCATTGTTTTGCTATATGACCAATCTTTACATTAGCACATCTCTCAGACTCATCAATGAAGTTTATTTTGGCAGTATATTTCTTTTTAATAAGAATCAGTGTAACTCCAAAATAAAATATATTTAAAATTAGAGAGGTCAAAAGATCAACTAGACTGTTTTCATTTAGAATTTGTGTATTATTTGAATTTAGCCATAAATAAATGCTGAAGTAGAATGTGTTTTGTAAAATTAAAAGCTTGAGAATCTTGAGTTATGACTTCATAATTACACTTTCTGCCACTCACTATGAATATTTGAGTTAAATCTCCAGTACAATAGTAATCACACAGAACGGCAAAATCAGATGATTACAGTGCTGACAATGTAAAGATACAGGGACCCTTAGAGACAGTCTCACCAAATCAGTGAACTTCAGATTCAGTAACATACCCTGTCTCATAAAACAAGGAGGGAGAAAAATTAAATGGAGAGAAAGTCACATATTGTGAAGTTCTGGATTTCACATGTGCACACATTCAGGTTTGTAGAGAAAAAAATTACTCACATAAACACACAAACACACACATACACACAAGCTTGAACATATACAGTATACAAAATATCAATAAACAGTAAAAAAACTGATTTATACTAAAGAAAATTAGAGTTATAAAAAACAAGACAATGCTTGATATTGCATTTAAATTTTCTCCATAGAATATTACTTTGCAACTTTACCAGATCTAATTATACACACGAACTTAAATAATAATACAATATCAAAGGTAAATATTTTTATTTTGGTAATTGCACTGTGATTTTATAATAAGTAATTTTTTTGATTTTATGAAAAGTAAACTAAAGTGAGGAGAGCTATTTGGTCTACTGAGACTCAGAAATATAATTGTACATAGAAACACAATAGTTACACAAAGAGAGTACAACATACATATCACTCTCTTTAAAAATACATGAAACACATGTGTAATTTTGAATACACTTGCAAATTTTCCTTAAGTATGAATTTGTTATACTGACCATTTCAAGTGTCAATTTGACCGGCATCAGGGATGAATGTGTAGCTGCTACGACGTTATTTCTACTTGTAAAATTATTTGGAGAATGTGACACCAATTGAAATCTGTAGATTCTTGAAAACACAAGATTTGTCTGAGTAAATGTAGACAGGCATCATCCAATCTGTTGAAATGCAGAATAGAACAGAAGGAGAAAGGAAGAAAAGATCATTGTCTTTATGGCTCCCGTTTCAGTTTTCTTTGTTCTTATGAATGAGAACTACTCTTTATAAAATTTAAGAGCATGGGAGGAATTTTATTATGGAAATAATATATACATACATGTGTTAATATGTATATATCATAATAATGTGCTTATGATTATATAGGTATGTATTCTACTCTTCAGCTTCTCTGGAAACGTCTTACATATCTAACAGATGCGTTCCTTATACATGCTTTTAAATTATTAACTACATGTTTCAGATTTCACCTCCTGAAAGATCTGACTATCTCAAACAATCTTTGTAAATGTAATGTTTTCCCATTCAATAAAACTTTCCATAAATGAAAATTTGGTAGAGAAATTGAAATGGGTCCTGACAATAAAAACTTTATTCCAAAATTATATTTAAGTCAAATTGAATTTAATATAACAATCTCCCTGAGATAACAAACTTATTTTCATAATTATAATATACATGTTTTTCTTAATCACCCATGTAAAGTATGTTTTCCTATTATTTTGTTAAGTGTGTGACATTGTCCTGAAAGAATGGCTTGTGTTGTTTTAATTTATTCAAATTTTCCTTGTATTGAAGTGGCTCATGTAAGGATTATCATTCTGAAAATAAATGAATGGTACAGATCATATTATGAATACTTTTTGGAAAACCAAATTTACTTGCTCATTGTGTATCTGTATTTCCAGCTACTTTGTTTTCAGGATCCTTGAGTGTGTTTGTTCTGTGCACGTGTGTTTTCTTACATTCTGTTTTGGTGTTTGGAGATTTACCTTATGGATTCAGGTTTGAAGAATGCTTAGAAGATAGACACATTATTTTCTCAATATTTCTCCTCAAGCTGGGTTGAGTTTATGTGAAATTACAATTGTTGACATTAATTAGTAATTTTAAAAGAAGAAAAAAAGTATCTAGACAGCTTTTACCCCTTGAGGGGGAAATTAGATAAATGAATACATCAACCATAAAATAATTGATACACTTGTCGTATAGTCTTGAATTTGCTGGTACAGAATTAATTAAAATAATAGACAGCAAATGAATACATGCCATTGCCTAATGCTTGTTTGTTACCGTATGCCTTTCTGTTTATTTGTTTGCCTTAAATTACAGACATTCAGATCTTCAAATTGGCTCTTTTTGGACAAACAATAAAATTCTTCTTATTGAGACTTTAGGAAATAAAATCTATTTTAAGTGCTCCAATGCCACTAGAACTTAGCATTTTAATTTAACATACATTTATTTGTTGTTTTAAAGTGGTTACTTTCTTGTAATATGAGAATGACTCAATACAGTGTTAATGGGAAGGACTGAGAATAAACAAAAATCAAAGATAGTGATTCCTACATTAATTTAAATTTTTATTAATTTTTGAAAATTTAAAACATTATATTTTGATTATATGCACCACCTTTTATAACTTCTCCTAGATTCTCACCTCTGTTTCATTCCCACCCAATCTTGTCTCTATATTTCTTTTCAAGCTCATTGGGTACAATTTGTACAGTCCATATACTCCCAGTGTGTGTTGGTATCCACTGGAGTGTGGCTCATAGCGTTAAAGAAAACTAATTTTTCTTCTCATAGACACTATCAATTGTTAGAATCTCTTCAATTAGTAGCATAACTCTCTGCCTATATTTGCCCACATGCTGAGTTTTTGTCTGGATTGATCTTGTACTAGTCTTGTGTATGTTGTCATAAGAACTATGACTTCCTATATGCCACTTCCTGATAGTGTTCTGAAAATACAGTTTCAGCTGAAGTGTTTTGATATTATGATGGGCCTAACTACCTTCCATTACACTCACCTACATTCTCTGGCCCTTATAATCCTTACACACACGTACACACATCCACATACATACTTCCATGCAACCTAACTAAGCTTTGGGCGGTATGGGTATGATATAGATATTCTTTTTTAGCACAGATTATTCTTATTGTTTGCACATTAAGCAGTTATTGGTCTCTGTATTAATCATCATGAATGGCAAAAAGAAGCTTCTCATGTGGTTTGAAAGATGCTCTATGAGCCTAATGATAAGTCATTACTTAATATCCTATCTATCTAAATGTAATAGGAATATTTTTCTTCTAGTATAGTTACAGAATCTTGAACTCAGTGATGGTGCTATCTTATGAAATAGAACTTAAATTCCATCATAAAGTAGTTGATTTCTGCCATTATATTTGTGCTTCTATTGATTCACTGGAGAGGACCTTTTTCAGTGGGTTTGTCATTGTAGCTCACAAGGACACTAGCTGGGTAAATTAATGATTATGATACTTCTCTAGTAACAAACTTATCATGTTCTTGAGTAAGCAGTAAGGATGAAGATTCTAGGTGAGTACCAGCATTACATTTCATAGTCTGATTCATATATATTGTGTCTTCAGCATTAAGGTCTTATGGTCATGTTCTGTATAGTAACAAAGACAACAAACTGTCACATTTGAAGAGGGTTTCTGTGAGAACATATTAGCTAATAAACCCAATAATAGTACTAATACATTTATGGTAATGGTTTTGTTAGCGTGTGTTGTCAAGTAGGAGTATTGCTGCTTCATTACAATTTCAGTTCTTTTTATGCCATTTAAAGTACTGTTTATAGAATTTTTCCTTAGTAGTGTGTTTTCATATGTTTGTTTCAGGTCTTTAGAATTAGTTTTACCTTCTTTATTTCCTCCCTTTTATTCCTGCTTCACTACATCTATCTGTTCCTGTTCTCTCATTCTACTCTTTCTTTATATTACTATGTTCTCTCCTGTCTCCCTTGAATCTCCATCAAGTGAGCTCATATTAATTTACTTACCACTTTCGGGGTCAAGTTGAATAAATATAAATTAGTATATATTAAATATCTCTTCCTGTTGTGAATGATGTCAAACCTTAAAATTACTTTTCATAATATTTTACTTCAAGATTAACATTTTGTAAATTCCATTAGAAGCAAGGGCTGATATCCAACGAATTGAAAAACTAAACAGTACATGCTTGAAGTACTAGTCTAACTAATGAAAGGAAACGGGATGTAGAGCATGCTAGAATACCAGTGAGAATGACATGGCAGAATTGAAGGGGTTACACATAACCAGTTTTCTAATGTTAATTTTATTTACTTCCCTTTGTATTTTTCCTGTACTAGGTTGAGTATTCTTAAGACAAATAGTTTTTTTTAACATTAAATAGTTTTCTCTACTTGAAGACTTCTTTTCATGAATAATCACAGAAAGGTAAATTGAGATCTTTAGAGAGCATGCCCATTAACCCTCATTATTCTAGAAGTTAGGAGGATAATGAAAAATAATTGCTTATTAGAATCTCATTATTTAAATCAACTTATTTTGAAACAAAATAAGTTGTCATCCTAGCTTTGCTCAATGTCCAGCATTTACGTAGGTTTGAGGGTCCTAGAATTGAAAGAGGAACACCCACATTCCTAACCCAGAAGCCATCTCCAGTTGATGACTACTTGCAAAATAAATAAAAAAGTTAACAATGAAAATTCTTTACTTAAATATACTTAAATATATTTGATCCAAGTCTTCCTTGACCTTTTCTCAGCATTTACCAAGAAAGATATGAACAGATAGTAAAATAATTTCTGGATGTTCAAGATCAGGTCTTTAATAAACACAATCCACATTATAACACCTGCCCATGAAAATTAAAGGCAGGCAAAATTGCTTCTGTCTATTCGAAAAAAAAATTAGCAATATATCAATCTACTATTTTATCACTTTTGTGGGAAGGCAACCACCCAAGTAATGTAAGGTGGCCATGTTTAAAGTACCAGGTATAAATTCCTTTCCACTGTGTTGGCCTATAGTCCAATTAGACAGCTGTCAGATTCTGTCAAGATAATAATGGCATTATTAGACCCTTGGGGATATGCACCTTTTTGATCATTATTGTAGACAATAGCTTTACAGCTAGATAGGGTTATTATTGCTTTTCTTCCTTGGTGCTTACATATTTTTTTTAAAAAACCTGTGATAGCTAGTCCTTAGGGAAGATGCTTCCAGATCAGTTCCAGTTGAATTCTTCTAACTACTGTGTTTGAAATGTATGATATCTTAAGCAATAGAAACTTACCTTCAAGTTTTTTGGGGAAGACAAGGGCAATAGCACGTAAGGTTATGAATCCTAGAGGAGAACCTATTAGTTCTACTTTTCTAAACCATTATAATTTTTTCCCACATCATGAATGTTTTATTTCAACTGCCAACTGGCACATTTCTTGTTGGCTGTAGCTGTGATGTCTTTTCTTTACTCTACTCTACATTTACTTCTGAAACTGCTGTAGCTCGTTTTAAGTTTCTAACCCAGGCTTTACATTTTCTCGATCCACAGGCGGTCACATGGAATGGTGTTATATTCCAGCGTTTTATGTTTTGGCTATGGTGGGTTTTATTCTTTGCATTATTTGTCTTGTGAGAACATAAAAATATTGTCGGTCTTACTGTTCTCTTATAGTTTCTTGGGCAGGTGGGAGGCAATTGAAAGGCTTTTCTTCCTGGTTTTCTTCCTAAGCGCTTTTTCATCTTTCACTAGTTTATCTTTGTTATTCTTCTTGATCTTTAGGTGACTGGAGAACTTTATTTCTCTTTTTCTGTTGGTATCTGGGCCTGGCTGTTCAGATGTTTCAATTGGCTCTTGATTGCTGTCATTCTCGGGTATGCAGGCTTCTTTCTTCAGGTTTAATTCTTCCAGGGGTCTGCTCCAGTCACCTGTCCTCTGCAAATTGCCCCCCATGATTAGTGTAGGTCACCACCAATTTGGTGTGGCTGACAAGTAGCACCCATCACCACCAGCAGCAGCCAGTAACAGCGATAGAATGGCTTATACATCATAAAGCTCCTCTACTCCTGACACCTCTGTAGAGGTTGAAGGGGGAGTTCTGAGGAGGCAAGGGATAAAGACGTTGGATAAAGAGGTTGTTTCTTCAATACTAGCTGTACATCCATTTCAAAATGATTTGCTTCTCCTTTAGTTGTCTATGCTTAAGTATCTTTAGTCAAATGACAGCAAGAAAGGAATTTTTCAAGTCACTACGGTAGGTGCTCCCCCCAACTCCCTTTTATTGGTTCAGTCCTCTATCATTTTTTTCCTTTTTACTGAGAAAGAGATTTATTCTTCTCTTTTCTTTAAAGTAGATTACTTTCTCATACAACACCCTGATTATAGTCTCCCCTCCTTCTGTTTCTCCTTGTTCCTCCCTACATCTCTTCTGAATCCATTTCCTTTCTGTCTCTCATTAGAAAAATGATAGCAACAAAACTTGACAAAATTAAATATAAGATTAAGCAAAACTATCAATCAAATCATGGCAAGGCAACCCATCTGGAGGAAAGAGTTCGAAAACCAGGCACAACATCACAGACCAACTCACTGTCACACTCAGGAGGTCCATAAACCACTAAACTAATAGCTATAATATGTACACTGCACCTGGTGCAGACCTATGTAGAACCTGTAATTTCTGTGCTTCCATTTCTGTGAGCCCGTGTGTGCCTTGCTTAGTTGACTCAGATGGCCTTGTTCTCTTGGTGCCCTCCATCCCCTCTGGTTCATACAATTTTGAGCCTCCTCTTTCACAGGGTTTCCTGAGCTCTGAAGGAAAGAATTTGATGGAAACATGCCATTTACACACTCTATATAATATCTGACTGTGGATCTCTGTATTTTCCTATTTGTTGCCAGATAAAGCTTTTCTAATAATGGCTGAACAAGTCACTGTGCTATAAGTACAGCAGAATATCATTAGAAGTTTTTTTTTTTTTTAATTAATAACTTTTTCTAAACATATAGTGTGTGGTTCAGTCTTTACCGTATTTCACCATGATCTGCTCCCTTAGGATGTACCAGAAATTCTTGTAAAATAATATGACATTAAATCTTTCACTCCTAATCATGAATAATTCTCATAGAAAATGTGAATGCATCATTTCTCTGCAAATCGATTCTTATTTTATGCTTGTTTAAGTATGGCTCTTAAACTAAGAATGCTTCATTTCATGATGTTTTTGCATTTTTACATGATTAAAAAAAATCCCTGGGACAATATTTAATAGAGTAAAAATTACATGAAATTTTAAAGTTAATAAATATAATTACATTAGAGACTAGATTTTAAGTTTTTGAAAATTTATTTTTAATTATGAAAGAGAGTTGGGGAGTATATGCACAGGAGTGCAGATACCCAAACGTTCCAGAGATATTGGATCCCTCTAAAGCTAGAGGAAAATAAACACAGTTATAAGCTATCTGGCCAGTGCTCTCTGGAAACTGAAATCAAGACCTTTCAAGAGCAGTATGTGCTCTTAATCATTAAGTCATTTCTATAGCCCTGTTTTTTGTTGCAGTTTGTTTGTTTATGATATGTTTCTTTTATTCACTTTATGTCCGAATATCACCTCCCCACATCCTCCCAGTGCCTCCCCCGTTTCCCATTCCTCTTTTCTGGAGAGATTCCCATTAGATAACACTCCCCTAGTACCTCCCCACAATCCCCACCTCTTCAGACACCTCAGAACAATACATGACTAGGCACATCTTTTCCCACTGAGGCCAGACAAGGCAGTCCATATAGGGGAAAGGACCAACAGGTAGGGACAATAGAGTCAGGGACAGGCCTTGCTTGTGTTATTGAGGACCAAACTGTTCATCTGCTACATTTGTGCAGGGACCTAGGTCCAGGCATGCTTGCTTTTTGCTTGGTGTTTCAGTTTCTTAGAGCAAGGGTCTAAGTTAATTAACTCAGTTGGTCTTCCTCTGGAGTCTCTGTCATTTTGAGGTAGCTTCATCTTTCTTCAGTCTCTTCCATAAGACTCCTCAAGCTGTACCCAATGTTTGGTTGTGAGACTCTGCATTTCTTTCCATTGGCTCAGTGGAGCCTCTCAGAGAACAGTTATTCCTAGGTTCCTGACTATAAGCATAACAGTATCATTAATAGTGTCAAAGATTGGTTCCTGTCCATGGGATGGAGCTCAATTTGGGACATTCATTGATTGGCCATTCTGTGCTCTATCTCTGTCCCTGAACTTCTTGTAGGCAGGACACATTTTGGGCATTGGATTTTGTGTGTGGGATGCTGTTCTTATACTTCCACTGGGAATCTTAGCTAGCTACAATAAGTGGCCACTGGAGGATACATATCCCCCATTACTAGGAGACTCAGCTCTAGCCTCCTTCATTGAAACCCTGTGGCCTTGCCCCGTCCCAGTTCTCTGGTAGGTCCTACTCACCAACCTCAAATTTCCCTTCTCTCTCCCCTCCCTCATACCACTTCCTTTGACCTCTCCCTGCCTTCTCTCCTTCAGTTTAATTCTTCCATAAACCCCCAATATTTGTTTTTTTCCCCATCTGAGAATGATTCAACCATCCTCCTGTGGGCCTTCCTTGTTATTTAGCTTCCTTGGGTTTGTTAACTGTAGTGTCACTATCCTTTACTTTATGGCTAATATCCACTTGTAAGTGAGTACATAACATGCATGTCCTTTAGGGTCTAGGTTACCTCACTCAGGATGGTATTTCTGGTTTCACCATGCCTGAGAAATCCATTTTGTCCTTGTTTCTAATGGATAAGTAGTACTCTATTGTGTACATGAACCTCATTTTCTGTATCCATTTTTCAGTTAAGGGACACCTAGGTTTTTTCCAGTTTCTGGCTATTATGAATAAAACTGCTATGAACATAGATGAGCTAGTTTCCTTGGGGGATGATAGAACATATTTTGGGTATATGCCCAGGAGTATTATAGCTAGTTCTAGAGGTAGAACTATTCCCATTTTTTTGAGAAACCACCAAATTTATTTCTAAAATGGTTGTATAAGTTCGCACTCCCACCCATCAGTGGAGGAGTGTCCCTCTTGCTCCACAACCATGCTAGCATATATGGATGTATGGTGATATCTCAGAGTTGTTTTGATTTGCATTTCCCAGATAAGTATGAACATTGAACATCTCTTTAGATGTTTCTTGGCCATTCAAGATTCCCCTGTTGTGAGTTTTCTGTTTACCTTTGTATCACATTTTTAGTTAGGTTATTTTCTTAATTGGGTTCTAATTGCTAACTGCATTCTAAATGTTTATTCTTAATAAAACTACAAAAGACTAGTTCTCAATTCTCAGTTAAGAAGCCTTATTTTTTTTTCCAGCAGATAGAAACTACGCAATAGTTCCACCACTTCTTAAAATGTAGAGAACTAGCCTTTGTTAGTTACGTATTCCACTCCTATAATATACCATGAGGAAAAGAAACTTGGCAACCAAATGGTTTATTTTATCTTGCAGCTTGTCTATCACTTAGTAAAGTCTAGGCAAGAGCTCTAACCTAGCAGGGATATGGAGGAAGGAATCTTCTTCCTGATTGCTTCCATGGCTTTCTCAGCCCGCTTCTTACCCATCAAGAACTTCTTGCTAATCATTGCACCAACGCCAATGAGCAGTGTCCATCCATATCAATCATTAGTCAATAAAATTCAATATATCAAGAAAAATTTTTTGAAGCACTCAATGTAGAGCCATTTTTCCCCAAATAATTTTAGCCTATGTCAAGTTAAAATTAAAAAAAAATCCATGACCAACTGAAGCCTCTAAAACATCCACTTATACCTGAGTTTCAGGGAACATCACATAACATGAGGCAGAAAGACAGTAAGGGACAGTGGACCAGGACACCTGCTGTGAAGTAATGCTTTCTATATATGACAGTAGAGGCTACTGGGAGGGAGCAAGAAAGAAAGAGAGAAACAGAGAGAGAGGGAGAGAGAGAAAGAGAGAGAGGAGGGGTAGGGAGGGAGGGAGGTAGGGAGGTAGGGAGGGAGGGAGAAAGAAAGAGAGAGACAGAGAGGGAGGGAGAGAAAGAGAGAGGAGGGATAGGGAGGAAGGGAGGGAGGGACGGAGGGTGGAAGGGAGGGTGGAAGGGAGGGAGGGAGGGAGAGGGAGAGAGAGAGCTGATCTTCTACAGTTATACATTATACATTACCAGCACTAAACACTAAATGGGATGGTGGAAGTGAGAGTCAAAAACGGTAAAAAAAAAAAAAAAAAGTACCTTTATATGAAGGTTTTAAAAAATGAAATAAAATTAAGAATTGCACATTAGGAAACCAGCATTTTTTTAATTAGACTAATCATGATATCCTCCTCCCATATGCCGCTATCTGCCTTAGTCCCTTCCTTTTCCCCATCCTCCCATAGGTGCTTTACAATATTTTTTGTATGCATTTGTTCAGATCACACTGTGTTCTCACTCCTCTACAATAGATTGATACCTGCCTTTCCACTTTAACTAACCTAGGCTTTTATCATCGTGAAAGCATTCTGCTGTTCCAAAATTAACATAGAGAAAACAAGAATGACTTAAAAGTTAATAAGGTAGCATATTAGTCTCTGATTTCACAGTAAAACCAAAGAAAATTGAAGAATAGGGGAAGGATTGTGGGCCCTAAGGAGACAGGAACTGCACAGGAAGATCAACAGAGTAAACCAACCTGAACCTTGGAGCTCTCAGAGACTGAATCACCAATGGTGGAGCATACCTAGTCTACACAGATCTACCTCCATGGGCTGGACCTAGGCCTCCCTGCAATATGTTGTAAATGTGCAGCTTAGTTTTCATGTAGGTCTCAAACATCTGGAGTGGGGGCTATCCCAAAACATGCAGCCTGTATATGGGGTTAGTCTTCTAGCTGGGTGCCTCATCTGGCCTCAATGGAGAGGAAGCACCTAGCCTCTCAGAGACTTAAAGTGGCAGGGTGGGGATACAGGAGGAGATACTCAGAAAACAAGAGATGGGGAAGGATTGTGGGAGGGGGTGACTGGGACGGGTTATAAAGTGAATAAGCAAAAAAATAAAATTAAAAAAAGAAAAAAAAAGAAAAAAAAAGAATTAAAAAAATGGAAAGTCAAAAAAAAAAAAAAGAAAACAAAAATTAAAATTGAAGGTGTTGCTAAATCACTAGTGAAGAAAAAGAAGAAAAGGACAAAAAGAATATGTACATATGTATATATTCATATATATACATATGTACATATATATGTAATATACATATATACTATATATATTAATAAGCTTCTCCAATAAACTTTCCTTTGTTACCCCAATTACACTAAAAGAATGTGTGTTCATCTCACTGAAGGCTGAGTTCTTGCCACTTACTTCAAGACTGGCTCGCTTTGCCCAAGATTTTCCCTCTCTACACTGTTATCTGTGCTTTCTACTTCCCACAAAGGTTAACGATGCCCTTTCACATTGCAATGTCTTCTTGTCTGCCCTCTGTTTTGTGGAATCTGGAGTGGACTGAAGCATATTTTTTCCTACACAAAATTCTGTTCGATTGCTTGCTTGGTTGGTTTTAATGATGAGAATCACTCTTCCATCTGATACAATGCAGACACAAACACACTACACAGAACACTGCTTGGCTTGCAATTCCTCCAAAATCATAAAAGAATTCCATTATCTTCATGATAATTTTATTCTTGATATATTAATTTATAAAACTATTATGTAACACTCTAATGGAACAATTAAAAATAATCACATCCATTTTTATATGAACTCTCTCATTCTGTGTATTATTTCCAAGTATAATATGTTTTATATATTGTGTGTATATATATATATATATAACACATTAATTACACTAAATATTTGTGTCTGTTTCACAAATTCAAAATTCACTTTCTTTCATCTTGACTGAAAACATGCTGTATATTATTATATGTATTCCAAAGCACGGAAGGGCATTGAGAACATTTAAAAAAATTTTTTTTTTTTTTTTTTTTTTTGGTTTTTTGAGACAGAGTTTCTCTGTATAGCCCTGGCTGTCCTGGAACTCACTCTGTAGACCAGGCTGGCCTCAAACTCAGAAATCTGCCTGCCTCTGCCTCCCAAGTGCTGGGATTAAACACGTACGCCACCACTGTCCGGCTGAGAACATTTTAATTAAACATATATAAAGGACTAATTTAAACAAAATATTCTGCTTTACATTGGAAAATATTAAATTATATTTATTTGAGGATTTCAGTTTTCAGTTCTACTCGTTGCCATCCATCTCCCACTGATTAATTGGATTCGGAAGTTCAGAATAATAACAAACACTACCACCTAACAAAACAAAAGAATCATTTTGAACTGTGTGAACTGTACTCAATATATTTATCACTGTTTCAAAGCTCTTTAATTAAATCCATATTCTACATATATCCTTCCTGCCAATACTCCATCCCCACTCAACTTATCTCTGCAAAGTAATTCATTTTAAAATACTTTCAAAAATTTAAAACATCTTTATTATCAGAGAAATCCATTTTGCTGGATGTATTCAAGAGCTTACATATTCAAATAAAAGAAAGCCTACATCATTTCATTGTGATATTGTATAATGTCGACAATTAAATTCTGTTCAGAAACATTTATGCTTTTGTTCAGTTAAATTTGGTTTTCTTTTTACTAGTAAAAGTCTATTGTTCCTAATGAAAAGATTTGGGCAAGCGTCAGATAAAATTTTGTACTCTTAAATAATCAAAATAAAAAAAAAAAAAAACCTAAAGACCACCTCCGACACTGTAATGTTTCTATATAATTAAACCTATATGTGTATATGTGTGTGTGTGTAAAATACCATAGTTTTAGAAAAGTTTCTTCCCATGTCTGTAATTATCACTTTAAAGGTTGTTAATCAGTTATTGTCATGAAAACTGAATTTCTTATTTCAAGAAGAAAGGACAATGTAACTTAATTGCTGTTAAGTGATTCATTCAAGAACTGCCATATTGAAGTGTGTTTAAGAAAGACTGAGATGGAGATTTCAAGCTTGTACTTTCTAAGCTGAATTTTGGCAATGGTTGGAAAGCCTCTCAGCTTATCAAAGCCCATACCTACATCTGAAATAGAAGAGGTGCTAGCTATAAATTCCCTAAAAAGCCTAACAACAGAAATTTCTGAATTTTAAGCACATGACAGCAAAGGATCCAGAGTTGAAATTCTTTCCTGGACCTAGCATTGAAAATAAAAAGTTAATTAAAGTTGAAAGGCTTATCTAAGATAATTAATTGCCTTTTCCTCATTAATACTTAACTGATAAATTCTGCTGTTTTGCTGCTACTATATGGAGAGAAAACACATCTTCCAATATCAACATATCAAAACAGCCACAAAAATAGGGATAATTTCTAGAAATTATAGAAATTTTGAAACAAATGATGAGATATTCTAGAAAATAGAAAATAAGAAATAGTAGAGTAAAAATTTTGATCATCTATGAACTTCACCAAAAGTGAAGGGTGGCTTGAGTAATGTATTCATCTTTAAGAAGATGTGTCTCAGCAAATAACAGAAAGCAGAACAAACAAACCTTGCAACAATAAGATGTTTTACGTTTCATCAGACCTTTGCTCATATTTAGATGCGTGTAGATTTCACCAAGACAAGAACAAGATAGTCGCCTAATACTCAAGAGCAAATTTAGTTATTAGAAGCTATTAAGCAAAACATAAATTACAATTTATTTTCTAGAAATATTTTATTTTATTATGATCGATCATCTTTTAAAATTATAGTTATTCTTATAGAAAACTTTATATTACATCTTTATATTGGTTTAGAAATATGGCATGGTGCTGAATAGTATCAACATAAAAATAAGCACACTATTTTGGCTTCAAAGTTCAGATGAAGGTAGTGAAATAGCACAGATAAAGAAACAGATATGTGCTGGTATGTGTCTCAGTTTGAAACCATGTTTCACATGAGCAAGTTGCTGGGTTGAATCCCCAACACTGGCGACAGAGACATAGACCTAGGTACATATGCAAGTTGCTTTTGTAAATGAATAACTAAATTTATTAGAATTTATAAAACATAAATTTAATATCCAAAGAGAAAATTTTTGATCCCGTATCATAGGTTTTGATTAAAAAAAAACCCTTAATCTATAATTTGTTTTAAAAACCGGTTATGAATTAGAGGATGGATGTTAGTATGATCACCATATGTTAAGCTACAGGTGGTCAAGAACAATGAAAACACTTTCTATATGCACTATATAAATGAAACTATGTAACTGCCTATCACATATCTACATTTATTACATGAATTAAAAATATTGACAAAAGTAAGTATTTTTTTAACATTGTCTTAATTGTCACAGTAGCTGTGAATAGGTACTCAAACCAATGAAACTTATAAAGGAAGACATTTAGTTGGTTCCTTGTTTCAGAGTGAGTCTAGATTTATGATGCCAGGAAACATGATCACAGGCACGGTGCTAGAGCAGTAGCTATGAGAGAGACTGAGCCTAGCATATAAAACTTTTGAAACCTCGAAATCCACCCTCAGTGACCCAGCACTTTCATCAAGATGACACCTTCCAATCCTTCCCAAACAATCTAATAACTGGGAGTCAAACAAACATTTCAATATATGACTCTTATGTGGGCCAGCCTCACTGAAACCACCACAAACATGTTTGGGAGTAGATGCAACTGAAGTAAGAGCATTGAGGAAGGAAATTAATCATAACTGAATGATAGAAAGAACTACTAGACAACAAAATATTTTATAATATCAAAATTCAGAAGAAAGACTAAAATAATACAGCCAGTGAGACTATTTTGTATTTCTCCACTTACAAAAACCAACAAACAAATACAACATATAATAAGATAAATAATGGATTTTGATGTTCATATTTTAAATAACAAAAGACAAAATAGTAATATTATCTTTTTGTTAGGATCCTATGATCCAAGAAAATGCTGAACTGAAATTAAAAATTTGATACAATATTCAATAACAATTAAAACAGGCAAATAAACCACTTGCTTTTACAACATGAATTACCATTACCCAGAAGAAGTTGTTATGCAAAGTAACCTGAGAAGAATGTAGATAATTTTGACTAGAATTGTAAGGTACATCTGGATCAATAAAGAGTGTCTACGGTTTCATAAAGATTAGTTAAAAATGTTTTAAACTGAAGTATTGATTCTAAAGCAAAACACTTAAAAAGCTAAGTAATGGACTACGGGAGAAAGAAAAATTTCCCAAGAAATGGACAGAATATGTAGTCATGCAGAGGCAGAGCTGGAGAAGCTGAGATAAAGGAGGATAAAATGAAGAGATGGAGAGAAGAAAGAGGTAAGGAGAAGAATAAAAGTAAGGAAAGCTAAGCTAAAAATGATCTGAGGGTTCATATAGAAACCACTACTGTAAAAATAGTTACGACACATGCAGAGGATATGGTGCAGAGACATTGAGGTCCTGTGCATACTGCTTTAGTTTCTGTCAGTTTATGTGAACCCCACTTAGTTGATTCAGTGAGTCATGTCCTGCTGTCTTTGATTCCTTCTAACCCTAAAATTTTCCTTACGCATGTTTCCAAATATCCTAGGAGACTTCAAATTAAGACTCTCTGAATAGTATGTAGCTGTGACTCTTCTGCACGTGCAATAATCTCCTGTCTGAAGAAGCTTCTTTAATGACTACTGGACAAGGTGTCTATCACCTATCTATGACTATAGCAGAATATCATTAATATTAATTTCACTGATTTAAAAATTATTGTTATTATTATTTATTTATTCTTCTTATTCACTTTACATCCTACTCACTGCCCCTCCTGGTCACCCCTTCCCACAAACCATCCCCCATACCCCTCTCCTTCTCCTCTGAGCAGGTTATCCACCCCCTTGGTATCTCCCCACCATGGTAAATCAAGTCTCCGTGAGGCTAGGTACTGAGACGAGAAATGGCAGCCCTGCTAGAAGAACTTATCCCATATATAGGCAACAGCTTTTGGAGTAGCCCTCACTCCGGCTGTTCAGGACCAAAATGCACATCGGCTACATATGTGCGGGGATGGTCCGAGGTCAAGCTGGTACATTCTTTGGTTGATTACTCAGACTCTGACAGCTCTAATAGTTCAGGTTCCTCTGGAGTTCCTATTCCCTTAGGGACCATAATCCTTCCTTTTATTCTTCAGTTCCCAAACTCCAACTACTGTTTGGGATTGGGTGTATGCATATGTATGAGTGACCTGATGGGTGGAGCCTGTTAAAGGGCAGCCATGGTAGACTCCTGTCTTCAAGTATTCAGTGTATTTAGTGTAGGATTGGTGCTTGACCAGGGAAAAAACTCAACTGAATGCAACCTAGTCCCATCACTGGAAGGCATAACTGGCTGCAAAAGATGGCCAGTATGACTCTGTACCTCACATTATCTGCAGTCCTCGCTAGGGTCACCCTCATAGATTCTAAGAAGCTCCCACTGCACTAGGTTCCACCTTCTTTAATGTTCTTCAGTTCCAGCTGTCTCTGCTATACTCTCCTCCACCCTCCTCATCTGATCTCTCCTCCAGCTCCAGTGTTCATCTACACCTAGTCCCCCTGCAAACTTTACTGTTTTTCTCTTACCCAGAAAGAACCATGTATTCTTCTATAGGTCTCCTCTTTATCTAACATCTTTGGGTCTGTGGATTGTAGTTTGTTTGCCATTTACTTACAAAACTACTATCTACTAATAAGTGAATATATACTATATTTCTCTTTCGGCATCTGAGTTAGCTACCTTGAGATGTTTTTTTCTTAGTTCCATGCAAACTTATGTTTTTGTTAACAGCTGAGTAATACTTCAGTAGTTTTGACTGCATTTCTAAATTTCTCATCTCCAGAATTCCCTGACTTTTTGTTTTCTTTATTTCTTCTATTTCTATTTTCAAGTTTTGAACTGTCTTATTTGTTTCCATCAACTATTTGTTTGAATTTTCTTGGCATTTTAAGAGATATTTATTAATTTCACACAATTGTTTGTATTTTCCTGGATTTCTTTATGTGATTTACTTATTTTCTTTTAAGAACCTCTCTCATCTATGTATAATTGGTTTTAAAATTTCTTAATTTTTAGTTGGATTGGAATATCCAGAGTCTCTTGAGACAGGATAACTGGGCTTTGGTTTAAGACATGTTGCCTTGGTTATTACTGTTTTTTTTTTTTTTTCAGGTTTAGAAAATTATTTTTTATTGGATATTTTAGTTATTTACATTTCAAATGTTATCCCCTTCCTGGTGGCTCCCCCCCAGAAACCACAGTCCCATTCCTCCTCTCCCTGCTCCCTTATAAGGGTGCTCACCCACCCACCCACTCCTGCTTCACAGCCCTAGCATTCCCCTACACTGGGACATCCAGTCTTCACAGGACCTAGGGCCTCCCCTCCCATTGATGCCAGACAAGGCAATCCTCTGCTACATATGCAACTGGAGACATATTATTGCATTCTTAAGCTAGGCTTTATGTATTTGAGTTAGGGTTGATTAAGATCTATGTGTTCATTTCTTGGTTTGTCTTTGTTGGGTGGTTGGTTTTTATTTCTTGGTTTCTCATTCCTTGCTGGATTTTCAGAAAGTGTGTTGGTTGCATGTTGCCTGTTTTATTGGCCTATTTGGATGATGATTTCATGGGAATGCTGGTGTTGGAGGCTTGGGGAAAGGGTGGCCAGTAAGTGATGATCTGTTGCATTGCAAGTACAACCCTTATAATTGTGTCTGGGGAATTGGAGAGAGTGGAGAAGGTCCATAGGCAGCATACCTGGTCTTCTGACAGGATGGTCTATGATTGAGAAATACCTCAACAAGTTGGGGACTGGTACACAGTATAAAAGTGGTGAATTAGGTGACAGGTCAGGGGAATAGTCTGTGGAATCCACAGCAAGTATGGACATGGAGGAAGGGAGGCTGAAGCTGATGTTCTGTTGCAGTGATGATATGACCCTGAGGATTGGGTTCAAAGGAACAAAGAGTGCAGAAGGTAGACAAACTGATTTTACAATACGATTTTAAATAAGAATATGTAATATCTTTATATATTATATAACAAAGTATTTTTGAAAACAGAGGGGATTCTTTTCTTTATGGATTTCCTAGTCTGTCTTCAGTTCTCCTCCCTGAGATGCCTGAATATTAGGAATATAGGCATTAGCTATTATTCCTTGCTAAATAATTATTGGTAATATCGCATCATTATATGAAAATTCCTGTATGATAAATTGAATTCTATATTCACTTTTCATGCCACTATAAAAACAATTTTTACTAGGGGATTATGCACTTATCTAAGTGAATAAATATTGGCTGTTAAAGTTGAGAATCAGTGATAGAGACTGGAATCTACAGAAACTACATAAAAGCCTGTCAAAGGTGACAGTAAGCCTGCATTCCCAGAACTTGGGAGGCAGACACAAAGAGTATCAAGGTCAACTAGGCTAGACATATCAGCAAGGTTTGAGTTCAGAGATAAAAAGCCTCCGGAAATAACTTTATTGTTAGGAGTGTAGGATATTTGAGGAAGACACTCAAATGTCAACCTTTGAATTCCAATGCACATGCAAACAACTGCTTACCTCACAAACATATGTGCCTACACATTTATACACAGTCAATATGCCACATAGAACAGATGAGCAAAGAATCAGACTTTTAAATCTTAACTATCTTGTGACTGTAATTTCAAAACAAATCTTATAGAGATAAAACGAGATCTGCACAAAACCACTTTCCTTTTGCAAGCAGCGGAATGCTAGGTTTCAAACATGGACTGAGGTGCTTCTTACCAGGTTCTCCCTGTAGTCCCTACCTGGTACATGACCCTCCTGGCCTGCCCTGCACTCTTAACTTTTCCAGCCCTGGGGCTGGGCTGCCCTTTCCTTAAATGCCATTCTCCCTGTAATCCAACTCTTTTGGTCACCTTATCATCTACCTTTTGAGCCTTCTGACTGCTCTTCCTGGTTCCCCTTCCCCTCCCCTCTTGCCTCCTCTCTCTTTTCCCCTCCTGCTCTCCCAACATGGTCCAGCTCAGTCTGGCTCTGTCTACTGTGTACTCTTCAAGATGTCTCAGCCTCTTGACTATGCTCTTCCCATATCTATAATAAACTTTCTCCTCCTGACCTAAGGAAGAATTTCTCTCTCTCTCTCTATCTCTCTCTCTCTCTCTCTGAATTCTCTCTCTCTCTCTGAATTCTCTCTCTCTGATCTCTCTCTCCTCTGAACTCTCTCTCTCTCTCTTCTCTCTCAATCTCTCTCTCTCTCTATCTCTCTCTCTCTTTCTCTCTCTCTCTCTCTAACTCTCTCTCTCTCTCTCTCTCCCTTTCCCTCCTCATATAATATTCCCTCCCTCCTTCCCTTCCTTCTTTTCTTTATTACATTCTTTCTTATTTTCTTATCTAGTGCCAAAACCAAAAACCAATCATATCCTTTATTTTTTCACTATCCTTTTACTTTTCTTTTCTTCTATTTTCATATCAACTGACAAAATCACCTTCCTTAAATTTTTCAGTGGTCCCAGGTTTGGGTTCTTAGCCCTTTGTTCTGTCCTTGAAACATGATGACAATCGTTGTTGCAAGAAAATAATTTCTCTTATTCCATTATGCCCAATAAGTCAATTAGCACATTCTATGTAATAAATGTTTTTCCCTTCTATATTCTAGAATAAACACCCTGACTTGATGATCATTTATTCAATAACTCTACAAATTCCCATTTCATGTAAAATAGCGGTAACACTGATTCTCAAGCCTGAGACATAGACATTGTGGGAGACTTCTACTCTACGTACCTCATAGACCTTAAAATAATATTCTCTTGGCATATAAAAAAACGCCTAATGAACTAAGATTTCCTCTTCCAGGTTTACACTTCAACTGATGTTGCTCAAAGATAGCAAAACGCAGCTTTCTTATTCTACTTTACATGCCCATATTGCTTTTCACACCGAAATTTCTGTGTTTTAGTCATCCCTACTGGAGGTTAAGACATGCAGTGCATCACACCTCTAAGTGGTATATCAAGGATGTATGTTAGAATAACGGCATATAAAGGCCAGGCTACACACCAAATGACCATTTCTTTCCTTTCTTAGACTGTAGTGTATCAGATCTTAGTGAACCTGCTGGTGAACTACATGCTTGGCTGGAAGCAACTGTTGACACAGAGACTTTCAGAAGCACTGGCTTTCTTCTGTAGCAACTTCCTAGTTACTGCTTCTGGTTGTGTCTATTTAAGGCATCCTCTGACTCACAGTTTTTCCCTAGACTTCCCTGTGGCAAAACCACTTTAAATTTGCTAGTTCAGTAACTCTAGGAGCTGTTGAAAGAACAATTCCTGCTGAGCCCTCTGGTGGTAGCCACGGGGCAAAACAGTCCTTTGAAATAAATTGCTCTGCCGCCTAGATTAGAGTCCTTTGACAGCACTTCCGCAGTAAGTCATTGGCTCCGTGTGACTGTAACATTAACTGTACTGTAACCCTTAAAACCTGGAATACATTGAGAATGATTTGACATGATTGTCCCATCAATTGCCCTTGCATAATAGTGAACAAGTTTAATTATGCAAAAACCAGCTGTGATTTTGGTTGATATTCCATTATCTCCAAAAAAAATCAACTTTTCTGCATATTCCGTAAAAAAAAAAAAAATGCGGAAAACTATGTTTACATATAAATTTACACGATACATACATGCATATATACCATTAGATGGTTCCATGCTTGAGATCGTTAACCTCAACTGAATTACATATAGGAAAACGATCCTAATATTTGGTTCAGCTTCATAGATGTCCTCTTTTATGTTATTTTTTTAACACCTGCTGTAAACATTTTCTATCCAAGCATTCAATATTGCCTCCTTTTAGCCTTCTGACTGAGTAAAATAACACTCTAAGCATCTTGAGAGGACGAGAACAGCCAATACATTATTCATCTATAGGCCATATATAAGTCTTGAAACTTGACAGAAGTTAAACAATAATTGGCTAACTTAAAGAGACATTCCATCATCCAGTAGTTAACTGAAGTCAAGACCATTTGCGAATATACAGGGGACTATAGTGTAGCATCTAGGCCTGCCTTCTTTTTTGGTGCTCTACATCTTTATTGGTGGTAAACATCACAGGATTGCTTAGACTTCCGTGTTTTCACTTATTTGTACCTAGGTTCAAATTGCTTTTTCCCTTTATTCATTTATATCACATTGATACTTCTCAAAGAAACCTTTTGTGTGTCTGGTTTAAGGTCTAGAAGCAAAGTTAGTGAAAAAAAAATGTGGTCCAATATCAGGGAACAAACATTTTCAAACAAAATATGAATATTGATTTTCTCACTCCTATGCAAAGATTAAAAAAAAGAAAAGAAAAAACGTACAAACAAAATCAAGAAGTAAACGCAATGTGAACTGCTGTGGATGCAAGCCAGCAATGAGGCAAACCAGCCTAATTCCATTTTCTTCTTGTGCGCAGGAATTGCTCCTTGAGAATCATGCTGGCCAAATGAGGCCTCATGCAGATCCCATTATAGACTCTCACTGATTACTTGGTTCAACCTACTTGAGGCATCAGAATCTTGGCCACATGTTATTTGGTTGATTAGTCAGGTAGCTTTCTTTAATAATACCACAAGGAGTTGTGGCTTTTGGCAAGAATAGGGCTAATTCCAGCTTAATCCTCACATAAAGTTTTCCCCAAAGCACAGTAGCCACTGACCTTATGCTCCTGCCTATGACATACTTTTTCACATCTCTCCTGAGGATAATAACACACCCCGAGTTTACTGTTTTACAGCTTCAGCGCACAGTAGATGGTCCTGTCATTGCTGCCATAATACCTTTCCTAAAAAGAGAAAATATAAAGGTCAGGAGTCTATTCCTGAGACCTCTGAACCCCATTTTGTTCTGTGTTAAACCGCCTTTAGTCGCAGCTGCCATTCACCTTGTACAGAATGCAGATTGGTAGAACAAAACTGTTCAAAAGCTCTCTTCCTCTGAATGTTCACAGTCCTCTCTCTATTCAATGAACTGTTTTCCATACAATCCAGCACAGGATCCCATCCATCCATGGACCATTGTTGCCTCAATACAAATCTTTATTCTTCCTGCTATACATGATGACGGCTATTTCATGTTAATCCTCTATTTTTAAGCTCAAAGCTGTCTTTACCTCATTTGTTCTAATAATTGTGTGGCAAAGAAAGCCACCAATGTAAAAGGTATGATGACACTTAATATTTCTGCAATGTATGAGCAATTCAGAAGGACAAGATTGAAATCTTGATTTTTTAATAGTAATTTCTAATTTTCAAGAAAGCACAGAAAAAGTCAATCAAATATTTGTATTTTTGTATTTTAAAATTGATTCCTTATCGTTTTTACCTCAAATATTGTGGCTCCTTTTTATATTAATAAAGATCTTCAAGAGAAGGGAGTGTTGTGGACAGAAAAGGAATATATTTAACTGTACAAGGAGTTTTGTAATGGGTGATACGAAACTTAAATTTTCTTTCACCTGAAATTTCCCCTTCATCTCTACCCATTTCTTTTATTGCAATACAAAAATGCAGATTATGAAAACTTCCATATATTTTACTGTTTTAAGAATAATAGTCCAGGCAATTCTTATTTGCAGTTTGGAAGCATTCTCTGTATAAAATAAATATAATTTTAACTTTCACTTGATACATTGCTTTCTCACTTTAATAGTATCCTAAAAACTTTCTTCAATCTGCTCCCTACCTCTATCCAACACAGCTGACCTGTTTATTCAAAATACCTCAACTAGTATCAATGCATATTACCTTCCCCCTAAATGTTTTAGATTTCTGATTTTTTCAAAATATGTTAATAATACATGTGTTAATACTACAAATGAAAGATTAAAATTAGCAAACAATTCTTCCTACTTAGTCATAATGTGCACACATTTGTACAAGTAATTTTTCAGAAAACACAATATAACTGTATAAACATTGCCTGAGTCCACCATTTAAACCAGTTCATAGACCTGCTAAATACATCAGGACAGTTCTTGCTATGCAACATAGTGGGGCTGGTAGTAAAAGATACATGTTTCTTTGATTTATCTGTATTTTTTAGTCTCCCTTCATTTCCTGAATTTACCAACAATCCACATATTATATATCAAGAAAAAAATTGTAGAAGAATTTTTACAAGTGATCAAGGGTTGACCGGTTTATTTCTTACTTGAAAAATACTTAGTATTGTATAAAAGTTTGCTTCGAGCTGTTATAATGTGTGTCTTATTGAAGGAACCTGAAGGTGCAGAAACAAATTGAATGTTGAATGTATGATAACCTTTAACGAAATTCTGTGTATAGATACACACTGATTCTGCAGTTTTAAACGTAGGTTACAGTTTTCCTCACTTGATGTAGACTATTGTGTACTCACATTTAACTGAATTAATATGTAAATATAGAACAAATTAAATATGAAATGAATCAATCTAAGGTATCATGTTATAGTGTGTGCTGATTGTTGTAACTGATCAGATATGCAAATACCAATCTATAAATGTAAGTTTACATGTAAAATGGAACTAAAAATACACTTAAATAGCAAACATGCCCTAAGAGATGATAAGAATTTTGACCTTATATGTTAATAAATAATTCAGTAAAATATAACAGGCTTCAAAAGGGGTAGTTGAATGAAATTATGACTTAAAGACAGTGATTCACACATATATGTCTTGTTCATTGAATACTCAAAAGCTTTATGATTAAAGATAAAGTCTGAATAAATAATAATTGAAATTGACTTTGGATTGCTTATCTCCACAGTAGACTTAAAGCTGGACGTTATTGTTATACTTCCTACATAGCTTTGTAGTGTTTAAGAGTTTTTGAAGTGCAAAGGTGTATAATGCCAATTCATGTGTATTTTAATTTGATCTCTTCAAAGAGTACAAATTCTCAGTGTTGCTACTGTACTTACTATACTTTCCCAGCACATTGGGATCCTGTGATCCCTAATTCTGGTCCTAGTTTTCAACCTTTCCCCTTTTCTAGAAAGGCATGCTATGTGAGAAAAATATCATATCTTTGTAAAAGAACGCCTCGAGTAGGATTATGCCTGAAATAAAACAGGCCTTTTGCTGAATGCAAGTGAAAAAAAATTCTGTGGCCCTGAGTTCAACATATACCTATTATATATAGGGAATTGTTTAAATATTGCAGTGGCTGGGTACTTTTGGTTTGAAAAATTGGAGTTACCATATTTCTCACAGGATTTTAACAACCACAGTACTTTGTTGCATGAATGACGTAGCCCCTATTTTTTCTAAAATTCCATATTAAAGTCTATATTGTACACACTATGACTAAGTAGGAAGAATTATATTTTCTGTTTTTAATCTTTAATTTGTATTATTAATACATATTTTGGAAAAAAACAGAAATCTAAAATACTTAGGGAGAAAGCAATAAGAATAGTTGAGGTATTTTGAATGATCATATCAGCTGCAGGAAACTTTACCAAGTTCTATGGCTCTCTGTCTCATTTATTTACAAAATGAAAATACTATGTTTGTCTTTTAATGTGCATCACTTCGCCTAGGTCCTATATTGCTATTCTTTTCCTCCTACTTCATATTACTTATGTCAAGAAACAAATATTGTCTATGCTGATTTTATCTTAACCTTGTTCTTAATTTTGGGGTCTAATGAATAATAGTGTCTTGGCATATACCTTCAATACATAAATATGGCAATAGCCTCCTCTTCAGAGATTCAGTCATAATATTAAATAAGCTAATGTTGAACTATGATTTCCTGTACTCTTCAGCAAGAATATTAAACCATATCTATTTTTGTGACATCTATATATATGCACATATGTATATTTTTCCTTCTGAATTAATTCTCACTTTGTGATGACTCCAAGCAATTCATATTGTGTAGCTTAAAATAGAATTTTCTAGGAAACAGGAAAAAATATTTTGGCACCAAACACACTGGTTTAAAATTGCACATCCATATGGAATTAGGTCACTAGTTTTAGTAGGATAGTTGAAGATTTCAGGATGTTGTATACTCCGGATGTAAGCACCAAATTAAAATTTCTTAGAAGCATATCTCTAGTTGGTAAGGTTATGGCAGCCATAACAAATGCAAATCATATAAAAGTAAATTTTTAAGGATAAAATTAATTTTAAATTGAGTCCTAAAGTGGAACAGAATATATTTAGTAGCTTTTCTTTTTCTTTTTACTTTTTAATCTAAAAAATGTTTTTTAAATAAATAGAAATATATCACTTTCATGCTGTCTATCCTCCATTCATCTTCCTTTTTCTAACCTGTCCTATGTCTATCCACCTTTTAAAAAATGATAGCCTGCTTTACTTTGATTTTTTACATATTTTTTATATGCAGGTGTATGCACACCCAATATATAAATAGAATAATTGAGTCCATTTTTGTTCTTTGTATACATAGTTTCAGGGCTGACCACTCTACATAAGACAAACAAAGACAGGTGCAGTCCTTCCTGCATAGGACTAATTTCCCTTCTCAGAGTTGTTAGTTGCTTGTAGTTCTTTGACTACAGGTGGGATGCCATGAATATTTCCTCCTTCTATATTACTATGGTCTATTGATATTACCATTTTAAGGTCCTGTTTACATAGCCATTCTAGAAGAAATTCTTTCACAGAAGTGACTCTGATATTCTATTTTTTCCAGCTGTGCCCTTCGCCACAGACACAGGAGCTATGATACACAAGGAGCCGCTCACTCTGGGCTTCAAATGATCTGCTAACAACTTCTTTGTATTCAACTGAAGTTTTCTATGATGATCTCCATTTGCCATAACAAGCAGACTCTATGAAGAAGGCTGGTAGCTACACTTACTAGTGGGAATAAGAATAAAAGATTTACAGAGTTATAAGGAAACTTACTGATCTAGCAGAAAGGCAGCAACAGATTCATGTCTAAGGTCAAATAATGATTCTGTTAGCAGATGTGTCAATCAATATATACAAAATAAGTTTTTAATTATAGACAGGTTATATATCTTTAAAAATCCAAATTGTTCTATTTCATTTAATATAAAATTTACATTTATAATCTCTATTTGAAGATATTTCAGAAACCACAATCATTTTTTAACTGACACATTCATATTTCAGAAGTGTATGATGAAAGAAATTGCCTTATTTGTATTATAAAAGTATTGTATGTATGTATTTTAAATAAATTATTTTACTATAGAAAGTCTTAAAAACAATGAATATATTTATCTTTTAATTACCTCCTGGTCATCATCAGATATTACCATTTAATTTTTTCATATACTTCACCATCCATTTGTGTTTCTAAGATGATCTGTATGACTTTATGCTAAAGGAAGATAATTTAGGAAGTTTGAATGTAATAGTGTAGGTTTTCTTTATTCAAAATAAAGTGTATACTTTATGAATTAAAATGCATTTCAGAATCACAATAGTGTTATATAACTTTAAATATTAATTATGCCTATTTATATATGTCCCTTATTTAAATGTTTTGGTATTATTTGATATTTCACACTAAAATACTAGAGTCTATTTCTACAAACTTACCTTCAAGTACAACTAGACATCTCTAACAAATTTCATGCAGTATGATTTTCTTTCAGATATTAAAGGTAAGCCGGCAGTGGTGGCGCACGCCTTTAATCCCAGCACTTGGGAGGCAGAGGCAGGCGGATTTCTGAGTTCGAGGCCAGCCTGGTCTACAGAGTGAGTTCCAGGACAGCCAGGGCTATACAGAGAAACCCTGTCTCAAAAAAAAAAAAAAAAAACAGATATTAAAGGTTTTCTGCATTGAAACTTTAGTCATTTTTTTTATTTTGTTAGCATTTCTTACTTTTAATTAATTAATTATTTAATTTTACTTACTCACCTTACATTCTGCTTACTGCATCACTTCCACTCATCCCATCCCACAATTCTTCGTGCCATGCCCACTCTTCTCCTCTGAGTGGATGGGCCTCACCCCTGGGTATTCCTCTCTGGGTATCACCCCACCATGGTACTTCAAGTATCTGCAAGGCTAGTTGCTTCCTAGCCTTTACGACAGGTAAGGCAGCCCAGCTTAAAGAATGAATTCCAAATATAGGAAACAGCTTTGGGATATTCTCTGTTCCACTTGGTCCTGACCCTCATGAAGACAAAGCTGCGCATCTGCTACATACATGCAAGGAGACCTAGGTCCAGCCTGTGTGTGTTATTTGGCTGGTGGTTCAGACTATGAGAACCGACGTGTCAATGTTAGTTGACTCTGTTGGTCTTCCTGTGGGTTTCCTATCCCCTTTGGGCAAAAATCCTTCTTCCTATTCTTTCATAAGAATCTCCAAGCTCTATTCACTGTTTGGCTGTGGGTGTCTGCATCTGTCTGAGTCAGCTGCTGGGTGAACTCAAGATTCTTCTGTTGAGAATTCTGTTTAGCTCTGTACTCCATTATTTAAATTAGGTTATTAGGGTTGTTGGTGTCTGACTTTTTGAGTTCTTTGTAAATTTTATGTTAGTTCTCTTTCAGATGTAGGGTTAATGAAGATCCTTTCAAGATGTGTTATCTTACTGACAATGTCCTTTGCCTTACAGAAGTTTTTCAATTTCATGAGGTACCATTTATCAATTGTTGATTATAGAACCTGAGCCATTGGTGTTCTTTTCAGGAAATTGTGTCCTGTAGCAATTTACCACTTTCTCTTCTGAGATTTAGTGTGTTCGGTTTTATGTTGAAGTCTTTAATCTACTTGGACATGAGTTTGTGCAGGATGATAAATACAGATTTATTTGCATTCTTCTATATGTAGACATCGAGTTAGACCAGCACCATTTGTTGAAGATAATTTCTTTTTTCCCATTGTATGGTTTTATCTTATTTATCAAAAAATCATGGATTCATAGGTATGGGGGTTTATTTCTGGGTCTTTGATTCTATCCTAGTGATCAACATGTCTGTTTTCTTACCAACACCATGACGTTTTTATCACTATTGCTTTCTACTTGAGGTCAGGGATGGTTCTTTTATTTGTCAGAATTATTTTTGCTATCATGGGTTTTTTTGTTGTTGTTGTTTTTCAATATGAAGTTGAGAATTTTTTCAATGTCTATTAAAAATTGTGTTGGAAATATGATAGATATTACATTGAATCTGTATAGTGCTTTTAAGAAGGTGGCCATTTTCACTATGTAAATCCTACTTATCAATGAGCATGGAAGATCTTTCCATCTTTGATATCGTCTTCAATTTCTTTCTTCAGAGACTTGAATTTCTTGTCATATAAAGATTTCATTTGCTTGGTTAGAGTTACATCTAGATATTAAATATAATTTATTTAATATAAATAATATAATTTGTGGCTATTGTAGCATTTCTTAATAAAATAAAATTTTGGGTGTTACATTTCATAGATAGATAGATAGATATTCTAATTCTATGTTACTGTCTCATTCTCCCACTTCCATTGTTCCCTTTCCTCTACCTCTGAGCCTTCTTCATACTTTCTTGTATTATCTCTGTGGTAGTTTGAATAAGACTAGCATTCAATTGACACTCTGCTTGGTCTCCAGGTAGTGGAGCCATTTGGGAAAGATTAACATGTGTCATTTTTGGAAGAGTTTTATCTTTGGGGCTAGGTTTAGAGGTTTCAAAAGTCCACATTATTAATATTTATTTCTCTGTCTACCTTGTGACTGTTCATCCAGATATTCGTTCTCAGAAACTGCTCCAGTTCTGTGTAGTATGTTGCCATGATTCCTGCCATGTTGGCTTGGACTCATGCTTTCTGAAACTGTAAGCAAGCCTCCAATAAACTCTTCTGTAAGTTACCTTGGATATATTGCTTTTTCTTGCCAATATTAAAAGTTACATAATACTTAGGAATTAAATTTAGTTTATCATGCTTGAACAGCAAGAATATCACTTGCTGAGATATTTCTCTAACTTTGTTTTGTTTACTTTGTTTTTTAATATATTCTATTTTTTAGACAATTTCCTGCACAGTGTGTTCTGATCAAACACAATTCCCATTTTCTCCCTTCAAACTCTTTAATTTTTCTTCCCACTTTTCCCTTTAACTACCTATGCTCTTTGATTAAAACATTCAAGTCCTCTCAGGGATAACAGTATGTACATAATTTGAAGGACATCAACTGGAGCAAGGGCAGTCTGACACATGTATCCCTGGAGAAAATTAACTCTCTCTACTCTCTCAACTCTCAGTTGACTATAGTTCTTAGTTACTGGTGGGACCTCATGAGTCTTTCTTGTCTATTGGGATTGTATTTGGTGGCTTTATTTGTTCAGGTCTTGGCATTCAGTCACTCACCCTCTACACATGAATATGTGAAACAGACATGTCATATCTGGCAATTTATGTTCTGCTATAGGTACTACTACTGTCTGCTCTTGTATCTTTCTGGTCCACCTTAGAGAAGATACCTGAAACTGTGTTAAGTTTCTATTATTGTAACAAAACACCATGACTATAAACAAATATAGGGATTAGAAACTTTATTTTGCTTCCACTTCTACTTCTTAGTCTATCGCAAAGGCAAGTGAGGACAGAAACTCCAATAGACAGACTGGAGACAGCAGCTCAAGCAGATACCATAGATACATGCTACCTACTGGCTTGTTTCTTTTAGCTGTGATGCTATTTTATGTCAAGTTGACATGAAAACTAAGGAGCAAAGAGTATAATAAATTTTTTCCTTTACAATGAATACTCAACAATCTTTTATCATCTGTATGCTGAGCATTTATGGATCTCTATATTAATTTACATATCTTGAAAAAAATCTTTCTCTGGTATGGATTGAGAAATGCACTAATTTATGTGTATGGAGATAAGAGCCTGAAAAACAGTTTATAATTATGTCCATTTAGCCATATGATGTTGTATTTTCCTATGAGGCATAGGGGCTAAACAACCATTTTTTCTTTCTATTGTTGGTTGTTGGATTGTTTGTTTGTTGTTGTTATTGTTGTTGTTTTTCATCTATTAGGGAACAGGCATATGTTTTGTGGGGTATGCTTCAAATACAATCAGAAAATAATTAGTAGCACTATAAATGCTAGCCAATAACTATGAAGCTTCTGGATGGGTACCAGCATGGTTTTTCCCTTTCTGGCAGCTCAATTATGAACCATCAACTGGGTTTTAATATCAATTTCTGTGCAGGAACTATCATTAGCAAACACTATAGTTCAGGGAGTGTCTGTGAAACTTCATTAACAATTCAAAATAATGCAACCTATGCCAGGGAATGTGATTTTTATTAGATAATCAATGGTGTCTTAAAGAGTCATTGTGCTCCCATTACTTGGTAATTCTATTTAAAGCCCAATCATTTTTCTGCATGCTTATGGATTAGAAAACTTCTATATTAATAGATATCCATTAGAAATTTTAAATATCTTATGAATCAGTTATTCATTTCCATATTCCCCATTTTACTCTGCCTTTCTACCTCAAAACTCAAATAATTCTTTCTATTATACTACACCCATTCTCCCATTTGGATCACCCGTTTCATCCCCATTCCTTAAAATCCTCACCAAATCCCTAAATAGTGGTTGGTCTGTTATTTTAGAAACAATAGTATCATGTTTTTTAATTGCTTGCACCTCTATTTGGTGTATATACACTTAGATTGTAATGTTTATTGTGAATGACCATTTAGAAGTATGACATATTCATTATCCCTTCTTTATTTCTTTTCGGTCCAATACAAAAGCTTTAATGTTGAAACATGAAACCAAATCACAACTTCATTATGAAAGGAAAGATCAGAAGACATAAATAAGCCATGGGATTAGGAAGCTAAATACTGAGGACTGGACCCCAACAAGATATGCTAAAAATAAAATCTCAGCGTGGAAATGCATACAATTGTGTTGATATTCAGCCCAGCTGAGGACATTCTATACAATCAAAATTGAAGCCTTCTGATTGCCTGCTTAAATGCTTGCACCGCTAGGTCATCAGGGCAAACTCATAATGCATCCTCAATGTTTCTACATGATACAGGAACTTAGCTAACTAGTGGGAATCACAAACACAGATTCCAGCAACTCAATCAGCCTATGCCTGCTGTCTTCAATCTACACAGAATCATTTTCAATCATGACTCTTATTCCATTTAACTTTCTTGACATTTATTTTGTTTGCAGTTATTTGGAAAAAGACTTGCATTTGTCAGATATTTTTCATCATGTGAGGCAAGCTTCCATTAAATCTTCCTTCTCTACTCCCCAAGTTTTAAGATATCCTAAAACAAGATCTATGCAGAGTATGGTGGGCCATAATGGATCAGGTAGGGGAGGCTCCTCTGAATCACTGTGGGTATCTATAGCATTCCTGTTATTCTACTTTGGCCATCTTTCTACTAATATGGACAAATATTCTTGAACTGTAAGAAGTACACATGAGATGGGAGATATATGAGAGGACAATGCCCTTACCTTGCAAGCCTAAGACTTGAGCTGAATCCCTAACAGTGTAGAAAAATTCAGAGGCAATGGAAGTTCACTGGAAGGAAGCCCTGTATAGATGGGAACTGGAGACCAAAGAATATTTGGAATTACTAGAGTCAGAAAGACTGATGTAAAAAGCTGCCAATAAAAAAGAACATGTCTTAAAGCAAGACATAATTCAAGAACTGACTCTTAAGAATTCTACTATCAATTCATGCTGTAGAACTAATAATCCAATACAGACAAAAAAAATATCACCCACACAATTACTACTCAACCTATACAAAATTGGCAATCTAGAAGTTACATGTTTTATCTTCATTGGCTAAGTACTATTTGGTAGCAATATTCTTATTTATTTGAACATGACACAATGAGCCTGAAGCCCTAATAGTCTCTGATGATGAATTTCCCACAGTTTATTCATATTTGTGGTAATTCCTCCAGTGATGATGATATGTAGATGATTGGCAGATGCTGTGGTTAAATAAGGAACTGGTGTAAGGCTTCTCTCCTGTGTGAATCCTCTGATGAGGCTTCATGTGGGTCTTGTAGCTAGAGGACCTTTTTCATGTGCTACATATGAAAGGTTTCTCTGGCTTGTGCATGATCTCATGAAGTCTGAGGTCAAAGACTCAATTGAATACTTTATGTCTAGTGGGACAGACAAATGCCCTCCTGTGTGGTCTCTGGTGAGATTAATGGTTACATGTACATTTGAAGATCCTAGGACATTTATTACATTTATATGTTTTAAGATCTCTATGGAACTTTTCTTGATGAAGTTCATCATGAGTTAGTATCATGATTCCAGCAAATAAGGACAGGCTGAGAGATAGACTGCTGTGGCCTGGAGAGGAACCTTGGTACCTCCCTAGGGTCATCTTCAGCAAAAGTTGCTTCCAGCAAAAGATACTTCAGAAGGGAGTCCGTTTCATTTATGGGAATATTATCAGCACTATTTACTTGGGTTGCCTTCCTGGAAGTTGAGTGAATACCATGTGTGTTCTTTTGTGATTGGGTTACCTCACTCAGGATGATATTTTTCTAGTTCCATCCATTTACCTAAGAATTTCTCGAATTCATTATTTTAATAGCTGAGTAATACTCCATTGTGTAAATATACCACTTTTTTTTTTTGCATCCATTCCTCTGTTGAAAGACATCTGGTTCGTTCTAGCTTCTAGCTATTATAAATAAGGCTGCTATGAACATGGTGGAGCATATGTACTTGTTATATGTTGGAGCATCTTCTGGATATATGCCCAGGAGTGGTGTAGCTGGGTCCTCAGGTAATGCTATGTCCAATTTTCTGAGGAACTGACAGACTGATTTCCAGAGTGGTTGCACCATCTTGCAATCCCACCAACAACAGAGGAGTGTTCTTCTTTCTCTACCTCCTAGCCAACCATCTACTACCACCTGAGTTTTTTGATCTTAGCTATTCTTACTGGTGTGAGGTGGAATCTCAGGGTTGTTTGATTTGCATTTCCCTGATGACTAAGGATGTTGAACATTTCTTTGGGTGCTTCTCAGCCATTTGAGTTTCCTCAGTTGAAAATTCTTTGTTGAGCTCTTTACCCCATTTTTAATAGGGTTATTTGGTTGTTTGGAGTCGAATTTCTTTAGTTCTTTAGTTCTTCCTATATATTGGATATTAGCCCTCTATCAGATGTGGATTGGTAAAGATCTTTTCCCAATCCGTTGGTTGCTGTTTTGTCCTATTGACAGTGTCCTTTGCCTTACAGAAACTTTGTAATTTTATAAGGTCCCATTTGTCAATTCTTGATCTTAGAGCATAAGCCATTGGTGTTCTATTCAGAAAATTTACCCCTGTGCCCAAATATTCAAGGTTCTTCCCCATCTTCTCTTCTATGAGTTTCAATGTATCTGGATTTATATGAAGGTCCTTTATCAACTTGGACTTGAGCTTTGTATAAGGAGATATGTACTCACTGATAATTGGATATTAGCCCTAAAGCTTGTAATATACAAGATACAACTCACAGACTACATGAAGCTCATGAACAAGGAAAACCAAAGTGTGGGTGCTTGGCCCTTCTTAGAAGGGCTAGCAAAATAATCCTCAGTTGCAAAGACAGTCACTACCTCAGAGTAAGGGGCTGGAAAACAATTTTCTAAGCAAATGGTCCTAAGAAACAAGCTGGAGTAGCCATTCTAATTTCAAATAAAATCAAGTTTCAACCAAAAGTTATCAAAAAAGATAAGGAAGGACACTTCATACTCCTCAATGGAAAAATCTATCAAGTTATGAATCAAATGGATTTAATGGATATCTATAGAACATTTCATCCTAAAGCAAAAGAATATACCTTTTTCTCAGCACCTCATGGTACCTTCTCAAAAAAAGACCATATAATTGGTCACAAAGGAGGCCTCAACAGATACAAAAAGCCTGAAATAGTCCCTTGCATCCTATCAGATCACTGTGGACTAAGGCTGGTCCTCAATAATAACAAAAATAATGGAAAGCCCACAAACACCTGGAAACTGAACAGTGCTCTACTCATTGATGACTTGGTCAAGGAACAAATAAAGAAAGAAATTAAAGACATTTTAGAATTTAATGAAAATGAAGACTTGTCATACCAAAACTTATGGGACACAATGAAAGCAGTGCTAAGGGAAAAACTCATAGCTCTAAGTGTCTAAAAAACAAACAAACAAACAAACAAAAAATACAAAAAAAGAAACAAAAAAAAAACTGGAGAGGGTATACACTAGCAACTTGACAACACACTTGAAAGCTCTAGAACAAAAAACAAAACAAAACAAAACAAAAAGCAAATACACACAAGAGCAGTACATGGCAGGAAATAATCAAACTCAGGGCTGAAATCAACCAAGTAGAAACAAAAAAATATCAACCTAGGAGCTGTTTTTTGAGAATATCAACAAGATAGATAAACCCTTAGCCAGAATAATCAGAGGGCACAGAGGCAGTATCCAAATTAATAATACTAGAACTGAAAAGGGAGACATAACAACAGAAACTGAGGAAATTCAAAAAATCAGCAGATCCTACTACAAAAGCTTACACTCATCAAAACTGGAAAATCTGGATAAAATGAATAATTTTCTAGACAGATACCAGGTACCAAAGTTAAATCAGGAGCAGAGAAGTCATCTAAACAGTCCCATAACCCCTCAAGAAATAGCAGAAGACATTAAAAGTATCCCCACCAAAAAAAAAAAAAAAAAAAAAAAAAAAAGCCCAGGACCAGAATGTTTTAATGCAGAATTCTATCAGACCTTCAAAAAAAAATAAATAAAATCAACTCAAAAAAATCAGTAGCCTTTCACTACTCGAAAGATAAACAGGCTGAGAAAGAAATTTGGGAAATTACACCCTTCACAATAATCACAAATAATATAAAATACCTTGGTGTGAGTCTAACCAAGAAAGTGAAAGATCTGTATGAAAAAAAATCTTCAAGTCTCTGAAGAAAGAAATTGAAGAAGATCTCAGGAAATGGAAAGATCTAGATAGTCATCTCTTTATCTAAGCTTAAGGAAATTATCTTCTGTGAATTATAAAAATATTTTCTATGCTCTCATTATTCTACTCTATAGATTATTCTATATAATTATTCTATTATTCTATCATATTTTTCTACTATAATTCTATTCTCTGCTCTATAATCTGACTAGTAAGTGTTTCATGGTGCTCAGGGTTTCTTCCACATTCTGTTCATTGATAATTGGATTACTGACTGATTGGATTTCTCTACCTTGTCTTTCAGATGAGATTATAACATACACGATCCTGTGGTTTTCATTTGGCTTATTTAGTTTTCATTCCCAGCAACAGTTTAGTTTGGATTTTTCTCAGGATTTTCATATCATTGAATAAATTATACTTTCATATCTTATAATAATTTTGTTATTTTATTTATTCTTTTTCATCTTAAAATATATTTGTGTTTTCTTCTGTGTGAAAATTATTTCAATAATTCTTTGAATTCTTTATCTAAAGTCCATCAAGGTGATTTTCATTAGAGGCCATTATTAGGGTTAATAAACTTATGGAAGGAGACATGATTTCGTGGCTTTTCATGTTGTTTATGAACAACATGAAAACTCTTATGGTTTGACTGAAGGAGAAAAAAAAACTAAATGTAATTTTTGTTAGCTTTTGGTTAATTTTTTTCTTTTTTCTTTTATTTGTTGATATCACCTGTCCCCTTTCATAAAGTTGTTTACAACGTTCAGGAGAGGACTAAAGTTAGTAGGGTTGAAAGGCCTGATTTTTTTTTCCCCCTGTGGTGCTGATATGAGAAGTTCCTGTGAGCTGTAAGTGGGTCAGACAAAGAAGACACTAGTGGCAGTTGTCTGGAGCAAAGTTCCTTGCCAGTGTGTATTGGCATAGGCTGTGTAAATAGGGGTCAGGAGGCCCAATTATCCGAGCTCTTGCTGTAGGAGTTTTTTTGTATGGTTGAGGTTAAGCTGGGGTATGCAGGACTCCTAACATTGAGGAATGTCCATGGCAGCAGGGCTCTTGAAGCAAAATGTGTCCAAATTCTAGTAGTTCATGCTGCTAGGTGCTGGTAGTGAAAAACTGGAACTTCTCTCTCAGGTGGTGTAGACAAGCCTTAGCTGAGGAAACTGATTGCATAATGTATTGTGATCTGAGACCCTGATGTAGAATATTGTTGGGTAGAATAAATAGACATAAGCCAGGGAAGCTATTGTCTTCTACAATGATGAGAACATAACAACTCACATATTAGGAATACTATGTTTCTTGTTTTCATTAGCAAATACTTTAGTTTATTTTCATTGATCAAAGTACTGGGCATCATGTTGACTTTATCACACATGGACAAAAGCCTCTGGTTATATATATTCCTGCATTACCTTAACTACAACCCCAGTGATGCTAAGCTTTAAGCTCTCAAATCCTAGTTGTTCATTGGTACTGTGCTTCACATCTCAGCATTATTATTATTATTACTATTATTATTATTATTATTATTATTATTTTGCAGTGGTCTCTATCTTTTACAAAGAAAAATTTCCTTGATGAAAGATGAAAGGTACATTTTTTAGGATAAAATATAAAGCAAATCCTTAGATTGCTGATCGGGATTATGTAAATTCAGTAAATCTGTTATTACATGTTCACATTCAATATCTATGCCTTCACTAACACTTTATAGTTGGCTAGGTTTCTCCTACCAGGAGTGGTTTTACTCTTGTTTAGCAAGTCTTATGTCTAACCAGAGAGCTATTGGCTAGGTACCAATTAAAACACCAAACTGGACTGAAAAAAACCTAGAGGCCTCCACTTTCCACAAAGAACTCTAGGCAATGAAGTAATACTGAGAAATGGAGTAGTCCCAGGGAAAAGCATACCATTTGTTTATCCAATGTCAAAAGTTTAACCCTGAAAAAATATGTACGGTAACTTTTTATAGAACAAACAGATATACACTTAGGAATATACATATGTAAATATAAATATGTATATATATGAATATACATATGCATGTAATTTCAACTAATGAAAGAGATCCCATTATTAAAGGAAAGCAAGGAGGGGTATATGAAAGAAAAGGGAATCAAGAAATGTGACTATATTATAATGTCAAAAATAATTTAAAAATAAAACTAGTTGTCATTTAAAACCTTAAAAGTATCACCTATAGTAGAGAGTTTGGTTATAGGCTTGAAGAAAATAAGTACATGGAACAAGTGAGGAATTACATTAATTATCATGATCATCATCATAAGTTTGACAAACTACATATCTGAAATTACCTTAAAATTATCTTCTCAGTGAGAAAATAAACAAAAAATATGATTAATATTATGTCAATCTACTCAGAAATCAGAAAATATGATCTAATTAAAATGGTTATTTTATTAGGAAAAAAAGAGCTCTCCTTGGAGTGTTTAGTAAACTCCTAAAAGATACTAGAACTTTCTCACATAAATAATGTCAGTGGTGAAGAAGCTATGGTGTTCATAGATACCATTTTCTTCTGTATTTATAAATATATTTATTCAACCACCAGGACTTAATCAAACCCACCTTCTCCCTAAGAATTTCCTGGTTATATCAGCAACTATTCATAGTGATATCTGAACTGTTTTAACTTTTCCTCTCATTTGAGTCCATTATGACTTGCTGTGGTGTAACTGAGTTGCTACCATTCATAATATAATCTATTTTGATGAATCTGTCTTTCCTTCTGTATTTCTTGCAAAGTATTGCAAAAAAGCAGTGACCAACTTTCATCAATTTATTCTACATACTGTCAATATGTTTTGTGTTTAAGAATATTTAGTGAATTGTGTAAATAATTGATTTTAATATTCAAATAACCAAAAGATATATTTTTTATCACAGATAAGTTAGTTTGTATCCATTATATAGTACAGTAGCTTTCAGTGTTAAATGTGTGCTTTCTGGAATCTCCCGTACCTTTGATAAAGCATAGACTGTTTTATCTCCTATAACAAGCCTATGCCAAAAGATCTTTTCAACTTCTCTGATACTGTAGATATTAGATATACAATGCATTTTCTCAAGTTAACCTAGAAGATATACTTGCTAAAATAGAAAATTGACATTTTGTGGGCAGTAAAATTATACAGATATGTAAAATGCACAAGACACTTTCCTTACATCGCATTGATATGTTTGGTGCAAATTTGAGGAAGTGTGTATTTATAAAAGCCGTAAACAAAGCCGCTTTTAATATAAATGCTACTTTGTAATGGTGGATTTGACAGACGAAGCGATCAACTTCTGAGTTTTATATAAAATTGAAAATAAAGGTCATAAAACAAAGAATATGAAAATGCAAATAGAGACAGAGTCAAGCAGCATGCATACCAGCTCCTCTTACCTATCCAAAGTCACAAATCCAGGAAAAAGGTCAGTAGTCAACAATATTTGAAAAAAATCTGTATCAGCATTATTTCTGGTAATGTCTACAATATAGTTTCACACTTCCTTTGAATTGACACTAGTACATTAATGTATTCATGTTAGAGTGGGTATGAATTTGTTACCAATACGTATACGAGAATTATTTATTAATATATGTATTCATTCACCACCTCCTTCTGTCATCAGCAGATGTACACACCGGCTATATTTTGCTTCAAATACAGAATCTGGACTGTGAAACAAAGTATTCAGGGTAGAAGCATAAGTGCTTATAACTTGCAATCTATAGTGACCCAAGTCTGCCATCAAGGCTTCCATTCTAATGGTTTCAGAACTTTTAATCTCATATCTAATAATGAAGCTAAGACAAAACTGTGAGAGATACTTCACATTCAAACTCTAGTATTGATCCCATAGCTTCCACAAGGTTATAACCTCTCATAATGCAAAAATTACTGTGTTCAACTTTCATAAGGTTCACACTCTCACTATCCCAGACAGTATTTAAAAGTTCAAAGTTTCCTGTGTTTTCAGTCATGCTTTGGACTGTGAATGCTAGCAAAATTTCCAGTCAATAGATACTTGCAATACAAATAAAATAGGTACACATTAACTATGCCAAATGAAATGATAGTAAGAAAGGAATGAAGTAAATAAGCAATAAAAAAATAATGCTAAATATTCAAAAACTAGGCCCATCATCCAAGGCCTGTGGTGATAATATCTGAGTTTCCAGTGTCTTCAGTATCCCCTTTGAAGCCAGCCCGCATCACATAACACATGTGCATCTTTACTTGGACCAGCTTTACTCTTCAGTTTCAAATTTCCCAAGAAGATGCTCTTCATTCTTGGAACTCCGTACTGACAGCATTCTGAAATGACCTCACAGTTTGCAAATCTGTTATATACTTGATGAATGCTTTGGTTTTATTGTGTTTTGTTCTCAACAGTCTCAGCTAAACTCTGAAATTCTACAGTCCTGGCTTCTTTCATGGCTAAGAAAAAAAAAAAAAAAAAGAACCATCACTGCAGAGATAATGCAATATTCTTGTGCCACATGGGAATGTAAACTGTTGCCTAGGACAGTGTTCTTTAAATGACAACCTAGGTGAGTTTGGAGAAAGATGTCCATAGACAATCTGTTAGATCAACTCAAGTACTATTTAAAGGAAAGAAACATGGTTCCTTATTGTTATATAATTGATCTGTCAATGGACAAATGGCTCTATTAAATGTATTTTTGTACTTTAACATGTTAAGCATGCTATTACTTCTAAAAGCTTCATACTTTTTTAACATTTATAAAAATGTCATCTTCTCTAATCTATTTTGAGGTCACATTCATGTCTTCCATGTCTTTTTCCCTTTATTCCTTTATCTGAAATCTTACTCTACACTGACTAAAAGGAACTTTTGATGACTATGGCATACCCAGCATATCAAGGTGCCATGGAGTCTTACACTGGGGAAAAATGGAAATTATTCCATTTCTACAATATCCAGCCTAAAAAAAAAATTTAGTCAGATTCCACACAAGAATGTAACTCAAATCACCTGGATTCCAATTTTCCCTGGAGGAAAGGCCCCTCTGAAATTACATAAACAAAGTCTTTTTTTGTCAGCAATTCTTTCGAGCTTCAGCTTCCCACAATCCACTAGAATCGGGCATTGATCTTTGCCTAAAGCCTTCTAGGAGATCTTTGATCCATAGCTCCCAACTCTTCTATTTCTTCTGCAAACAAATTTGAATGTCTACCAGATGTAACATCAAATTTAAATACAAATGCTCCTATTTGTTCGTACTAGTTTTCCATAGTTATTTATGTTCCTGCTCTAGAGGTTTAATGGAGGGGAGCACTTGGGTGACAGATTCAGGGCATCTAGTTCTTCATGGTAAGAAAAACATAGCAGCTCCATGGCAGCACAGGTGTACCAGAGTGTTGATCATATGGTAGCAATTTATGTAGAAGCATTTCAGATCTGAACCTGAAGGGGCATAACATTCAAGGCTCAACCCTAGTACCTCATGTATGTCATGTAGTCCTATATCACAAAGATTTTAAAGTTTTCAAAAGTAATGTCACAAGCTGGGAAATCATGTGTTCAAACACATGAGCTCTCAGAGAATATTTCATATCTAACAATAATATTCTTAATAATAATGTACAGCACCACATACTCGTTCCTACATAAAAACTTTGGCAATGTGTCTAGAAATGTTTCATCTTGAAGAACTGAAAATCTAGACCAATAGGTTAGAGGTACTGTGACTACATTAAATTCCATCTAATAACCTTAATTTTATAAGTTCAACTATGGCTTCTAACATAGTCATAGGAGTAAAACTGCAACCATCTTCTCAGTTCTAGCCATGTTTTAAGTAAAGATCATTATGGGACTTTCTTGGAATTTTAATTAAAGCGAAAGGGAAAACATTCACAAATTTTATAGTGTATATACTTCCTTTCAATGAAAACCAGGTCATCATTAATTTTTAATGTATATGTTTTAAACTTATGTTGAATAGACAAAATTAGAAGAATGAAAACTGACACACATAATTTTCTCAAAAGTACTTTACTTATTGATTCACCAATATAGTGTAACTGTACATTTAAAATAATATTATCAAGGATGGAGAAATGGCATGGTAGTTAAGATCATCTGCTGCTGACAGAGGACAGGAGATCAGTTTCCAGAAACAATTTCAGATAACGCACAACTGCCTGTAAATCTAGCCACAGGAAGTCTAATATCTCTGGGGGTCTCCATACTTACAATTATATACACTTACATAGACACACATGTGTACATATAGCTCAATAAAGCCTAAATTTTCTTTTGATACTTTTTATTATTTGTGTGTTCATGTGTACATGTGAATGCTACAGCATACGTGTAGAATTCATGGTAAAACTTGAGGCGATTATTCTTGTCCTTCTCCAATGTGGGTAACAGGGAATGATCTCAGTATTCCAGGATGGGTGATGAATGAATTTATCCACTGAGACATCTTGGTACCACTAACATTTTTGTTATTGCTATTTTATAGGGACAGGAGTATAAATTATAGACTTTAATTAACCCATTTTCATGTTTTATCAGTGACAAACTGTATATTCAAAATCAAGCCAGATTCCCAAGGCACTATTTTTTAATTTGCACAGAATTATTTGTTGTAAATCATTTATTCTTACTGGAAGGATTGCTTGTACTGAACATGATAAAATTAATGAGCTTTACGACTTATTATGTTGTTTGAAATATAACTCTCAGTTTCAAATGATAAGAATTTTAAAACATAAATATCAGCCATGATAAAGTGAATTGATTACTTAGATCTCTGAGGCAACAAAGGAACAAAATGTTAGAGCTAAGAAGAAAAGACTTTCCATTTGAACCTCTTGCCATTGAGAGTGATCTATCTCCCTTTCGGACATTCTATCGTTACTGGAGCTATGAAAATTAGGCTTTTCCATTTGATAAGCACCTAGAAACCTGTTCTGACCTACTTAGCTTCCTAAGTAAGTGACTGTGTTGTATGCCAGTTTTTACATCAGGAGTGAAATGCAGGACTCTTCCATTTCCTGCAATCAGCCACTGCCCATAATACTTGGCTTCTAAAAAGCATGTGCATTTTCCCTTCTTATCCTTTTTTAAGTAAGTTGACCATTACAATGGAGCTTCATTAGCGGAGCACCGGGTAAATGAGGTGTCACTCCATGCAGATCCTTAGGGAGATTGAAATAGCTTGAGACAACATAAACCCTGCTTCAGGATGATAATATTTAATAAAAATCTTTTTACCTCTGGCATTTTTCTGCTAAGTTAAAGAAATTTACAACTCAGGAACTAGTTGGCCTTAATATATTGCATGCCAAATCTTGTACAAGGAATCTCAATGATGGTCCCTAGAATAATTCTGCCTTAGAAGGATTTTGAAGAAAACAGTTTATGCAATGCTGATTTTTGTGTGTTGGTCAACAGAGCAAGAGTGTGCTATATAGCAGGCCCATAGCCATGTGGCATCAAGATATTTTATACGGAGTGTTTCTCTTCCCTCTCAGTGTGACTTTTCATCATCATTTTCCAAAATTTTAAATTTATTTAATTTTATTGATTTAGGACTTAAGAAGGTATATTATATCATTTTCACAAGTATCATGGTATTAATTTTAACATTTGTAGATGTAGCTATTTGTATTTTTCAGAGAATATTATGGTTCAAAGAAGACATAGTTTTCTTCATTCCATACTGAATCACTAATTACTCCGTTTTTTTGTCAACAAGTAACACTCAGTTTATTTTTTTCTTGTTACATTTACGTGGTATGTGCATGAGACCAATGTCAGGAATTTGAAATTCTCCTGACTCCTCAAAACAACAAACAAAATTAAGATTCTTGAATATTATTTGCTTTGAAAAACTGATTGAACTAATTCTACTCTCTTTAAATATTCAGTCATCTATTTTCTTCTGTCTATATACATATGGATGTTTATCCCAGCTGCAATAATAACAACAACAATAACAAAAACTCCCCTATCTTTTTCACTTACAATGTTAGGAGACAATAGAAAAGTTCTCCAATCAACAAGACCTGTTACATTTATACCAAGTTTATTACTGATTATAAATTTACTTCTAGATAGACTTGTGACATTATGTCAGTCATTTAATCTTTCTGAAAACTAATTTCTCATTTAAAAGTTAAACAAGTTTACTGAGATCTCAAAAAGCTTGATGTCTCCAAGAAAGTGGAATATATTATTGGTAGAGTATAGAAAATTAAAATCTCTTTGAAAGATTTACTTATAAGCTCAGAAAAATTTCTGGCAATCAGAACTGTTGTGGTTTTTGCACGCTACTGCGCCTTCTTCCTTAACATGAAAAATTCATATGAATCCATTTTCTCAAGGTATTATCATAAAAAGTCCACTTCTATACTATGACAGATGCTAAACACACATTCTCTAATGAAATCATGATGTAAATATTTACATAGCATAAATTGTATAGCTATATATACCTAAAAGTGATATCTAACATTAGTTATAAATCTTGTTTCCATAAGAGGATGTCTAATATGAATTTTTAAATGGAATTCTTAAGATAAAAATACTGTTTTACAAAACTTGCTTAAGAGTTTTGATACATTTTCATAAAATCAAGATCTTTCATTTCCTTGTTAAGAAGATGAGTTTTCCAACCTGGAAATTATGTTTCTACCTTTTGTTTGCTTATTTCACTAGATTCAAACAAGATATGGCATGCTTACAGACCTTGCTTCACTGAATTATTTTCACAAGTGCTTATCCCCAATCTTTCTAGGATACCTTTCAGATAAGATTTCACAAGAATTTGAGATTGTACCTCTAGCAGGCTATAAGAAATCATATATTCTAGAACATTATTGGTTATTAACATAATCAACACTCAAAAGACATTATGTTTTTACTGCTAGTCTGCATGATAATATAGTTTGTAAAATAAATTAGTCAGAAATTTAAGTCTTAAGAGAACAAGCTATATTAACAATAGAACAATGTTCTGAACATTTCTAATGCTGCAACAATTTAATACAATGCTTCATGTTGCAGTGACCCTAAACCATAAAATTATTTACATTGCTACTTCATAGCTATAATTTTGCCACTTTTATGAATTATAATGCAAATATCTGTGTTTTTTAATGATCTTAGGCAAGCCCTGTACAAGGGTCATTCAACCCTCAGAGGGGTCACAAGCCACAAGTTGAGGACGGCTGCAGTAGAAGAAGTCACAGCCCTTCCATTTGGCCTGAAAATCTTTCCAATAATAGACAGACAATTTGTACCCTCCATGCTAAGATACCACAGAAGTCCTCTGTCTCTGCATATGATGACCTTTAACAAACCTGATGTTTTTTTCTATTCCCTCCTTTGAAGATATTTCAAGGCCCATCCCTTTCCATCTCTCGTGTTGAATGACTCTTGTCAGTTACACACTTTCATCTCACTGGAAAGAATCTGTGTGGTCCTGGAATATAATATTTATATCAGTATTAATGTTATAACAAATGTCACTGACATTATATTGCGTCCTCTGACCACCCCTTGACAACAGACTCTACCTTCTCTGCATCTTATGTTCCTGTGACATGGGAGGATATGAAAGCATGTACCTGCCCAAGGCAGTTGGCAGAAAGTAAAATAATCATGAAATGGAAACTTGCATTAGCATATTTTCCAAATTGCCGATTGCATTTTATGTTGTCGCCTGCCAACTCTTCAAGACATTAGACATCAATATTAAATTGTTACATCAGGGAAATTTCCAGTCCATAGTAAGAGGTAAAGTCATCAGGAGAGGTAGTTTTAAAGGAGTCCCCTGATTGAAAAACAACAAACAACAGACTGCTTTTGATTAGAAAATGGGTAGCATTTAACCTACTCTCTTGGTACAATATTGCCTACGAGTGACCTAGCCAGTTGTATTGCTCTCTGCTTCTGAATACCATGCTCACAGCTGCACAGCAGTCATCTGAACTCGTAAATAGACACATTTTCCCAAACTGTCGAAATTGTGGATTTCAAGGCTGCACACCAATTTACCTTTGCAAGGTGTTTTGCTCATCATGTTCACTGACCTTATTTCCACTGTGTTAGTTTATATTGCTCTCTGCTTGAGGAGTTTAATGAGAGTTGAATTCCACTGGGCATTCTGATTACAATATTCCTGCATATGTGCAAGTTTTTAGGAGAAAACAGATTACTGTGTTTCAAAAAAAAATGTTGTAATGGGGACTTCAACATGGATTTTATAATTTTTATTAGGTTATGGATTTCTCAATCCAAATTATAATATTTGTGGCAAGTAATCTGTGATGCAGAAACACACATCCAGTCATACTTTTTCATCTAATTCAGAAGAGAAAATAACTAGAAATTGTGAGTGAAGAACTAGTTTCACCTCTACTAGTCTATTTTATTAGATGTGGGGAAAGTCACTCACCACCTTCCCCTTCAGTTCTGCTACATGTTGATTCTAATTAGACACAGATAACTGTCAACATCAAGAGAGTGGATAGATGTAAATGTGTCTTTTTATATTCAAGGTTGTATATAAATTTCACAACATAAAATTATATATGCACATTGTCATCACTGCTGGTAAGCCTCGTCAGAAATTGACCCACTGACTTTGAAAGCAGCCTCAGAATTTAATTAAGCTCATCTGACATCTAGTTTTGCCTCTTTTGCAAGGAGACCTTGTCAGTGACATTGGAGAGCTCCACACTTACTTCAGAGGATTCTGCCTCTTATCTTCAGAATGAAGGCTCTGGGAAGCAACTACGCTTTGGAGTAACTTGGTGAATGCATGCTATTTTCCTTTATCACTCATAGTTTTATTTTGATTTAGTTTGATTCCATCCATCACTCTAATGCCAACCCATCTTTTACTTCTGCCTATGATCTATCATTTGTCATTTTCTGAAGAATCTGTCATTTCCCTTATAATATAACCCTCAACTGTAAAACTTATAAAAGGCTGAGCCAATCCTATGGTATAAAATCCTGCAGCCCAATACAAAGATCACTCACCTATGTGCCAGACATTCCAAACTGATTTCGTCATTTATCAAAACAACTTTGCCCTAGTGAAGAGCACAAATAATCAGCTGTCCACCAGGATTTATGCTTCTGATGTATACATGTGAATCTGAGTGATGGTTATAAATGAAAACGCATCCGTCCACACACCTTGATATTAAATGATACATTCTCTATCTCTTTAGTTGCCAACACCACATGATTGTTTGCCAAGCCATAACCTACAGTCAATACCATGTGACACACATCTTTTTACTATCTTAACAATTCTTTTCTTCTCTGTAATCTCTCTGAATTCTGGGTTATTTAAAGTTATTGTTTGTTTGTTTGGTTTTGTTGTGATTTTTTTCCTTTTGTTTCATTGGTTTTGTTGTGTTTTGTTTTTATTTACTGGTTAGATCTTTGAGTTGATTCTCATTCCTTTCTGTTGGATCCATTCTAGCTTCTCTCAAATTGTTCTTCTCCAGGAATATTTTACATGTACAAATTTGATCATGTTACTCTCCAAAATAATAACAACAACAAGAACAAAAAAATATTCAACGAGTATTCACAACTTTAAATTGTATACAGGTTAGCGTCTAGAGACATTTTAACAGTCTCATCAGAGATTTTCCATACTTTTCTTTTAATTAATGAATTTATTTATTTAAATAATGCTCATGTCTATGTTCATGTGGGAGTATGTTGATGTAGATCTGAACACTCCAGGGAGGCTAGGAAAGGACATCATATTTTCTTGAAATGAAATGACAGAGAACTGTGAACTGTCCTACACATGTTTGAGTGCTATGACCTGAACCCTAGTCATCTATATGGGCAGCAAGCATTTCTAACCAGAAGTCCCTCCATCATTTATCCTTTGTTAAATTATTTGATCATTTTAATGGTTTCATGATGATTTTTTGTATGTTTGAAATAACAGAACAATTTCCCACAGATGATTAATTCTTCAAAACTTAAAGTCCTTCATAGATCTTAGAATTTTCTCTACTGTGCCATCCTTTAATGATCCCTAAGTTCCAGGAAACATTATTAGAGCTTACTCACTTCTTACCAAACTGTCCACTTACAAATGTGTCATCACAGTTATGTCAGGCACAATTCTTGGGTGGTAGATATGCTCTGCTATTTTTTTTCCTGTCAGCTTTACCCAGCTGTAGTCATATTTGAGAAAGGAACAACAGCTGAAAAACAGGAAGTAAGCTCAGATATTTTGGTCATCATGAAGAGTCCTTAGAAACAGTAATCATGGGAGTGTTCACAGACCTTTGTTTACTGCCTTGCTTATTCTTTGACTATTTGTGCTTATTGTCTTGTTTGTTCCTTGACTATTTGCATCTATTGTATTGCTAGTTCCTCAACCTAGAACTGACCTTAATACTTGCATGTAATTAAAATGGTACAAAAGCAAAAAGGAGGAGAGGGATGGGATAGAGTATTTCTAGGGAGGGGAAATGGGGAAAGTGGATGCCATCTGAAAAACAAATAAATAAAATATCCATTTTTTTAAAAAAGAAGAAAAAAACTTTACATCAATAAATTTGACTATAGACAAGTTCATGGGGGCATTTTCCTGTTTAGCAATTGCAATGAGAGAGACACACTCACCATGGGCAGGGCAAAAATGTGCAGGTGGTCTTGGATTGTACAAGGACACAGAATGAGCAAGTCAGTAAGCTGAATTCTTCCATGTCCTCTGCTTTGCTTCCTATCCCCAGGTTCCCGTCCTGACTTCCCTCACTGGTAGCATGTCACCTAAAATTTTTAAGATAAAGTAACTTTGGGGGAGCGGACTCAGTTTGCTTCTGGTCATAGTGGAATTTTTTTGTTTTGTTTTGTTTTTGTTGTTTTGTTTGTTTTTGTTTGTTTTTACAATAGAACACTAAGATGAACATCTTTCAACCAAGAAACAAAAACTTTCAAGTGGAACTTAGATTGCACTTTAATAATATAAAATAAACAATATACCATACTTATAGTATATTTAACCCAATGCTCAATAATCTTGCCATGAATTAAAATACATATGACGGAAGAAAGGTGAAAATTCCATATTTAAAGAGCTCTGTATTGTTGTAAGAGTTGGTAAAGCACCTAACTCTGAACTCTATAGATAAGAACATCAAATCTTCAAATATTAAAGTTATATGACCTGGACTTCCTGGAAAATCTAAGACTATGGGAAATTAGAGTTATAGTGCTGGGGAAAAACTCATAAAGTTTTATAGAAGACTTCACGGTTTTATATGTTACATTTTGGTTGTTGTTGTTCTTATGAAGTGGTTCAAGTTTGTGGATAAATTTGAGCACTATTTAGTCATGTCTGAACTCAGGTTTATAACAACATTTATAGGTCAAAGTCAAGTTAAATGGGAAAGTGTTCTTGTGGTACATGCCTAGTCTTACTGAATCTCATTACGCAATGTTCAGCTGTTATCACTACAAAGCCTGCTTGTTTCTGAAGGGAAACTGAGTAACAGTGGATCTGGGGTATAGGGTACATATGAGAGACACTGGGAAGCAGGGAAGGAGGGGAGACTCCAGTCAGGATGCATTGAATGAGATAAGAATAAAGAAAAAATGTATTTATATTCATTTATTTCACTTAATGTTCTTGAGTATTTTCTGTATATGTAATTGCAGTTATATATACTCCATGCATATCTGGTGTCCCACCTCCATTGCAAATGCAAGGTGTCCTCACACAGAATGGGCATAACTGGTCAGCATTTTCCTTCAACTATCCTGATCCTTGTTAGTTTTCAGTTCACAATAACCTGTTTATACAGGATGTCATCAAACTTTCTAAAACAAATCAAATATGTGACTCACAAAAGTGTTATAAGCCCCAAGAACTCAGCATTTTTTAATTTAATCTTTTATTTATTTATTTATTTACACTCTAGAATTTATTCCCCTCCTGGTTCACCTTCCGATTATTCCAACTTCCATGTCTCCTCTCTGACATGCTGTCTCCATGAGGATGTCCCCACCCCCAACCCCCACCCCACTAGATCTCTAAACTTCCTGGGGCCTCCAGTCTTTTGAGGATTAGGTGCATCTTCTTTGACTAAACCCAGACCCAGTAGTCCTTTGCTGTATATGTGTTGTTGGCCTCTTATCAGCTGGTGTATGCTGCCTGTTTGGTGGCAGTGTTTGAGAGACCTGGGGGGTCCAGGTTAATTGAGACTACTGGTCCTCCTACAGGGTTGCCCTCATCTTCAGCTTCTTCCAGCTTTTCCCTGATTCAACCACAGGGGTCAGCAGCTTCTGTCCATTGGTTGTGTGCAAATATCAGCATCTGACTCTTTCAGCTGCTTGTTGGGTCTTCCAGAGGGCAGTCGTGATAGGTCCCTTTTTGTGAGTGCTCCATAGTCTAAGTAACAGTGTCAGGCCTTGGGGCCTCCCCTGGAGCTGAATCCCACTTTGGGCCTTCACTGGACCTTCTTTTCCTCATGATCCTCTCCATTTCCATCTCTGCAGTTCTTTCAGACAGGAACAATTATGGGTCAGAGTTTTGACTGTTGGATGGCAACCCCATCCCTCACTTAATGCCCTGTCTTCTGCTGGAGGTGGCCTCAAATAAGGAAATTTCTATTGTACACCCTTCAGATGACAGATCACGGAAAGTGGGCTATAGTCACTGGATGGTTTACTCATCATTTTTTCTTTTAATTATTTTTAAGCTTGTAGTTTAATCATTTGCTTTCTAGAAAATGAAGTGTGGGTTACATTTTATAGCATCTATGGTCACTATGAAGTACAAAAAGCAGTCTCTTCCTCTCCTCTTCCTCCTCCCGCTACCATTCTCCTTCCCCTTCCTCCCCTTCTCTCTCTCTCTCTCTCTCTCTCTCTCTCTCTCTCTCTCTCTCTCTCTCGCATGCTTGTTGACTTGCTTGCTCTTGCTCTCTCTTGTATTGACTGCAAATCTGCCTGATATAATGGTCCTTCATTATACATATTTCTCCCCCTTATCCTCACTAAAATCTAGACAAATATTGTGTTGGGCTTATTCTGTTTTTACTCATATGCATTTCCAAGACCATTACTATTTTAAATGTATGTGGTAAATAAAACGAAATGGTGCATGCCTTTAATCCCAGCACTTGGGAGGCAGAGGCAGGGGGATATCTGAGGTCGAGATCAGCCTGATTTACAGAGTGAGTTCCAGGACAGCCAGGGCTTTACAGAGAAACCCTGTCTCGAAAATCCAAAAAAAAAAAAAAAAAAAAAAAAAAAAAGAAAAGAAAGAAAGAAATGGTAAAATTTTGATGGTGGATGAATTTACTATCCAGTTTGTAAAATTCTATCAGACATGAACACATACACACACACAACATACACACACAAAGAAAGAGAGAGAAAGAAAGAGAGAGACAGAGACAGAAACAGAAACAGGCAGACAGACGGACAGCACACACAGACACAAAATCACATGTACTACAAGTTTTCCTGGAAATAACTATAAATGACTTTGAGCTTTTAATTCTTTTCTTACTGCTTGTCACTTGCTGGGATTTCAGGCATGTACAGCGGAACCCACTTTGAATTGACAGGATTTTAAATGTTACATATTAATCCTTTTGTGTCTGAATATCAGTGTATACATTTGTGTATATGCAAATCTATCTTTAAATGTGTGTGTCCATGAGTATACATACCAAATTTATATCTCTTACATTACTTTAAAAGATGAATTACTGGGTTTCATTTTTGACATTTTGATCCATATCTACTCCATTATAGTAAAAACAAACAAACAAACACACAAACCAATCATGTCCTCCATTACTATTTACTGAACTCTAGCTTGCATTGTGGGCCTTGAAATTCATGCTACACTCTACAGGTAATCTAACACCCATCACTGTGAAGGTATTTTATAAAATTCTATTTATACTCAGGACTTGGATCCTGTATCTGACCTATAATGATCAGTTAATTTGATCTCCATTAGGGGAATTCTGTCGCTTTTTCTTTCTTGTAGAATTACCTTATATTCACAACTGTTTATAGTGTGTTCTAAATGCTTTTACTTATCAATAAACTCTGTTAAATCTGTCAAATAATACAAATCTGATTTTTTTAAAGAGGCACTAATTAATGACACTTTCAAGCTCTAAGAATTCTTGGAAATGGAAGATACAAAATTGGCGATGAACAGAAAAAGGCTCAGAAGCAAGACAGACTAGAGGATAGAGCTCATTTGGCATGTAAACAAAACAATCACATAGATCTAGATTTTAGTTCTATTTTATAATATATGGTTCAATTGAATTTGGACAGATAATTCTTATTATTAAGCATTTCATTGGAACCCAATATTTTGCATTTAAGACTACAATAATTAGAATAAATATTTCAAGTCTAAAAACTAATACCTATTTTAAGTAGACACCGATATTATAATAGCTTAAAATAATATACTATAAAGGAAATAGCCGTGGAGCCTGATTTTATTTTACTCATGTATATAAAAACATATGAGTATTCATTGACTTCCCCCAAAATATTATGAGATCAAAAATTCTATTTTTCCTATTTTATGAAAGAATTAAGTATCATCTACAATAAATTATTTGAAAGAATATATGCAGATACTATGAAACAATTGTCCTCAAAAGTTAAGTATTAGTAGAGTTATCAATACTTTATAATCACCAATAAATTTATAACTTGAAAACAACAAATAGGCAAAATTCTTAGCCTTTGAATGAAGGAGAAATTCTGCTAGATAAAGATGAAAAACTTCCTGAGAGGCTCAGCTAGAACCTTACTGATACAAATGGTGATGCTCACAGCCAACCATCGGACTGAGCAAGGTAACCCCAATGGAGGAGTTAGGGGATGGACTGAAGGAAGTGAATGGGTTTACAACTTCATAGGAAGAACAACAATATCAACCAACCAGACACTCTTCTCCCCACCCCCAAAAGCTACCAGGGTCTGAACCATTAACCAAAGGATACACATGGAAAGACCCATGGTTCCAGCTGTATATGTGGCAGCTGGTCAGGTATTAATGGGAGGGGAGGCCCTTGGTCGTGTGAACACTCAATGCCCCAATGTAAGGGATTGCCAGGGCAGTGTGGCAGGAGTGGGCAGATGGGTGTAGGAGCACCCTTGTGGAGGTAGAGGGAGGGGGTGGAATGGGGCGTTTTCGGAGAGGAAACCAGGAAAGGGGATGTCATTTGAAATGTAAATAAACAAAATAATCAATAATTTTTTTTTAGAATAAGATGAGGACTTACACATGTACTTCTCTGGGTTTAAACTATAATGTTGTGAATCCAAGCAAATGTAGTAGAAACGAAAATGTAGTTGAAAGCAGTTGTTCATTGATAGAGTTAAGGAGGAAAACATCATTTATGTCAAAACAATTTTGTTAATATTGATGATTAAGTAAAATTAGTATATAATAAAATCTTGGTCTTAAAGATTTGGCTCAAGAAAAAACTGATAATACTATTAACATACATTATAGAAATGATAAATATTTTTAATAACAATACACTTTTGGTTTTTCTTCATTTTTATGTTGTAAGACTATCTGAGAACTGAGTCTATTTTTGAATTCTTTTTATTAAACTAAAACATAATAAGATATAATGAAAAGGGTCACATCGAAATTGTGCAAGGCAAACAACAGAAGGGAAAGTTGCCCAAGAGAAAGAACAAGAGCCGGGCAGTGGTGGCGCATGCCTTTAATCCCAGCACTTTGGAGGCAGAGGCAGGCGGATTTCTGAGTTCAAGGCCAGCCTGGTCTACAGAGTGAGTTCCAGGATAGCCGGACTACACAGAGAAAAAACCAAAAAAAAAAAAAAAAAAAAAAAAAAGAAAGAACAAGAATCATAAACCCACTTATTCACATACTCAGGAGTCCCATAAGAATACTAAACTGAAAGCCATAACACATACACACAAGACCTGGTGCATGTCCTATCTTTGATAATTCAGTCATATGAGCTTTGCTCAGTTGATTTTGAAGGTCTTGTTCTCCATCCCCTCTAGCTTTCACATTCTTTCTAATCCATCTTTCACAGGTTTTCCTGAGCTCTGAGGGGAAGAATTTGATAGAGACATCCAATTTTGAGGACTCTTTGTGTGTATTTTCATATGCTATCAGAGGAAGCTTTACTTTGATGGCTGAATAAGGTACTGATCTATGATCTCTGAGTACAGAAGAATGTCATTAGGAGTCATTTTAGCACCACTTGTCTTTTGTTGAACCAGTAGTATTTGTTTTTACCCAAGATTCCTGGCTTATCTAGTTTCTGGTTCTAAGTTATCCAAGGAATGTCAGGTATCAGTTCCATTGCAAGTTGTAGACCTTATGTTAAATCAGATCTCAAGTGGTTATTGCCACAGACTTTGTACAACCATTCACTTAGCACAATTTGCGGGCTGGACATCATTGTATATAAAGGTTTTATGGCTGGATTGGTCTTTACATTTTTTGTTTGGTAACCTGCAGAATATCTTTCTGTACCAAAGGTACTAGAACATAGAACATTCTACATAGTCAAAGCTCAACCTCTCCATGTTCAAAGAGGTTTCCGGGTATTTTCTTCAACAATGTGGCCTTGTTGTAAGATTGTGGGAGGCAAACTGTTGTCTTGACAATAGCTTGGATTGTATGGGAATTTTCATGGGACTCTCTGGCCAACAACACAATTGGATATAACCCAGTCCTGATACTTGAAACTTCATGTGGTGAGAGGAGATGATCAATTGAGACTCTGTCTCTCTGAAATTTACATAATTCATTAGGATCACCTTGATATATTTTAGAAATTTCCACTGCATTATATCTCCATAACACCCCCAAATGCTCCTCAATTTCAGCTATCTCTTTTTGCATTTCTTCTTCAGTAATATTCTTCCAAACTTAGAACTGTATTATTTATAGTGTTAGTGACTGGATTAAGAGTCATCTGGAAGATACCATCTTTCTTTGTCTGTAAATGTCTTCCCAAAGAAATTTAACTTATAACAGAAGATAGCCACAAGCAAGGATAACAAAACCCATGGGTTGAAAGACTGTCATGACTATAAGGAAAAAAATAAAAACCAGATTTTTACTTGGATTACCCATTCATTTCTTCATAATCTGTCAAAATACAAGCCAGTACTCTCAAGTTCCTGCTTCTACTTCCATGGTGGCCCTAATGGCATTTACCACCCTGATAGACTATGTCCTCGAACCATGAGCCAGCACAAAGTAAATTAATACAATAAACACATGAATTAAAAAGGTCCTCTTGCATAGAAAAACTAATACTTTAGTGATAGTGTTTATTCATTTTAATTCAGTGAAATGTTACATAGTTTCAAAAGCAATGTAACAAATGGGGAACTCTTAATTTTAATGAGACATGGAGACTGAATACATCACCACTTAATGAGCTTATGTAGTCTATTCCTGATAAAAGGTTCTAGGATTAAGGGAGAATATTCTTGTTTTCTACAATTCCATGGCTGTTAAATGTTTTCAAGTATATAATCAGAAGTAAACCCTTAGGCTATCTCAGAAATGTCCTTGTCCTACAGTCATATTTCTGGTACAGTTGAAAGCATAATCTGAATGGAAGCAAGTCCATGCAATAAACAAAATGATTCACCTTTAATTACCCTACTTTGGAAGCAAACTCATGTACATCTCTGATTTCAAGGAGAGCATAGTCTACAGAGTGAGTTCCAAGACAGTCAGGGCTACACAGAGAACACTTGTTTGGAAAAATAAAGAATAGATTATTCAATGAATAGATTGAAATAAATAAAACAAAGACAGGCAGAAATAAAATGTTGCAAAATGGCCAAGGCACCAAAATTGTCCTTGAGTACCCATGATTAGAAAATCATGTCCCACTGTAGTCTGACCATCATTAAGGAACATTGTGTTAGCCAAATATTTCCTAATGAGAAAGCTCCTGGGGTTTTATAAACAGGGACCTACAGAAGAGTTTCTAGCAAATTTGTCTGAAAAGATTTCCATAGGCCTGCAAGTTTAAGGTTTCATGTAGCTGACATGAGGAGACAAGGACAATTTTAACTTGTTAGAAGGCTTTCCTGGATCAGATCTCTCTCAGTGCTGATTTCAGCAAAACACAGGAATGTTCATTATGTCAATCAGAAGTAAAACACAAAATATGAAGCCAGTCTCAGAGACTTTTCCATCCAACTATTCTCCTATGAAATAACAGGAATATTTCAAAAGTAGGGAGAAAGGGGTGGGGAGAATAAATGCTATTTGATTTCAAACTAAGAAGTAGTTAGTGTTAATAAGCCAGAAAAATGACAGGAAAAGAAGTGATTGTTACTGAAAAACAGAGAAAAGTCTTTTCTTATATGGAGTAGGTTTTACTCTTTAGTTTTATATTTGATTCTGTGCTCAGTGTAATGAAGGCAGGGCAGAAAACAGAATGCATTTCCATTGTGAGGAAAGCTCACTTTATGAGGTTTTTTTTTTTTCCTTGAATAGTAATCAATAATGTCAGCTATTTACAAATGAGGTTAGGTAGTAAATATTAAACTACTTTTTGTATTAATAACAGGATAAAAGAGTTAACTTGAAATAGCACTGAAGTGAAAAAAACAAATAAACAAACAAAAACTACAAGCTACAGAAAATACAAGCATAGTCAAAATAGACAATCGGTAACAAATGACAAGAAACAATACGCTAATTGAAAATGAGACAGGATATTTTCCCATTTCCTTCCCTTTTAGAGAACACATTTAAAATGTTTAATTAGTACACACTATCACCTCTACTCCATCCTGGGAATCTTTAACCTTTCAATTTTGTTTTTTTTTACCCCAGAGATGAAGAATAATTAATGAAAGCATCATTATATTATAACACATAATGATATGTATTATTGAGACATGAGCATCTACTTCAAACACTCTTTTGTAAACTTTGCGTGTTTCTAGTGTTTATCTATCAGATCATGTTAACTAAATATTTAATTTTATTGAAAATTCTAAAGCCTGCACTGATACAGAGTCACACATGGCAGAGGGAGAAGGTTCCGAGTGCAGGGCACCGCCAACATCTGTGGGAGGCTGTCCAAGGCAGGTGGTAACTCGAACCACTCTCCAGGCTGACTAGCAGCACACTCAGGCAGGCTGGCACAGAGGCGGGTGAGGCTGCCAGGCTGGTTTGCTGCCACTGAGGCCACCCCTGTTGTGGATTGCAGATTAACATTTGCCACTCCAACCACAGGCTGCTTCCTTGATTCAAAGCAGCTAGCCTAGTCTCTGTGAGCTACATTGGGAGGGCGATTAGGAAGATGCCCCAGCTAGAACTGTTCCTGACAGAAGAGGCACAACCTCTATCCCCACCTTCGCAAGAATAGAATCGTCAAGGCCCTTCTATACTTAGAGAAGGGAGGAGATGTCAGGAGCAGCCCTGCATATACACTAAAGGCCTAAAATCAGCCATAGGCCTAAAGTCAGCAATAGGCCTGACATACATGCCTGCTAACATAAAGTCTTGGGTCTCTGTGGAAATACACTGATAACAGAATGCTATATGCTATTGTAAATAGGCAGCTTCTGTGGAAATTTACCAGACCCAGTAGTCATAGGTCTTATAAATAGGCAGCCTCGGTGGACAGTACCAACTTAGATAATGACAAATGAATCATAGACAGAGCCATAGTGACCTGTCCCCTGAACCTACACCCAGCTGATACCCTGTTCTGAAGGGTATCTGTACTCCCCCTGAACACCTATGCTCTGGTACCATTCCCTTCCCCACATCCTGCCTTTTTGTGTTTATAACCTATGTGTAAATAAGTAAATTACGATGTGATTTAAATAACTAAATAAATAAAATAAAATAAAATAAAAAAAAAGCAAGGTCTGCTACATAGACCACAGAAATTGCACAGCCAACTGGATTGACCCTTGGGACAAATCAAGAATAATTCTATATTCCTGCATCCTGTTTCAAGTTTTGTCATGACAATAGTCAGTCCTCAATCTGCTTTATGGAACCAAGATGTTGAGGGTTTTATTGTCCCCTCAGCAGTAGAGTTTTGAGGACCCTCTTTGCTTGCAGTTAACACAAAGGGTCCCAGGACTGGAGTTGTAGACAGAGATGTTGCAAGAATCCATGGTAGTGGAGTTAATACACTTGACAATGTTCCAGCTGAAGGAATATAAACACTCAACTGCCTCTCCAAAACCATATCTGCTTTCTTGATCTTGTGCTTCTTGCCACAATGATAATAGACCAAACCTCGGATCTACCATAGGCTTCAGCACAACTCCAGGGCAGCCAGAAAAAAGACACCCAACATACACCAAGGCTCTGAAGTGGATGCAACTGTGATGAATGAATATGTGATGGAGAGATGGGGTATGTGATAGGAGAGGAGAGGAAAAGGCAAACTGACTGTTTCGTGCACTGTGGAGAGACGTGGATCTGGAGAAGAAAGGGCAGTGGGAAACTGGTTCTGAGGAGCCTGTGCAATCACCTGAGGCCATGGTAATGTCCTAGCTCAGGCTGCCACGAAAGGCTATGGCCCTACTACAGCCTGGTTTCTGGGCTGATGTCTGTGGCCCCTGTTGCCAGTGAGGCCATCTGGAAGTCAATGGTCTTAGCTGCTGCCTAAGACCATGTTGATGGTTAGGGTCATATTAAAACTTTGGGCCAAACTGATTTGACAGGCCTGTGCCCTGGCCAGAGCATCATGAGGCCATGTCCGGGTCCATGTCCTGCTGCAGCTGGAGTCTGTGTCAGAGACCCATGTTACCACCAAAGGTCACACAAGTTATATATACTTCATCTTGGCTCCTGCCTGAGGTCATATTAATATCCAAGCACAGAGTTGAGCTGTCCCCACCCCTCACCAAACTGTATGACTCAGGAAAACAGGCACACACCTAGACTGGATAGCACAGGAGAGCTGGCCCAGGTGCTATCACATGTGTTTGGAAGAGCTGACCAAATCAGCCTCCACCCAAGCCCAGATCCAGGGCTTTGAATTGGCCAATGCCAACATCTACCCATCAACGAATTGCTGGAGCATGCCAAGGGACCAGTCCTGCAGTTCACAGCTACAGGATCTCCATGACACAGGACAACAGCAGAATATCATAGAAGAGCCTTACTGAATATCCAGGATGGATAGTGTAGTAGAAGCCAGAAGCCTCAAACCAGTCCAATGACTCATTGCAATGAGCATTTGGCAAGTAAAGCTGTTTGGACAAAAGCCTGTATGATGTGATACACAGCAACATACTGCAGTTTCCATAGATAGATGTTGTTGTATTGTTTTTTTTTTTTTATTTTTGAAATTTAAATTTTTGTTTTAGCGGGGAGGTTGCAAGGGCAAAGGCCAGATATGAAGGAATGGGCAAATAAGTGGAATTGGGTACATGATATGAAATTCACAAAGAATTAATAAAATGTTAAAACACAAAAATAAATAAATAAATAAATAAATAAAATTTTAGTAAAATTTTTTTTCAAGGGGAAAGATTATGTGTAATACCCATGGCTATTAGAAGGCTAAGCTATTTCCTTACCAGTTGTGCATATTTTTTATAGGGTTTAACAGCAATTATTTCTAATGAGTTATATAAATCATGCTATGTCATATAAAAATATATTGCAACTTTACCACACATTACAAAACTTTCTGATTCAATAACTCTTTGCAGGGTGAGCTGAAACTTACAGATAGAGTTTATGCTGAACATATGAGTTCTTGGGTTCAACCCCAAAATTCCTTAAAAATAATGTGTTGATTCCTCACTACATTTGTCATAAGTGAATGTCTAATTTCTTTCGGCATACACTTGCACATTGACAATTTGACACTTAGTGTTTTGTGGAAGGAATAGCTGCATATGAATGAGTCACAGCAACAAAGAGAAATGATGCGGATCAGATTCAGGAGGTACAAGCCAGCTATGGTTAGGAAGTGGTTTCCTTTATTGTCAGGTAATTCTTTTTAAGGAAACAGTAATGCCCCTTCAAGTAATAAGAGTGGAAACCTGAGTCACAGAGAGTCTAAATAATTCATTCAATATTAACTAGTACAGCAGAGCCTGGATTGCAATTCAAAAAGACTGTTTCCAAATTCTATTTTTTTTAGTATACCACAGGTTCTCTTTAACACTTAAGAGACTTGAGATGCCTCATATAGTGAAAACTGAAACCTGTTTTCCTTTGGCTGTGCTGGCCTCTCTTCAATTTTAATAAAGGCACAAACAGATTCAGCACTTTAGATTAAGTGGAAAGAACCACCCACAACCTTCTCTCTCCACAGGGATTTACCACACATCCTTTAGCTGATAAGGCACCTGAGCACTAATGACAACAACATAAATAAAATAAAATAAAATGCTCTAAGCAGAACTATTTAAGCTCCTTTAGATAGCCAGGAAGGCAGCTGTTTCTGTGATGGACAGATTCTCTGGGGAGACTTTGGTTGTGACTACACATATGATTATGATTTCAGCCTTCAGTCTGGCAGAGAGAAAGCATATTCTGACCAGGACACGTGAAGAACAGAGGGTCAAGCATTTAGAGGAATTATAAAATGTTTGAGTCGGAAGAATTTTGAAAGGTCAACGTCCTCCATGTCAACAGTGTCTAACCCAACCCATGAAAATCATTAGTCACTCCATCACAGCTGAAAGAGAAGAAAAGCCATCTGTCACTGAACTCTTGAGATTATATTATTGTGTTAACTGTAATGCCCATTTTTCTTTTGTAGTCTAAGCTTAAAGCATTGCAAATGTTGAAAGTACAATTACCTTTCGTTGAACGGGTAGGTATTATTAGTTTTGACACTAGTATTGAAAGATACTTAAATTACGGTTGAAACTGGACCTGACTTTCTCTTTCGTTGAAACCTGGTGAAATACTTGCTTTTTTAATCATTCCAGTATGGGTTCTTACTCAATCCTAGTAAAATTGACCACAATGTTTTGAGTTCCTTAGTATTATATGAAGTTCTGTTATTACCATGTTGTCATGTTGGTACTCATAGTTACTTACAGACTGTCAGTATCTTAGTGTCAACCATCAATAAATTCCAGTCTTATCTTTACAGATTCATTTACTGTCTCCACAGGACTTGGTTTGGATTCCATTAGTCTTAGTGGTGCCTTCCACCCAAAGATTAAATTCCTGACATTGACATGTTGTGACATAACCAAATAATTTCTGGAAGGTGAGTTTCAGGGCATTTATTGTTATTATTATTATTATTATTATTAATTAATCTATTTATTTTTGTGCTTCAGTCATTTGCACTGGCAGATTTAACTGAGAAAGTCTCATTAACTTAAGTTATTATACCTGCAATTATATTCTATTTGCAAGATGGTGCATGTGCATTGTGAACTAGATAAAATAGAGCAATTGACTTAATGGACGTTGCTTAGACATTGATTTCATGTTCATCTGCTTTAGAGGACTTTTATAAGGGAATGTTGTTCCCTAGCACCGAGTCCTGCTTTGTTTCCTTTAAAGTCATCATTTCTGGTTTCATTGTGTTCCCTGGTTGTAACATTTCAACGTGTGTGTGTGTATGTGTGTATGTGTGTATGTACATGTGTGTGTGCATATAATAAAGAGTGTTCAACCAATAATATAAGTCAAAGTTACATAGAAATTTTGTACAAGTAAGTTACATAGAAATTTTGACAGCAATAAGTCTTTTATTTTAAAGTGTCTTCAATTTTTTTCAATAATCTTTTTTTCTATTCTAAGGAATATCCTCAATCTTATCAGCTAAGAGGATATAATAGATGCCTGTATATTCTCTCAGCACAATCTGTTATACAGGCCCTCATCTATTTAGGAATAAAAGTGGGATTTGAAAATTGTTGTAATGGCTTTGCCTAGATATTCCATCGTGTATTCCTCCCTCTCTATACACTTAAAGAAATGAACTGATTTAAATAGCCTAATGGCTTTTTGAGGCACTTCAATAAAACAGCCATTTATTTTTTTCAGTTATTTGATGTACTAAATTTATTTCTGCTTCAGTAGTTTAATGTTGAGTGTTACCTTTCTCCTAAATTGTTTTTATATTTGCATGTATAACTTTATAGGTATCAATAAAGTATACTTTGTATAATTAAAGAAGGGGTTCAGATTATTTTCCAGAAACTTTTAAACATGTTTTATTATCTTTCCCCTTAAGTCAACGTTTGTATTTATATTAAATGACATTATTTTAATTACTTGTATTTTTGGCTTGAATGAATTAGATTCTACTATCCTTTAATGTACTCGTTGTCACAATAAATATGTACTGAGAGATGTTTTCCTTAATTATCTTTGTGTTGAACAACTCAAGGACCACGCACTGTCTGAGTCCTACACACTCAGATCTTTATCCTTGTCTATCTGCCTTTCTCACTGTCTGGACTCTGTTTTCATAATTTCAGTCCCCAATACTTCAGACTCAGGATGCTCTTGAAAATACAGGGCCTATTTTTCAAGAAATACCTCAAATTCTGGGAAGCAAATGTTACTGGCTTGTTTGAGGAGAAGTAAAGCATCTAAGTAAATGAATGACAGGCTGATGTTCTGCACACGGAACAGGAGACATTATGAATAGCGGGGTTACTAACAGATCATTTCTGGACACACATGCTCAAGGCCTTGGTATCCTGCTGCTGGAGGTCACCTGGCAATAAAATAAATTATCTATTTTTGTGCCAGGTCACAAGGGAGCGATAGCTCATTCTCTCAGAAGGAAACATGCTCATATCCAGTTTTTTTACAGAGACTTGAGTCAGTCAGTTGCCCATCTACCTTCTGCCTAGCACCATGCTGGCATGTTCAGCTTCCCATGCACTGTCTAGCATCCTAGACTATGTTATATTCTGCACTGGTTCTTGTGACTGAGACTTTTCCTCCACTTATTCTCTAATAGATTCTGCTCACATTTCCAAGTTACACTCACAGATCTCCCCACGTGGAGGTCCTCATGATGCTTGTTTTGTTCTTTCTGCTTTTGATGTCACAGGCTTGAGTAAATTTAGTGTTACTCTTATAACGACTATGGTGTTTCAATAGGATCAACCTGTAACAGATGAAATTTAGGATGACATAGATTATTAGCAGACTTAGAGATGGAATATAGTACATAGAAATTGCTGAACCTTCGGGACCCATGTTCCAGATCCTGTGACCCCATGGTATCAGCATAACATTCAGTTTTTAAAAAGTACTTCTGTGAGTCATCATTTTATAATATCTATTCTGGTCCTTTCCCTATTGTCAATATGATCAGCAAAGAATGAATCGTCATTGAGAAAAGAATGCTAAGAAACATTTTTTTTTCTATATTTTTACTTTTTGAAACTAACTATAATTACATATTTTTCCACTTTCTGATGTCATATATTTCTATATTTGAGAAAGCAATCCATACACTTTAGGTCCCCAAATTCATGACACCTGGCTTTTTCTCTTTAATTGTTGATTTGATATTCACATATTGTTACACACACACACACATGTAAATGCTAATGCATGTGTATTTGTGCATGCATGTGTGTATTACATATATATGTTTTCAATGCTGACCACTTAATAATGGGTAGCTAATTAGAGAGTTCTGCCCTTGTGTAATTTATTTTTCCCACTTGCATCATTCCTTAGTGTGGAGCGGTGGGCTGTGGGAAGCAGCTGGGTGCCTGGTTGAGCAAGCCTTGAACCCCGGACCTTTACCAGGACGGCAGGTGTTCAGTGCTGCCCCCAGGCTCTGGTTCTTTTCATTCAGCTTCAGCCCTCCACAGCCTCTCCCAAAGAGAGGTCAATGACTCAGTCACGAGGAACAGTGCCTCAGGCCCTCCCACATGTAGATGAGGTATCTCTAAAGCTCTCCGACCAAGCCAATAGGCATTATCTGCCAGACCCTAACCCACATGCAGATGAGGTATCTCCAAGCTCTCCGACCAAGCCAATAAGCGTTATCTGCTGTCAGACCCTAACCCACCCTGAAACTGTATATAAAGGCTCTATTCGGGAGAAGTAAAGGTGTGTGTTCGAGAATCATCTTGGTGTCCTGGAGTCTTTGTCTCAAGAGCTGTAACACTTGGGGAGAGATCCGCTCTCCCGGAACCTTCCTGGGGCACCAACCTGCTTCCTTGCCTGCTAGCCGGCTTCTATCGGCTCAGCCCAGGAGGCTCAGCGTGGAGAGACAGGTGCAGTGCCTGGGAGTGACCGAGCTGTGACAGCGGAGACTCGAGCAGAGGTAGCAGCGGAGGCAGGCAATCTCTCCTCCCTGCTTGACTCGCACCCTTTTGACCCAGACCTCTCACACCAGGCTGGGTGAAGACCAACAGACAGCGGAGACGTGGGTAGAGCACCCTCCCTGCTCTCACTCTGTCCTCAGCAGCCGGGAGATCATCGTGGGACACCCTCCAGAACCGGGGACCCCCACACCTTAGCGGCATGCAGTTCTTGGACTAGTGATGGAGTGTCATGACATTCCTAGCATGTCTATTAGTGTTAATTTTTAAGGGAATTGCTTAGAAGTCATGTTGTTGAAACATGATGAGTGTAGTATCCAGAAAACTCCTAGGAGATGCAATCTTTCTTCAGACTTCCTGATACTCTAGCTCTCACAAGCTGTCTGTCCCACTCTTCAACAGTGTTTCCTAAGCCTTCATATATGAGTTGTGTTGTAGATGAGAAACTTAGAACTGAGTACAAGAGTCACTTGTTCTCTGTATTTTAATCAGTTATAGATTTCTGTTTTTTTTCTGGTCCTCTTGCATTGAGAAAGGTCTTTGCTGAGGAGTGAAGCCTATATTTATATATAGATACAAGAATAAATATTTAGATCTCTAGTGACAGAAGAAACCAAGTGTTCCACATATGAATAGCTTGGAAAAATAACCTTAAGTATACAAGAATGACACTCATAATTTGTTAACCAAATGCTCCAGAATTAGACTTCAAGCCAGCTCAACAAGGGGGAAATCATTGCTAGCACTTGAAATCTAGCCAATTACCCAGGCTAGTAAAGTCATGGATTTTGGAAAAGAAAATATAAACACCATTTTGCCAAAACAGCAGGATACTCCCTACATTCTAAACATGTATCTTTATACCACCACTTTCTTAGTAAAAAAACATTCAAAGAAATAGAAATATATTGGAAAGGGAAGGACCCAGACTCCTCTTTTTCTCTTTAGCTTGTAGACTCTATATTGACATACACTTATTTATTTATTTATTTATTTATTTATTTATTTATCTATCTATCTATTTGGTGATTAAATAATATGGGCACTTGAAGCTTTAGAATGATGGTAGACTATCTAGGCTTTAGAGCTAGTGAAGGGAAAAATAATGTGAAGAACAAAAGCATTATATCTTGTTTATTTCCAAAGTAAAGCATTTCTCTGTACTAAGAACAAACTCTGGTATCTGTGGGCTACACTGTCACATGAGACATGTCCAATATTACTGTATTTTATTTACATGTCTGGAATTATTTAGCATTACAATTAGCTCTGAGGTTAGAAAACAAGAAACATAAAAGAATGATTTTATTCTGCTTTCATTCATTGAGTTTCAAAGGAAAAGTAGTACCAGTTTGTAAACAGGGTGTACAAGGCCCAAGTAAGCAGTCTAAGAGTCCCATAAATATGGTTTCATTCACCAGTTTATTGTGCCAATAAAAATGAATGGCAAAGATCAGAGAACAGACATTCTTGCAATGTGACTATATATGGAAGAAGTCCAGACATGCTTCATATCTGTACGAGCTTTAGATTAAGTACAGGAAGAATTGGAACACTGGGTACCAGATATCTATAATTAAGCCCTGTTGGTAAAGCTATGTCCTCATCACTGCTGTCTAAGTTCTTGATCTGCAAACATCCAAAGAAAGTCTTATGGCTGTTTAGCCTTAAGAGGTCCAATCTGGTAAGTACAAAATGTTCACTTCTGCTCCAGAGTATGGTCCCACAAACATGGATAATTGTCCTTGTCGATATGAGTTTTCAGTCATGAGGTTTAATCCTTCTTGGAATCCAGGGTAACAACAGGCTTAGAAATCCAACTAAAGCCTGTGCCACCTGTCAAAGCAAAGCTACAGTAAGAATTTAAATGTTATCATGATTTCCCTTTGCTTTTACTTAGTGGTAGGCCTACAGAAAGAGAACAATGCACATTTAGCACAAGCAGCTTCTACATATCTATTTTGATTTTGGATGTAGCTATGCTGGCCCTGAGAGAGAGGACAGCAATAAATGGCGTATTTGATAGTAAACCATATGCTTACTGGCCATATGAACATATTTTTGCCTGATTACTTCTTTTCTCTCCAATGTGTTATTGTATGACTCAGACTTCTGGCATCTTATGAGCAAGCGAAATATTTATGTAATTTTACTTTCTAATTCTTTTTCACTTTTAAACCAAACAGTCAACCTTGCACTTTAGATTTTACCTTAATTTTTCATAGTTTTTCCATTCATACCTTAAGCTTTCTTATGATTATAATAAAAAACAATCCATGATTTTCTTAATTTGAAAAAAAAAAAAAACCACTGTATCTAGATAATTTCGCTATTTACTTTTTCATCTACCTTCTCTAAGACACTCTATAAATTACAGTAAATATTTTTCTAAACAAGCTACAAAGCTACATACATTATTAAATTTATTTTTATAGGCACTCTACTAAATAAAACTTATAAAAGTCAACATATAAAAGTAAGATCACTGTGGCATAAAACTAAGTATCTCACCAATCCAGATGTCTAATAAGTGGCTGAGCTATAATGTCAACACTATGACTTACAATCTGATTCTCTTAAATATTTCACTCTATTGCTTCCAAGAAGGAACATATAGCTTTCTATAGTAATCTTACTGCTACACCTATTCACCATGGAGACATTCCAGAAAAATACCTAAGAATAAATGGTGTCAACCGTAAGTATAAGAATTAGAAAGGAGACTTTTCAAAGACTGAGGAATTCAGTGTGAAAAGGTCACCTTGATAATGGTACCTTACAGAGGAATAAGACATCCCAGGCTGACAGGACAGAATAAAGGCACACATGAAGCATACTGCAGAGCAAGAACTGCATTAATAATAGCACTACCTGAGCATAAAATGTCAAATCATATGCTGTTCATGTGGCAGATGATAAGAAAATGGAGAGGAATTTCAATCAGAGTTCTATTGCAGACTGAATTTTTCTGAATTTCATTGAGAAAGGTAGAGCTATGAACATGAATTTGTAGGAGTATGAGTTGGAAAGGATAGGGGATTAGAAGAAAGGAGATAGTATAACAACTCACGTGGTGGTGAATTGGGTTGAATGCACAATGAGATTGGAACAACCAAACATGCCCCTCATTGCCTTTACCATGTAAGGGGAAGGGAACATTCATGCACTCTTATCCATCACTGCATTATCTCTGTTACCTGGAAGGCAAACCTACAGATGGGTTTTTTGTTTTGTTTTGTTTTGTATTTTGTTGTTGTTGAGTTTTTTGTTTGTTTTGTTTTTGGAAGACAGAAGTGCTAACTATTATCAAGGTGACCTTTTCACAATCTCGAGGAAAGTTTCTTCATTAGATTTAACAATTATCCCTAAAACAGACCCTAGAGCTTATGTTTCTATCATTGTCTTCTTCTATTTATGTAACAATGAGAAGATACAAGAATAGTATATAATTGAAATCCAAGTAAGACAGAAGATAAACAAAAATGTTCAAGGAAACCATCACCAACCAAACTACCTGAACTGACAGGTGTTGAACAGTTTAGATTAATCCCTACACAGAAAAAAAAAAAAGAAAAAGAAAATGGTCTTTGAAGTAGATTTTCTTGATATGTTTTTATCAGTATGAATTCTTAACAAGTGACCTGTATCAGCACAACAGAATAGTACACATGAGTAAACTTTAATAACACAGCAGTGGAAATTTGAAGGAATTTTGAGCTGGATGATTATTTTTATTACCTGTAAGTTAAGATACAATTTGTTAATAGGAAGACTACTGCATAAAGAATAACATTTTGTAAGAAATATAAAAATGTATGGATGACTCTCAGGAAAATATGGTTATATCTGCCGTACCAACTCAAAGTATTATGAGAAATATTAAGAAAATAGAATAAAAAGAAACATTAAATCATTAAGTACAGTATGTCTTGATGTATGTTGATTAATTTATGATTTCTGTCACAAGTATCTGCACCATGGAATTATTAATATGTATATCTTCTAAAAATATACTTTGCAATTATTTGCACATGTATATGTGTAGAGGTCAGTAGAGATGTATCCTTCGGTGGCTACATAGATTATCTTCCATTCCTCATAGTTGTAGACAAACAAGTGGACTTACAAGATGTTTTATGTCCTATCCTCCAATATTATTTTCTATAGAAGCTAGAGTTATGGTTATGGATGGAATTGAATTTTCCCCTTAACATTTAGAAACAAAGATAATACACTGATAATAGATGGTTTAAAGGATGGCACAAGGACTCAGCAAATGTGCAATAGAAATACGGAGGGCTTGTATCAGAGTATGGACCAAGGTGAGACTGAACTGACTTTTGCTGGCTTTGAATACATGGTAGTTGTGAGTCAAAAGTCCACAAAGGTTCAGACAGACAAAAAAAAAAAAAAAAAAACTAAACTCAAACCTATATTGTTTTCTTTAATGCGAGAAAGAGCACAATAGTGTCAATATTTTCATTTTAGGTCAGTAAAAAGATTTTCAGTATATAAAATTTATAACATTAAATAATACATTCACAATTTTATTCCACTACATTTGTGTTATTTGATGTAGTATCAAAAGGCAAGTAATACAGAAATAGATAAAATGTGGACTTAAATTAAAAGTACATAAAGGTAAAATGGTTATATTTTATAGTCAGTTTTCCTCATTAAGAAGAAAAACACTTACGATTATAGTTTCTACAGTGGCAATAGTAACTTTGAACTAGTAGTGGATAAATATAGCAGTTATACTCTCAATATAAGCTTTTGGATATGTTGTAATGATTATTTTATTACTTGTAGAAGGAAGCAATATTTGTCCGGGAAAAAAGTTATAAATTTTATTAGGTCATTCACATTTACACTTCCCAAATGGCTTTGTAAAGAATATACAAACACACATTGATTGCTAGATCCTGAAATGATGGACAATGGAGGCTGCTGTTAAGAAGAGAGGACTAAATGCATTTGGGGGCAAAAGAGAAAAAGGTAAAGTACAGAAACACATCTTTTCTCTTTGGTTTGCAAGCTAATATCATACCCAAGTGAGATGAGTTTTGATAGTCTTAACATAGTCCTCCAAGAGAATTAACATTTTCAGGAACAATGATATTATCCTAACTGTGGAGGTGGGGAGAGGAGAGAGGAAGGCAGGAGAGAGAAGGCCTGAGAACAGCAATGGGCTGTGGCACCATCTGTCAGTTGTTAATAGCTGCTTCTATAGCAGCAGCAGGTTGAAGTCAAGAAAATCAGGCATTTGGATGATTCACTATCACATCAGCTGTTGTCTTTTGCTTTTCGCTCTTGCTCATTATCTTTATTAGGTAAAGGCATTGAAAATCATGTTTATTCAAATCACTATTGAAGAAAAAAATCACCTCAAAATATGCACACAAAATTTAAGAGACCAGAAACGGGTTGTCAAAAGCAAAACAGAAAGATGATGAATAACATTGTATCTTTATTTTGGTATAGTTTAGAGTTACTTAAGATTTTAGAAATAATATATTTTGAAAGTGAAATTTTCTCTTAAAAAGTGATTAATAATTGACTGGCCTTAGAGTATATTTATGCTTAAAAATATTGAAATATGAATTTTTAATCTGTGTTGTCAGCATCCCTCTATCCATGGTGATTATTTTTTCATAATATGACTTTTATACTTTAGACAGAATTAAATAGTTATGTCTATTCAGTTATATCTGTCTGAAGCTTCTAGCTCTACTATATTTATGATTTACACATAGGCCTCCTGAAAATCTTCACTTACAGCCTACTTTTCCTGTGAAGTTGTATTGGCATAAAAGATTTGTCATTTTATGCGAATATATCTGAAAATATAATCTCAATTTAACTAATTTAATCTTCATGTCAAGTGAATAAAAGTCCAAAGCTTGGACTCTGATGTTCAAACTTTTATCAGAACAATTAATTTTGTATTTTTTCATTCACTGGCATATGAAGCATAAATTTGTAACCGTCACATCAATTAAATAGTTGCTTTAATTGGAAGAGTGTATTACTATGGAATATGCTAGACTCTTAAAAATAATCATTGTGTGAGGAAATGGCAGAATGAATAAATTAAAGTCAAAATATACTCGTATTTAGAGACTACTAAATTGTCTTAATTAACAATGAAGTACAGACTCTTGAGTGGACTTTCAACACAGGAGGATGATATTATGAAGTGACTTAACAATTCCTAGAGTCTCTGAGATGTCTAGCATTTAAACTTAAATTTACTTATAAAATGACATACACAAAAATATATATCATCTGTGATCCTTTATTTTAATTCTAAAAGGAAATAATTATGTGTCATCAGAGTATGAACACTTAGCTGGAAAAAAAAGCCAAGAAATATAAATATATTTAACTTTTGTGTCTATATTAGATATCAATTATATCAGAGAATCAAGAAACTTTTAAGCCTTCTATGAAATGTGTCCAGTAAAGCTAATAAAATAGGTAGTAATTTTCATGTATTTTCCTGGGCAATTATCAAGATGTGTGAACAACAACCAAAGATTTAGAATAAAAGTTACTGTTCTTCATATATATTTATAATCTTTGAATATCGACATTTTTTGTCAAAATTTTCATTTTCATGGTCCCCCCCCCCAATGTAGCTATCAATGGCTTTACATTCCCTGTTGTGTCCAGCCTATAAAATCTTATTAATAAAGTAGCATCTTAGCTGAATTAACTAATCAGTTACAGACATTTGCCAACCATGGTTATTCACATTTTTACCTCCAGACACAATAGAGAACTGTTCATCCAATGTATTCTGACATTTCTTTGAAAATTGCTGGGCTGTGCGCTGCAGCAAAAAATAGGCCAGTTAAATGACACTTTATTTTTGTTTAACACTAACAATCAATAATACTATTTCTGGGAAACAAATAATATATGTAATACAGGTCCATAAAAGCTTATGTAAATATATACTTAATTTCTTATGCATATATGTAGATATTGATATACACATAGACATTTGTTTATGTACATATTACATATGTATCTTCATTGTATGTCTAAGTATACATCCAAATATAAGATTCAAAGCAGGTCAAGTCTTTATACAAGCCCTGGCTATCCTTTTTATTATATCCATTTCATAGGATTACCTGAATGATGCTGTCACTTTGGATTGGTTTTCGTTTTGGTCATGTTAGCTATAGGATCAGATTAATCCTCAGAGTTATTGTCCTTCTGTAATTTTGGGTTGAAACCTCTTCTACTCTGCTAGTCTATGTTTTTCACTTTCTGTTGGTCCTTCTAAAGGGATTGGAAAACAATGAGTTATGATTTCATTCTTTAGCCTGTGAAAACCTCACCACCAACACAAAGGATAGTAAAACCCTGTTTTTGGTTTTTTTGCAGTGCATGTGTGCCACATGTTAGATGTCTCTCTAAAAAAAATCTCTCATCTCTTAGGTTCTAAAGATCATCAGCTGTCCCATTCAGTGTTAACAGTACTGTTCTCTAGTGACTGGACCACGGGGAGACACAATATTTCTTAGGTTAGAATTAAGACATGCCAGATGAGGGAAGAACATTTCCTGCAAAATAAATAAATAAATAAATAAATAAATAAATAAATAATAAATTAATTAATGAATTAAAAAACTATTGTGTGCTAGATATGGGTCAATGATGTCAATATTAAAGGAGATCATATTCTAGATTTAGTGTTTATTTTTCAAACATTTCAAAAGTTACCCAGGCTTAGAGAATGTGTATTTTTTTTATAAGCCAAAAGTTCTGGTCAAATAATGTACCATGTTGCATCATGACAAGAGTAAAGGTATAAAAAGTCACATAAATAAGTTCTATACTGCTTAAAAATAAGGTAATCTCAAGAAATAAATTTTTCTGTAATGAGACATACAAAAAATGGATAAATATATGGTCATTAGATAATCAATAATAAAAAACAAACAAGTAAACAAAAGCTGACTTTCTTGATCTAAAAAAAGAAAGAAAGTAAGTAAGAAGAGAAACAGAAACACTGCTTAGAAATATCATATTTGATTCAATTTACTTTTTTATTTATTTGACTAATATTTACCTATTTTTCTGAAGCTTCATTAACAAGTACTGACTCTCATATCTGACCATGAGCTTTAAATGCACTTTTTATTCAAATGCTTTTTACATACTTAGGGCCTCAAAATATATTTACCAAGCTTTTATATTCCTTACTGAACCTTCACCTAGAATACTTACTGCCTTTGGTGACTAGCCCTTTTATGTTTTATTGCTTATGTGTTTGTTTCTTGATTAATAATGTTTTCGATCTCTAGCTAGTTACTGTGCTAATAGCATATTTATCTGCAACATTAAAATAGCAAACTTTGTTAATAACATGTGGAGGAGATGAAGGGGTGGAGTATATCATAATACTGTGTTCTAAAATGGCATAATGACTTCTGCTACTCTGTAGGATAATTTAATATTTAACTATATAAAATACAGTTTACTTATGGATATGAATTCCATAAAACTGAGGGAGAAGATTCTTTATTCAGTTCTGTTGCTGTGACAAATACCATGACCAAAATCACCTTGAGAGAGAAATTGGTAAAAGCTTACAGTTTTTACTTTTTCTTACTACCAATAATGTAAAGATACTTTCATTCATCATCTATTTTTAAATATTCCCCAAACCTATCTCTAAGGATTTGTCTTTAAATTCGGAATGGGGGGAGAAGGAGGAGGAGGAGGAGGAGGAGGAGGAGGAGGAGGAGGAGGAGGAGAGAAGAAGAAGAAGAAGAAGAAGAAGAAGAAGAAGAAGAAGAAGAAGAAGAAGAAGAAGAAAGGAGAGAGACAGAGACACAGAGAGACAGAGAAAGGGAGAGAGAGACAGAGGAAAGAGAAAGGGGAAGGGAGGGAGGGAGAGAGAGAGAGGGAGAGAGAGAGAGAGAGAGAGAGAGAGAGAGAGGGAGAGAGAGAGAGAGAGAGAGGAGAGAGAGAGAGAGGAGAGAGAGAGAGAGAGAGAGAGAGAGAGAGAGAGAGAGAGAGAGAGAGAGAGAGAGACTACTAATAACCAGCACTTTCTAAGCTTTGTAGTTTTCAGGGAGATATTACTGAGACACGAACGACTCAAGAAATACAGTCACATTATTTTCTTTTCCAGAAGAGTTCATAATCAATGTAGAGATGAAAAATGAGAAGACAGATAAATGTATCATCTTTTCTTTTCCGTAAAAGATTACTAATTCTAACGTCAGAATCAGGAAGCATTATTGATCCCGTTGCAGGGAGATAGATAGTCATAGGCAATCTACCAACATCTCAAAATGCCTTGTATAACATGGAATGGCTTATCTATGTAGTATAGGGACACTCTGAAAAGCAAACAAAGTACAGAATGAGCAGCACAAACTCACACCCTGACTCAATTCAAACACTGCCCTGGGCCTTGTGGTTCCCCTTGAGGGATCAGTAGCGACAGGTAGATTACTATTTGATGATGTTCTGAGTTATTTCCAAAGCTCTATTGATAAAATTTTGATGGAAACATAAGTATCTAAACTCAGATGCTCTTGAAACTGAAAACACACACACACACACATGAATTTCTTAACTGCATCAGTGTAGTTTAAAATGTAATTTCTCAACTCCATCAATTGTTTTAAAACGCTTATCTATTATAAATGGATTCCTAAAACAAATATGAATATGTGACTTACAACAGAGCTCACTGGCAGAAAACGTTGAGGGAAAAGAGTAACCGTTTTTAAATTATCATGTTCAAATCATGCATCAGTAAAAATAGATGAAGAAGTAGTACAAAACAAAGTCATATGAGAGAAGCAGGAAGAGAAGGAAGCTTCAATCCCAGGTATGACTGCACATTCATTTCATCCTAACACTAGAAAGCCTGGTGTGACTAAACCTGACTACCTGAACCTCTCAGTTCAATCCCCAGAACTCACAAAGCAGAAAGAGCGAAGGACTTCAGCAAGTCGTCCATTGATCTCTACATGTATGTCCTAGCATGCTGCCTACTCTAAATACATCAACATAATAAAAATATCATAACTTCTCTCAGTAATTTAAAAAGATGCTCCCCCTTACATTGGACGAATTGGAAAGCATTATGCTCCAAATTGCACATAAGAGCTAGTGTTTGCATTCCATAGAACAACCTGAATAAGTAATCAATGAGCTATAGGAAATACAACAAAAAGTCTAAGAAATCTATCAATGCCCCGCACCATATAATTAAATACGCAGTAACCCTAAAATACAAGTGAAAATTTATCTGATGTGCTTAAATCTGCAAAGAGGAAAAAAAGGAATTAGGGGAAATTATGCCTTTTTCTTGCACTTCTGTGCACCTCCTGTCAGCAGCTTGCTAGTAAAAAGAATCATCAGCGTTGCAATTGTGGCTCAACAAAGAATAATTACCTAGAAAATACATTAAATGATTTTGTTCCCCTGAAAATGCTTTTCTTTTCAAGACAAGCTAGGTTTTTTTTTAATCCCTGATTGAGAATTTTAGTGATTGTCTTTGAAAGCTTTGCAATCCTAATAGTGCCATTGAAATAAATCACCACACATCTGGTTACGATCTGTTGATTCCTTTATAATAATCTTAGGTCTTATATTCAAATAGCCACATTATGGGATATAAGTTCTAAAAAGGAACACAGTACAATACTCTCATCAAATGCAAGAAACATCATTGGGCATGAATTGTTGATAATGAGGTCATCCTTCAGCTTTTATAAGTTGTGCTTACATAAAATGAGAAACATAAGAGAATTTATTATAGTTAGAAGCAGAAATACAATCACTGAGAATTGTTATATTGGAGAATTGAAAAATATATCATCAGCTAAAACAATTTGTTGTCCATGTTATCATAATGTCACCATGATGATGAAAAATTTACTTAGATAAAAACCTCTAATCATAGGTACCTATGCAGACCCATGGAGACAATTCCTTTTTATTTTTTTTAATAGAATCCATCCACAGAGTGAATGATTTATAAAATCACATCGTAGTGATGGTATATGTATTGTGATGCCTGGTCTCTTCATTTTTATTAAAACATGAACAATATCCATTCAATAATGGCTGATAGTGAAATATAAATCAGTGCAAGTTAATATTAGTTCAGCAATATCTTGGATTTGAATTTTAACTGCATTCTCTGCATTCTCTTTAAAGATGAATTTTATTTTTATTTTATGATTTTTATTTTATGTTATGATGGCTAACTTCATACTGTTGCATTAAAGAGAATAAAAAAGCAAAAATGGACTTCCAAATGCTAAGGACTGTTAAGGGTTATTTTTTATAATTGTCTAATCTTTTTTTTTTTTTTTTTTTTTTTTTTTTGGTTTTTCGAGACAGGGTTTCCCTATGTAGCCCTGGCTGTCCTGGAACTCACTCTGTAGACCAGGCTGGCCTCGAACTCATAATTGCCTAATCTTGTTCAATTTTTTTTTTAAAAAATGTTTTTACAATGTAATAAATCATAAAGTCAACTGTTGTTTATGCTTCTGTAAACAAAAATGTTTTTTTTTACAATAGATTTACTAATTTCAGGAAAATACAAAGTAACTGTGTTCTTTGACTTTATAATCTCTTCACTGAGGTGTCTGAACATTACACTGGAAAATCCTGAGTCCCAGGTATAGACCTGCCATAATTTAGGAGTAAAATCCTATTCTTTGTTATTCATTTTCAGACTGGGGGAATCTTTGGACGATTCCCTATGCATAACGGTTTGTATGAGAGTTGTTCCTGGAACTACTCATTTATATCATACATATTCTTGTGCAGATGGAGGCTATAAGAGGCAGTCTAATTTCCTAAAAAGAGTTTATGAACCACCATATGGTTTCCAGGAACTAAACATGGGTCCTCTGCAACAGGAGCAAGAATGGTCACCTCTGAGTCATCTCTCTGACTCTTCTAACTGCATTAAAAAAAAAAAGTCCCAATCACATGACTTTAAATAAAAAATTTATGAGGACAAACATAAATAAGATAAACCATTGACTCTTTGTAAGAGCAAACAATCTAAGTGTCAAACATTAAATCAGGTGTTTTTGCTAATGAAAATGATAAGGTATCATTCCTGAAAGAAATAGATACTCCTTTGGCTTGACTTTGCTATTTTCTGTTTTATTTTTTGTATGTTTATTATTAGGTGAGTTTTTTCCCCTTATTTTTTGAAATTATAATTACATGGTCCCATGCAACCCCCCGCTAGCTGCCCAGCAAGACAATTACTTGGAATTCTTGTGTTCCAATTCCCACTTTCTATTAAGTATGCAAAATCATTATATAAAAGCCCACAGTGGATATAAGAACATGTCCGTACTGCAGGTTTACGATATCCTGGGGATAGAATGCAGTGGTATTTGAATGGTCTCTATACACACTTACTAACTGAGACACATAACAGCCCCTGGCTTTCTTGTAGTATTCCATAGGGTGCAGGTAAAATCCACATTTTGGAGAGCTGATTTTCTGTCTTTACACTATCTTTTAAATATATTGAAAGAATTACAGTTAATTCTTCCTGAAAGGATAAGTATTGATATATAGCCTCTAAGACTAAATTCTCAGCACAAAGAAGATTTATTTGCCCCAGAGGTTCAAAGGAGAGAGAGTAGGAGAGAAAGAGAGTAGATAGAGTATGAAGAGAAAAGGGGAAGGGATCAAGGGAAATGAGGAAGGAAATATTTGTTTTGGGACCAGGGTGATGGGAGACACAAAAGACTGTCTCTGGCTAGACAACAAGACAGACATGGCCTGGGGTTCGTCATGTAGCATCTGCAAGGGAGCAGAATATGAGTCCTTCACTGATGAGATCCTACTGTGTCAAGACCCATGGACACCCCTTCCCACTTGGCAAGGACCTGTGGTAAATTTGGTGACTCTAACGCTTATTACTCAGACTGCATGTACTACAAGCTCTTACTTTTGCCTTGTTGGTAACAGAGAAGACCAGGATCACAGAGGCTGAATGTCCTGTGGATGATGCTGTTTTGCTCAATATTCTTTTGACGGGTAAAACTCTCCTCTCTTATTTCTGCCTCTATCAGTCCTCCAGATGTGCCCATTAATTCTGAGTATTTTTGGATATGTAATACAGCTACAATCACACTGAGTAAGTCTGTGGCAGTTGTGGAGAGTGGTAGGTCTCGCACAACTATTCTGAGGAAGCTTTGTTTGATCCACAGAGACCAAAAATGAAGAAGCTATGTCTGCTTAACAGAGACATAGAAAATGGAAAAGTTATGTCTGATCAATAAAGACTTAAAAATAACACTTCGTAGAAAAATGAGATCAGGAATCGATGGATACATGTCAGGAAAGGTTGCTTGGTACCATGAACAGGTCTCTGCAATTAAAAAAAAAGTATTATGACTAAGGATGCTATTTGGTCACTGGACTTATACCAACAACTGTTTAATTCTGTCTCTCATCTTACATAAGTATGTAACTGTGTTTGCTACCAGCTGGGTATGTGCTCATGTCTACAGGACACACATGGCTAGACATTTATTTTTGGCTTGCTGAAATTATGTTTTGTAGTGCAAAATAAGGTTAAGGGTGATTGGCCCAGCAGGAGGCAAGGAGGAGAAAGAGAGACTATTGGGGGCATTTTGTAATGATGGAGCTGTTTTAATGCTGATGTTATGATTTCCTTTTTAAAAACAACCAATGATATCCCTGCACAGGGGAGCAGGATATGTGATTGTATAAATAAAGACTGCTTGAGCTATTCTGGACCACTTCCTTGAAAATCAGCAGGTAGTCAGTGTCTTTACTTTCGCCTACCCCAGTTCCCCTGTATCAGGACCTGAACATTGCAGCTGGAGCTGGATTCAGACATTGGTCCATAGGAAAATGGTGGTTTATAAATGCAAAAGGGACAAGTCCCTGATAATTTTTATTTTAATTGGGCATGTTAATTAGATGAACCAAAAAGAGCTTTTGATTGCTGGTCTTCAATACTTTGGTAGCTGGACCTTGGTAGTTGGCCTCAGGAGGAGGAAGTGACCAAATAAGAGAATAGACCTTGGTAGCTAGCTTTAGGAATGTAATCGAACCATTTTTAAGCAAGGTAGAGGGAATGGGAAAGAAGGGCAATGCCTGCCTGAAATACATGTGATATGCTAGAGCTGGCTAGAGTCATTTCTCTTACAGTGTTTATTATTATAGTTTTTTTTTTTTACTACATTCTACATCCTATTTTAATACAAATAGTTAGCTACTTTGATTAAAGAGAAGTTCAACTTCTCCGTATTTTGAGACATTGGGTTACCTACAAATATGTTTTGTAACAAGAAGTTCACACAAATACTTCTGATTTATTTATCTTTGATTTCACATTTTAAAATCTATACCCTGCTTCTGTGAATCCGTTTTCAAATAAAAAATAGAGAAAGGGGACATGTGATGGATACAAATGGCTGCCTTCCCTACCTCCCTCTCAACTCTGTCTCCTCCTTATAAAAGGAAGGAGATGAGAAACATTTCAACAACAGCAAGCCATCAGACTTCTCAAGTTTCACAGTGAAGGGAGCAAGGACAAGAAACTAGCTTTCACTTTCTCCTATCAGTATCCCTTTCATATAACCTCCTCCTATCTCCTGTTCTCTTACTTCTTTAGCATTAAAATGCTATATGGGTATTTGTAGAGAAGTTGATAGACAATAAAATATGCAACCAGGCTTTCTTTGTTGTTTGTTTGTTTTTTCCCCCTTAGTCCTTATGATATGCAGAATGAATTTTAACTCTAGTATAAGTTAGGATTGCCCTGTTCAGGATTAAAAAAAAAAAAAGATGGGAAGACTTTATTCGTGTTACTGAAATGGAAACTAAAGTGTGAAGCTCACTGAAACACTAAGGAAGGTAGGGTTTTTTTAATTTAATTTTTTATTGGATAATTTATTCATTTACATTTCAGATGTCATCCACTTCCCCCATTTGCCTTCCCTAGAAACCCCCTATCCCATCCCCCTTCTCTTTGTTCCTTTTATACCATTTTAACTTTATGCATGTGTTAAGGTCAGATCTAGGTTGAGAGTCTAACAATACAATAGATGCAAAGAGTCAAGGAACAAGCAAGACAATAAATGCAAATAGTCAAAGAACAAGCAAGGCATTAAACACCATTCCATGAACACTCCCGTGATCACTGCTTCTAAGGGCTTATCAGGATGATTAAAATATTTGAGCCAAATTTGTTGAAGTGAACTATCACCTAAAGTACTACAAGGCACTCAGAAGGAGTAGTGGTCAGTGTGGTTAGCTAAGCTGTGCTTGCTTCTTGAGGCATATGTGAGGGAGGCTCATAGTCTCCAATGTGACTGACAGAAGCATCCTCTGTGCTGCTATGTCTCTTTCAAAAGGATGGCTAATAGATATCTGAAGAAAATTTTTCTCAGGCTTAAAGGCAAAAGTCTGGTATTCTTAAATTGGAACGGAACAGAAGCAGAATTTATAATTATTAATTGTACAGAGAGCAGAGGCATCTATTATTTAAGCCAAATGACTGTCTAAGAAATGGTTAAGCTGTTAATGGTTATAGCAACCACCCTGGACCCTTAAAATTAGCCATCATGAGGGAAGCAAAGGGTGGGAAAATAAACTGAGTTATAAAAAAGTATTCTTTTAATCGTTATCTAGAAATATATGAAAGACAGTCTTCTCTAGATGTCTTATTAGAATGAAGCAACAAATCTCATTTTCCTTTGAATACAGATTTGTCTGTGTACAAAAACAATGAAAGGAACTCAACAGCTACTATTCATGAACAGAACCCGCTGTTGGGTTACTATGATACCTGCTTATGTTTCTATCAAGCTGCAAATCACCATGTCATTGAAACCAAAGAGAGAGAAAAGAAGGGAGGGACAATAAAGTTATGGTTGATTGTTTCTTAATCATGACTAAAATTAAAGAAAGAAAGAAAGAAAGAAAGAAAGAAAGAAAGAAAGAAAGAAAGAAAGAAAGAAAAGAAAGAAAGGAAGAAAAGAAGGAAGAGAAGGAAGAAAGAAAGGAAGAAAGAAAGGAAGAAAAAGGAAGAAAGGAGAAGGAAGGAAGGAAGGAAGGAAGGAAGGAAGGAAGGAAGGAAGGAAGGAAGGAAGGAAGGAAGTTAAAATCCAGGAGTGCTCGGGTTAGATAAAATGATAGAAAGAATTTTTTTTTTGTTGCTGTTGTTATTGCTGTTGCTGTTGTTATTTTATTGTTTTCTTTTTAATGGGTTTCTATGTACTACAAATATATATCTTGGTGCAATGCAAATCATGTTTTACAGGTTTATACAAAGCCCTGTCTGTTCCCACTCTGGATTCATGGTCATGACTAGAAGCTTCTCAGTGGATAAGAAACTAGCCCATGAAAATTCACTTTTATAGTCTCAAAACCACCCAGTGCTTCCTCAACAAAAGCTACAACAAATCAAGTAGGAATTATTATTTCAAGTTTTTCTTCACAGATGAAACTGCTATTACTGTTTAAAATTCATCACCATTGAAAATGACCTGTTAGGACTAAGGAAGGAATTAGATTTTTTGTTTGTTTTGTTTTAATGACAAAACATTCAAATCTAAGTGTGGTGGTACTTGCCTTTAATAACAAGCTCAATTCAGTGGAAACAGAGGCACACAGAACTCTACAAAACAAATTCCTGACCAGCCAAAGTTACACACTGAGACCCTGTCTCAGAAGAAATCCAGCATTATTCAAATATTCAGTGAATAGGGCAATATCTTTGTTGTGTAATAAGTTAAATGTTATTAACTATATTCAATGACCAAAGAAAACAACATGGTGAGAGGCAAGCACAAGACCATAAGCAACAGAAGCCTTTGTCACCATCAGAACCCAGTTCTCCCACTACAGCAAGCCATGAATACCCCTACACACCTGAAAACCAGGATGCTGACTTTAAATCCTATCTCATGAAGATAATAAAGTTTTTAAAGGAGGATATAAATATCTCACTGAAAGAAATACAGGAAAAAAAAACAGGTAAATAGGTAGAAGCCCTTAAAGAGGAAACAAATCCCTCAAAGACATACAGGAAAACACAATCAAACAGGTAAATTTCTATTGATGATCTTTTGAGTAGTTCAAGGTGTCATGCCTTTTCCTATGACCAGAGAGCTGACCTGCATTTCATTCATTTAGGGACTAATTACAGTCTTCCTTATTCAGTCCTTGGATATACAAGCTATTGATTATGAGATGAGAGTCTATTCCCAATACCCATCATCCCACTTATATTCATCTAGCTCCTTAACACTATCATACTTGGTTAAGAAATGAATTTTATTTTGTCATTGTCAATGGTTAACATTTTAATATAATGTCTGTTTATTAATTTAATAAGAACAATAAAAATGTAAAAACAAAGTACTAAATAAATCAGTACTGAATATCCAATTGAAACAAAGTTAATCTCAGTAATACTGGGTAAATGCAAAGAATATGTAGAAAACACACTGTAATTGTTAATTACTTTATACCCTTAAAACAGAGGTGAGTTGTTAATCTTAAACAACTAAAATAAAAAAGAATAAGACAAAAGATAGACATCACTGATATTTTGGATATCATATATCTTACTTACCTTTTTAGTAAAAACACAACATAAAATTACCCAAGATGGACAACATGACATTTTAATGTTTTCATAACGAAGGAAAAAAATCTTCCTTGTTATATTTTTCTTCCTAAAATTGATATAGCTAAAGCTAGCATTCTTAATTTCATAACTTTGAATGTAAGAATATCCCTGATCACCAGGAAGAAAACAGAAGACACTATAAAACAGTTCTTAAACTTCCTTAAGCAGGGCTTGAAGGGGTTCACAGAGACCCAAGTGACAACCATGACGCCTGTATGGCTCTGACCTCGGTCCTCTTACATGCTCTGTATGTTGTATAACTTGGTGTTCTTGTGGGACTTCTTACAGTAGAGTAAGGTGTCTCGTGTGCTTTTGCCTGCTTCTGGAACACATTAGCTTCTTCTGGGTTGCCTTATCAAGTTTTGATATGAGGGTTTGTGCCTGATCTTATTTTAAACTGTGATGCAGTGTTTGGTTGATATCCCTAGGAGACGTGTTCTTTTCTGAAGGGAAATGGAGGAGAAGGGAATCTTCAGCAGAGGTTAGATGAGGGGTATAGAACTAGAAGGAGAGGCAGGAGGGAAGAATTCATTTGGAAAGTAATGAAAAGTAATCTATAAACAATGGAAAAATTCTATAGTGGGAGAAAACAGTATCAGATGGTTACATATTCATCATGCAAAAGCAACCTGTAAGCCCCTGTCTTCCTCACTGTAGCTAATGAATTCAAAGTTGCAGATATCTTAAAATTTCATTATACTTCCTTGTGTTAGAAATCACACCTGTTTTCTTTCTTTAAATGGAATTCATGTTCCATTTAGCTTTTCTGCTACATTATAATCAAGTTTTCTTTTAAATTTATAGGCCTATGTTAAGTTGAAGCAAATCTCCCAAGCCTTCTATTCATGACAACTGTCACCCAAATATGGTGATCCATTCAGAGAGTACATTAATAGTTACCTCCAGTTATATGCTCTTCATCTTTTCCGTCCCACCTGAATTCAGGGATACCACAGGGAAAAAATATACCATCTCTACTTTTATTTCTAAAATCACCTTGAAGTTTCACTGTTCTTGTCTTGACTCTTATGACATAATATTGACATCTTCTTCCCGTAAGTCATCTTCTTCCTCTTTCTCCTCTCCCCCTGCCACTTCCTCCTCCTCCTCCTTCTCCTCCTCCCCCTCCTCCTTCCTCCTCCTCCTCCTCACCCCCTCCTCCTCTTCCTCTTCCTTCTCCTCCTCCTCCTCCTCCTCCCTCCTCCTCCTCCTCCTCCTCCTCCTCCTCCTCCTCCTCCTCCTCCTCCTCTCCTTCTTCTTCTTCTTCTTCTTCTTCTTCTTCTTCTATCATCATCCTCTTTGCTAATTTATCTTTTTCACTCTCTACTCTCTGGAGAGTAATGTAAGAACAACATCTCTTCTTGCTGTGTTCTAGTGTCATAAAATCCCTTTTCAGGGAGCCAAAGCCTTTGAGATCACATGAAAGATAGACATTTACTTATTGTAAGTATCTCAAGCACAAATTATATATCTGATATTTGATAATTACCAATGGTGAGAACTATTAGACTGAACCACAGTAAAATGTTACTGTGTTCTTATTTCTTTTCTACTAGTCCAGGCCGATATGTTTGTGTCACTAGCCTCATCAGGTGCTTTTTCTTCTACATCACTGGCTCATGGTATCTTGTTTGTGATTCTATCACACACTCATCTACTTGCTTTCTTTTCACCTTTGGGCCTAGAGAACTGTTCTTGGATTTTTGCAAAGTAAATGTCCTTTTATTTAATCCAAAGTTCATCAGTTTGGCTTTACCTATCAATTTAACTTAAAACAGTCTCCTGCCATACTCCCCTGATCATACACAGACACAGCCTTTCATTTCAATACTTTAAAACACATTGTTTCTTTCATTGTTATAGACAGCATCAAAAGTTCATTCTTTTCTGTTTTGTATTTTTTTTTGTTTGTTTTTTTTTTTGTTTTTTTTTTTTTTGTTTTTTCGAGACAGGGTTTCTCTGTGTAGTCCGGGCTGTCCTGGAACTCGCTCGGTAGACCAGGCTGGCCTCGAACTCAGAAATCCGCCTGCCTCTGCCTCCCAAGTGCTGGGATTAAAGGCGTGCGCCACCACCACCCGACTTGTATTTTTTTTTTTACATATTAGTATCTCCCTTAATTTAAGGAGTAAATTCCTTTCTACTAAGAATGACACTATATTTAAGAGAAATTATGGCTTGTATGTCTCAAATAAAAAAAACTACCCAACTATGTTTTCAAAAAAATTACACACAGGATACACACACGTATACACACACAAAACACACACATGTGAGAGAGAGAGAGAGAGAGAGAGAGAGAGGAGAGAGAGAGAGAGAGAGAGAAAGAAACAGAGAGACAGAGAGACAGAGACAGAGAGATAGAGAGACAGAGAGAGACAGGTAGCACTTGGATTCTAATAAATGCTGATTTGACATTCAACTTGAAGAAATTAGTTGTGCTCTTCTTTATCTTGTCATACATTAATGTCATGTAAAGCAAAGCCTCAGGAAAAAAGTCGCAGGAAGTAATGTTATGGCTTGTTTTTTTTTTTTTATTGGATAATTTATTTACATTTCAGATGTTATCCCCTTACCCCATTCTGCCCCCAACCCCACCCAGGAACCCCCCTATCCCACCCACCTCCTCCTGCTTCTATGAGGATGTGCCCCCACCAACCCCCCACTCCCACCTCCCCACCCTCGCATACTCAGCGTCCAGCCTTCATGGAACCAAGGATAGTTTATTTATTTATAGTTCAAATGTTATCCCCTTTCCTGATTTCCCCTACAGAAAACCGCCATACAATCCTCTCTCTTCCTGCTTCTATAAGAGTGTTCCCTTACCCACACCTCTACGCCTCACAGCCCTGGCATTCCTCTACACTTGGGCATCTAGCCTTCCCAGAATCAAGGGCCTCTCAACAAGGTCTTCCTCTACTACATATGCATTTGGAGCCATAACACCCTCCTTGTGTACTCTTTGGTTGGTGGTTTAGTTCCTGGGAGCTCTGGGATGGTCTGGTTGGTTTATACTCTTGTTCTTCCTATGGGTAGAAAACCCCTTCGGCTCCTTCATTCCATTCTCTAACTCCTCCATTGTGGACCCCATGCTCAGGTCAATGGTTGGCTGCAAGCATCCACCTCTGTATTTGCAAAGGCTCTGATAGAGCCTCTCTGGAGATAGCGATATTAGGCTCCTGTGAGCAAACACTTCCTGGAATCCACAATAATGTCTAGGTTTGGTGTCTGTATATGAGATGGATCCCCAGGTGAGGCAATCTTTAGATGACCTTTCCTTCAGTCTCTGCTTCACACTTTGTCTCCATATTTCTTCCTGTAAATATTTTGTTCCCCTTCTAAGAATGACTGAAGCATCCACACTTTGGTCTTCCTTCTTGAACATCATGTGGTCTGTGAATTGTATCTTGATTATTCCTAGTTTTTAGGTTAATAACCGCTTATAAATTAGTGCATACTATGTGTCTTCCTTGGTGACTGGATAACCTCACACAGGATGTTCTAGTCCCATCTATTTGCCTAAGAAATTCATGAATTCATTGTTTTTAATAGCTGAGTAGTGCTCCATTGTGTAAATAAACCACATATTCTGTGTCCATTCCTCTGTTGAAGGTGATCTGAGTTCTTTCCAGCTCTGGCTATTAGAAAAAAAGGCTGCTATAAACATAGTGGAGCATATGTCCTTGTTATATGTTGGATCATCTTCTGGGTATATGCCCAGGAATGGTATAGCTCAGTCCTCAGGTTGTACTATGTTCAATATTCTGAGGAACTGCCAGACTGATTTCCAGAGTGGTTGTACCAGCTTGCAATCCCACCAACAATGGCGGAGTGTTCCTCTTTCTCTACATGCTTGCCAGAATCTGCTGTCACCTGAGATTTTAATCTTAGCCATTCTTATTGGTATGACATGGACCGTGGATATCAGGATTGTTTTGATTTGCATTTCCCTGATAACTAGGATGTTAAACATTGCTTTAGGTATTTCTCAGCCATTTGGTATTCCTCAGTCGAGAATTCTTTGTTTAGCTCTGTATCACATGTTTAATAGGGTTATTTGTTTCTCTAGAGTGTAACATCTTGAGTTTTATATTTATAATGGATAATAGCCCTCTATCAGATGTAGGGTTGGTAAAGATCTTTTCCCAATCTGTTGGATGCTGTTTTGTCCTATTGACAGTGTCCTTTGCCTTACAGAAGCTTAGCAATTTTATGAGGTCCCACTGTTGAGTGTTGATCTTACAGCATATTTTCCCCTGTGCCCAGGTATTCAAGGTTCTTTCCCATATTCTCTTCTATTCATTTCAATGTGTTTGGTTTTATGTGGAAGTCCTTTATCCACTTGTACTTGAGCTTTGTTCAAGGAGATAAGAATGAATCTATTTGCATTCTTCTACATGCTGACCTCCAGTTGAACCAGCACCATTTGTTGAAAATGCTGTCATTTTCCACTGGATGGTTTTAGCTCCTTTGTCCAAGATCAAGTGACTGTAGGTATATGGGTTTATTTCTGGGTCTTCAATTTTATTCTGTTGATCTATCTGCCTCTTTCTGTACCAATACCATGCAGTTGTATTTTGTTTTGTTTTGTTATTTCTTTTTGTTTTTTTGGTTTTTTGGGTTTGTTTATTTATTTTTATTTTTAATCACTATTGCTCTGTAATACAACTTGAAGTCAGGAGTGGTGATTCCACCCAAAGGTTCTTATATTGTTGAGAATAGTTTTTGCTAGCCTGGGTTTTTTTGTTATTTCAAATGAATTTGAGAATTGCTCTTTCTAACTCTACAAAGAATTAAGTTGGAATTTTGATGGGGACTGCATTGAATCTGTAGATTGCTTTTGGCAAATGGCTATTTTTACTATATTAATCCTGCCAATCCATGAGTATGAGAGACCTTTCTGTCTTCTGAGATCTTCTTTGATTTTTTTCCATATCACTTTCTGAGCCTAGTTTAGAACAGGAGGTCAAAGGTGATATTCAGCATTTTTATTATACCAATTCACCTTTGTCTTAATCTGGTAATGAAATATCAATGTCCATTTTTGGTGTATATGTTAATGGACACTAAGAGCCACAGAAGCTAAAATGAAAGCATCAGCATTAAAAAACAATAGCCATACAAACAGAAATTTAGAAAGTAAAATTTAAAGGACATATTTAGTGCCTTAAAGTGGTTTTGAATATATGGATATTTTAATGTACATGTACATTATTATTAACCTACCCAATTCCTCATATGGTACTTTCAGTTGTTTTTATTCTCCAGGAATAGAAGTGATCATTGTGCTATTTAAAAAAAAATTAACAAATAAAGCAAAATGAAAACTCTATACATCTTTTAGTGATTTATCCAAACTATAAACAAACATCTCTTAAGAGTCAACCAATTTAATAAACTTCAAGAATGTACAAATAGGGACACACATCTGTTCCAGTTAACAGAGAGAGTAAAACCAGCACATGATAAGAAATGTGTATTCTGGAGCTTCAGAAGCCCTTCTGGTATGAGGTGAAGAAGTTATCCTGTAGTGCTAGGAGAGACACATATAGGCAAAATCAAACAACAGCTTTGAATATCTCATTCCACTTAAGTGTATAGAGGTCAACATTGTCCTCCTTAACTATCCTGTTGAGTATGAGCTGTATTGACATTTCAAAGTCTCTTCCTAACATAATATATCTATATCTATACTCTTTACTGATCTTATATAATTATTTTTTCTTTTATATTTTTCAATGTTTAAAATGGGATGCATACATAAAGAGAGACTACAGGCCTATGCAAAATATTCTTTAAGCAAGTGTGGCTTGAATTTCTTTTTAGGGTTGTCTCATAAAGTCCTCATGTACACATGACTGGCCACCCTATTTTAGTGTAAGTGTATCTAATAGAACTTGTATAAAATCAAGCACAAATTATATGGTAATTCTCAAATTTTTATTTCTTAATATTAAATCACAATGAATATAAGAATAGGACATGAAAAACATATTTGCACTTCTCTAGAGAGTTTTACATGAACTTCCTTTTATCAGAAATATTTATTGCTAAATAGAAATGATTCAAACTTCTAAAAGCTCTCCAGAATAAATTATTTGCAAATGGGTACATTAATGATTCAAATATGAAGCCTGCTATAAAGAAAGAATACCAATTTGTAAACTATTTTTCAAAGGTAGAAACATCCTTCTTAATATAGAGACTATTAAAATTTAAAGCTCTCATTAAATATTTAAAAGTCATAAAGTGAAAAGAATTCTCTAACTCTTTTAGCATATCAAAGAACTATCATAGATAACTGGAGGAATCAAGTAATTGAGAAATTATAAAGAGTTAAATAATTCATAAATATTACAGAATCTTAAAAATTGTAAATTTTGATAATACATTATTTAATGAATTTTAATGAATTTTGTGTACTTTCAAAAGTCTATGAAATTCATCAGAATGAAAATATCTAAAAACCAAAACTGTCCTATCTTTAGTAAGATAAAATTATGAGATGAAAAATATAAATACTGTAGAGGTTAGGATGGGAATGGTCTCATGGTTTCAGATATTTGGCCAGTCAGTATCCAGCCAGTGGTACTGCTTAGGATGGTTGTGCAGACTTACTTGAAAGAAATACGTCACTAGGAGTGGGTTTCAGATTTAATAGCTTTGCCCCGATTAAAGTTGCATGTCTCTGTTTTCAGTTAATGCTTTTAAGATTTAATTTCTTAGCTTGATCCTACAAACTCCAGGCTTGATGAGCTAGAATCCTTTCCTCTCATGATGACTTCTCTTTGGAAAGTTAAGGCAAAATATACATGTCCATAAGATGCTTTTGATCACTGTCTTTTTCTTTATAACAGCAACAGCATAGTTATTAATACAGGATCAAAAGAAAAATCACGTCATTTCCTCCTTATTCCAATGGAATGTCATTGTAATAAGTCCCTTTCATAAATTCACGCACAATAATAATAATTTGCAACATGCATGCAACATGCATCATACAAAACCCCACAAATGAAACTTTTGATTGTACTAGCCAGGACAATATAATGGTCACATCTTTTTTTTTTTTCTTTTTATTAAAATTGTTGTGGAAAACATAGTAGGTGTTACTTTTGCAGAAACAGAGTAGCTATTAGAAATGTAGAACTTTTCAGCTTTCAATACATGCATCTCCATCTAAAGAATTAAGAGATTAATGGTGTTGCTTGTGTTCATGCTTGTACATATGTGAATCCATTTTGTGTCCTGCTGTGGAGAACAGAAGATAACGTTATGTGTTGTTTTTTGGGAGAATATTGTAGTAGTTTTTTGTTGTTGTTGTTTTTGGTAGTGGTGATGGTGGTATTGTGTTTTTGTTTTCTTTGTTTTTGTGTTTCTTGAGGCAAAGTCTCTCATAAGCCTATGAATTGGTAGATTTGCATGGTGTGATGGGCTTTTAGCCACTAATTGCCATGGAATCTCTCTGTTTCTGCCTTCTGACCACTGGGATTATAAGTACATACTAATTTAGATTTTATTATGTTTTCTCTTTAGGTTCTGGAGATGGCACTCAAATCCTTATGGAAATAATTCTGAATTCACTTAAATCTCTCTGACCATGAAAATGTTAAGTTTTTATGGGCTCACATGATAAAAAAACAGAAGACTTTTTTTAAAGATTCATTTATTTATTTTACGTATATGAGTACACCATTGCTCTCTTCAGACACACAAGAAGAAGACAACAGATCCATTACAGATGCTTGTGAGCCACCATATGATTGCTGGGAATTGAACTCAGGACCTCTGGAAGACTAGTCAGTGCTCTTAACCACTGAGACATTTCTCCTAAATTGAAAGCAGTTTATTTAAAATGCCATCTGGCCATCAGGAATTTAAAGTTGCTATTATTTCAAATGGAATTAGTGTGTGTGTTTGTGTGTGTGTGTGTGTGTGTGTGTGTGTGTGGTGTGTGAAGCGAAGTCCAAAAAAATTGTGTTTAACTTAAAAAGTGCTAATGCTACACATAAGAGAAGACAACATGGTGATAAAATAAATCACCAGACACATATTTATAACATTCTTTGCCAGTTCCTTTTGAGATTACCCTAGAAACACTGACATTCTTCCCTTCCTCAGTTTGCTCAATCATTAGAGCTCAGAGTGGCACATAAGAGAGTAATGTGAAGATATACCAATAAAAGAAATAGAAAGCTTCTAGCGCAGACCATAAGATATTAGCTTGTTTCCTTATGTATTGAGTACAAACAAAAACATATTAAAATATAGGCATTGGTATATATGTTTCCAGTATACAAAATGGGACTTAATATATTTTCTACCTTAGAAAACAAATTTTGATGTGTTTAATGAGATGACATGTACAGATTAAACATGGATTATAAATGTTTCACTAATGTTAACTCTGTAACACTTCTCTTAACAATTATTGAACATTCATATTCATTTAAAATTTTTATCATATCTCTGTTTTTACAAATGAGCACAGGGTCCCCAATGGAGGAGTTAGAGAAAGGACTGAAAGAGCTTAAGGGGTTTGCAACCCATAGGAAGAACAACAATATCAACCAACTAGACCCCCCAGAGATCCCAGGAACTAAACCACCAACCAAAGAGTACACATGGAGGGACCCAAGGCTCCAGCTGGATATGAAGCAAAGGATGGTCTTGTTGGACATCAATGGGAAGAGAGGCCTTTGGTCCTGGGAAGGCTCGATGCCCAATGTAGGGGTATGCCAGGGCAGGGAGGCTGGAGTGAGTGGGTGAGCACCCTCATAGAAGCAGGGGGAGGGAGGATGGGGTAGGCAGTTGCCAGAGGGGAAACCAGGAAAGGGGATAGCATTTGAAATGTAAATAAATAAAATATCCAATTAAAAATAGAAAAGAACCAGAAAAAATAAAATAGTTTAATAATAGTAATAATAAAATTGTCATATTTTTGTTTTCACAAATATTTGATGCTCATCTTGGGCCATACACTTGGGACATGTTCCTAGCTTTCTGTGTGGGCAGCTACTTAAAGGCAGACCTTTGGAGTCAGCATGTGGCTTTGCAATATTCTCTTACTCCTGCTGTGACAATAGTGTTCCAATTCAAAGTAACTTCTTTGCCTATTCTAAGGGCAAAACAGTCATGGGACAAAAAGGAAGGAATTCCAGGATGCCTATGTAGTAATAACCCCTGAGAGGACACCATTGTTTGTTTATGAGCACTTTGTCTTTTGTCTTGTCTAAGTAATTTCTTTCTTTCTAATTATTTCATGTTAGCATCTACTGAAGTTTTCACACACATATTATATTTGTTTGACTCTACCTTCTGTCCCTTACTCCCTGCCCCTCTTTCTATGCTGTACCTTTCACACATCACACTTTCCTCTTTTACTTTGCTGCATTTCTTCTCCACCATCCTATCTTAGAAACACTTTTCTTCCTAGTCACATGAGTGGAAGAGCTGAAAAAATATATATATTCAATACACCAACCCACTGATTGTACATATATATTATATTAAGATTTTATTCATAAATTAAGTTGAGATCGCTTTTAGTAAGGTGGCTCTATTTCTTTTGTCCTTTCATACTGGAGATTATATATATATATGGATATATGTATATATCCTTATGTATATATCCTTAGATCTAGAATCTTTATATTAGAGAGGGGATATATTTTGATTTTTACAGACTAACCTAAAATATTTCCAATACCAATCTATTTTCTGAGTTTTTCATGGTTTAATTTTTTTAACAATCACAGAGTCTAGCTCGAAACAATCACAGAGTCTAGCTCGTTCTTACAGAAACAATAAAAATGACCATTCCATTTTACCACTTCTCATTGTTTGTCTAGTTTTAAAAACCTCTTGATGTTATTAGTATGTGTGGTGGAGGAATGACAGAGAAACAGACAGAAGATGTTCAAGTCGAAGTACTTCAAAAGTTCAAAGGTGGTATTTCCACAGCTGATATCAGATAACACTCTTCAGCTCAGCCTTTGTATGGCAATCTCAAACTCAGACTCACTTATAGAATGACAGCATGTCAATCATCACATCTAGAACACAGAACTTCTGAACTACAGGTAGAGCCTAATCAGCAGCAGATTTGGGAAAGAAAATGCTGAAAATGCAGGAATGATTACCACATCTTGGTTTCACCTCTTATCTCTACAGAAACTTTTAAAATAAGCATTTAAAGTAAATATGTCACCCACAAATATAGTAAGTGATCTGATATAGAATATATAATATTTTAGTTATAGAATGTAAAGTATAACAAACATTACCAGTATTTCTTCTCATTTGGCAATATTTATGATTATTATATTATAAAATAACTATTTTATTAATTGTTCTCTAAGAATACATATTTGTTTTGAGTCTATTTTTAAATAGACATAGTGACAGGTGATTACTTTTCATTGTAAGTGTTATTAAATACCCTGGCAATAATTGTTCTTGTTATTAAAGTCTTCTTCCTTCTTGCCTTTATTCTACCCAGGGAAACACCATCCCTTTAATAGAAGGTAGAAAACCTTACAGGGTCTCTGTTTTTTTTTATATGGCACCTCAAAATTCAGCTTCCATATTCTTTTATGTGAAAATCTCCTGAACTATCAGCAATGGCTTGATTCAGATACAATGTGTATTATATACTCCACTGTGGCAAATCATGCAAGTTCATGACTTTCTGCTTTATATGTGGAATTTTTTCTTGAAATTTTTCTTTCTCTGAAGTAATGCTAATTCTAGCCTCCTTTTATTTTTAAAAAAATTAAGCAACACTTCTGATGAGTTATGGCATAGTTCACAAGATTTTGTAACTAACTTGTATCAATCACATTTCCGAAAGGATGTTTCTAAATATGGAATATCATTTCACACAATTTGAACTAACTGTCTGGATCCTGCAAGAAGTTCTCAAATTCTCTATAGGAGACCATGTTCTATATAGCTTAGATTTTTTTTATACTGAAGAATATTGCATGTCATATTAATGAAATAAATTATTTAGAAGCACACCAAAATAAATTGAATAGTCAAACAATGAATTTACTGATTTATATGGATAGTTTAAAAAGTAACAAATACATTCCATAGCCTGTAGTCAATATTAAAAAAAAAAAGAATGAGGGAAAAATCATTCTTTGAAATTTGTTGATATGCTAAATATACCTGCATAGGCACCTAAAGAATGAAGAACAGCAAAAGTACTCAGAATGTTTCATTCCATTTATAAGACTGACATTGTTAATTTTGTTCTTTTAGAGTCTTTGTGTGTATATTACATATTAACTAATGCCTTAGCTGGCTCCTAGGACTTCTGTAAGGAAATTCTGAGATTGGGCAAGTTACTTTAAAAGGAAATTTGTTTCCTCACAGCACTGAAGGCTCAGAAGACCAAGTTCAAGGTACAAATGGATTTATAATATGAGCAAAGTCCCAGTAATTTTTTAAAGTAGTCTGAAATGGATGTCTTATCATGGCAGGAAATCATAGGAAGCTTACTAATTCTCCCTAATACTTTAAGACACAGATCTATTTGTGAAGACAACATTTTCACACCAATATCACTTCCCTTTAGTTCCTACCTCTTAATAATACCATATTGAGATTTAAGGTCCAAGGCAGATTTGGGTGGGAAACAGTCAAGCGATAACACTTTTGAGTCTGTAGGCTGCAGAAATTGGTTAGCAGTTAAGAGCACTTGCTGTTCTTCTGGAGAACTCCCATTGATTTCTAGATCCCACAAGGCAGCTCACAACCCTCTGCAGCTCACGTTCCAGTGGATTCATTTTTCTCTTCTGGACTCAGTGAATAGCAAGCATATGCATGGTGCACAGACATACATGCAGGAAAAATACCCACACACATTTTAAAAGAAAGAAATTTTATTTAAGTCATCTTTAGAAAGCCCTAGAAAAAATATATCTGAGAGGTTTAAGGATACATCTTTATATTAGCACATTTATGTAGTAATGTGCAAGGGTATAGGTTTGAACTTAATATAAATAATTAAAAAGAGACTTTGGAGTAGATGTTTGTATGGATTCATGTTTGCTGCCACCATACTGATCATTTAGGGGTAGATGTAGATAAATTAGATGCCCCAGGCCAATCATAGCTGTTCAATAAGTTCAAGGCCAGAGACTGCATGAACCCCTGTCTACAAAATATAGAACAATAAAAATTTCCAGAAACAGCTGAGGACGTCTGCTTATGAGTTGTTGGTCATGAAAGCCCTAGAGGCTGCCAGAGCAATAGATGCTTTTGCTACTTGTTCTAGTTTGATTTCTGTTGCTTTGATAAAACAATCTGAAAAAAAATGAAAGAAACTCAGGAGAGGACAGGATTTATTTGATTTATACTTCCAGGTGACAATCCCTCATTGAAGAAAGAAAAGTATGAAGGGACATAAAGATAGAATTGAAACAGAAACCACAAAGTAATGCTTCTTGCTTGCTGGTTCATGACCTTATGCTCAACAGGTCTTTTAATACACCTACTTTCCAGGGATGACATTCTTACAGTGTGCTCAGCCCTCTTATATCAGTTTGCTGTAAAGACAATGGTTCCATCTGACCAAAGGCCATTCTGATTGAGTCAGTTCTTCTGTTGAGGTTCTGTCTCTACCCCTTCAGTTGCATCAGATAATAAAAGTAACTAAACTAGTATTTTGTTGTTGTTATTTGTTTGCTTTTGCTTGTTTGTGTATCAGATGAAGTTTCTAATACCACTGCTAAAAACTCTAGACATTTTCTTTGAACAATACAGAGAAATAATCCTGGAACAGAACTAGAAATGTGTTCCCCTATGGCTACATTTCACAATTCCCAAGGGTGCTGTATGGGGTATTGAGGGAGAAAGGGCATCAATGCCCTTAATAGGTTGTGAACACTATGAAATGCAATGCAGGTCATTACGTGTCCACCACTTCCATGGTGACAGAATTGCTATTGGGAAAACCAACTGGGCTCTGATTTGATTTGTGGATCACTATCTGAAGTAATTCAGCCCTGTTACTTCAAACCAATTCACAAAACATAGCTGAAGAGAACTTAAACCCTAAGAAAGAACTTACCATTGTTGCGTGGCCAACTGTAGTAGTCTCATACTATATACTAAATATTTATGTTTATATCCATATAAATGCTTCCCTTAGCAATAATCAGAAAAGTTCCTCATTACAATAAATTTCAGTGATTTAATGGACTTATGACTCTTCTAGTTGCTGATAATGAATGCCAATTAATTGTTTAGATTGAAACAGAGCATATAAATTCCACCCATTTTGATTCAAAGGATAATATGTAAGAGGAAATATTAAAGCTAGAAAAAAGGGATAAAGGATGCAAAATAATATTTTCTGGCTATAGTATAGTGATTGTGACCATGAACCCACTGCTGATGTTGCTTCTACATTACCTGCACAGAACGTTTCCTGTCCCAATTGGTAGTGGATCAGGAGGAAGGGTAACAGAGTCCTGCTTCTTTTAACTAAACTTTGCTATGGTAGGTTAATGCAGAAGTCCCAATTACTATCTTCAGTTGTATAAACCATTACTGAGTCCATTAGACTCCTATAGATAGTGACAAGTCATGTCACAGAGATGGCCTGGATTAAACTCTGTAAGTCACACAATAATATAACAAGACATGATTATAGGAAAGAGACATAAAGGAACATGACATATAGGAAAGACTGGATATTGACAAGGTGTCAGGGGAATAGGAGAGGATTGGATAAACCTGATTATTGTCATCTTTGAAATTTTTAAAGAATAAATTCAATGGTAATTGTGGTTAAAAAAAAAGGAGGCTTCCAAGCTCTATTCCAAACTCCTGAATTAGAATCTGCTGAAATAAAGTGATCTAGGTGTCAGAAAGCTACTTTGTAAAACTGTTTTATTACAATGTGTAGTCGCAGAAAGCTAGTAACAATGAGGAACTTATAAATTGAAAATGGCCATTTGATATTGAATAATTGTTATACAATTATTCAAAATAGCAATTACTTTTAAGGTAAAGAATAAAGAGATGAATGAGTAAAGAAAGGTCAATGTATCATAGAAAATTGGAGGATTAAAAGAATCAAAAACAAAAAAATAAACAAAGAAAAACCATAACAAAATAAGTATGCATGGAAAAGCCAAGATCTACAGAATTCTAAAGATTTAACTTCAAGAATTAAACAATAATTAAACAATCACTCCATAAAACACACACACACACACACACACACACACACACAAAGGTTTCTAGTTTATAACAAAATAAACCAATTACAAGTAAGAATTTAGAACACTTAAGCAGTAATTTCATCTGCTGCTAACACACCTAATTTTGCATTCACTTTAGTTTCTTCATTTTATTAGTAATATTTAGTTTTATTTTGAGTGTAACTGGGAGAAACTTTGTAAACCTAAACTATTTATGACTATATTTGATAGTGATAATTAGAATTACTCCAGTTCACAAAATTTGAAAATATTCTTGCTTTCAAATAGCTATGTTTTTAAGCACAGAACACGCTGAGATTTGCCGTTCTGGCTGCCATCACAATTACTCCTATCACAATCTATGCACAGATGCTGAATGCGGATAACCATTACTGCAGGTTATACTGGCAGCTCATACAAATGGATAATCATTGGCTCATGATCACCTCAACTCCCTAGATCATTGGAATGGCCCAGCTGGGCAAGTCTGAAATCTAGCTAAGGAGGGGTGTGTGTGTGTGTGTGTGTGTGTGTGTGTGTGTGTGTGTATTTCTTGTTTTTCCAGCTAGCTAGGATACAATGCCCACAGCATTTCATACACCTCTTTTTTTAAAAAATCTATTCTACATTTATTAAATTTATTAAAATCTTTACTCTTCTCTGACTAATATAAATAAAATGGAGCTATTCACACAGCATGAAAGGGCACCATTCAGTGTAGAATTTAAGACTTGGAAACATATGCTTAAAGAGAGCATCACATTCTCCTATGATATGCTGTAACTACTGCTAATGAATAGTATCAGTCCAGCTGCTTACTGTGAAATTGCCACTCTTGTACCATGCCTACAATAAACTAAGAAACACAAAGACTGTCATTAAAGCTGGACAGAAATTCTATTTTTGATTGATCCCAATCTATCTAATAGCAGCTATGTAGCAAAGTAAACATCATTAGTGAGCTTTTCAAACTATATTTACATTTTGCTACCTTTTCTCTACCCCGTTTCACAGTTTCTGAGGACCAGTTTACTCTTATATTTAAATCGTCAATGTATAAATCACTGGGTCATTAAAATCAAAAGGACATTGCAAGGCATTTTGCAATTGCTATCAAACTCTACATTCCCAGGGAGAGAGAAATGGAAAAGGGGTAGGGTTCAATCAAAAGGAATAAAGCAATGTTCCTAGGACCTTTGGATTATGAGGAACAATTAGTCATAAGATACATGTAACCATATGAATTAAGCAAGACAGAGCCCAGTGGTTTTCAAAATCTGACCATCAATCTAATGAGTTTGGTTTTTGGAAAAATTTAGTGTTTTAATTTTGAGGTAGCTCTAAAAATATAATGCAAGAAATCACTTAATGTCTCTTAATAAATTGAATGTAAGGTAATCATTAGATGGTTTTCTTATTTTTTTCTGCCACACCAGAGTTTTTGTTCTGCATAACTATTAATGCACTATTCAAAACTCTATATTTATAGTCTTAATTTTTCTATTTCTATGTATAGTAGTTTGCATTAATTTCTAAAATACAGCAGTACACAATGTGTATGAATGAAGTGGAAGGCTGTATGTGTATGTTTGGGTGTGTGAGTGAAGGCACGTTTGTCGTCTTACATTGAGAGCACTTTGATTACTGACACTTGGTTCCAAGTCTGGCTTTTTCATAGTTTCTGGGGATTCTATATAAGGCCTCAGGATTATATGTCAAGGACTATACTCAATGAATCCTCTTGGTTATAATGATATTGTTTATAATTATACACCCCAATTATTTTTAGAATTCTTCTTTTGCTATGTCTTACATTTCAGAAGCTACTTTCTTTGTCAATCTCTTCTCTTATTACTTCATAAGCTTTTCCCAGGTAATATAGTTTATTAATACTATAAACATCAATATAACTAATTTGATCTATATTTCTAGCCTTTCCTTTTTTAGTTTTATATAGTCAACGGAGAACCCATTAAGAAATTTCGCACACACACACACACACACACCACACCAACACAGCCCAGCACCCTTTTTTTATTACCCTCCTATCTTTATTTATTCTCTCATATTCATGATCATTTAGAAGCATTGCCAAGAATCCAGGATAATTAGGAAACCTTGGGCACATTATTGATTCCTCCTGTTTCTTGGTTCTCTAAATCTACATGATAAGTTAGTCATCCAATCAATAAGAATCTTCTGTGTTACTCCATACATTCCATTTACCCCTCACCTTGTAAACATCAGGAATTGCTTAGTACCTGATGGCAGTAAAAGAGCAAACGTGCTGCCTTCATCCGAACAGCCTGTATTTCATGCCACCTGATTCACCAAAGACTTTCCTCTTTGATACTGTCTTTCACTGCTACTGCAGTTCAGGACCTTTCTATCTCCCAATTCTCTTAGGATGTAATTCTAATAAATTCCTATAGATTGGCAAGACCTGCAGGCATTTACCTTTTAATCTATTGCTAATTTTATTTTTATAGTCTACAATTCATACATAATTTGATTTCTTTCAGAAACCCATTCATTCTATAATGTGGTATTTTTACCTTAATATGTTCAAGTGGAACACTTGGGACTTTTCTGTCTTTTATTTTTTTTCATATTTACTTACGTTTTTCAATAGACAGAACATACCACAAAGTCCTAATAAGGCATACGTAGTAAAATAAGTATGTTTCTCTAGAGATCTGTTTCCCAAGTCTGTTACTCTGTTTTTTTTTTTTTTTTTTTTTTTTTTTTTTTTTTTAATGAGTACAACATGCTCACATTTTCTGAACTTTTTTAGGTTAGTTAGAGTGACAGATAATCACGATTATCATCTTCATTGGATTTAGAGTTACTATTTAATTAAATCACTGGGCAAATCTGTGAGGGGTTATGTAGACTGTGTTAGTTGTTAGAACCTGATGCTTTGTAATTCTGGACAATATCATGTGTCCTGGACTGAAAAATAATACCAATAAAACAAACAAGAAAAAATGGAATCTAAACATGGACAATCATCACTTCCTGTTTCCTGACTTTAGATGTGTTATGACCAGCTACCTACTGTTCTAATTGCTGTAACTTATTTGCCACGATAGTCTCTGTTACCTGTAACTGGAAGATAAAATAAAGCCCTATTTTTATGTTGCTTTGTCAGATATATTACCATCAAAATGAAAATAAAAATTAACTTATACACATCTTTGCCCCATTTGTTGGTTTTTCATTCCAGGGAAGGGTCTATCTGTAGATCTTCATATTGGTCAAACCAGTAAATATATACTAGCATATAATTATGCATGGATGGATATATGTCTCTGTCAGCTCAAAACAGACTCAAAAACAAATATAAAACCGTTGATCTTTGTTCAATAAATATATTTTGAGTGTGTACCTTTCTCTTTGCACCAACTTTTTTCAATTATTTATGCTTTAATATAGTTCAATATTTTTCTCTGATCCTAGTAACTCTGTATTAAAGGAGAAAATTTGTCAATGTACAACTGTTTTTCTTTGTCATCACACACACACATAGACACATACATGCACAAATATACATCATATATATATATAATATATATATATATACATATATATATATGGTATATTGCATATTGTACATAGGTAGAAGAAATATATGCATAATTATGTGCAATATATCTATATATAACTATATATATATATATATAATAACTATCTATATAACTATCAAATATGATATAAAATCAGAAAAGGTCTAGTTTTACTTTCTTACAAGAAGTAAAGATGTAATGCTGGATTGTCTTTGAAGATGCATGTTATGGCAGAGATAAAGCATTTAAGTTCAATTGGCATGGATTATCTTATCAATCTTAACATTACCTTAATATATAAAGTATATACACAGGATATGCTGTTACTAGCTTTAGTATATGAATAATTATATTGAAACAAAGGATAAAATCTTAAACTATACCACTATCTATAGAGTCAAGATTGATTATCAGAGCTACCACTCTTAGTTCTGGGTCACAGATATATAAGCATATAGTGAATTCAAAGGGAATAGAGTTTGCGTGAGACCTTATTTGAAGAAGACAATTATTGATTCCTTTCATTGATTTTTCATACATCAAAGTCCAATTTAGTATGGAATAATATATGTTGTGAATCTATAAATTTTTTAATATAAGTTTATTTTGTTATTCTAGATCAGTCATCACTTATAAATAAGTTTGCCCACATGTGTATGGTATAAAACTTTCAGTCAGGGATATACTGAACTTCGGTAAATTTTAGCAAGGATATGGTAACATAATTCCACAGTAGCTTCATAACAAACATTCCATCTCTATAACAAATTTAGAGATATAACAGGATTCTTCTATAAATACTAGTAAAAGTATCACTCAGGAGTTGACAATATGTACGATCATTTATGATCAGGACAGACAATCACTGTTGCTTATTCAACATTTTCCTCTATTTTGTTTTCAATACAAGAGCATTGTGTCCCAGTAGGAGGTTTAAAAACATATTGGTTTATTTTCATGTTTCACAAGCATTAAAATAAGATAGCTATGATGTCATATGTATGGACTATGTGTGTACTGAAATATCTTTAATTTATACAACATCCCTCACAACAAAGTATTATGAAACTCAAAATATCAATCTTTTTACTTTTATTTATTTATTTTTTATTGGACATTTTATTTATTTACATTTTAGGTGTCATTCCCTTTTCAAAATACCAGCCTTGCCAAGGGTTAGAAACCTATTCACATGCTAAAGACATATCGGTTCCTTTAGACTTCAGAGCTTGTTATATAATTGGACACAAGACAAAGTCCATAATTACCATATTTATCATGTATATTCTTGCATTATTTAGTCTCTGGTGACGTCTCTACATTATTTCTTATACCATGACTACTTTATTTTGAATTATTCCTAAATTCATATGCAATGCTTGCATCCATCATGAAAAGCTAAGACATGCGAACACCTTTCAACTAAAAAGAGCTTTCTGATTAAAATGGTTCAATTAGTAAAGTATTTGACACATCATCATGGTGACATGGAATTGGATTTTAATCGTTGTGTAAACTGTTGAGCATAAAGTGAACCCATTTTTGTAGTGCTGGGAATGTTCTCATAGTGATCTCTGATTAGTCAACCAAGTCATTGAGCGCCACATTCAGGGAGAGATTATGCTTCAAAAAATAAGGTGAAGCTTGATAGAGAAAGATGCTTGAAATCACTCTCTACCATCCATATACATGCAAAAATGTTTGTACTCTCACACATGTGGACACAAGCACACACACTGGTGTCAATAAATAATAAAATATAAAATATCAAGAGAGATATTCCTTGCTTACTAATCTGGCACACCATTTATTACCTCAGGAAATAGTGTTCTCTCTCAGTGTATTCACCAGGAACCCAGAAGGTGGAGGCTCTCCCATCATAAGGAGCTCCAATCTAAAGGAGTCCTGTGTCACTGTGGTTATAAAAAGAATGTGAAGCAATGTATAACTATCTATGATTTCCTTGCCCACTAGCAAGACATGAATTTTCATCTACGTTGATCACATATACTCGGCCAAACAAATCAATTATTCTCCTCTAAATTCAAATGTACGTTTTTCTTTAAGAGAGAGGAAAAAGCTTCAACAGTAGTCCTACCTTTCTTTTCCTTATTTCTAGTTCAAATTCATATTTAATATTTTAGCCTTCTTTGATGAATCACATGGAAGACCAAACCATTTTGGTTCAGTGACCCCTGTTCTTGGTTGAATGCCTTTCCTTTGAGCTCTTGTTACAATTTGAACTACTATTTCACAATATTAATACACTATGAAAATATGTTGACTTTCTTGTTTCTTCTGAGTTATTATCTATAAAACAAATGAGTTCTTACTGTAATTAGTAATTACCACTCATTAACTAATATATTGATTTTTTCATGACAATGAATTTGACTTATCTATATTACATAACAAAATATATGATTATTTGATTATTTTTTTTTAAAAATCGAACTAAATTACATCTTTCATTTATTCACCCATTTAGTCTGTCATTAATTTACAGCCAGAGAGGACAGTGATGTTTAGCCCTAGCTGGCCTGAAATTCACTCTATATTCTAGAATGGCCTCAAACTCTTGACAATTTTCCTGCTTCAGTTTCAAATATGGTTAGATTACAAGTTTGTGTCACCATACCATTCTTCAAAAAGGTGACATTAAATTTTATCTGTTCCTCCTCATAATACGTAGAAATAGAATACCTGTCTTCATAATATCATGAAGGATCATATAAAATCATTCTTTATAGATTATTAAAATTATTTCCGTTTTTAAGTTTCTGATACCACATTGTTTCTTTAAAATATTCCATTGCAAAGTAATGAATATATAGTTTTTTCTTTAATTTAATTATTTTTTAATCTTATTTTCTTTATATACTGCTCACTGTCCCTTCTGAGTCAGACCCTCCTACAATCCTTCCCCCATACCCTGCTCTTTGTCTGCTTTGAGTGGTTGTGACCTGCTAAGTATTCCCCCCACCCGGCACTTCAAGTCTCTACAAGGCCAGACAAGGCAGCCCAGCTGGAAGGTTATATCCTACAAACAGGCAACAACTTTGGGATAGAATAGTTCCAGTTGTTTGGGATCCACATGTAGACCAAGATGCACATTTGTACAGGGAGGCAAAGGTCCAGCAAGTATATATTCTATGACTGGTGTTTCAGACTCTGAAGGTCCCAGTAGTCCAGGTTAGTTAACCCTGTTGGTCTTCCTGTGAAGTTCCTATCCCATTCTGGGCCCTCAATCCTTTCTCCTATTTTTCCATAAGAATCCCAAGCTCCATCTTCTGTTTGGCTATGTGTGCCTATATCTGTCTGAGTTAGATGAAGGGTGGAGCCTCTTAGAGGACAAAGTACTCCTGTCTGCAAGCATAACAGAGTATCAATAATAGTGTTAGGGATTGGTGCTTGCCTATAGGATAGGTCTCAAGTTGGGCCATTACTGGTTGGATATACCCTCAGTCTCTGCTCCATGTTCCATGCCTGCATTTCTTGTAGACAGGATAAATTTGAGGTTGAGAATTTTGTGGGTGAGTTGGGGTCTCTATCACTCCACTGGGGTTCCTGTCTGGATACAGGAGGTAGCTTCTTTAGCATCCATATCCCTACTGTAGTGAGTCACAGCAAAGTTCACCCCATTGATTCTTGGACACCTCCATTATTCCTGGTCTCTTTCTGGTCCTGGAGATGGCTCTCACCTACTCATCCCAGTCAGTTGCTGATTTCCTTCATTTTCATGACCATCTAGCCATCACTGCTGCTTTTCCCCATACTTGATCCTGAATCCTCCATTCCCATTCCCATCCCCACTCCCTCCAAGTTACCTTTCTTCATCTACCTCTTTTGACTATTTCATTCCTCATTGTAAATGAGATACAAGATTCCTCACATGGGCCTTCCTTCTTATTTAGCTTCTTTGTGTCTGTGTAGTATAACATGACCTGTATTTTTATAGCTAATATCCAATTGTAAGTGAGTACACACCATGCATATCCTTTTAGTTCTGGGTTATAACACTCAGGGTGATATTCTTAAGTTCTATTCATCTGCCAGCAAAATTTATGATGTCTTCGCTTTTAATAGTTGAATAGTATTCCATTGTGTAGATATATCACATTTTCTGCATCCATTCTTCAGTTGAATGACATCTAGGTTGTTTCTAGTTTCTGGCTATTACAGATAAAGTTGCTATGAACATAATTGAGCAAGTGTCTTTGTGGGATGGTGGAGGATCTTTTGGATATATGCCAAGAAGTGGTATAGCTGGATCTTGAGCTTTGTACTCTCACCAGCAATGAGGAAGTGTTTCACTTGCTCCACATCCTCTCCCATGTGCTATCTCTTGATAATTTTTGGTATTTTATTTATTTACTTTTCAGATGTCATCCCCTTTTCCTATTTCCCCTCCCTAGAACTGCCCTATCACATCCCCCTCCTCCTTTTTGCTTTTATATCATTTTAATTACCTGTATGTATTAAGATCAGTTTTAGGTTGAGGACTAGCAATACAATAGATGGAAATAGTCAAGGAACAAGCAAGGCAATAAAAAAAAAAATTCCATGGACACTCCAATGATCACTGTTTCTAAGGGCTTATCAGGATGGTAAAATATCTGAGCCAACTTCCCAGTCCTAGTGCAAAGTCATTTTCATGTCTGAGCCTACATTCTTGTTCTAGCCTAATATTTTGATTCCAGTCTGAAGTTACTTCTTTTTTCTAACCTAATATTTATATTCCTGCCTTAATTTACTTCTTTGCTCTAGCCTAATGTTAGATTCCTTCCTGAAGCCTACTTCTTTGTCTTTGGCCAATGTCATATCCCTACCATAAGCCCATTTATTTCTCCTTGACCCATCTCAGATTCTTGCTAAACAGCCCCAAAGGCCCTCTACCTCCCCGCCGTTTATATTTCATTAACTAGACTGAGCCTGTCTTAGGTCATTCTGACAAAAATGCCTTCCTTACCAATCATGGAATATGCATTATCGAAAGCAATGCATTTCTGTCTTAGGTTGGTAAGGCTCTGTGCAGAATCTTACTCATTCTTGGCTTACCAGCCTATTAATTTAATAATTCTGTCTGGGGGTCCATTTTCATGTTCAAGTCTTTTACTTTTACTGCCAACATGCTGATGTTGTTAGAGACAAGGTTTAATATGATGGGCAGGAATAAAAGTATTCCCAGAACAAAAAGAGCTAGCATGATTAAGCTAGATATGCCATTCTTGAAGCTTGACCAAAATAGAAATACTGACCTCAGGCAATGGGGGGTAGTTTTTATATTAGCCACTCTGATGGGTGTAAGATGGAGCCTTAGAGATGTTTTGATTTGCATTTCCCTGATGACTAAGGACTTTGAAGATTTCTTTAAGTGCTTCCTGGCCTTTTGAGATTCCTCTGGCGAGAATTCTGCTTAGTTCTTTAAGGTAGCAGGTACAACAGGACCTAACTGGGGGTTGAGGGGGGGATGCAGCCCCAAAAGCATCTTCTGCAAGAGGACCTGATTGAGGACTGCCTGAGAGACCAAGGACTGCTGGTGCAGACAATGCCAGCCAATTGGGAACTGCTGTTTAGACGAGATGCTTTCTTGGGATTAATAGAGCTCAGCTGGAGGGTATTAAAGGAGTTTGCAGCAGTGTTAAGATGAGCTTGTTTTAGCATTTCTCATCTATCTGCTCCCTCTGTCAGATGTAGGGTTGGTAAAAATCCTTTCCAAATCTATAAGCTGAAGATTTGTTCTATTGACAGTATCCTTTGCTTTGCAGATGCTTTGCAGTTTCATGGGGTCCCATTTATCAATTTTTGGTCTTAGAGACTGATTATTATTGTTCTATTCAGGAAATTGTCTCCTGCACCAATATAATACATTAAAGAGTATTTCCCACTTTATCTTCTATGAGTTTAAGTGTATCTAGTTTTGGGTTGAGGTCCTTGATCCACTTAAACTTGATTTTTATGCAGGATGAAAATTACGGATCTGTTTTCATTCTTCTACATGTAGATATCCATTTTCTGAAGATGCTTTCATTTTTCCAAATCTGTAATACAGGGCACATACATAAACATCATCTAAGCAATATACACCAAGCCAATAGCTAATATCAAAGCAAATGGATAGAAACTTAAAGCTTTTCCACTAAAACCAGGGGACAAGATTACCACTCTCTCTCTCTCTCTCACTGTCTATTCAGTATAGTATTTGAAGTTCTATCCAGGGCAATAAGACAACTAAAAGAGATCAAGGGATACAAATAGGAAAGAAAGAATTCAAAGTATTGCTATTTGCAATTGATATGATAATATACATAAGCCACCCCAAACTTCTACCAGAGAACTACTACAGCAGATAAATACCTTAAACAAAGTGGATGGATAAAAAATTATCTCAAAGAAATCTATACCCCTCCTTATACAGATGATAAACTAGCTGAGAAAGAAAGTAGGGAAAAACACCCTTTATAATAGCAAGGAATAATATAAATACCTTGGTATAGCCCTAACCAAGCAAAGGATAGATCTGTATGACAAGAACTTCAGGATGCTGAAGAAAGTAATTGAAAACGATCTCAGAAGACAGAATGATCTCCTATGCTCCTGGATAGGTAGAATTAGCATAATGAAAGTGACCATCATACCAAAAGCAGTCTACAGATTCAATGTAATTCCCATCAAAATTCTAACACATTTTTTGTAAACCTTGAAAAAACAATTCTCAACTTCATGTGGAAAAACATAAAACCAAGGATACCCAAGACAATTCTGAACACTAAAAGAATTTGAGGAGGAATCACCATCCCTGACTTCAGGATGTACTACAGAGCAATAGTGATTTTAAAAAATTCATGCTATTGGTACAGAAACAGACAGGATGATCAATATAATTTAATTGAAGAACCAAAAATAAACACATACACACATCTATGGACACTTCATTTTTTTGATAAAAAGACCAAAACCATACAATGAATATTGTTAAGGATAACTAAATTCTTGTTTAATTTCCATGCCTTTGAAGAACATTTGAACATTCATGTCTAAGTGCAGCCATCCTCAATCGTCATCTGAAGAAAAGAAATAGAAAAGCAACCCTTAGTTGAATCTGAAAGTAGTGAATTACCTGAGCCAGACAGATTCCATGTCAGGCTGCAAAGTAGTAGTTCAGGAGAAGGGCCTGAGTTTCTACTTCCCAAAACTGGACAAGTCAGTTACTCAAACAAGTGCAGGGTTAAGTCACACCTCTTCAGCTTGAGAAAGGACAGTCAGTACACCTTGTGGCCAAGAGGTCAAGATGTACCCCTCCTTGGTATGAAGTAAGAATAGTTAGTCTGAATCATATCATCACCCAGAAACCCAGAGATAGAACACAGCAATCAAGATATACATTGACTACCCCTCTATAATGTTCCCCTTTTTGGTTGTAAAACAGAATCTGTGAATTCAGTTAGGGTCCTTCCATTCCAATGGAATTGGGCAGTTACATGTAGGAATAAATGTTCTTTGCTTTTGCATACTATTTGAGTTGGGGTGTCATTTTTCAGCGATTCACAAACCCTAACAATTCTAATCAAGAAATCTAAAACTGAGTGAGGAAGACTCAATTTTTCCTGTAAAGTTCAATAATCTTTTTACATAATCTTGAAAAATATTTACTTCATTAGTATGGCAGAATTAGGCTGAATTTATTCATAAACCAAAACTCTCTACTCAGTAAGTATAGTCATAAACTTAATTTAGAGAAAAGTTCACTAATCAAATCTCACCATGTTTGGTCAGGTGACTCTATACTTACGGAGTCTTTTTTTCATTATTCTTTGCTTGTTTTTCTTGTTTGCCACAAAGACATGCAAAATAATAATTCTCAGATTCACCTTAGTTACCGGGACCAAATATGTATTTGATCTAATTTGTTATATTGTACAACATTTAAAAAAGAACATACATACAAATATTATTATTGATAATGAAATATAGGAATTATAATAGTTTTGGTTCCTAAAAATAAAATCTATGTAACCAATGGAAATTATTAATAAAATATGACAGTGGATATATTTTGGAAAGTTTTTAAATATTTATAAATTGGGTCATACTATATTAAAAATAGTAAATATTTCAGAAATATGACTCATTTAAAATATAATAATAAAATTTCAAAAACGATACGTCAAATAAATTTTGGAGGGATATGTAAATCAAAGCACAGTTAACTTTTTCTAAAACTAAATAGGAACAACAGATAATAATTTAGTTTCATAGCTCAAAGCTCAGAATATATTTTCTGGAGCACTTACATCTGCTCCTGATTACTCCCCAAATTGGACTATTTCAATATTTTTAAAAACATGAGTAAAATCTAGGGATTTAAAATTATTTGATATTTATGTAATTCAACAAATCCTGTTTGTCCCTAGTTATAATATATTGACAAATTATTTTTGTAAAGATGTTTATTATTTAATAGAAACTATATATTATATTTTGATCTATATTTTTTGACAGCATCATGTTATCCCGTGTTGGCCTCACACTGCAGATTTTCCTGTTTTAGCTTCCTGAGTGTCAGTATTATAACACATCTAACTCTTAAATATTGACTTTTAATCTCATCCCAGATGAGTGATATTCAGTTCAGTCCTCTCTTAGGAATTCATGGCTACAACAATAAACCATTGTTTCTCATCAGCCACAGGAGTAGAAGGGGAAAAACTGACAAGCAAAATGTGCTGTACTATTTAGAAGGCTCCATAGGTTGGATGAATTCAGAATATTTCCTTTTTTCAATAATATTTTTGTTGATTATTTGGGAATTCATATCATGAAATCTAATCACACCCAGGTCTGTCAGTTCTAGTCCTCTACATTTATGACTTTCCCCATTTGAGGAAGAAGGAGCCAGCAGAGAGGAGCAGGAAGAAAAAATGTTCAATTTGTGTTGTGCATACTCTCACTGAAATATGGTCAAACTCCCAGTGACAGGCCCCTTAAAGAAAATTGTAAAATATCCAGAAGCCATCATTTGTAGAGAGCTACAAGTTAGCTTTCTTATGATAATTTTTAAGTGATCTCTTCAATGGATTTCTGTTTAAGTTGTTCCTTCATTGTGGAGGTGGGGGTGGACTAGGTTGAGGATAAATGTTGTAACTGAAGCCTTCTATATCATGCCCCTCTTGGTCAACTGCAAGTCTATAGTCATCAATATTAGAAAAGTAGCCTCCTTGGCTTTTGCACTTAACAGGCACAGATCATGGACTTCCAGATGGTTTATGTCAATAAAATGGAGAAAAAATAAATAAATAAAATGGTCTTTGGAGTTAGCATATGCCATGAACTTCAGCATGGTCTTTGGTGTCAGTACAGACCATGTTCATTAACACAGCCTTCTGCCACAAAACAGACCATGGACACTGTGATGGTTTGTATAGGTTCAGCCTAGGGAGTGGCAGTTTATTAGAAGGTATGGCCCTGTTGAAGTAGGCGTGTTACTGTAGTTGTGGGCTTTAACATCCTCATCCTAACTGCCTGGAAGTCAGTCTTCTCCTAGTGGCCTTCAGATGAAGATGTAGAACTCTTAGCTCTGTTTGCATTGTGCCTGCCTGGATGCCACCATACTTCCACCTTGATGATAATGGACTGAACCTCTGAACCAGTAATTCAGCACCGATTAAATGTTGTCCTTTATAAGACTTGACTTGATCATGGTATCTGTTCACAGCAGGAAAATCCTAAGACAGAAACTCTTATTGTTGCAACATTGACCTAAGATAGCTGCACAGAACAAAACCATGCATGTTAAGGTCCATAAAACCATATTTTCATTTTCCAATGAAATTGGGATCCTCTACCATAAAAATCAAAGGACATCTAAATTCACCTCAAAGGCCACAGTGAACAGATACTTGTATGACTGAGTTGTGCCTTCGAACAATACTTTGCATAAATAATTAAAGAAAATTTAGTAAATATACTGGTATCCATATTTTGTAAGACATATCAATATTTGAGATCCCAAATAATTTAGAGTCAAGAAATTTCTGCTGTGTCCTCTTAAGTCTTTGACAAAGGAAGGAAACCTCATCAGATTTTTTTTATTCCCTAAGCTTGATTGGCATCACAAGGACCGGCAGCAGGAGGCAGAGTTTGGAGTAGGATTTTAAAATCTTTTTTATTAAATACAATGCTTATTCAAATGTATCCCCAATCCCTTATGATTGTAACTTCTCAGTACATATTAAAGTATCAAATAAACCATTAATTTTTCTTCTTCTCCCTTCCATGACTAAAATGCAAGATCCCCTGTTAAACTTGTTCGCGAAACACACAGGTTTGAGCTCTCTCTTCATTTTGAAAGACTTTGCCAACTTTGTTTTATCAAAATCTGAAGAACCTGAGGTAATGGATGTGTGAATTCACAATTTTTTGGAACAATTTGAATATCAAATGTTGTTATTTACCTTAAGATTTCTCTGGATTAGCTATCTGTCCTTGGTGTTCCCTGTATACAAATACCAAATTACAGAGAGTTTATCATCTTATATCATTGTTGGGATCTTATATACGCTGTTATGGAAGCTAAAATAAGGGAACTGGATGGATTATTATTTTCTCAAATTTTGTCACTTGAAATAAAATTGTAATTGGGAAAAATGGTAGTTTATCTTATATGATCCCATTTTAATTTTGAAATGAAATATTGTGTTTTATATTTAGCATTAAATTACTTTTTAATATTTTATCAAATATACATTTATATTTTAATTACAGTTCTTTTTGAAGGATATATTAGATTAGAGGGGGCAATTTTTCCATGCAAAACTGAGGAGTAAATATTGTAAGGTTTGTTTGTTACCTACAGTCTTGCCATGTATTTATTCTTTTTAGTTTTGTTTTTGTTTGTTTTAAAAACTTTAAAAATATAGTTACTATGCTAATCAGTAGTCCACACAGAAATAAATAGCAGGTGAATGTAGCACTAAGGACATACCTTGATAATTCTTATAGAAGCAACAATTAGTTTAGTATAAGCATGTTCAGAGTGATAATGTAGAGAAATTGAGATCCTAGGAAGATGTAAGTTTCATTTCACTATTTTCTACATTGAAAATGATAACGAATAGTATTTGATGTAGAACTTTACATTTCTTCACATTGAAATATATAATAAAAAGTGTACAGATTTTCCACATACTAAAATATGCAATCTCTAACAGTTCCCCAATGATAGTTTGTAGCCTGACATCAAGTTTAGTGATGATCCATTTCCTAGAATGTGGACTGATTTCACTGACTTTTTTCCCAATGTACATAGAAGCATAAATAGATGCCAATTCTGAAATTAGGGTACAAAGAGAAGGACAATGGATTCTGCTACAGGTCTTTTCTGTTTTCTCCATGAGTTGTTAGACACTATCTGTCATGCTCCAGACACATACTAGAGGAGGCCTGCATAGTGGAACTATAACTTCAGCTAAAGTTAACAGAGATTTGCTTTGCCAGAACACATGAGTAGGTACTTGGCAGTTACCATTTCCACACCAGCCCCTGGAATGGTTGCAGCACTGTGATGTTTAATTTCATGTGTTGGCTTAACTGGTCCATGATGCCTAGATGTTGTCAAATTTTGTCCTCAATGTTTCCGACAATGATCTCCCCCTTTGGTTTATTTGGCATCTTTTAAAAATCATGTAAGCATTTAAATCAATTGAGTATGAGAAAAAAATTAGTCTTTCAGCTAAAGGCTTTGAAAGAATAAATTCTGTTTTCCGAAAGTGAAAAGGAATTCTTCCAGAATTTGAATTTGTGAAATCAGTTAGTGCATGTTTGTCCAATTGAATCAAACAAAAGTCTTTATTTCTGTTTGCATGCATATGTATGGTTGACTTATCCTATCTGTGTATTCAAAGAACCTTGGATTAAAATAATTCAGTTAGGCATCCATAGTGGACATGTGATCTCTGCTTGACCTTCTGGTTGAATGGGAATTCAGTAGTGAATATGTGAATTCATTTCATTAATCTTCCAACTGGCATACCTTTTACTTACATAGAATTTACATTTTTAGGTGTCATGTGACAAGTAATATAGAAATAATAACAATGAGATAAGTTTAGGGTTTATGCAAAGACAACAAAGTACAGCAAACAAGTAAAAATAAAGATTTACTAAATTGATGGAGATTTTAAATTAGTCACAAAGAGATCACACACACACACACACACACACACACACACACACACACACACATAAGCACAATTCTCTTAGTTTATTTTTAATTTCTCTGGAAAATCTCAATGAATAGAGGTCTCTTCTGACAAATTAACAGGCTGTTGAAATCATAAAGTTACAGTAGCCAGCCAAGTCTCACCTGGATTCCTCATCCAAGGAAAATGTGATATCCTAAGTGTTTTCAGCTTTATCTGCCAACTTCTATAGTAATGTGTTACATGGAGATAGATAGTTAACACGTCTATGCATACACGAATGTATAATTCCAGATTACTTTTATAACTATGCTTAATTTTTATTTATTTTTAAAACTTAAAATGTAATTGCATTATTTTTTCCTTCTAGCCCTTTGTGTTCCCTGCTCTTGCTCACTTTCAAATTTATGGTCTGACAATATTTTTATTCTTTTTTTTAAATTTCTGTCCTGACACATATTTTATTCTTTTTAGTTGAGAAACTACAGTATCAAAATATACCTTCCTTTAGTGTCTAGAACTTGTGTCAAAACCTAGAGATAGAGAAGATTGTTCCTTTTCTCATACAGAAAACAATTGAAAATGGAAGCAGCTTTTTATTTTTATATATTTTTTCAGAATTTCAATGAATACAATGATATAAGGTCACATCTCATCCCTTTTCCCTCTAGCACTGTGATCATTTGAAGAGAATGGTCCCCATAAGTTGCTACATTTCAATGCCAATGGGTGAAGCTTCTTGACAAAGATTAGTTGGTGTAGCTATGTTGGAGGAAGTGTATTACTGTTAGTGGGCCTTGAAGTTTCAAAGGTCTGTCACAATTCTCAGCTCTCTGCCCTGTCTCTCTGTCACTTACTTGAGGATCAAGATTTTCACTCTCACTGAAGCAGAATGTATGGGCCTATAAGGGTCTGTACTGATTCCTTCCATAGATATTATGTTTTTATTATTGTTGTTTTATTTTTACTGTATAATAATAATATTACAATTAATATTATATTCTAATTAATATTATAATTAAAATATATAATATTATTATAATTATTATTATTACTAAATTCCTGAGTAAAGGAATGAGTGGACTCTGTTTTTTGTGCCTTTTCTTCAGCTCTTATCCTTCTGTTGGTTTGTATTGTCCTATTCATAAGTGATAGTATTCTTTATATTATTATATTTTATTTTGCTCTAATTAAAAAAAGAGCCAATGATCAGGTGGTGGTTGCAGACTATATTTTAAAAAAATGGATATTTTATTTACTTGCATTTTAAAACATTTGAAATCCTCTTTCTCAATTTCTCCTCCAGAATCCCCCTATCCTATCTGCCCTCCCCCTGCTTCTATGAGGGTTCTCCCCGACCCACCTACGCACACCCACCTACTCACCCTGACATTTCCCTATACTGGGGCATTGAGCCTTCACAGAAGCAAGGGTCTCTCCTTGTATTGATGCCAAATAAGGCCTACCACTACTACATATGCAGTTGGAGCCATGAGTCACTCCATCAGTACTCTTTGGTTAGTGGTTTAGTCCCTGGGAGCTCTGGGGTGTCTGGTTGGTTGATATAGTTGTTCTTCCTGTGGGGTTGCAAACCCTTCAGCTCCTTCAGTCCTTTTTCTAAATCCTCCTTTATGGACCCCATGTTCAGTCCAATGGTTGGCTGTGAACATCTGCCTCTGTATTTGTCAGACTCTGACAGAGCCTCTCATTAGACAGGTATATCAGGCTCCTGTCAGCAAGCACTTCTTGGCATCCACAACAGGGTCTGAGCTTGTTGTCTGCATATGGGATGAATCTCTAGGTGGGGTAGTCTCTGAATGGCCTTTCCTTCAGTCTCTGCTCTACACTTTGTCTCCATATTTCCTCCAATGAGTATTTTGTTCCTCCTTCTAAGAAGCATTAAAGCATTCAAACTTTGGTCTTCCTTCTTCTTGAACTTCATGTGGTCTGTGAATTGTATCTTGGTTATTCCGAGCTTTTTGGCTAATATCGGCTTATCAGTGAATGCAAACCATGTGTGTTCTTTTGTGACTGGGTTACCTCACTCAGGCTGATATTTTCTAGTTGCATCCAATTGCCTAAGAATTTTATGAAGTCATTGTTTTTAATAGCTATGTAGTACTCCATTGTGTAAATGTACCACAATTTCTGTATCCATTACTTTGTTGAAGGACATCTGGGTTCTTTGCAGCTTCTGGCTATTACAAATAAGGTTGTATACTTCTTTAATCCCAGCACTCCTGAGACAGAGGCAGGTGAATCTCTGTGAGTTGTAGGCCAGCCTGTTATATAGAGCTAGTTCCTGAACAGTCAAAGCTATACCAAGAAACAATGTTTCAAAACAAAAGAAAACAAAACAAAACCAAAAACAAATGAAAAGAATTTATTCATTTATGAATGAATGCAAATCTACTCCTGAGAGTAAATGTTGACAACTGAACAGTCACTGTGAACAGGTAGGACAAGCAAAATCAGTTTTCCCTGAAAGAGTGACACTAGGTATATTAATTATTCCAGGAAGGCCTCATGTCCAGTAGTTTGACAACATATAATGGACTCCACAGTTTGTTTTGCTTTTTATGCTTTTCTTTAGTTATGATTAGGTGAGTTTGTTTGTTTGTTTCCTTTGGCAGTGTAGTTTTATTTTGTTTGATTTTTGAGAAAGTACTTAAATTTGGGTGAGTAGATAGGGAAAGTTGATGTGGAAGGAAGACTATGCTCCAAGTAATTTTAAATTTAATAATTATTTTAAGTAATAAAAACAAAAGCAATTTTACCCATAAATATAATGAAATATTATACCTCTATCAGAAAAGAAACCTAAAAATTAAAATTATTCGCAGGGCGGTGGTGGCGCACACCTTTAATCCCAGCACTTGGGAGGCAGAGGCAGGAGGATTTCGGAGTTCGAGGCCAGCCTGGTCTACCGACTGAGTTCCAAGATAGCCCAAGCTACACAGAGAAACCCTGTCTCAAAAAACCAAAAGAAAAAAAAATTAAAATTACTCAGCGATTCCTACCTTCATGGCATTGCTTTGACAATATGGACTCTAACACCCTGAAAACACTAGATCCATTAAAGATTTCCCATAGGATTTGTCTTGGTGACAATGTTTTTTCAGACAGAAAGGTAACTAATGCATGAGTAAATGTCACAAGTGAGCTAGGGCTTTGGCAAAATTGATAATGTTGTTTGTGAAGGAATGTATAAGAACTTGAGCATTTAAACTAGAAAGGAGATTGAACAGTCTGGTTAGTGCTTTACTAGCCATTTTAGTAGGAGCAAAGAAGAAAGCTGTGTGAAGGACTATGTAGATCATGAAGGCCTGTTTCTAGAAGTTTCCTATCGCAGAAGTCTTAACCACTCGGCTAGAAAGTATGTTTGTCTTACTTTGGCAAAAACACATGAAGTTCTTATGCTCATGCCCTGTGAATGGTCTAAGGTGGAATTACAAAATAATGGACTAACAATTTGGCAGAGGGGATTTTGAGACAACCTACTATTGGCTCATTCACATGGTTATTAATCACTCTTATTAGACGTATTCAATGACAAAGAACAAAGAGAGCAAAAGGAAGTATGAAATGTACAGTTTCAAAGGGAGTACTAGAAAATTTAATGTTGGATTCCAGGCTTTCAGTGAAAGAGATAAAGGGATAAAAGAGAAGTTAGATTGGAAATAGAATAAAGTAAGGGTTGCCCTCAGGGAAACACTCCACCCAGCTAAGATTATACCTTATGAAAAGAAAATGTATCAAGAATTTTCTGCTCCTAAATAGCAACAGCAAAGAAAAAGGTGAACATGTTCCATCTCCACCAGGAAGCTGAATTTGGCAGTGTCATCTGTGTTCTAGCTGTAGAGTAATGAGGGTACTTGAGAAAATAGTCTATGGGATTCACTTCTATGGTTATGGAGACCAACTGAGGCCAGGCAATGTGTATCACGGTGTTGCCTTCATAAAGGCCTAAAAAGGCAATTGGTAAAAATGACGTCGAGTTGCATTGAAGACTCCAAAATTTTAGAGATTCCAGAGTCATGTCAATGAGAGCTTCACATAAGAATTGGAAACAACTGGTGGGAGAGAAAAAGTTGTAGTCATCAATACTGGAAAGATGAAGTCATCTTAGTCCTATAATATTGACATGAGCTTTCAGAATTTTGATTTTTTTTCCTATTGTATTTCAAACTTCTATTGGTCCAGAATTTTCTCAATATGCCCTGGCTTTTCTCTTTTGTAGTGGCAACATCTGTTCTGTGCTATTGTGTGTTGGAAGTTACTGTGGTCTCTGCAACCACCACACCCAACAGATTAATAATCCATGAAAGGAAACAAGGCATTTCAATTCTACGCTACCAAGCATAAGAACCATAAAGGTAGTTTTTTACAGTGACAAGCTCCCTTTCCCTGCCCTCTTTACTCTCTGACTCATACGTGTCAATCAAGATGTAAGCTCTCAAAAATTCCTAAAGCCATGCATTTGCTTGGCCTTTATGACCTCTAATCCATAAAATTATGAGATCAAATTAATACTTTCTTTTCCTATGTTGCTTGAGTCATTGGATTTTGTCACAGCAGTAGAAAAGTAAATAATAAAATCTCAACAATGTATTTTCCCCAACCCACTCAAAGTTCATGCCTGTGTGTGTCTGTATCTGTGTGGCTGTGTGCCTGTATGTTTGTGTCTGAACCCATTTTAGTCCAATTAGTGCTTCCAATACATGGATGGAAATAGAACCATTCATATGGAACACATTGGTAGGCATAGCTTTAAAACGAATGTTTATTCAACCCTCAAGATCTCTAAACTACTAATAGGTCCTTAGTAAAGGCTGGGTCTAAAAAACACATCACTATGTTGGAATTGATTGGGTTTTGCAGGTCCTATTTAGGTAACCTCAGTTTCTGTAGATTATATATGCACTAACCACATCATATTAAAAAAAATAATTTCATATTTCTCTGCCCATGATGGGCTCCTATGCTTTGTCTCACTAATGTGAGACTTTCTAGTTTTGATGGAGACTCAGTTGTATCATGTGATAATTTCCTGGAAGCAGTCTTATTAGAGGATGTTTTCCTTTAGCAGACCTGGTGGTTTTCTGGAAGTTGTCTGGTGAAAGGGGCCCTGCAAAGTTTTTCTGGGCAGACTCTTTAGAGAGCATGTGGTATTTGAAAAGAATATAAGTATAACCCAACATCCAATGGGTGGCTCTCATCCATTCTTTCATCTTGCAGCTCTTTGCTGATCTTCTTTGGGCTTTGCTGATTCTTGTCTTCTTGATGATGCTCTTACATTGGTTTCTTTTGTTTTCCTCACTGATCTTCAATTATAGTGACTTTGTAGAGAGAAATCCACCAAAGAACTTCTTATGGTACTCCATTTGCTTTTTGCAACTTTGGTGGATTCATGATGATTGGTGGAGCCTCACAGTTTCATCTAGATCAAGCTGCTGTTGCCTATTGCTGTTTGTTCTGAACTGCCACTACTGACTCATGTTTTGTGTTTTTTGCAGGTGAAATGTACTGCTGACAGCAAAGATTGGAATCACCCCAAAAATTTATTTCTAAACAGGTCCACAACCTGTTTCCTATTAGCATTTCTTTTTCCCTATCACTGGTAGCGGGTTGGGCTATATGGGAGGTTGAAATGTTAAAGAACCATAATTAAAGTAGGTTTTGAAATATCTAAGCATACATCTCATTGTGTATTTTTGGCAAATATATACTTAAATATTTTAAATTATGTAACAGTATCTTGAGTATTTTCAACCGTTACTAAGTATAACCAATAACCAGTGATCTTTAGAATACTTTGGATTCAGTTTTCTTGCCTTTCCCCATGTACACAGTAGGGAAATTGTATTTTATACTATATAAGAAAGTGGCACAAGTTGTCTGTTAGATATGGCTTTGAGCATTGATTTCTTTGTAGCGCTGTGATCACACCATTGTAGTGTTACATCAATGTGTTTCCTTTGTAATCAGAACAGAAGCAGCCTCAAGTAAAAAGACTCAAAGCATCTAAACTCATGAAGAAGGTTCAGAGTCACGTCTTCCATGTTTATGCATTCATAGAGTCAATATTTTTGCATGGAATCAATAAGTGATAATAAATATGAAACTTTTAGAAGACATTTTCATTCAGTTAA